>JALMGJ010000002.1:123766480-124966480 GCA_023362775.1 Charina bottae | reverse complement strand
ACTGTGTTCAGCTCCCCTTCTAGCCTAAGCACAACAAAGGCGTCAACAGTGTTTATAGCACAGAGAATTTCCTACAGTACTTGCGTATGGGAGATAGTTGCTAGAAAGACTACGTTAACAGGGAATCAGAGGCTCTAATTACCGATTAATTTAGAGTAAACAGAACCTGCTTTCACCCCATGAATGAAGTATGTAGATTAGATTTACCTCTGTCTAATTGGAAGCACAACATCTTAGCATACTACTTGTGACACAGGCTTATTTATCCATTTGATAAACAGTGTAAGAAATGCTTTTTTATAGTTTCTTCCCATACCACTCCAGGAGCATTTATAAAAAACAATACTGTGGCTTGCTTTGCCAAATTACATCAGTGCCTGTCTTAGTTCATAAGGTGCACAACCCGCTCTTATCAGGTCATCTTGATATTACTCTTACTCAATATTCTGTTTTTTGTTTTTGCCACCCAGCTGCTTTTATTCCCCAGAGTACTTTTGGATGGTTGTGACTTCCATGTGCTGTTGAGTAGTGTATTCAGTTCCCTGATATTATGGGGTTTACTGGTGGGAATGGTTGCAGGGATGAGTAGAAGACAGAGCCTGCCCACTTGCTTGCCTTGGTAGCTGCACTCCTTTGGAGAGCCATAGAGGAATGTGAACATATATGTTCATTTTTATTTTTAGTCTGAGTTTCTGTCTGTCAACATGGATGTATTTACAACATCATTCCTACACATTTCGTAAAGGGCAAAAAAAAAAGCTTTATTGACTATTAATCCTTTGGGGAGGGGAAGCAGAGATTGTGATGTCTCCTCTTCCCTCTGTGTTTGCTAAATTGTGAGCTATCAGCCTGATTGGACAGAAGTTTATCTGCCAACCTGTCCTGACTTCGAGTGAAGGAAAACATGCTGAGACTTGGAGTTGAGGCTCTGGTGCTTTATTGTCCTACTCTACTAGACAGAATCCAGCTAAGCTAAAATGAACTAGTAATGCTCAGAGAAAGGGCCCAAGAAATCAGGGCGGGGCCTTCTTTAGCCTCTTGGGAGGAAAGCAAAGCGATTCAGTACTACGCATGCGTTTCTCCCCCTGGAGGGAGCCCCCTCCTCCTTCGCCAGTTATCTCCCTGACACAACCTGATCTTGATCCTTACCACAGTCGTCAGTTTCACAATGCTTACATTTATTACCTATGATTATGATATTATCTCCTTTTTTTGCCTTCTGACATGCTACCTTTAATACTAAACATGAAATGAATAATGGGAAAGGGAAAAATTGTAGTAAGCTTTACATTTCAAAAAGAAATATTCATACAAACATAGACAATTTAAAAAAAAATTATAAAAAGGGCACTTTGGTAGCCTCTTCACTTTCTCCCCACCCTTTTTTTCCCTCAGCCACCTGAATTCAGCTACCTGAATATTTTTATACTTTACTTTGGACATTATTACTCATTTCTGTTTGGATGATGTTGATGATGATGATGATTTAAACAGTTTCTCCTTTTCCTCAAAAACCATATTCTAAGTGTCTTAGTTTGCCTTGCTGTGTGATATGTTGTATGAAAGGGAACCATTCTTCCTTGAATTTGGTTAGATTTCTGCCTTTGCTTGTGGAGAGTGTTCCATTCACTGTCATCTTTGCTGTTTGCCATTGATATATGCTTTCTATCCAAGTTTTGAATTCTTTTCCTGGATTCATTTTGTTTAAGACCTCTAATAAAAACACCCATTCCAAATTGTCAAAGGCTTTTTCCACATCTAGAAATATTACTGCTGCCTTCTTTTTCTTAATGTTGAGTCATTCTAGTGCATTTATGGTAAATCTGCTGTTATCTTTCCTCTTTCTTTTTGGAATGTAGCTTGTCTGATCTGTAGATACAGTTTCACAAATGTAGTACTACTATGTATGTCGATGAAGGTTCTCAGTCATCCAGGTGGAACAGTCTGTAGCTTGAATCATGTCAACTGGATTTCTATTTTGTCAGTGGAAACGTTTCGCTCCTTATCCAAGAAGCTTCTTCAGTCTGAGCAAAGTTAGTAAGGGAATCCTTAAATATGTTTCTAGGGTGGCTGTGTGACCTAGCCCCAGGTGCAAGGTCACACAGCCACCCTAGAAACATATTTAAGGATTCCCTTACTAACTTTGCTCAGACTGAAGAAGCTTCTTGGATAAGGAGCGAAACGTTTCTACTGAGAAATAGAAATCCAGTTGACATGATTCAAGCTACAGAGTACTACTATGTACTTCCTCATAGTAGTATAGTAGCAAAGCTAGTATAGTGGTAAATATCTTGTAATCAACATTTAGTAAAGAAATTGGTCAATATAACTGAGGTTTCTTTGGATCATTTCCTTCTTTGTGTATTAACGTTATATATGCCTCTTCCCAAGTCTTTGGTATTGTTTTTGATATTTGAATTTCATTCATTGTCTTCAATAGTGCTTCTGTTAGTTCCTCTTCTAGCATTTTAGCTGTCAGCCCATATGCACCTGGTGCTTTACTAATTTTTAATTTTCTTTATTGCTTCTTTAATCTCTTGAATTGTTATTAATTTGCTTAAAATTTGTCTATGTTCTTCTGTAAATTTTTTAGGCTCTGAATTTTCAATATATGTTTCTAGATTTCCTTTGTCAATTTTAAATTATGATTCTAATAATTACTGAAATCCCTCAGCGATTCAACAACTTAATTTTCTCTTCTTACATGTAGAGTGTATTTTCCTGAAGCACTGTGTCATAACGGTTTTGAAACCCCTAGTGTCTGAAGCCATAATTGGTCAAAAGAACAGTTAATAAAAACAAGGCAAAAATCCCACCAAATCTTCTGAGGACAAAAAGCATCAAAAGGATGGTTTTGAGTGTGTGTTGTATGGTTTGAAAGGAAGCAGTTATATTATACAAGACTCCTGTAGATCTGGCCTGAGTAGCAACATCACTAATGTTTGCTAAAACTGTTCAGCTATCCTTCACTACAGGCATTTTAGTTAGATTTTTCCCCGCCAAAAATATGTGAGATGTGCTCTGGCATTAAAAAGGAGATGTAGGAGACAGATGGATAACATAATCTTTCACAACCATTGGTGTGCTTAGAAAACAAGAAAGAGAAAATAGAGTTTTTTAATTTAAAAAATTATAAATGTGGCAAATGCCCAAGGTTATATTTCAGGATGCATATTATTATATTATATTATATTATATTATATTATATTATATTATATTATATTTATTATATTATATTATATTATATTATATTATATTATATTATATTATATTATATATTATATTATATTATATTATATTATTATATTAATATCAATATCAATATTAATATTAATTATATTATATTAAATATATTTATATTTATTTATTTGTATTTATAATAGCTGATTTTGTATTTATATGTTTTTTAACTGTTGATTTTATTGTAAACCACCCAGAGTCCCCCGTCTGGGGAGATGGGTGGTGATAGAAATATGAACAATAAATAAATAAATAAATAAATAAATAAATAAATAAATAACAGAATTAAGATGACATGAAAGAAAATGTTATGGTGGGGAATATTCCAACTCAGTTCCATCTCCAAGTATTCTCTTCTGTTTCCTTTCCTATTTCTTTTGTTCCCAACCTCCCATCCCACATCCAAGGTAGAAATCTAGAACGAAGATTTAATATCTGTATTCACCAGCGGTATTTGGTTCTGTTGGATATTTTTTTATTTTTTTATTATTGAATAAGTGGAAAGGAAAGTGAACAGAGAATGCAGAAGTCCCAAGGCAGAAGAGAAACTCTTTATATTGCTTGCAAAAAGCATGGGAAGATATTATCCTGAAAGGTGGGGTAATAATAATAATAATAATAATAACAACAACAACAACAACAACAACAACAGCAAGAATTACTAGCTATATATTTGCCGGAAAAAGAGCAAAGAAGCTCTGTACTAACCTATTAACTCTGTCTATGGCCTCTAAGTCTGGAGGCGGGATGGAGAAACAAACAGCAGGTGCCATCTTACTCTCTTCTTTGGCATTCTGCACCACCCAGTTCTCCTGGTTGCTATTATTGTTCAAAGTATATTTTTCACCTCTTTCAAGCTGCACCTAGAAGAACGAAGACAGAAAAAAGGATTTTGGTTTCTGATGGATTTCAGATATAATCACCTTTTGCAGGCATACTAATTCAACTTTTTTCAGATATAATGTTCTCTTGACCACAGGAATAGGGGAAAAAAAAGAAGCTGTTTATGTGTTCTCTTGGAATAGAAAAGTATTGTGTGTTGTCATACCTGTTTGCTGTTTGTAGTACACTATAGCTTTATTGTTATATTGTGAGATATTTCAGGGCATAGAGGAGTCTATCTCAGTGCAAGAAATATGATAAGGTTACAAAGCCTCCTAGATTTCCATGTTCTTCTATATTATAAACCTGAGATAACCAATTAGTTAATCAGGATTTAAGAGTTTGTTCACAAAAAAACACCAGGAAATCTATCATGGTCAGTTTGTAACCATTGAATAACTTTGTGTTAGTCTTCAATGTATGGAAAATGTACAATAAATGACATTACAGCGTTAAAGAGAAATATTTTAGAGAGGGACAGGTCATTATGTTGTGATTTCACAGCATACTGTATCCTTTTTAAAGTACTTCACAGCATCTTTCCCTTCTGTTCTTGAGAAGCAAAAGGTAAAGTAAAGGTTCCCCCACACAGTCGTGTCTGACTCTAGGGGCGGGTGCTCATCTTTGTTAGCCGAAGAGCCAGCGTTGTCGGAAGACGCTTCCGCGGTCATGTTGCCGGCATGATGGGCACGGAACGCTGTTACCTTCCCATTGAAGTGGTACCTATTTATCTACTTGCATTTGCATGCTTTCGAATTGCTAGGTTGGCAAGAGCTGGGACAAGTGTGGGAGCTCACACTTGCAACCTTCCGATCAACAAGCCTGGCGTCTTAACTGCTGAGCCATTGCGCCCCCTGATTGCACTTCTTGAGAAGCACCACCACCAAAATGATGTAAGCAAGAATTAAAAACCACAGTGAGATACATAATAGCAAAGCAGAGTTGCAGATGGAACAGTTTCCATCACCCATTATAAAATGCTTCATACATCACCCAAATCCCAACCACAGATGGCATCCATTATAATTGGCTGGGAACACTGGACTCGTCGCATTTTCAAAGGACTAATCTCTTTACTCCTTCTTTTTAGTTCTGCAATGCTCTTTTCAGCTTGTTTTACAGTCTTCTCATCATTCTAGAAAAGGAAGAGTGGAAAATTAGAGCTGATATACAGTATGTTTGAGAAAAATAACACAGCTTAGAGCAGGTCTTATATCTATGATTCACTAAGCCAACCTCAGATTTCTCAGCCATGTCATTCACCTTGGAATCAACTATTTTGATTTAGTTATATTTTTAAAAATGAGAGGTGATATTCTTCTTGAATGATGAGAATTGCCATGGGCACCAATTTCTTTTCTCCAGAAATGGGAAAATACTTTCCAAATTATTTTGGAAAATTAAAAGATGGCTGCCACCATGAAAAATCCCTGCTATGAGGTTTAGCCGTGGAATATAATTCAACAGCCATAGCTGATATATAGAAAAATGCACACTTTTATAGAGCATGCCATTTATTCTGCAAGCATTTTATTTGAGAAATGTAACTTTACTACCACATAAGTATAATAGTTAGAATTGAAGCAGATAGCTAAAATACAGTCACACAGTGCAATTTTATTCAACCCTTTTTAGATATGAGCAAATATTCTACATTTTTTGCCTCCTTTTAAATCCCAGTAAGAACATTGTAAAAATCTCAAAAATGCTTTATTTAAAAGCAATTACAGAGGTGTTAAAGCATCTCATGCAGGATTATTTTTTGCCAGGGGAGGAGAAGGAATAACAGTACGTTATGCATACATAATGAAAAATATGCCTGCTGCGTTCCACAAGATTTATTGCCAAGTAAATGTGCTAAAGAATTAACTCAAAGATTCATGGAAAGAAACCCAAGGAAGGAACTACTTCAGAAAACTGTTTTTCCTCAGATTGCTGGATCAACATATGATGATGATGATGATGATGATGATGATGATGATGATGATGATTGCTGAACCAGTGTTTGGTTCCAATTCTCACCGGAGGCCATGTGGTCTGCCTGGTACTTTCACAGTGCTACACAGACCGTGAAGGGCTGCCTTAGCTGGCCAGTGAATGTGGTTTAGTGGCTCACCAGTTATATTATTCAGGCTTCAAAGTTGAAGCAATAAAAGGATCAATCCTTGTGTTGAGGATACTTATGGGGCAATTACTTAAGTCACATTCCCATATTCAGAAGAATGCATGGAAGACAGATTATTATTTCTGTTTCTATCTTATACATAGTTTTGAAGGTACGAAGGGCCTGTGTCAGTTTATGTATAATTCTGCATCATGGTAGAGCGGTTAGGACTGGGGCAAACCAGATTCAAGTCCATTGTAAGTGAAAGTGCACTTTTCCATTTTGGGTTGCGAAGCCTTCTGGAAGCAAATCCAGCTGCAACCACTGAACAGGACATAGTTTTTCAAGGGACTCCTCTCCTTCTGCCACCTTTCCCTTCTTTTCTGTTTGTTTTTTTTATAATTCCTGGTCCTGCAGAACTACACTTAAGTGAACTTAGATGAAACCATAAAAAATAATCAGGTTTGGTAGTCATAGTAGTCTAGCAAAACCATCTATATTCCAGGTTATTAATTAAGACTAGAGCTTGACATCTTTCCATTCGCCCTTGGGTTCTCACCTCCAGATGGCACACTAAGTCAGACACTATTCCCAGACTGTCTTCATTGAACTTGCTGTATTTGTTATCAAGATCATTGTTCAGCTTGTTTAGGGACTGGCTCACAGCATCAGCATCATCATAGAACTAAAGAGAGAAGAAACAAAAATGCAGAGGAACAGAATGATCAAGAAGTGCTTCTTTAGCCACGAAGATTAGTTCATTTTGCAGAGACAGGAGATATTGTCTCTTTATAGCAAACCAACGATCTCTAGTATTCAGATCCATGTTGGGTCTCATCTAATTTTACTTACATTGCATAACTAAGTGTCTGACATCTGTACCATTAAATCAGTACTAGTGATTCAAAGAACCCAATATTGCATGTTTACTATTTACTATTTTGCATATATGTTTGTTTTGGTGTTAAATGAAATTACATTTGGTGTTAAACCCAATTACAATTGGTCTTTAGACTTCGTTTTGGTACTGAATTTGCCTTTTGGGATGAATTGAGAAAGAAATAGATAGATTTTTTTTCTGGACATCTCAGTCTTTTAATACCATTCTTCTGCATATCTTTCTGGAGAGGTTATCTGAGTTGGATTAGTTAGACTGGACTTCCCCCACAAGTGGGGCTTCTCCCCAAAATTTCATCCACCCATTTCAGAGGTCTGGGACCATAAATAAATAATTTCAACTTTATCCACTGACTTTATTCAATATATAGCAAATGTGGAGAGAATCAACACTCTGGGATAGATTCAGTTCCCATCCCTTGCATGGACCGTTATTTCTAAACTCTGAATATTTATTATCTCAAGAAATGAGTGACATAGGCTACAAGAAGCACTGGCATCCATTTTCAACAAAGTAATTGAGTTCTGGAGTCTCAAATCCTGATTTTATTTTTTTAAGGGAAGGGTTTGAGTTCCTCAGGAAAATTAATAAGCTGCCTTTGATTTTCTTCCTTTGTACCAACTCCATTTACCTTTCTGTAATTCTCTATGCTCTTCAGATGGTGCTCCTGACAAATGCACAAGTTGAGAAAATTTTGCCATTCATTCTTCAGGGCTTCCTGATGGGCCTGCAGTGAAAAATAAATAGTTCTCACATCTGTTACTTTTTAATTCAGTTTCTTCTCCAAAGACTGACAGCAGAAGATAACTGGCTACTGAATCCAGGCAACAAAATAAAGTATGCTCTAGGATAGGTATGTTGAATATGGCCTTCAAAATTTGAGAGGAAATTTGATAGATTTGTTTTATATTTGATCAAATCAGCTTTCACGAGGTCTTGATTAGTGGCATGGCCAATCCATTTTTGAGATATTAACATTAAAAATAAAGTACTCTTTAGCCTATTCGCACATTTAGAGAATGGTCATTTGTATATTTTACTCTCATGAAACACAAGTTTCTCAATTACCAAAGTTTTCAGATTGGAAAACATCACAGCTCCATGGGAAACTGAAATACACCCTCAGGTATCCATGATTATATTTTCTTCTGGATGGACACTGACATACTTAGAGAATCAGTAAAGCTCAAGCCCCTAGAATAATACTTGCTTAATAAATTTGTTTGCTATTGCAACCATTTCTTGGGCCACAGGCTGTACACAGCAGTCTAAAGTATGGTGTTTTCCAAAACTCTGTTTACAGAATATACTTTCAAATATTTTTATGAGGATTTCTGGTTTACTGGGGTAGTTAAAATTCTATCAAATCTATCTTCTTAAGCATAGTTTGCCCATTGAAGCACAGACTGCTTATTTGAGACAATTAGGTCAGAACAAGGGGAGCCTGTGGCAACAAATCTCAATGCTCACCTGAAATTACAATGGTAAGATGTCTATGAAGGTTCTCAGTCATCCAGGTGGAATTGTCTGTAGCATGAATCATGTCAACTGGATTTCTATTTTCTCAGTGGAAACGTTTCGCTCCTTATCCAAGGAGCTTCTTCAGTCTGAGCAAAGTTAGTAAGGGAATCCTTAAATATGTATTTAAGTATTAAGTATTAAGTATTTAAGGATTCCCTTACTAACTTACTAACTTTGCTCAGACTGAAGAAGCTCCTTGGATAAGGAGCGAAACATTTCCACTGAGAAAATAGAAATCCAGTTGACATGATTCAAGCTACAGACAATGGTAAGACTTTGTCAACTTTTTTGTGATTATTCTATTCAAATTACAATAACTTTTGATTAGTTTAATGCCAGTACCTATTGTGTTAATAGGTATAGGTCAGTTTTTCACTGCTAGGAGATACTGTGCAAATATGCTATTTGAAACTGTATTTGTTTTCATTTGTATACTTGGAACTGTGAATAAAGAGAACCATTTTAAAATAATTATTATTCCTGACTTATTCAATAGTGTACTGCATCATTAATAAAGTGTGCCATTAACCTTATTTCTACATTTTGTTAGCGGACATCAGACATTGAATTTCTAAAAAACAACAACATTGAATTTCTAAAAACAACATCTATGGTTAAGCATTTCTTAAATCCTAAAGTCCTAATTTAATTGTAGAGAAGAGTTTTGTGCTTACTAACCCCTTTTCTGTATGAACATTTAAGGCATACTTAAGTCCTCTCCAGTATCCCCAAATGCCTCTCCACCTTTAACAGGTGTTTGTGGAAGCTCTATAGTTAGCTGTGCATTCCTTAGCAGCTCAGCACCAGAGACAATTGCAGGTAACGTTTAGACACCCCTGGCCAAATTGTATGTTTCAATTCCTAAATGAACAGAAGCTGACACCACCCCTATGTGGAACTAAGTCAATATTTTGTAACACTGGCAGGTGTTACAAACACTTCCTGTAGCCTGCTATCCTTGTTTTTTCCCTACTTTTCCTTGCAGAACTTTCCTAGCTCAGAAATATTCTTAGGTCTTCTTGCATGTACTGCATATTTGAGATCTCCCCATAGATTTTCAGTAATATTCAACTTTGGATATAGGAAAGGCCATTTCAAAACACTTTATCTTCCTTTCTGTAAATAATTTCTGGTTGATTTGGAGGATTATTTCAGACCATTGTCTTGCTGAAATATATAACCTCTTTCAGCTTCAGTTTCTACACTGATTGTACAGAGGCAATGGGGAAATTTTCTTTGTCTTCCAATGCTTCCAGACAAATGGGTTCTAGAGCTATCAGTAAAAAAGTTATTCAGCTACTCCATTTTTTTCCTACGTAACAGAATTTGTCTGGAAAGAACGATGGTGGAACTAGTAATGAAAAAAGACAAGAGGTTTACAAAATGGAAGAAAAATTTGTCTGGACCTCTCATAAACAGAGAAATCCCCTAATTAAACCCTCATTTAGAAACATCTTTTTCTCTGTCACCAGGCAGCATCCATTCCCCCAGGGCGAGGTGAGGGAGAAAAGAGAAAAGTCCATATCATTGAGAGACCAGTAATTTGTGACTCCTCTTTTCCTTTGATCTTTTCCCAAACCAGTTGCTCATTAGAAGATGTTTGTAATTAAGAACAGGTGACACCATTTGTTTTCCTTTTGCTACTAAGTTTTGCTCCCAATCCAATTTTGTTAGTCTGAGGACAGGAACCTTCCTTTCTTCTTCTTCTTCTTCTTCTTCTTCTTCTTCTTCTTCTTCTTCTTCTTCTTCTTCTTCTTCTTCTTCTTCTTCTTCTTCTTCTTCTTCTTCTTCTTCTTCTTCTTCTTCTTCTTCTTCTCCTCCTCCTCCTCCTCCTCCTCCTCCTCCTCCTCCTCCTCCTCCTCCTACTCCTCCTCCTCCTCCTCCTCCTCCTCCTCCTTTCTTTTTTTAAAAAACTTCATTAGCTCTTGAGGAGAACAGGGTAAATATTCTTCAGATAAACAAACAAATGAAAAGAGTCTGGTCCCTAGGATTTAAGAATTTTGATATTTACCTGGATTGGGGTCACTGCTGGATGCTTCAATTCAATCATCCGTTCTCCATCATCCTGGAGAATATTCACATACTCTTCCTGCTTAAGTAGCTCATTGCTCCTGAAATCCTGCAGAGAAGGAAGAAAGACAATACAGTGCAAGTGGCCACAATGAATGAGTTGAATGATACAAATGATACACACGCAACAACTGGACTAGTGGGAACAGACAGTTTACTACTTTGGAAGCCACCCCAGCCCTGCCAGAAGAGTAGGGGGTGTCTGTCAAAGTCAAGTACAGGTAGTCCTCACTTAGCGACTGTAATTGGGACAGGTATTTCCATTGCTAAGCAATGCAGTCATAAAACATGATGTCACGTGACCATGCTGCTTAGCGATGGCAGTTCTGGCAGACCCTGGTTACCATTGTTAAGTGAATCAGCGCGGGTCATTAAGCGAGGACCTCACATGACCACAACTTCCAACTTCCTGCCGGCTTCTTCATTGACTTTGTTGTGGGAAGCTGGCAGGGAAGGTTGCCAATTGTGATCATGTGACTGTGGATGCTGCGACCATCGGAAATTGTTCCCTAAAAGAGTTCGCAAACCAAGAATTCACACACCCATGCATACCGTTTGACATTCAGGGTCTTGTTTACCTCATACTCACGCCGGACTGACTGGGGATCAATCATTTGATCAGTCCAGTCCTGCTTCAAGATCTTCTTCTGTTGCTCTGTGAGATACGCCAGCTCTTTCATGCAACCTTGTAGGTGGGTGTAGAGGCTGTTCAAGCTCTGGCCTCGCCAGATAGAGGCTTTCTGTCAGATTGAGGGGAAAAAGACATATTAATTGTCATTTCATTTAACTTTTGTGGTCCAGTTGTCACCAACCAGATATTGTAATGACAAATCCTAGCATTCTCAAGCCTTTACAGCCCTTGGTATTATGGCGTGGGGATACTAGGATTTGTAGTCCAATAAGATGGGAGGGCACCGTGTTGGGAAAGACTGCTGTAGTTCTTTATAATTCCCCATTTAATTTAATGTCAGAACATCCTTATCTAAAATGCTAGATCAGCACCACTGAATTTTTATTATTTATTTATTAGATTTCTATCCTGGTTTTCATTCAGAAGCTCAAGATGGCAAGCATAATACTCCTTCCTCCTCCTATTTTCCCTACAAAACCCTGTGATGTTGGTTGGGCCAAGAGAGAGTGACTGGCCCAGATTCTTTTACAAAATCAAACAAGACGCTGGAAACAGCAAAGCACAATCCCAGCTTCTAACATCTCATTTGTTTGCAGGAAATTATTTGGATTAAGGTCCCAATGAAATAGGAGAGAGAACCTATGGGTCTAGTTCAAGGGTCGGAAATGGCGGCTCGCGAGCCAGATCTGGCTCTTAGGCCCTCGGCTCTGGCTCTCTCTCTCTGTGCGGCCCCGCCGCTGCTGCCGCCGCCGCCGCCGCCCTTTCTCTCCGGCTCGGATCCCGGGAAGGCAGCGGGCGGCCTCGCGGAGGGAGGCAAGCAGGCAGGCAAGCGGGTGGGCGGCCCGGGCCTCCTCCTCCTCCGCCGGCGGGAGAGGAGGAGCGGCTGCCCGTCTGCCTCTGCCTGCCCTGAGGGGACCCACCCGGCGGCGGCGGCGACTCCCCTGAAGCGCGCCGCTTGTCGTCGCCGCCCGCCTCGTTTCCCGCGCCCCATCATTTCCTTGGCTCGACACAGGCGGGCGGAAGCGGCAGCCCTGCCCGCGCCGAGTGGCGGTAGTGCGGCCCCGCCGCCGCCCTTTCTCTCTGGCTCGGATCCCAGGAAGGCAGCGGGGGGCCTCGCGGAGGGAGGCAAGCGGGCGGGGCGGGCGGGCGGGCGGGCGGCCCAGGCCTCCGCCGCCGGGCCCGCCCCCCTCGGCACCTGTGCGGCTCCCCCACGCCCGCTCCGCCCGGCCAGACATGCCCCGCTCTGGAGGCCGGGCTCGCCGAGGAGGACCATGACTGCGGCGGCGAACGGGGTGAGCCTGGAGGACTGTTGCTGGCTGTGCCCCCTCCCTCCGTGAGCCCCCCAACCCTTCCACGTGATTGGCCCAGCTCCCATCCGCGGGGCTGCTCCGCCTTCGCCCCGAGGTCTCCTGGGAAGCCCGTCCCGCTGCACTAAGGGGGCTTGGACCCAGGACCCCGGGCGCAGGACTGCACCTCTTCGCCCGACCTGTTAGCAAGGGCCCCGGGAAGCATAGCCCTCCGCAACGAGCCGCACAGCCCACTTCGCCTCCCCACCTTGAGAGGCCAGGCAGGTTCCGTTCTCCCCCGACCCTCCCAAAATCCAGATTCGCCCTCCCACCCGCCCCAATAAGCCATGTGATTGGCTCCTGCCCGCAAACCCCGCCCCCTTCCATGTGATTAGCCCCCGCCCGCAAACCCCTCCCCCTTCCACGCGATTGGCCCCCGCCCGCAAACCCCGCCCCCTGGCTCTCGAGCATTTCAAAATGTGCACGAGCATGTCAAAATGGCTCCCGGCATAAAAAGTTTGCCGACCCCTGGTCTAGTTCATCTTCCATTAAATGGGGGTACTGTAACTGGTCATACCCACCACAGCAGCCATTTTGTACATAGGCATGTCTATCATGGCACTCATTTTGTGAATGTGCCCACCACATCCTCTCAAAACCAAAAGTGTTTTCACTCCTGCCTTAAGTAGCTGGATCATCACTAAGCCCACCACACTTTTCCGATCACAGTTTACATTAATCTAATATAACAGATTAGTAACATTTTCTTTAAAAAAGTTGTAGCCTTCTGAAGAAAATTCTTACCAGCAAATCCTTGTACTGAGTCTTTAAATCTCCAGCTTCCTGTTTGGAGGGAGTGAGAGCAATTTTATTTTTTAAAAAGAGAATACTAATCGTTTACAGAATGTGTTTAAAAGATATAACATCTTGCCTTATCTTCCTGTGAAATTACAGTTTTATACTGTAATGTTTGGATTTAGTATGAACTTGTTTTTTAAAAAAATAATTTCCATGAGCAAACTGTGATCCCTTCATAATGTAGTCAATATTTTAATCAATATTTACCATTTAAATTTAAATAAAATTATAAAATGTTATATACAGAACACAGAATCTTCAGCACTGAATCAGAATATTTGTATTTGCTTAATACTTTCAGATTCAATTATGCATAGTTTTTATTTAAAAATATTGGAAGTGAACCATTAACTAAAAAAAATCAAATGTTCCTTTTGACTATCAGTTAGCACTATGAATAGATATTTCACTTTTTAAAGCTAATGATGAGTCAGTCTGGTCCTGTAAACTGTTATTTTCTGATAATTCACTGACAAGGCAGCAGAAGTGCAAAGATTGTTAAAGGATCCATAATTACAATAATAAGACTATAGAGGTATTTTATGAAAACATTTATTAATGAAACATTTTAGTACTGATTCACAGTATGCTAAGTGATATTTAACAAACCTTTGAAACTAAGTTCTACAAATTTAATCATTTGAAAGCTCCCTATTTTTCTTATCTTGCAACTTCAGAATGTGTTGATGGATAAGAAGGAAAAGTAGTCATTCCCAATCAGATGCTGATGGTTTGAATTTCAACTTAGTCCCAAAGACTGGCAGCGGTCCCCAACCTTTTTGGCACCAGGGACCGGTTTCGTGGAAGACAATTTTTCCACGGACTGGGTGGGTGGATGGGCCACGTGGGCCATGGGCGGAGCTCCATGGGCGGGCCATGGGCGGAGCTCCATGGGCGGGCTGTGTGGCCCGGTTCCTAACAGGCCACGGACCGGTACCAGTCCGTGGCCTGGGGGTTGGGGACCCCTGTCAAAGAGCATGGCCAAAGATGAAGGCTTTTGAAAGCTGTAGACTACAACATCTAAAGAGCATCAGGTTGCCTGCCCCTTTTGTCTTCACAAATTTAGTGCCCTCATACTGTATGTGTTGGATTACAATTCAAAAAGTCTCCATTGAGCTTGGCACAATTACTGTGTTAGCTAGTGGGGATGGGAGTTGTGGTCCATCATGGATGGAGGGAACTTTGTTGGAATGGATTTGTTTGTTGTTCTCCTTCACCAACTCTGTTAATTCCCCCCACCGCCACAATTATACAACATGAAAATGCTCACAATAATACTGTCAGTTCTCCCATCATATTACTGGGGTACAATAATCACATCTCCAGATGCAGAAACAAGATCCAAGTCTGTTGTCTTAGACTTCTGATATTTTCATTTTTCTTCCTTCCCAAGTGTAGTTCTGCCTCCTAGAGTACAATAATATAATCCTATAGTGTTCACTGTCTGAAGTTCACTTTTCAAGAGAAACAAGGGTTAGCAAACGAAGACTTGTGAACTTCACAAGAGTAGGAACTTCACATCTTCATAAAAACTATCAATTTTAGAATACCAAAAATCACTGGGAGTTAAGAATTTGGTTTGTTTAAACAGGTCTTTAAATGTTCATTTTTCAGGGTGTGTGAATTACCAGCTGGGTACGCCTTAAAATGGTCAGGTTAATTATTCTTCACTCTCCAACAACACAGCATTGGGAAGATGTGTAATTCATCTCTAAAATGAAAAGACAGACAATATGCCACCTTACCAGACTGTGAAGGTTTTTGACTTGAAGGCCATATGCTTCTATCTCCTTCTGAAGAATGTTGTGTTCTGCAATTTGTTTCTCCAGCTCAGGCATTGTAGGTCCATATTTCCCTCCATTGATTTGTTTCTGCAACAAACCCACCAGTAAGCCATCATATTGTATCCAATAGAAGAGAATAAATGTAGCTCAGGGGTGGACTGTGGAGTCCTTGGTGCTCTCTGAGCTTGGTTGTTTGCTTGCAGATGTTTCATTACCTGGCTAGGTAATTATGATGTTACCTAGCTGGGTAATGAAACGTCTGCAAGCAAACAACCAAGCTCAGAGAGCACCAAGGACTCCACATCATACTGTATATATTTAGAGTTATTCTACTGCAAGAAAAACTATTCTATTTCTTTGATCTCTTGTCCAAATGATTGCCATGTTGTCCCTACTACTTGTGACTGCTGCTAGCACTCAGGCCAAGTTATCTTGGACTGTTAGAGACCAGAAGTCACTAAGAACTAGAAAAAGGTGCAGGAAAAAAGGTTATGGGAAGAAGTGGGACAGGCAAAGATTGACGGGATCATTTTGAAAGGTTTTTTAGTTGTCCCACCAAAAAGCTCTTATTGATAAACCTGTACCTTCAAAAGGCTCCTTGCAGAACTGACCCATTTGATACAAAGAGTATATTATGATATTATATTTCTATGAAAATACAGGCAGAAAACGTTCTAAGAAGGCCATGCGTATTGAAGAAAACCTGGTGTCTTGAAAGTTTACACAGATAAAGCTATTGAGTATGTTTATATCCAAGGCAACAGAAATGTCAGGCAACAGGCAAAACCTTCCTGGCCTTAGTCTAGGTGTACTGATACCTACTAACACAGTATTACAAATGGAAGACTATGTTATCTGGAGCTCTGTAAAACTGCACATTTGAAGTAAGGTAACTGCAGAATAAAAACTAGAAATACTCAGGACACTAGAGAAGAGAACCACTGATACACATTTTGTTCCTGGACATTGTTAGGGCTCCTTAGAGTACCTAGGAGAGGAACACCATGGCAGCAAGTCTGACTTCGTGTTGCACTGGAAAGAAGAAGGGAATTACGTAGCTCCAGGAGACCATGGATGCATAAGAACCTTAGTAATAACACATTGTGTCTGTGCTCACTTAGGTGTCACCAAAGGACAATTGCAATCCCCCACAATCATTGTGTTGAGTTCTGTGTATAAAAGTAATTTATGATTACTACAATTATACTGTTAATTGGCACTTTTGGGGTCAGTCCCTCCTTAAGTTTCTTAATCTTTAAACGAGACATGAATCAAATAGCTCTTCAAAGAGATGCCTCCAATAAAATATTATATTCTAGACCACCCCAGGCAACTCCTTTGTGAAATGAGAAGATGGAAGGGCATTTTAGTGCTCGTAGTTGAAGCACATTGACCACTCACTGTCTCTAGGTTTGAGGCAAAGGGGGTCTTTTTCAGACATTACTGTTCAATAGCTGCTAGATTTTATGACCCTGAGGGTTATGCTACAGGGAACAATTAAAAACAAGGATATTCTTACTGCACCTTTAAAAACTTCACTTGCTGAGAAATTACATTTAACAAGCAAAACACAATCCCTACTGCTGTAGTTCATTCAGTGATGGTGATGACAAGGGGGCTTAAATATAGTTGTTAGGGTACATTACCAGTCAAGCTGCATATTCTTGATAATATTTCCTGACTGTCTGGTCTGGCATGAATTATTAAACCAGGGTTATTTTTATTTGCTTAGTAGCAAATATAATACTATTTTTCAGTGTATGAGAGTACAACTTGTTTTACCCATTGAGCTAAACTATAGTTTGCTTAACTGTGGTTCATTCATAAATGGATTATTTTTCAGTGTATGAGAGTACAACTTGCTTTACCCATTGAGCTAAACTATAGTTTGCTTAACTGTGGTTCATTCATAAACCACAGTTGGCTGTGTTTACATAGCACAGTAAGCTGAGATCAAACAAACCAGCATGATGTGTAAACTTAGCCAATATGAGTTGGTCGACCTTGAAGTTTTGCCTGTGGCAAAGCAAACTTCTTGGCTTCATCATGAATTTGGATAGAAGGTTATTGAAAAGATTACTGTATTTCTAGGGCAAATCAGTGCCATTGTCAAAGCCATGCATGCCCTGATAAGCATTGGTTGAGGTAATCTTTATTACGCCAATATCATCAACTACAGTCTTTGCCTTGCAAGGATAAAAGGGGATAATTTGTTCTTCTGCTGTTATCTCCAAGTAAAGCTGGGCTTTACTTTCCTTGCTGGAATTCACTTTATTAACTTGATTAACAAATGCACTTGATCAAATGAAAGGCAACATACCCAATCAGCAACTCTCACCTGTTTTTGTTCTAGAATTTTTGCCCAGTCCACTTTGGGACCAGCTTCAGGAAGTGTAAATTTTTCATAGAGCTCTCGATATTCTGCACATTGGCGTGTCATTCGGTCATGGAGCTGCTTGATGCTTTGGAGGAGAGAAGAAAGGAAGATTCTTCATTAGAAAATGGGTTTCTTCACAGTTCTTCAAGGAAGAATTGCCCAAACTTGATCTGAAGCTTGTCATTTAAATGTGTCTCCATGCATTTACTTAATATTTTTTCAAGAGGGCTGAATGTAATATAGATCCACTACTTACTCTTTTTCAATTTCGAAGGCCTGAGGGTGTTTCAGATGCTTGGCTTTGTCTACATCTAGGAAGAGGTCTTTCAAAAGTATCTCTGCCTCTTTCAGGTTTTTGGCATTTGGCTGCTGGAACTCCAAAGGCTTGTTCTGCTGATGATTACTAACATCCTACAACAAGAAAAGCATAAGATGCATAAGCCTCATTCCCAGCAGAGAGGAGAATGTGGTTGCAAATCCAGAAGGCAAGTGTTTTAGGCTTTAGCCTGAGCATGTAATTTTTGATTCCAATATTAATTCCACAAATGCAGGTAAATAATTTTTTATCATATAGTTTATCATATATGTTTTTATCATATAGTATACAATTAATTTACAGGATTCATCACATTGAATAAACTTCTTAGATTAAGGGGAAAGACACTTTGGCTGAAAGCTGGATTAGATATTCCTTGTTTTGATTTGGCAAGCCACGTGTTTCGTATATCCTGAGTTTCCTGATAGTACCTAGGAAGCCCAAAAGTACCTAGGACTACTCTTGAGTCTATTTCCCTATCGCTTTGTTATCCTCCTATCAACCATGGAAGGAGAGGCTCAAGTGAAACTAGATTAGCAACTGAGGTACACCACACCAAGTAACTGTTCATCAGAGAGACACAGAGCTTCTGTACCCTCAGTTTAAGATAAAAATAAAAAGTATTTCCATTAGTTAGACATACGCATTCTGGTTCCAAGCTCAGAGTTGTCATACATTCATACATAACCACCACTGAATCCCCTTTTCAGATAACAACATTATATAAAATGCAAACAGACAGGATGAAGTAGTCAGCAAAAGAAATTAAGGGCAGGAAATAAGAGAAACGGAAAGGAAAACTAATTCTTTTTTTTTTTTAAATATTTTATTGGGTTTTGAATATACATAGTTAAAAGTTGGAAACGGAAAGAGAAACAGAAATACAAATCAAAGAAAGAAGAAAAAAAGGTGTAGTAAAGCAAAGAAAAAAAAGAAAAAAGATGAAACATAGAAAGTAGTCAGCTTCCGATTAATCTCTGGTCACAATACTTTACAAAATTTGTCATACATGCTAGGTCTATACATGACATTAAAAAAACATTTCTTGTCTAATATATCAGTTTATATATGATTTAATCTTCAAATCCTCATATAGACTTTGCCCCTCCAGTATTTTCCAAATAGTCCATTATTAGTTTCTACTCTTAAAAAAATAATAGTTTAAATTTTCTTTTAATAAACATATCAATCTCTCATTTTCTGTCAATCCATCAATTCTAATAATAAAAAGTCCTTATAAATCAACCATTTATCTCTATTCCTTACTTCTATTCTATTCTATAAAATGCATCTTACATACTAAATCTGTAAATCACATTAAAAAACATTTCTTATCTAATATATCAATTTATATATAATTTAATCTTCAAATCCTCTTATAAGCTCTGCCCCTCCAACATTTTCCAAATAGTCCATTAATAGTTTCTAATCTTTAAAAGAGTAATAATTGAATTTTCTTTTAATAAACGTGTCAATTTATCCTTTTCTGCCAATCCATCAATTTTAACAATAAAAAGTCCTTATAGGTCAGCCATTTATCTCTATCCTTTACTTCTATTCTATTCTATGAAATGCTTCTTACGTTCTCCTGGTGCCTCCCTCATGTCTGTCTTATATTTCTCTAAAAATGTTTTAACTTTTAAAGTAAAAATTATCCTTAACTTTTGTTCTTTAAACACTTTCTGTTCTCTAAAAATTTTATCTATTTCCAAATCTAGGTCTTGTTCTTTTATCTCCAAGGGTTTATCTAATATAGAAACAGTCCTTTCTCCTACATCTTCATTCAACTGTTCTGGAACTTGTCTCCGTCTCAAAATGCACTCCTTCTCTCTCATTTCTTTATTAAATGATGTCATCACTTCCAGAAGTTTTCTCATCTCTGACTGAAGAGGCTCCACCGACGCTCCAGGTGTTAATGCCATGATTGTCATAATGTAGATAGTTTCCCTGTAAGAGAGAAAAGGCAAGAAGGAAAAAAAGGAAAAAAAAAAAAAAAAAAGGAGAGGAGAGGGGGAAGACAAAGACAAAGAACCTCTCTTCTTCTCCCCCTTTAATAATAGGAGAATAAAAAAACTTTTAAAAATAAAAATAGTCCTTTAAATGTAATTATCAGAATAGCAAAAAATCTAGTCCATTAAAATTGTATGTCCAAGCGTAAGAGCAAGTAAATAAAAGATAAAAAAAGAACAGAGAGGTTTTATTGTAGTCAAAATAATAACAAAAAAGATAAACAATCCCAAGGTTTCTCACGGCAGCTTATATCCACACAGTCCAACCATGAATAAGTCGTCTAATTTATATACAGAAGGAGTCCAAGGCATTCATAAAAATTCTATAAAGTGACTTATATAATTCAAAAAATATTCAAACACTTATGGAGAAAAGCAAAAAGAGTTCTTTCATAATAAAAATCCCAAACAGGTAGAAGAAAGAATATCAAATCAGTAATTCATTTATCCATAAAAACTTTAAATCCAGACAAATTAGTCCCCAAAGGAAAAAAAAATACTTATAATTGCAATAAGGATGAAAGCAAACCAAGAGTAGAAATATTTAGAATCAAAAGAGAAAGTCACTCAGCTCACTCCAGGCAGAGTCAATTATCTTTCCAAACCCACCGTTCAAACACTCCTCTGACAAGAAAGAAAAATAAAACACCAGCATCTATAAATCACAGTCCAGAAATAAATCCTAGTGCTTAATAAATCCAGTAATATTAAAAAAAAAAGTGCAACTAAAAGGCTGGATGAGGAGCTACTTAACTTATTTAGTTTCACGGTTTCTGCAGAGCTTTCATGTTAGTTCCAGTCGTCTGTTACCACTCAAATCTCTCTTCCCCTGTAGTGGGTATACAGGGGTCAGGATAGAGCAGCAGGTTCGACGACCCTTGTGATAAATCTTCTGCCCACCCTCTCTTCGAGGGTGGTTTTTCAGCGATTTTCTCGCCGCAGACAGAAAACCGCGGAGCTATCAGCTCTTCGCTCCACTCAGTCCAGCACCCGGAAGCGAAAGTCGGAAAGGAAAACTAATTCTAATTTGCACCAACACCTGTAACTATACCTCTCTGTCCTTGCAAACATTCTTGCCTCCATCAAGTCCATATACTGATTCAAACATCGACTTTATTCTTTCAACATCTCACCTCTCTCTTTCTGAGGATTTTATCAACTCCATACAATGACTTTCTCAGCCTTTCACTTTCTCTCAACCCATTCACTCTTCCTTCATATATTTGTTTTATGTTCAGTCCTCATTCTTTCTATCTGATCAAACCATCTCAATGTACTTCTTTCATACTGATCACTCTCTTGTATTTAGTTCACATTCATTCATCACCCATTCATTCTTGTCTCTATCTCTTCTCATTTCATCACACACACTTAAGTACCCCATTCCCACTGCATTCAGCTTATTTTTAAATTTCTTCCAATTTACCCAACTCTCAATTCCATATAACTAAGTGGCAGAAACATGCTCTTAGACGCAGCCATTTTGACTTTGTTTAACAAATATTCATTCCTTGCAACAGACCATATATACCCCAGTACATTTCTTCTAGCATTTGCATATATTGAATTTGTCTAGCCATTTCCCCACCTTCAATAAATACTTTACCAAGCTACATACATTCATCTACTGCTCTACTTTTTTGTCATTATGTGTAACTTACAGGTGTCACTTCATTTTCTTCCCAGTCTTGCATAACTAGCTTGGTTTTCAATACATTGATTTTCAGATTGATACTCCTTTTTGAATGATATAGTTTGTCTAAAATTCACTGCAAATCATTTGGGATCTCAGCATACAAATTACGGCATCTTCTGTATACAAAGGTGCACACATATTACATATTACATAAATATACCCTACTATCACCACATGCATTGCTTCTATCTTTATCCATAACTATATTAAATAGCCAAGGGGACTTCGCACATCCTTTTCTTAGTCTCTGCTCATTGTTGGATCATTCATTAAGCATTCCATTTATGCTCTACTTCTAATACATTTTGTTGTCACATTCAGCAACCAATCTTCAACTAAAAATGTTCTATAATTCAAGCTTACTCACTTTATTGTTTCTTTTCTTTAAATTAACCAACTTTCAGTTTTATTTCACCTTTCTCACATTCATAAATTTCTCAAAGACCTATTGAAGAGCAGAAATCTGGTTTGAACACCCTCTGTCCAGCATAAAGCTGCACTGCACTTCCCAAATTTCGCTTGTCGGTCTGATTCAGAATTCTGCCAAGGATCTTGCAAAGCACACTTAACAGACTAACTGCCCCCCCTGCAGTTTTTTGTACTCAGATTTGTTCTTTTGTTTTGTCTAAAGGATCCATAATGGCATTCTTCCAATCTTCCAACTCAGAGACAATCTTCATATATACATTAAACAAGTAACACAGCCACTCCTGAACAAACCACATCCATATCTTCCATTTCCAGCTGCAGCCTTACATTTTACAGTATTTTCACAGCATTTATTACTTCCTTTTTATTATTTTTTTCTTGGACACCAACATTCATAGCATTGATTTTGATTTCAGTCTCTAACATGTCACTAGCATTCCCATACAAATATTCCTTTCAACGTTCCCACACTTCAGTTTCTTCCCAAATTATTTAATAACTTTTATGTTTAATTCTGTTCACTCTGACAGATGCTGTTGTTTAGCCCTTTTCACCCACCTCCAGAACATTTTTTCATAAAAATTGCTTTATATTCTCTCTCCTTCTTTTAATTTTAACTGTTCCCTACCCTCTTTGATTATATTTTTTGGAACTCTCTTTTGCTCTATACACACACACACAAACACACATATAGCCACACACACACACACACACATACACACATACACACAAACATATATATACAGGGTATACCAAAGTCAGGCCCCATTGGCCAATCAAAATATGTTTTATTGATTATTTTTGTCAGAGAAAATATTACTGTACTTAGGAATATTCAAAGATCACGTGTCAAACAAGTAAGAAAGTGTTTAGAAGATAATGGCAACCAATTAGAGCATTTAATGTAATTTATGGGGCCTTTTAGTTTTATTTATGTGTATATACAGTACACACACAGCATCATATATTATTATTATTATTATTATTATTATTGTATATTATTATTATTATTATTGTATATTTTTTAGATGATATTTTTGTATAGTTTTTAAACTTTCAATTGTTGTAACCCGCCCAGAGTCCCTTGCAAGGGAGATGGGCGGGGAATAAATTGAAATAATAAATAATAAATAAATAAATAATCATTCTCTTGTTCACATTTTAGACAGGGAAGATAAGTGGTTTGAAAGAGGGGTCAAGGAATCCATTTATGCCAACTTGGAAAATCCTTCTTTGAATAGAGGTGGGGGCCTCAGGCACAATCTTTCCCCTATTTTCCTTCCTGCTTTGTCTTCTGTGCCTAGGAAGATTAAGACCATTTCGCAATCTCAACAACAGCAAGGTAATCTTAACGATCCTCCTTTGGATGATAAAGGGACTTAGAAATAAACATCTCAAAATAACCATGACCTAGCCCAAGGGTCGGAAATGGCGGCTCGCGAGCCAGATCTGGCTCTTTGGCCCCTCGGCTCTGGCTCTCTCTCTCTGTCTGCCGCCCGACATCCGGAAAGCCGGTCTCCGGAAGCAGAGCGAACCCTGGGGAAGAAACAGACGCTGATTGGTGGAGGCTCAGAAGGAAGGACGCCTCCACCAATCAGCGCGCGCCAAAGGGGAGCAGAGAGGCGGGCTGAACAAGGTGAAGCCCGATTGGCCCTGCTACCCACAGGCGCGAAAAAAAGACCGGCGCGGGGCCTCGCTCAGCTGCGCTGGGCTGTGAAGCTGGACGAGCCGCCGAACCTGGAGCGCTTCCGTGCGCAGCTGAGCGAGGCCCCGCGCCGGTCTTTTTGGAGCGCTTCCGCACGCAGCTGAGCGCTGGGCTGTGGAAATGCGCTCCAAAAAGACCGGCGCGGGGCCTCGCTCAGCTGCGCGCGGAAGCGCTCCAGGTCCGGTGGCTCGTCCAGCTTCACAGCCCAGCGCAGCTGAGCGAGGCCCCGCACCGGTCTTTTTGGAGCACTTCCAAAAAGGATTGGATTAAAGCAAGTTCTCAATATGGTGCCCTTCAGAGATGTGGGACTAAAGACCGAAACCAGCCACCGTTTCAGTGCACCGTTTGCAGCAGAGAGACCCAAGGATGCCTCTAAGCTCCGCCTCGATTTCACTGCGCAGCGTTAAGGGAGCTGCTTCCACCAACCCTACTTCGGCGTTCTACTAGCGCCGAAAGCATATGCTGGTACGCTGGTGCCCCTACTGCCCCCTGAGGTTGACTGTGTTAGGAAGATGTGTGCATGGGAGAGGGGCCCCTTGTTTCAATCTAGGGTCTTCGGAGGTCCAGCGGTGGAGGCAGCTGGGCCTCGGAACTCTAGGGGCTCTGGGGCGGATTGTCCTATTGAAGTGGTGACGGGTCGGGGATGTTATGGCGGGAACCGGAGGGCAGGCCATCGTTGGGGAAGACGCCCCCGGTGTTTATTACCGGTGGTGTGTTCCGGCCCTCCGGGTTCAAACCTAGGCCCTGG
This sequence comes from Charina bottae, assembly GCA_023362775.1. Classification (NCBI taxonomy): domain Eukaryota; kingdom Metazoa; phylum Chordata; class Lepidosauria; order Squamata; family Charinaidae; genus Charina; species Charina bottae. The sequence continues at coordinate 124,941,926 of JALMGJ010000002.1, read as the reverse complement.
TCAGCGGATCCTCGAGTGCCCTGACCTCTGGCTGTTGATGCTTAATGCCAGGTCGGTTAATAACAAGGGCCCCCTCATATGTGATTTGATCGCGGAGGAGGGGGCTGACCTGGCATGTATTACTGAGACCTGGCTGGGCCCTGGAGGAGGGGTTGCCCTCTCGGAGATCTGCCCGGCCGGGTTTCAGGTATGGCACCAGCCGAGACATCGGGGTAGGGGAGGCGGGGTGGCAGTTATCATTCGAGAGTCTATAGTGGCCTTCAGGGGCACGGCTCCACAGGTGGCCGGATGTGAGACGCTGTTTTTCAAGTTGGGTTCCCGAGAGCAGTTGGGAGTGTTGCTGCTGTACCAGCCTCCCTGCTGCGTAGCAACCTCCCTGCCCGAGCTGCTGGAGGCTGTTTCGGGGTTGGCGGTGGAATTCCCCAGACTTATGGTTCTGGGGGATTTCAATCTGCCGTCCCTGGGACGTGCCTCGGAGGCAGCTCGGGAGTTCATGGCTACCATGGCAGCCATGGGCCTGGTCCAGATTATTCGGGACCCGACTCGAGACAGTGGCCTCACTCCGGACTTGGTTTTCCTGTCGGAGCAATGGCAAGATGATCTGGGGGAGAGCTGCATCTTTCCCCGTTGTCATGGTCAGATCATGCCCCGGTGACCCTGAGATTCTCATATGCTGCCCCACTCCACAGGGAGGCTGGACCCATTCGTTTGGTCTGCCCCCGGCGACTAATGGACCCGATAGGGTTTCAGAGGGAGATGGGGGTTATATCCGAGGATCTAATGCACGGTCCAGCGGAGGCCCTGGCCGCAGTCTGGAATAAGAGGGCGGCCGGGGCCTTGGACAGGATCGCGCCTATGCGACCTCTCTTGTCCCATCCGACCCGATATTCCCCGTGGTATACGGAGGGATTGAGGGTACTGAAGAGGGTCAAGAGACGCCTAGAGCGCCACTGGAGAAAGACAAAGACCGAATCAGACCGAACACAAGCTAGAGCCGCAGTTAAAGCCTACCTTGTGACGGTAAGAGCGGCGAAACGTCAATATTTCTCCGCTCTTATTGCGTCCGCAGAATGCCGCATGACGGCCCTGTTTAGGATTACTCGATCTCTCCTAGGTAAGGTGGGCCCAGTGACCCACCTGCAGGGCCGTGCGGAGGAATTTGCAGAGCATCTGATAGATAAAATCGCTCGGATTCGTTCTAAGTTAGACTCCAAGCGTGACACATGGTCTGGGGAGATGCCGAGGGAGCGTCTGTGCCCGGTTATCTGGGAACAGTTTGATCCTGTTGGACCTGAGGAAGTGGACAGAATCCTCCGGACTGTAAGGGCCACTACTTGTCATCTTGACCCATGCCCCTCCTGGCTGGTGAAAGCAGCCAGTGAGGTGACATGTGGCTGGGTCCATGCGATGGTTCTTGCATCCTTGGGAGAGGGAGTGTTTTCGGCGGCCTTTAAGGAGGCGCTGGTGCACCCCCTCCTCAAGAAGCCATCACTGGACCCTACAGTGTTGGATAACTTTTGCCCTGTCTCCCACCCCCCCTTTTTGGGGAAGGTGGTTGAGAAAGTGGTGGCATTACAGCTCCAGAGGATTCTGGATGATACGGATTATCTAGACCCCTTTCAGTCAGGATTCAGACCGGGATATGGGGTAGAAACTGCATTGGTCGCACTTACTGATGATCTCTGGCGGGCACGGGATGGCGGCAGTGCATCCATCCTAGCCCTTCTTGACCTCTCAGCGGCTTTCGATACCATCGACCATGGTATCCTTTTGGGACGGCTTAGGGGGTTGGGGATTGGCGTTGTGGTTTTACGCTGGTTCAACTCCTTCCTCCAGGGCCGATCCCAATCGGTGGTTATAGATGAGAGGTCCGACCCTTGGCCCCTACTTTGTGGGGTGCCACAGGGTTCGGTTCTCTCCCCTCTCCTATTTAATATCTACATGAAACCGCTGGGTGAGATCATCCACCAACACGGGATGAGGTATCATCAATATGCTGATGATACTCAATTATATATCTCCATCCCGGGTGAGTTAAGTGATGCAGTGGCTGCCCTTTCTCAGTGTCTGAAGGCTGTGGGGGCCTGGATGGGGAACAACAGGCTTCAGCTGAACCCTGGTAAGACGGAGTGGCTGTGGATTGATGCGCTCTACATGGGGCTACCCTTGAAGAGTATCCGGAAGCTTCAACTGGTCCAGAATGCGGCTGCGCGTGCAGTTATGGGTGCCCCAAGGTCGGCACATGTGACACCTCTGCTGCGCGAGCTGCATTGGTTACTGGTTTGCTTCCGGGTCCAATTCAAGGTGTTGGTTGTCACCTTTAAAGCCCTACATGGCATGGGACCAGGTTACCTAAAGGACCGCCTCATCCCCAGAACATCGACCCGTTCCACCCGGCTATGCAGAGAGGGCTTGCTTCGGACCCCGTCTATAAGAGAATTCCACCTGACGGGGTCCAGGAGGCGGGCTTCCTTGGCAGTGGCACCCGCCCTCTGGAATATTCTGCCCCTGGAGGTGAGGCTAGCCCCCACACTTATGACCTTCTGGAAACAACTGAAGACCTGGCTCTGCCACCTCGCTTGGGATGGGGGGAGTAATAGCTCCTCTTGGGGTTGGCTTGCTCCATAGGGTTCTTTAAAGCCTAACATCAGAGCCTCTTGGATCTTATATATTTAATTAAATTATGTATTCTATTTTATAAATTTTTATATGTTTTAATTGCTGGCTTTGTGTAAACCGCCCAGAGTCCCCTCCGGAATGGGGGGAGATGGGCGGTGATATAACTTAGAAATATAAATAAATAAATATAAACCCCACGCCCGCCTTTCTCCTTTTCCTGCAAAATTCAGGCGCTGGTAAGCGGAGGAGCAATATCAACTTCTGCTGTTGCTCCATCGGCTGCAAGCCTGGTTCATTCTGCGGCTTGGGGCCAAGAGATGCCTGGGGGCGACCACCTCCCCGGTGAGAGATTTCTGCCTGCCGCTCTTTCTTCCCGGCGGAGGCACTGAGGCTTAAGGGTTAAGCTGACCGAGATCCACTTCCCAGAAGGGAGGAGAGAAACCATTGGAAGAGGGTGCGCGCCTGTCACTGCGGAGGGACCGCGTTTCCTCTTCCTCTCCGGTGGGTAGTGTGCAGCCGGGCCTCCGGATGCAGAGCCCCCCCACCGCTCTTGCTGTGGCGCCTGAACGTCCGGGTAAATGGCGGGGGAGATGCCCTTTGCAGCGACGGGCGCGGGGCGAGTGGCGCGCCCCTTTGCAGACGCCCCGGGGAGAAGCGGTAGGCGAGACCTTGCAAGTGTGGCGGGGAGAGGGGAGCCCTTCTCAGCCCTTTTGCATGCGCACGCACACCTCTACACCTCCTCAACCGTTTTGCACACGCACACATGCCCGCTCCCCTTTTGCCCGCGTTGCTGCAGGCACGCGGGGGGAGGTCTTCTTCGCTGGAGGCGTTTTAGCAAATGGTGGGCAGCCATCTGCCGGGCGCGCCGGAGGGCGCGGTTGGCGAAGCCGCAGCTCTCCGGAAGCGGCTGAACCACATCTCCCAGCAGCCCCAGGCGGGTGGTCAGGGCCGAGAACTGGAGCGGGGCAACAGCCCAGCGCAGCTGAGCGAGGCCCCGCGCCGGTCTTTTTGGAGCGCATTTCCACAGCCCAGCGCTCAGCTGCGCGCGGAAGCACTCCAAAAAGACCGGCGCGGGGCCTCGCTCAGCTGCGTGCGGAAGCGCTCCAAAAAGACCGGCGCGGGGCCTCGCTCAGCTGCGCGCGGAAGCGCTCCAGGTCCGGCCGCTCGTCCAGCTTCACAGCCCAGCGCCAGCGCCAACCGCACTCCCTTCCGCGCAATTGGCTCCTGCCCGCAAACCCCGCCCCCTTCCACGTGATTGGCCCCCGCCCGCAAACCCCACCCCCTTCCACGCGATTGGCCCCCACCCGCAAACCCCACCCCCTGGCTCTCGAGCATTTCAAAATGTGCACGAGCATGCCAAAATGGCTCCCGGCATAAAAAGTTTGCCGACCCCTGACCTAGCCCCAGGTGCAAGGTCACACAGCCACCCTAGAAACATATTTAAGGATTCCCTTACAAACTTTGCTCAGACTGAAGAAGCTTCTTGGATAAGGAGCGAAACGTTTCCACTGAGAAAATAGAAATCCAGTTGACATGATTCAAGCTACAGATCATTCTCTTATATGCATTTTTTTCTAGGCAGTCTCTGGGCTCTTTTGCATTGCAGCCTTAATCTGCCCAACTCCCATGCGTAAAACAACTGAATATGAAGTTGGCTTAAGAAATCTCTTTCCAGATTTCAGCCTCTTCCTCTGCTTTGGCCATGGTAATGGCCTGGTGTTCTGTCTGGACTGCCCTCCCTCAATCTTTCATCATAAATCAAATCAATATTTTTAAAAATAATTTCTTATCCATGTGTACACATGAGGAGACTTCTGCTTAAACCACAGATTGGAAGCAGACATTTTTCTAAGTAGATTCTCAGTAAAACTATTCTCATTTATTCTTGGATCGTAGATGGCTCACTCACTTTTGAAGTATTGTTGTGTATCATCCTTATTCACCCATCCATCCATCCATCCATCCATCCATCCATCTACCCACCCACCCACCCATTCATCCATCCATACCATCTAACAGAATACATTTTCCCACAGATCTCATTCATTCAGAATGTGGCACAATTCCTCCCCCTACTTTCATCCCTGGTCCTTTCATTAGCACCATTCACTGGACATACTCTGTTAGTTTAAAAAAAATTCCCAGAATCCTTGATCAAGAAGCAAAGCTCTAGTAACAGAAAAATTGGCTGTGTTCAAATGATTTTTTTTCTTTTTTGCTCTTAGTCTCTTATGGAACCTGATCAACTTCCCATGAGGTAGCTTCCCATATATGAATCTACTGGTTGGCCAGTAGGATTCTGTCTAACACATTTTGGAAAACACTGATTTACCCTGATTTAGAAGATACTAATTCATTTTTCTGACATACATTTCATTTACAATTTAACTTTCACCCTCACTTTCATACATGTATTCATCAACTCTCCTTCACAAGATTAGACCACCTCCATTCAGATCTGTTAGAGATTTCCACTTAGTTTAAAAAAACACACAACACAACATACTGTATCTATTTTTCTTTCTTTAACATCATTCATTAATTGAGTCCACTGGAGTTAGGCGGCTAATAAATTCAAATAAATAAATAAAAATAAAAATAAAATTTGTGTTTTACCAAATGTTAAAGAGCTCAAGAAGTTTCAAAGAGGAGATTTGTTGAGTTTCTATTGAAGATATTTTAAGGACCATTTTGTTGAAAGGAACTATTTCATGATTCCAATCCAGCTTTTTAATTTTTTTATAATATATTTTGTACATTCAGGCAACTCTAATGTTTGTAAACCGCCCAGAGTCTATTGTCGTGGAGATGGGTGGTAATAAATTCGAATAATAAATAAATAAATAAATAAATAAACAAACTCACTCTGATTTTCTGTAATCCTGTCATTCCAAAATAAAGGCCATCGATATTCCCTTTGTATCTGTCTAGATCTGCAGTATTTTCAAATTAAGCACTTGTGTATCTCCTAGGTATTTTCTATATTTGCACAACTGGCATTTGAGATCTCACTACTCTATTTGGAACTTTCTCCAATATCCTTTAGAGTCAAGCACACGGCATAGTGTAAAACCCCAATTTTACCTTCTTAAGTTTGGACTGTGTTTCAAGGATGTCCTTTTCCACCTGGTCAGCATTTTTTTGCATGCGAGAGATGAGCACAGCTAGTTCATTGCTGCTTGATGATCTGCAGACAAGAATACATAAATCAGGTACATTAAATCAGGTAGATTTCTTGCTCAGAGTTTCGTACCTGAAGCCAGGTTCTTTTTGATAATTACTTTGCTCAGTAGGTGAGAACCTGAACTGAAACATTAGACTCAATAGTAGACTCCTTTAAAAATCTCCATAATCAATAATTACACAGCAGTGAAATATAGACTCACCTTTGACCCATTTTGATAATAAATACTAAATAATAAGTACCAAATTAGACACAAATGTGCTCAGAGAAAGAATGATTAGCACTCTTATGTCCTTAATGTGCACATCATCCAAAGGAAGCCATGAGATACATCCACTCCCCAAATTTGACTTCTAATCTAGTAACTTTCAAATTACAATTTGGTGATGTTTGTCTGATGATGTCTGTGACAGGTTACAGGAGGCCATGCCTCTCTGTGAATCTGTCACAGAGGCACAAAGGCAATCTAGACCACAAAAACAAGCACTTTGTTTTAGAGGGCAGATAAATAAAACCAGAGAATAGGAATCAGCTCAGTTTCCAAAATGAAGATTTTCCCATGGGAGAGAGAAAGGAGGGGCTGATGAGCTGGCAATGGAAGCTGGAGTTTTAAAAAACCAGGGGAACTCTCAGAAGAAGAATAGTGAATAGTTGGCAACTCAAGATAGATCAAGATAGCATTAACTGTTGAAGCTTATTGGTTTTTGTAAACAGCAATGATGGTTGGCAATCTTGAATTGGATTGGGCAATATTGCATTGCTGAAAAGTTGTAAATTCAAGGAGATGCTGAGGCAAGACTCTCGGAAATGGAGTGAGGCACGATTCACGGAAGATTGCTGAAGAAGGGGGGACCAACATGGAATATAATCTACCAGTGCAGATGGCTTTGAGGGAGCCAGAAGAACAAGATGGGAGACTCCAAATTCTACCAGCCAAAGACAGAGTTAAATCTAGTCTGAAAGAGAAAGAATGCCAGCCAGCATCTTTATCCCTTTTCTTAACTCTAAATAGAGGTAGATACAGCCTTTAAAAATAGAACAGTGTACAAGCTTGAGGGTGAGGAATGGTGAGCCAGAACAACAACCACAGCTAAGACTGAAAGACCAGCGAGTAGACTGGTCCTATGGAACCTCTCTGGATAAGGAAAGGACGGGAGATTGCTTGTGTTCTGGACGGCTGCTCCTTGCGAGGAGACTGCAGGACAGTGGTTTCCTGCGGGTTTGAATGCTGGGAGACGAAGGGAACCATCATGCTCTCAACCACAGCGGAGCCTTTTAAAGGATACTGAGCTTGCTCACTCACTTTCTAATCATGTTTGGAAATTACCTATTTAACTTCCTAAAGGATATTAGAGATCTTCAAAACAAGAAGTTTGAAAAGCCACCCGGTGAGTTTACCTTCATTCTTGAATAAAAGAAAAATTAACTATAAGCTTTAGAACTTAAAGAATTAGAAATAAATGGCAAAAAGCTAAATAAGAATCTGGTTCAAGAAAGTTATAAACAAATTAAGGGACCAGACGAACTTGGAATAATGGAATGTTAGGACTTTTGCTATTAGATTTTGGAAATAATTATATAAATAAACAGCCTTTTATGGGAACCAATATGTTTAGTCTATCTTAATTCAAAACAGAAGCCTGAGACTTTATGACTTCAGAAATTAAACACTAGAGGGGACTAAAAACTCCAGGCAGAAAGAAAGGGGGAAAAAAGTGAAAATCTTGTCTTTTGTCTTTGGTCAGCATTAGAATTTGCAAAATGACAGAAAATGCCATGACATTTGAAATACTTCAGGAGATTTTTGAAGAATGTGGTAAAAAAAATAGCAGCTTCAATCTCAGAAATGATGCATGCTTCTATGAATAGACTATGTCCAAAATATTAAAGAAGAAATTATTGATGGGAATGAGAACATCTTGGAAGATTTCCAAGATAAAGAGATGAAACAAATTTTGTCCGATGCAGAAATATCAGAACATAATTTGCAGAACTACTGGAAAACAAAATTATGGACTGCAAGACAGAGAAAACAACTAGAGTGGAATTACAAATGATAAGTCAACAGATTGACCTGGAAAAGGACTTTTTACTGGACTTACAAAAAAAGTTGGTTAAAGTCTTGAAGAAATCCTCGAGATGGGAAAAAGAAATATTGAAGAGAGATCAAATCCTACAACAGCATTTGAATGAACTAACTATTAAGATTGTCAGAAGCAAAAAGACGGAGTATAAAGTTGGTTTGTTCGGTTAAAATAAAACATGTTTGTATAAATCTGGGATCCCTTCATGGACTTTTTGCTGACAACAGGACTGAAATGTTAATGATTTATGGATTTGCATATGGATAAGGGTTGGGTTATGGGAAGAAGGGATACTTGTATGATAAGAGATACTTACTGGGAGTGATGAATTATTCAGTTTGTTTGTACTTGTGATGAAGATTGGAAGGTACTTCTTTAAATATTTTTTTTCTTTTTCTTTTTCTTACTCTTTTCTTTTTTTCTGTATACTTTTTTCCTCTTTTTTTACTTTCCCCTCCTTCTGAGTTTAGTTTGTATTTTTTTTACTATTTTTGCATTTTTTTTACCATCGCTATTAAAATTTTTAATGAAAATTATGTAAAAAGTAGAACAGTGTACACACATGAACCAGTGTACTTAAACCAACAATATAAAATGCATGCATATACAGATAGAGAATGCTTCTGCTGCCCAATGTTCAGTAGAAAAAAAAAATCAAAGGCATTTTAAAAATCAAGCCATGGCAGGTTAACAACCAAAAGGAGAATGGAATGTTATCTGGTTATAAATCTTGCAAAGCCAGGCTGGGAAATTAAAATTAGATGCTGTTTCTTAATAAAATGGAAGGAAAACTATCTCAAGAAATGTCTTTCATCAAAATTCAAAGAATTCAGGAAAATTAATGACATTGTCCATATGTAAAGTTGCCTTCTAGGTTGTTGGAAGAAAATACTGCTATAAACATTGAATTTCTTTGACAGAACTCTCTTTGTCTGTCTCCTGCTTCATTTCATATATTAAAATTTTCCAATATTCAGATGCTATTTTAATTCCAACTTTAACATTCCAGTCTCTAAGATAATTTATTTCATTTGTATTGACAAGGTATTGCAAGTTGCCATAGAACTCTTCAAATTCTGCTTCCTCTGCACCTGTGATTGGAGCATAGATTTGGATCACTTGCCTTGGATTCAAACTGAGATACTTGTACTATTTTTGGATTGTATCTGAGTGCTGACTTTGACATCCTTTTCTTATTTATGGTTACTCCATTTCATCTATGATTTTCTTGCCAGCAGTTGAAAATCTAGTGCACCTGTAATGTGTAATAGCCTTTTCCAGCCCATATCAGTTTACCAATTCATGCTCAATGTTGACATTTCTGCTCTGAAAACAAGTTTTGCCACTGGACACATCAGCAGCTGGATATAATTTTGGTTTTAATCTGAACATATCATAAACACAGTGCTACTCTGCTCTTCCCTTATAGCTCACTGGATCCCCTCCCTCTCCCCCTCCTCCTCCCCCACCGTTTTATAAATAACTCAAGATGGCAAATATACCTACTGCTCCTTCTTCCTCCCATTTTCCCCACAACAACGCCACTGTGAGGTGGGTAGGGCTGTGTGTGTGTGACTGGCCCAAGGTCACCCAGCCGGTTTTCTTGCCTAAGGGGGGCCTAGAACCCACCGTTGCCTGGTTTCTAGCCCAGCCCCTTCAGCACTGCACCGAACGGGCTCTCATATATCAGACTTAAGGACTGTGGGCATCTCGCTGATAGATGAGCAGAAGACTGGCTGCCTTTTCTATTGTCAGTCCTTTATGGTCGACGGGTCAGAAAAAGACACCACAAGAGATACCACAGCTCACCTCTTGGTATAGGTTATAATAACAGAACCTTGAAAGCCTGACAGCATTTCTCCTTCCCTCCCTCTTCTGTTAAAGACAGTCAAGGTGGGGCAATCTTGAGTTTCCTTCTCACCCTTCCTGTTCTACTAGGCGAAGCTCATGTTTTCCCAACACCTGTCATATATCTTCTTTAAGACCATCTCCAAACTCCTTTGCAGATACCTTCTGACCTGTGGGGATCATCTTCCAGTATCCCATTGACATGGTCCTGGTAGTGAATATCTCTTTGGTTTTCCTGGCAGAATACTGCCTGGGTTGCCACTTCCTTCTCCAGTGGATTGTATTTAGTCTGGTCCCTCTTCTATGATCTGCCTGTCGTGGCTAAGCTTCTGGGAGTGAACATTGCTTATATAACCTCAGCTTTATCATTCCCTATTCGTAGCCTCACTGGTGGCTACGAATAGGGAAGGATAAAGACTCCATGGTGCAGATTGCTACTCATACCTATGTTCAGTTATCCATCTTAACTGACCTAGAGGCAGGAAGATAAGTTACAACATCTGGGCAGGAAAGAATTAGCAAATCTTAAGCAAGCTCTGCCCCCCCCCCCGGGCTGCCACACACAAAGAAGAGAGAGTTAGCAAAACTTTTGTTTCTTTGAAGAAACTGCAAATAACCTTAACAGATAACAAAGTTTTTGTCATGGTAAGATTGTCAATTTACTAATGTCTCTCTAAGTTTATTGAGTAGAATACTGTGTCTCTTTGCATTAATAATTACTACAGGTGGTCCTTACTTAACAACCATCATCATTGGCGATCACTCGTAGCCAAGTAAGATTGTCTTCCAAAGGTAAAATTTTAATGGTGGATCCGTAAGTGGCTATAAAGGCCAATTCTGGATCCGCACAACCTCCCACAATGAGGGCATAGGTTTCCGGGTGGGAGATGGTCATGATGAGGGTTTGCCTGACGTGCCTTCCTTTTATCTCTTTTCTCCTTTTCGCCCTGTACTCGTGCTTCTTCAAAGTCCATAGCGCCATTAATAAAGGATGACCTCCAATTGAAACGCTCATGAGTTAGGGCTTCCCAGTTCTCAATGTTGATATTACATTTTTTTAAATTAGCTTTGAGAGTATCTTTGAATCTCTTTTGCTGTCCACCAATATTCCGTTTTCCATTCTTAAGTTGGGAGTAAAGTAGCTGCTTTGGAAGACGATGGTCAGGCATTCGAACAACATGACCGGTCCAGCGAAGTTGATGTTGGATGATCATTGTTTCAATGCTGGTGGTTTTCGCTTCTTCTAATGCGCTAACATTAGTCCGCCTATCTTCCCAAGTAATTTGCAGAATTTTCTTTCAAGAAGTTGGAGGTGGTGTCCTGTTGAGCGACTGTTCAAACTTATGACGGTGCTGAATGAGTGGTACTTACAACCGGTCCTCATACTTATGATGGAGCTATGTTCCTGTGGTCACATGATCACAATCTGGGTGCTTGGTGACCGGCTCGCAATTACAATGTTGCAGTGTCCTGCAGTCATGATTGCCATTTGCAACCTTCTTTGCCGACTTCCTACAAGCAAAGTCAATGGGGAACCTGGCAGGAGGTCACACATGGCGACCACCGGACATCACACTTAATGACGGTGCATGATTTGCTTAACAGCAGCAACCAGAAGTGCTGGAATTTCTGTCACTAAGCAGCACAGTCACGTGATGTCACGCTTTACAACTGTGTTGCTTAGCGATAGAAATTTCAGTCCCAATTACTGTTATTAAGTTAGGACTACCTGTAGTTATTTGACTTTTTTAGTTATAAATGCTGCTTTTTTGTTGTTGTTGTTCGGTCGTTTAGTTCTGTCCGACACTTCGTGACCTCATGGACCGTAGCACGCCAGACCTTCCTGTCCTCCACTGTCTCCTGGAGTTTACTCAAATTCATGTTCATTACATCGGTGAAGCTATCTAAGCATCTCATCCTCTGCCGTCCCCTTCTCCTTTTGCCTTCAGTCTTTCCCAGCATCAGGGTCTTTTCCAGTGAGTCCTCTCTTCGCATTAGGTGGCCAAAGTATTTGAGCTTCAGCTTCAGTATCTGTCCTTCCAATGAGCAGTCAGGGTTGATTTCCTTTAGGATTGACTGATTTGACCTCCTTGCAGTCCAAGGGACTCTCAAGAGTCTTCTCCAGCACCACAGTTTGAAAGCATCAATTCTTCGGCGCTCAGCCTTCCTTATGGTCCAACTCTCACAGCCATACATTACTACTGGGAAAACCATAGCTTTAATTATACGGACCTTTGTCAGTAAGGTGATGTCTCTGCTTTTTAATATGCTGTCCAGGTTTGCCATAGCTTTCCTCCCAAGGAGCAAGCGTCTTTTAATTTCATGGCTGCAGTCACCGTCTGCGGTGATCTTGGAGCCCAAGAAGATAAAATCTGTCACTGCTTCCATTTCTTCCCCTTCTATTTGCCAGGAAGTGATGGGACCAGATGCCATGATCTGAGTTTTTTTAATGTTGAGTTTCAAACCAGCTTTTGCACTCTCCTCTTTCACCCTCATCAAGAGGCTCTTTAGTTCCTCTTCACTTTCTGCCATTAGGGTGGTATCATCTGCATATCTGAGGTTGTTGATATTTCTCCTGGCAATCTTAACTCCGGCTTGTGATTCATCCAGCCCGGCATTTCTCATGATGTACTCTGCATATAAGTTAAATAAGCAAGGTGACAGTATATAGCCTTGTCGTACTCCTTTCCCAATTTTGAACCAATCGGTTGTTCCATGTCCGGTTCTAACTGTTGCTTCTTGATCCGCATACAGGTTTCTCAGGAGACAGGTAAGGTGGTCTGGTACTCCCATCTCTTTAAGAAATTGCCACAGTTTGTTGTGATCCACGCAATCAAAGGCTTTAGTGTAGTCAATGAAGCAGAAGTAGATGTTTTTCTGGAACTCTCTTGCTTTTTCCATGATCCAGCGAATGTTGGCAATCTGATCTCTAGTTCCTCTGCCTCTTCGAAACCCAGCTTGCACTTCTGATAGTTCTCGGTTCACATACTGCTGAAGCCTAGCTTGTAGGATTTTGAGCATAACCTTGCTAGCATGTGAAATGAGCGCAATTGTACGGTAGTTTGAACATTCTTTGGCATTGCCCTTCTTTGGAATTGGAACGTAAACTGACCTTTTCCAATCCTATGGCCACTGTTGAGTTTTCCAAATTTGTTGGCATATTGAGTGCAGCACTTTAACAGCATCATCTTTTACGATTTTAAATAGGTCAGCTAGGATACTGTCTTCTCTGCTAGCTTTGTTATTAGTAATGCTTCCTAAGGCCCACTTGACTTCACTCTCTAGGATGTCTGGATCAAAGTCAGTGACCACACCATTGTATTTATCAGGGGCATTAAGATCTTTCTTGTATAGTTCTTCTGTGTATTCTTGCCACCTCTTCTTAAACTCTTTTGCTTCTGTTAGGTCCCTGCCTTCTTTGTCCTTTATCATGCCGATCTTTGCACAAAAGGTTCCCTTGATATCTCCAATTTTCTTGAAGAGATCTCTAGTCTTCCCCATTCTATTGTTTTCCTCGATTTCTTTGCATTGTTCATTTAAGAAGGCCTTCTTATCTCTCCTTGCTATTCTCTGGAAATCTGCATTCAGTTGGTTATATCTTTCCCATTCTCCCTTGCCTTTTGCTTCCCTTCTTTCCTCAGCTGCCTCCTGTACAATGTTACGAACCTCCATCCATAGTTCTTCAAGCGCTCTGTCTACCAGATCTAATCCTTTAAATCTATTCCTCACCTCCACTGTATATTCATAAGGGATATGATTTAGGTCATACCTGAATGGTCTAGTGGTTTTCCCTACGTTCTTCAATTTAAGCCTAAATTTTGCGATAAGAAGCTCATGATCTGAGCCACAGTCAGCTCCAGGTCTTGTTTTTGCTGATTGTATAGAGCTTCTCCATCTTTGGCTGCAAAGTATATAATCAATCTGATTTCGGTATTGACCATCTGGTGATGTCCATGTGTAGAGTCGTCTCTTGTGTTGTTGGAAAAGAGTGTTTGCTATGACCAGCGTGTTCTCTTGACAAAACTCTATTAGCCTTTGCCCTGCTTCATTTTGTACTCCAAGGCCGAACTTGCCTGTTATTCCAGTTATTTCTTGACTTCCTACTTTAGCATTCCAGTCCCCTATGATGAAAAGGACATCTTTTTTTGGTGTTAGTTCTAGAAGGTGTTGTAGGTCTTCATAGAACCGGTCAACTTCAGCTTCTTCAGCATCAGTGGTTGGGGCACAGACTTGGATTACTGTGATGTTGAATGGTTTGCCTTGGATTCGAACTGAGATCATTTTGTTGTTTTTGAGGTTGTACCCCAGTACTGCCTTTCCCACTCTTTTATTGACTATGAGGGCTACTCCATTTCTTCTAAGGGATTCTTGCCCACAATAGTATATATAATGGTCACCTGAATTAAATTCGCCCATTCCTGTCCATTTTAGTTCGCTGATTCCCAAGATGTCGATGTTCAATCTTGTCATCTCATGTTTGACCACATCCAGCTTACCTTGATTCATAGATCTTACATTCCAGGTTCCTATGCAATATTGTTCTTTACAGCATCGGACTTTCCTTCCACTTCCAGACACATTCACAACTGAGCGTCCTTTCGGGTTTGGCCCAGCCGCTTCACTCTTTCTGGAGCTACTCGGAATTGCCCTCCGCTCTTCCCCAGTAGCATATTGGACACCTTCTGACCTGAGGGGCTCATCTTCCGGCGTCATATCTTTTAACCTTTTGATACTGTCCATGGGGTTTTCTTGGCAAGGATACTGGAGTGGGTTGCCATTTCCTCCTCCAGTGGACCACGTTTTGTCAGAACTCTCTGTCATGACCTGTCGGTCTTGACCTGACTTCATTGAGTTACACAAGCCCCTTTGCCACGACAAGGCAGTGATCCATGAAAGGGAAATGCTGCTTTACTAGATTGTATTAATTGTATTAATTAATACAATTAATTAATTGTATTAATTTAAACCTGAAATACTTCCCATGTTTATATCTGGAATGAGAAAGTTACACATAATATCTGTATTTGAAATGACATACTTAACCATAGTTTAACTGAAACATGGTTTACTTGAGTAACCAAAATTTTTGGGTTTGTATGATACACTGAACTATAAACTAACTACACAAGATGGGATTGTATAACATGCTAGCTAGAATATCTTGGACTAGTTTGTGAGTCAATAGAAATACATATAGCCTTTAAGTGATTCCCTAGCAGGAATTCACTGTGGTTTACTACTGTTGAAAATCTGTATCACTCAGGCTCTTCCTTAACCAGACTTTTAGTTATCTAAAATATTGATTGAACTCCATAATTATTTATGGTGTATTAAACAAGCAGCTGTTTGTTTATATTTATATAAACAATTTATATATTTATTTATATATTTATTTCCATTTATAACTTTCTTAGATCAAAATCTTATTTAGCTTTCTGCTGTTTATTTCAAATTCTTTAAATTCTTAAGCTTGCAATTATTTTTTCTTTTGTTCAGAGTTGAAGATAAACTCACCCGATGAAGACTTTTCAAACTTCTTGTTCCAAAGGTCTCTAATAGCATTAAGATAGGTAATAGGCAAGTTCTGAGAGTGATTAGAAAGTGAGGTTTGCAAACTTCGGGTCCTTTAAAAGGCTCCGCCACAGTTGTGAGAAAGATGGCTGATCCCTTCATTTCCCGGCACTCAAACTCACAGAAAATTGCTGTCCCATGGTCTCCTTGTGAGGAGCAGCCATACAGAGCACAGGTAGGTGATCTCCTGTCCTCTCCTTAGCCAGAGAGGTTCCAAGGAACTGGTCTACTCACCAGTTCCTTGGTCTTTGCCACGAACATCGGCTCCGCTTTCGCAGAGCCGTCTTCAGTTTGCCATACAACCCCGGAAGTCCTCAGCACTCATTTTTTTCATTGGACTTTTCAATAACAAACTGAACTTGCATTTTGAGCAGGAATGATTTAACATACTCAAACGAATTCAAAAACTCAAAACTCAAACACTCTAGACTCATTGACTGTTAAGTCCCATATCTAAATTATTATTACATGTTTTCCATCAAATTTTAAGACTTACTAAATACCAAAGGCACATAGTACAATCTCTCAAATACTATAAGATAAAATATACCACTTTATATACCACTAGTAAATGTTAATATCAATATTAGTGGATGCCCACTGTCAACCTCAGTTGTCAAATATCATACACCGGGTGTATTTAAACCATTAGGGAACCATGCATTCTACAAAAGCTCTGCGTAAGCATGTGAAAAGAGCAACCTCCAGGCCACAGGGATATTAATTACAACATTAATAGCATAATAATAAAATGCAAAATAAAGTATAACAAACAGGGCTGTCCGCAGGTGTGGTAAAAAAACTCAAGATGGTGGTTACAACAATACAATTGAAGCTCCATGATGCACATTAAAAAATGGGTGGAGCTTTGATCACAGCTGCCATCTTGTCATTTTTGTCCACACCCTGCAAACATCCCTGATAACAAATTACAGCATAATAGATTTTACAGAAGGAGTCTTAACTCTGCCTACATTGGAGTGTGCTCCTTGATTTGCTGCTTAAAAGCCGGTGTGGTCCTTAAGTCAACAGAAAGGCTGATTGTCTGGAAGCACCTTCTGCTCGCAATAGGCAACGGTAAGACACTCCATTGCCCTTACCAGCTGAATGCCCCAGAGCCCCAGAGTCCTGCTCAGACATGGTCTGCAAGAAGACACGGACATTTATTTTTGGCAGATGTCTGATCTGTAAACGGTTCCTTCACGTGACATGCCATTGCACATCAGTTGTTTAACAAGACATATATTCTACTACTTATAAACTGTTATTTTTTTTAAAAAAAACATATTTCATTTAAATGCTGCCTTTCACCCAGCCTCTCCAAAATTTATGACAGAGTAATTTGTACAGCGTTGTATGCATTAATATACATCTTATAGGGATGGGTGAGTGAGGAAGTCCAAGCATCAGAAGAAAAGAGGAAGGCCATAAATGGGCTCAGGTCAGACCCTTGGAAATTTGCTAGGCAATGTAGCAAAGTCCCCCCAGCTTTGTATTTCCTAGACTCTTGTGTCCCCAGGACTTTTTCTGGCATGCAGTGGGAAATTGCTTTCCCCATCAACCCTTGTTTTTGACACTATTGGCTTTGCTCATTACCTGCTGCCCCACCGGATAAAATGGGTTGGGTAATCATCTCTTCCGTTCGATACTGCATTGGATATAAAACAACTAGCATTCAAAAATATTTGAAGAATAATTAAAAAATTGTTGAATGTTTGGGAAAGATTTCGTATCAAAACCTTTAAAGGAGAACAGATCTGCCCCAGCAAGATGCTGAAAATTATGTTGCCGTGTTGTTTTTAGTTCGCACGTATTTTTTTTTAAAAATCACAAAAGATTAACCAGTAAGTTTACTGAGCTAAGACATATGGATGTTTACTGAAAGCATTATGAGGCGTGAATATGCCTTTAACTGTCTCTGCTAGCTTCTCAGTTACTTAACTGCCAAAACAGATAAGATAAACAGATTAATCAGCAGAAAAGAAGGATGCAAGGAGGAAGATTGAGAGAGAGAAAGGGACATCCGTTTGTGAGTCTGAGACACATCTGTCCTCTGCTGATTATAAATGACTTCCACTGTACATCGTTAATCAAAAGCTTTCAATACACAGGGGTTGTATGTCTTGTAACACACCTTATCATTTCAGCAAGTAAAAATCAATGGAATCATAAATAATTAGAACTCAAAACCTTTAAGACAGTGGTCCCCAACCTTTTTGGCACCAGGGACCGGTTGTAGAAGAAATTTTTTCCACGGACCGGGGGGCGGGGTTTGCAGGCGGGAGCCAATCGTGTGCACTGGGGGTGGGGTAACCTTGGGGGGGGGCGGGGTTTGCAGGCGGGAGCCCCGCGGCCCACTTCCTAACAGGTTGCTGCCCACTAGTGGGCCGTGGCCCACAGGTTGGGGACCCCTGCTTTAAGAGGTTCACAAAAAGTTCCATGGTGTTACAACTAAAATACTGACTGGCCTTTCAAGTTAAAACCCAATTTAAGCCCTCTCATTTGTTAATCATACATTACCAGAGCAGCCACAAATCCTAGAATAAATTAATATTGTGGAATGGAAAGTGTGTGATGATCCACCAAAGAAAGGAAGGATACTGATACACAATCATTTATAGCATGAGAAAATAATACTGTTGGCAATATGTAGGGAAATGAACCAGCCTTTCCAGAAAAATTGGTTGGTACTGCAACAAAATACTGTTATTAATTAATTCTATTCAATCTAGTTACTGTTCTTCAAAGGAAGCGTTTATGTTTCAGGAACATCACATTTTCATAGAAGCACAGGCTGTGTTTGCAGGACAAGGCTGTACATGAGTAAGCAAAAACACTATCTCAGGCAGTCTCTTCTTCTTTTACTCTTCCCAGAACACCCTAAAAAAGGTGGTAGCTCAATTTGAGCTGTATGTACCATATGTGGGGTCTGGGAGGGCTGATCTTTCCACACTCCCCTTTTTGCTCCCCCTCCCCAACAACCTGTATTTCTACAAAAAGGGATACAGCTGAAGTAGGAGCAGATTTGGTTTACATCTATTCCTGCTGCCTGGCCCTGTTTCTAGAGCAGTGTTTCTCAACCTTGGCCACTTGAAGATGTGTGGACTTTAAGCAAAGGCTTCCTGACCTTTGCTTAAATGCCTCCAGCAAAAGAGAGCCCACCATTTCCTAAAGCATTTTTTTCCCTGTGGAAAAAAATTAACATTCAGAACTTTCTCCTAATGTTTAGCTTGAAATCTGGCACCCTATAATTACCACCTATTGGTTCTAGTTCTGCCCTTTGGGGTTCCAGAGAACAAGGTTGCTCCTTCTGCATGATTGCAATTTTTCAGGTACCTAAAGTCGGCTTGTTAGCACTTAAATAGCAACAGGAACCCTGTTGCTGGAAAAAACTGATACATCTGTATAATGATTTTTTTTCTCCCACCCCACTCCTCAGAGGTCATTGGCCACAGCAGCCTGGAAACAGAAACTGGTTTGTCATTTTTTCAGTCAGTTGCACAATCTGCTTGTCTCCTGCTGCTGCCTCATAGCCTTCCCCTCCCTGGAATGAGGAGGAGACATGGTAGCAGATACCTGAGCACCACCCAGAATTCCAGTTGTTACTTCCTGCCAAACTAGAAGGAACATGAGTCATTCCACACTGCTCCTCAGACATGTTGAGACAAACCTACGAAGGTGTTTGCTTTCATGAAGTCCCTTTCTACAGCTCAACCAATTGACCAAACCAAAGGAAAGTCGCAGTTTCAGGATGCTTGTTCACACTTTACAGTTCATGGCATGGTATGCAAGAAGCCACAGCACATTGTCACTCAGAGTGTTCTGTTGGCCCACCTTTTTTTTTTAAATAAAAGAACCTATACAGGAATTAAGTGTCAGAGGGGAGTGAACAATTTATAGCACAACGAAACCTTTCTTGTGCTCTGGGCTTTGGCCAGTCCCCATCAGCAAAATCTCTGTCCAAATGCACAGGACCAAAGAGTGCTATGTGTTTCTTTTAAGATGGCCAGGTGGGACCATGACAGTCTCTAGCATTTGGTAACATGCCATGATTGACTTGCTTATTTTGGCTAGTTTACCTGTCCTTACAAGTCACTGGGTTTATCTGACAGTGGTCGATGAGTCCGGGAAGCTGCCCATCATCCAGATTTTCTGCAATACTCCTGAGCAAATCACATGCCGTATCAGATGCTTTAGGACACTATGGGAAATTCAAATGCTATGGGAAATTCAGATGTTCTTGGAACGCTAAATCATGTCCCAGACTTAGCTTTCCAAGAAAAACATCTGGGCAAAATAAATCACATCTGTCCTCTTGAACTCCTTGAAGAAAAGGTACGGTATGAATTGAAGTCACACACACTCCTCACTTAGGAGTCTTTGGTCCAGGATCTAACAACCATCACCTGTCTGGAAGCCCAACTACTCATAAGGGCAACTGATCATCCCCTGCTTTTGCTGGCTCATATTTCAAAGGGTTCCAAGCAGTTGGTGAGGCAGGTCTCCCTTTTGTGGGATTTATGCTAACTCTTCCTCTCATTTAATAATTCTTCTGTGTCATGCCGGCCACATGACCGTGGAAGCGTCTTCGGACAACGCTAGCTCTTTGGCTAACAAATGGAGATGAGCACCGGCCCCTAGAGTCGGACACGACTGCACAACTGTGCGGGGGGAACCTGTACCTTTTACCTGTCTATTTACATCAAATATTTTTAATCTATCAAAACACGCTAGCTGCTTCATCAACTCCATGAGTTTCCTACCGTTTAACCCACCCACATGGCCTCTGGAGACACATTTCCTGGCTAGAAGGTTCCTGGATGGAAGTCAAACTGGGAAATGGGGTCCAGACCTGAATTGGAGAAGAAGACACCATTCCAAGCCCTCCCTTCCCCTCCCCAAAGCTTGTAAGGAAATCAAGCCAAGACAGCTTCAAAAGCCTCTCTCTGTAATTACAGATCCAGAAATAACTACCAACTGGATTCACAACAGTCTCTTTCTAAAAGAGTGACCATGTGTGTGTGTGTTTGTTTTTTATCTTTCCTCACCAGGATAAAATATCTGCAACCAGCCAGTATCAGCCCAGCCTATGTCAGATTATCCACAATCTTCTTCTTTCTTCCAAATTAGTAATTATTCTCACTTCCACTCCCAAATGTCTTCAGCCAATGCAAACAAATGCTTCCATGCCAACTAGTTACGCAATCATTTTTTTGTACCCAGGAGTTTGGCCCTCCCCCAAAGAGTTAAGCTTGAAGAAAAGTGCTCTGTTCATAGCTGACAGTTGGTAACTATTATGGATGGTAGAGTATTATGGGTGTTCTACTACAATGTGGTGGAAGCAAGAGTGCATGGAGCTGGCCAACATTTTAAGAACTGAAATGTCTAGTAAATATTCCTTTTACAGGGAATCTCTACAGCTTGACACACCCTGTCCCAAGGCAGTCACCTATCTCCAGCTGCAAAGCTGTAGTAACATACAGTAAAATCATAAATATGATGCTTCTTTTAGCCCCCTAAAAATGAAATCTTTCCCATCCACTCTCTGATTCTGCTATGGCTGAACATGTATCATTCCAGATACATGGACAGACTACCCACTGTGGTCCCTGCCACCCAACTCATGTTTCTCCCAGCCAAGTGCAGACACTTCCCTGAAATGTGGAGTCCATGGTGCTCTCTGAGCCTTGTTGTTTTCTTGCAGACGTTTCATTGCCAGGCTAGGCAACATCTTCAGTGGGAAAAGGGAGTGGGACTTGCTCTCTGTTTATATACCCTGGCTTGTCCTGCCTGTGTTGGTGGGGGTGTTGTACTCTCCTTGGTAGTACCTTGATTGACTTCCCTGAAAGCTGGCAATCATGCCACACTTGAAAGATTTGTAGCGAAAATGCAGTTTGCCAGTAACTCTGATTACCATGAACCCATGAAGCCATGTTTACATTCTCTGCTTTTGCTAGTTTCCCCAAACAATCTACCTGTTCCATCTGCCCCCATAGCAGACTACCTTAGTGAATGGTTTTGCAAAGCAATTTTGAAATTGATGAAGACACATTCATGGACTGTGCATATGGAAGAGATGCTTGAAACTTCTTTGCCTCTTTATAAGTCTTTGCTTTCTTTTTGCTGTTGGGGCCCAGGGATTGGAACTGCAAATTCCGAGTGGCATGTTTGAGCAGAGAAACTGAGTGCTGATTAGCTGATATCTCAGGCTAGGCTGCCATTCTCTGCACTCAAGTACTGAGTGCCGGCTGAGCTGTGATTGGCAAGTGCCCTCTGTGAGCCCCTGTCGTGATAAAAGAATGTATGTGGGGTGAGGATGGTAATAAAACACTGTAGCCATAAAGCATATGGAGGATGTTTTGCACATCAGGCAGACTGCATAGGGAGATGCTCAATAAGTTTCCTCAAAAAATGTCTGATCTCGGGAACATAAAGATTAAGAAGTTGGAACTCAGAAAACATGATATAGCATAGATTCTTGACAGGGCTTATTACTTATATAGTATATCTGAGCAGCATTCCTAATTCAAAGGCAAAATGTTATTTCAGAGCATGCAGAGGGCAAACATAGTACTGCTGTGCAGCTCCTTAAAGCAGCAGGGTCTTTTCCTGAGATCATCCTATGATCTCATATCATATCATACCACATCCTCCAGCTATGGAGGATCTCCTCTTGATCCTAGGAAAAGATGCTTTTGGATTAAGGAGTGGCTCAGCGGGTAAGACGCCAGGCTTGTCGATCGGAAGATCGCAAGTTTGGAGGTTTGAATCCCTAGCCCCACGTGACAGAGTGAGCTTCCACACTTGCCCCAGCTCTTGCCAACCTAGCAATTCAAAAGCATGCAAATGCAAGTAGATTAATAGGTACCACTTCGGTGGGTAAGTAACAGCGTTCCGCGTGCGTCATGCCGGCCACATGACCGTGGAAGCGTCTTCGGACAACGCTGGCTCTTCGGCTAACAAACGGAGATGAGCACCAGCCCCTAGAGTTGGACACGACTGCACAACTGTGCGGGGGGAACCTTTACCTTTACTATATTGTATAATGTAATGTAATGTAATGTAATGTAATGTAATGTAATGTAATGTAATATAATAAATATAATATAATATTATAGTATATAGTATATAGTATATAGTATATAGTATATAGTATATAGTATATAGTATATAGTATAATATAATATAATATAATATAATATAATATAATATAATATAATATATAATATAATGTATACAACGCTGGCTCTTCGGCTAACAAACGGAGATGAGCACTGGCCCCTAGAGTCGGACACGACTGCACAAATGTGCGGGGGGAACCTTTACCTTTAAGAGATGCCAGCTGCAGACCCCCGTGTGCTCCAACCCCCCCGTTTTGTCTTTGTGTCTGGACCATTGCAATGTGCTCTTCCTGGGGCTGCCTTTGAACACCACTCAAGCTATAGCTGGTCCAGAATGCAGGAGCATGAGTAGTTATGGACACACCTTGGTACACTCATGGAACACCACTGCAATGCAAGCAGCCCTGGTTGCCAATGGGCTTCCGGGTGCAATTCAAGGTGCTGGTTGGTTCTCACTTATAAAGCTCTTTGTGGCACATGTCTCCTATTTCCTCTGCCTCTCCAATAGGACCTGACGGAGTTGGCCTGCTCCAGGTTCCATCATTCAAGTAGTGCTATCTTGTTGGACCAAGCTGATGTGCCTCCTCTGTCACTGTTTGAAACAGCATTCCCCCTGACATCTGGATGGCTTTGACCCTGCCTGCCTTTCAAAAAGCCTTGCAGATCCATCTCTTCCTTCGGGTATTAGTCAGAAGCCCATTGTAATTGTTTGAATGCATAAACTGCCCTCAGCATGATATGCTTTTAGCTATTTTTTTAGCATATTTGCTGTTTTTAATGTTTTGTTAGTTACCCTGAGCTGCATGACAAGCAGGCAGGAATAATAAATAAAAACAATGGATAAATCCAAAGCACTGCCCAGCCATACTACATGGTCTGTAAAATAGTGATAACATGGGCAGATTTATAGTAGAACATGACTAAACGACTGAAGAACAAAAACAGTGGATTTGGAAACTACAAAAGTCATTTGTATCAAAAGCAAAATCCAGAAAGCTAGATGAAACATCACAATCCGTGTTCCAAAATCTTGCCCACATTGGCGGGGAGTTCTAGGAAGGCAACCCCAGGTAGTCTAAACCAGGGTTTCTCAACCTCGGCAAGTTTAAGATGTGTAGACTTCAACTCCCAGAATTCCCCACCCAGTGTGCTGGCGTGCTGGCTGGAGAATTCTGGGAGTTGAAGTCCACAGATTTTAAACTTGCCGAGGTTGAGAAACCCTGTTGTAAACCACCCATGTTACTTGCTTTTTGTTTTGGTGAAGAAAAGCCAATTGACAACACAAAAGAACAAATAACAGATTTAGAATATATGGACTGGGCTGAATGTAAAGCCGTATATATTTTGGCTGTTGTGGGTCTTCCGGGCTGTGTGGCCGTGTTCTGGAAGTTGTGGTTCCTAACCTAGCCATTGAACTCCGGCCGTGAAAGCCTTCGACAATACACCGTATATATTTTATTTATTTATTTATTTTATTTAACTTTTATCCCACCTTTATTTTTTTTATAAATAACTCAAGGCGGCGAACATGCCTAATACTCCTTCGTCCTCCTATTTTCCCCACAACAACAACCCTGTGAGGTGAGTTGGGCTGACAGAGAGTGACTGGCCCAAGGTCACCCAGCCGGCTTTCATGCCTAAGGTGGGACTAGAACTCTCAGGCTCCTGGCTTGCCATTGGCTCCTTCCTACGGCTGAGTGTGAGTGACTGGCCCAAGGTCACCCAGCCGGCTTTCATGCCTAAGGCGGGACTAGAACTCTCAGGCTCCTGGCTTGCCATTGGCTCCTTCCTACGGCTGAGAGTGAGTGACTGGCCCAAGGTCACCCAGCCGGCTTTCATGCCTAAGGCGGGACTAGAACTCTCATAGTCCCCTGGTTTCTAGCCCAAATATCTAACTAGATGTTCTAGATGTAATATATCTAACTAGATGTTCTAGATGTAAAGTAGGATGAATCTATTCTTAGGTCTATATAGATATTCTACCTTTTAAGAGGTGTTTATTTTTTAAGGTTTCTTTTTATCCTAGCACATCAGAATTCAAGACCTTTCTCGAATCCTGGTCTTGTTTACTGGAATTACCAGAGAGAACTATCCAAACAAAGCCCACGTTGCTGCTCTTTATTGAAAGCCCACATCTCAGGAACAGCCCATGAATGAAAATGGATAAAATTATCATAGCTCTTCTTGAGGATGGGCCACTGTTTTTTTTGGTTCTGAATATGGCATATATGTAGGCTGATCATATTTCCTTGAGACAAAAACGGGACATTGGGATGGCAAAAATGGGACGGGGTTAAACTTAGGTAATATTCCGTATTCATGAAAAAGTAAGACAATAAAAAAAGTTTTAAAGAGTTTTTAAGATCCATTTGCTGGTCCTTAAACAGTTCTAAGTGGAAGCAAGGCAAGGCTTAAGAACAAGGCAAGGCTTGACTCAGGAGTTCTACATGGAAGCAAGGCAAGACTAAGAGCAAGGCAGCGTTCCTACTTGACAGCAAGGAAACAGGCAGGCACTAGGACCGATGCGGAATCCCAGCAGAGATCGGAGGCGGCAGCAGCTCAGCAAGATCCGGTGGCAGGCTCAGTGGCAACGGCGGCGCAGCAAGAACCGGAGGCAGACTCAGTGACGGCAGCAATGAGGCGTGGAAATGATAAGGTGCTTGGCAAGGCAGGAGGGCAGGTTGGCGGAGCGTCGGTGTGGGGTAGTCAGGACGGTTGCCTCCGACAACCAGCTCCTGTGCCTGTCATCTTTTTATCTGCTGAGTTTCCCGCCACTGACGAGCAGGAGCCAATCACTGCTGTCGTTGTGCAGCTCTCTTCTCAGCTCTCCTAGCTCGTGCGCTGATTGGCGGCGGGGAACTCACCTCTAGTCCGCTCTCTGCCGGCTGATCGGCTTTCCCCTCAAACCTTCCCGCGCTTTCCCTAACAGGCTCTTCGCCCTCCTCCTCTGACCCAACCCCCATCCTTACAGGTTTTTAAAAAAACGGGACAAAATTGACATTTATATTAAAACGACGGGACAGTCGTGAAATGTGAAAAAAACGGTAGAGTCCTGTTCAAAACGGTAGGTACGGTCAGCCTACTTGTATGTAAAAAATCTGAGTCTCACCACCTAGCATCATCACAGTAAAAGTATTCTTTGCAGGCAATGAGGCAGAGAGTTCTATAGCTGAAATTCTGGACAGCCGCTGCTTCTTAATTGACTTGGTTCTTGCAATAAGATAAAAAATAAACTGTAATTTAAAAGCCACAATGGCTGCATTCACATAATGCACTAAACACAACCAAATACAATACATTATGGCTTAACATGATTAGGGAATCTGGCCATAGTGTCACTAAGTAGAAGATGGCTTCCTCCACTGATATGACAGAGCTCTCTCCTAGTGAAATCACTCACCACAGGGTTATTTTGCACGCACACACCCTCACACACCCTCGCCCACATGCATACATCAGCCAGGACTGCAATTTCCATTCAGCAAACCAAATCCTCCTCCCTGCTTATTACAAACAGACTGTATGTACTGCAAATCAGTGGAATTCCTGAAACATTTCTAGTTCAGGTTGATGGGTTCTACAAGACCACCATGGATTTCTTTATTCCGTGTATATTTTCCCCTGGGAAACCAACAGTACCATGTTAATGCTCTATAGGACTAAATCTCAAATAAGTGTACAGAATGAAATAGTTCCAAGTAATTTACATTCAAGAACTCCCACAGCTGAGAGCCTTTTAGTTTTAACCATGTACTAACACTGTATACCCTCTTCAGCCATATACTTCATATTGCGTATTTATTGCATAAAAGGTAAAGGTAAAGGTTCCCCCCGCACATTTGTGCAGTCGTGTCCGACTCTAGGGGCCGGTGCTCATCTCCGTTTGTTAGCCGAAGAGCCAGGGTTGTCCGAAGACGCTTCCACGGTCATGTGGCCGGCATGATGCATGCGGAACGCTGTTACCTACCCACCGAAGTGGTACCTATTAATTTACTTGCATTCGCATGCTTTCGAATTGCTAGGTTGGCAAGAGCTGGGGCGAGTGCGGGAGCTCACTCCGTCACGCGGGGCTAGGGATTCGAACCTCCAAACTTGCGATCTTCCAATCGACAAGCCTGGCGTCTTACCCGCTGAGCCACCACGCCCCCTATTTATTTTTATTTATTTATATTTATTTATATATATTTATTGCATAAATGAGGTGTAATCTGGAAAAGTAAACTAAAGAAAGAATATTACACATACAATTAGCTTCAAGATGCAGAACCCTAGACAAATAATCACATCCTTCATAATGCTCTGGGTAAACTGCCAATCAAAATGCAGCAGGTGCTGTACCATAAAATCAACAAATTTGATTGTAAAATGTGAGAATTAAAGTAAAATCCTGTAGCCAGGATTGTTCTTGAGTTCTGCTACCTTTGAGCAGGACCTAATGAATTCATCTCTCTTTTCAGTTGCCATTTGAATGCAAACCTTTTCTCTAGGCTTCTCACTGGCCCACAGCAACAAACCACAAGTATTCTTAGGCTCAAAAATATAGTCAGTAAATCCATGGGTAGGCAGTAAAGTAAGAGCGCCTGTACAAAATAGACGCTGAAGGTGAATGGAAAAACTCCAGCAAGTGTTTCCCTTTGTATCCAATGTATTTCCACCATTTTTCCTTGTTCCCCCCAAACTTCAGAAGAAAACAAGTGAAATTCAGATGGATGAGAAAAATGTAAAGAGGGCAAAAACCTAAGGAATGAACCCCTAATACAGCCAATGGGGACTGAGCATTCTCAGTGGCCATGGGTCACTGATCAACGGTGGGGAGAAGAGGTCAAAAACTGGATGGGAAGGAGCATGGAATAGAATATCCTGGAAGACTGCATGGCTGATGGAACATGGAACTGAGTAACATTCTAACCGTTGCAATATTTTGTTGCTACTCTTAGATGTACATAATAATAGGAAAATAATTTCTGTAAGTGCCACTCCTGTTGTGTCAAAATGACGCCACCTTCAAACAAGATGGAGATATCTGAAAATTCAAGGGATTGTTTTAGAAGGGAATGTTATAATGAGAATTTAAATGCTTTATAGAAATAGTGCTTACTATAATATGAATTGGAGTAAGAGACTGATATTGATTTATGTATATCTTTGTTATATAAAGTCAGAAGTCACTTTGTAGTAGTTTGTTTTGTTTTTTTCCCACACCTTTTTAGTTTTGTTTCTTTTTCTTTGTAGGCTTCTTTGTTTCAATCTTTTTAGTTTTTATGTATATCCTGAAATTTTTTAATAAAGCTTTTATTTTAAAAAAATGAAAATTCAGGGGATTTTGAAAATTGTAAAGTGGGATTAAAAAAAACCCTGAAGCTACCAGAGCATGGAGAATTGATATCTGTGATAAGGTTATGGATACAGTGCTTCAAGCTGTATCTACAAGCATTCAACACTACAAATCATATATTTTGAAGAGCACTGCTCCATGTGGGACTTCATCAGACAAGCCTTCCAACGGTAACACCTTTCTCTTCTCAGGCAGAAAACAGAACTCAGGAATCTGAGCATATCCATTCCTCTCAACATTTTGGAAGAGAAAGCAAAACCAGCTGAAGCGTCACACTAAATTTCACCCCTTCCATGATTTGACCTATTGCTGAATCACTTCCTGGCTGTTGGCTGTATTCATTTCCTCTGAAACACTCATAGTTTTTTTGCTTTAAAAACTATGAGAATTAACCATTCTAATGTTAATTATAATATCTTCATCACTATGATTATACACCTTGTTGAAGAGAAACTTCCTACTGGTGTAGAAATTATATATCGAACAGATGGAAAGCTTTTTAATCTTAGTAGGCTGAAAGGAAAAAATAAGGTAATTACAACTTCTGTTATAGAACTTCAATATGCTGATGATAACGTAGTCTGTGCACACTCCGAGGAAGATCTTCAAACTATCCTAAACATCTTTGCAGAAGCATATGAAAAGCTCGGCCTCTCGATTAACATTAGAAAAACCAAAGTGCTTTACCAGCAAGTTCGAACCAATCCCTCCGCAGCGCCATCAATCCAGCTTAAAGGTGTGTCACTAGAAAATGTCGACCACTTTTCTTATCTCGGCAGCCATCTATCTACAAAAGCCGACATCGACGCTGAAATTCAGCATCGCCTGAGCTCTGCGAGTGTAGCTTTCTCCCGAATGAAGCATAGAGTGTTTGAGGATCGGGACATTCGCAGGGAGACCAAAATGCTTGTTTACAAAGCCATTGTACTACCAACCCTTCTGTACGCCTCTGAAACATGGACCCTCTACAAACGCCACCTCCAACTTCTTGAAAGATTCCATCAACGCTGCCTCCAAAAAATTCTGCAAATTACTTGGGAAGATAGGCGGACTAATGTTAGCGTATTAGAAGAAGCGAAAACCACCAGCATTGAAACAATGATCATCCAACATCAACTTCGCTGGACCGGTCATGTTGTTCGAATGCCTGACCATCGTCTTCCAAAGCAGCTACTTTACTCCCAACTTAAGAATGGAAAACGGAATATTGGTGGACAGCAAAAGAGATTCAAAGATACTCTCAAAGCTAATTTTTAAAAATGTAATATCAGCATTGAGAACTGGGAAGCCCTAACTCATGAGAGTTTCAATTGGAGGTCATCCTTTATTAATGGCGCTATGGACTTTGAAGAAGCACGAGTACAGGGCGAAAGGGAGAAAAGAGCTAAAAGGAAGGCAAGTCAGGCAAACCCTCATCATGACCGTCTCCCACCCGGAAACCTATGCCCTCATTGTGGGAGGTTGTGCGGATCCAGAATTAGCCTTTACATCCACTTACAGATCCACTGTTAAAATTTTACCTTTGGAAGACAATCTTACTCGGCTACGAGTGATCGCCAATGATAATGTACTTTAACAACTGTATGTAGCATATATGAAATGGCAGGCTGGATATTGCACAACAGTTTAGATTCGAGTATGTCATCTATCTAAATAGGTAAGCACTAAAGGCAGGCTGCAACTTTATCCATTGATCTAAGTCCAAAGACTATTAAATTTGGCAGGTTGTACTTTTCACTAGACTTGTAGCATTACAACATTTCCTTCTGGAGACTGGTAGCTGGTCCTTGATAAAGTTGCCCCCTCTCACCAAACCAGAGACAAAATAGAGAGAACAACTGGGGAGAGAAGAAGAAACCTATAAAATCAATCAACCAACGAACATTGACTATCCTTGGCAAGTAGGGATTTTGGAGCATACTTTGTGGTTTAGTGGTAAAGGGTTGGACAAAGAGTGGAAAGACGAAGGTTCTGTTTCACCATCAGCCACAGAAGTTCACTGAGTGCCTTTGGGTCAGTCATTCTCTCTTGGCCCAGCCAACATCACAGGGTTGTTGTTGGGGGGAAAATAGGAAGAGGGAACATTACGTTGCTTACAGCTCCCAAATGAAAATGAATGAATGAATGATCCATTCAGTCGTATACGACCCTTGGCGATTCCATAAGCCAGCTCTCTCCATGATTTCCCAAATGAAAAGTGAGATAGAAATCTAGCAAATAAATACCCCTCCTTTTCTCTCATTTTTCAGGTAAACTTATTCTGTTAGTTACTGCAGCCATGTCAGTAAAAGGCAATAAGATATTCAGCTGACAGCCCCCAATATGCATTTTTGGAATATGAGGTTCTTAATCTCTGTCAAAAAAAAAAAAAAAAGCAGCCAGATCTTCTAGCTGGTGACCAAAAGAAGGCAGTTGACAGATGGATTATATTTCCAAAGTACATGTCTAGTGCAAAAGTTTGTAGGAATTAAACCGATGGAAAATAGAAAAGATGTTGCATGTGTTTTGAATGCCAAATCCATGCTGTCTATATGTATGTCCTTTTAAAAAATGTCTGACCGTTGAATGTATGATTAAATGGGCTAAGAATTTTGGATACAATATTATGTTGGAACAATGGGAGAACATGTGGAACAAAGGTTTGAAATTTACTTTGAATTATAACTTAAAAGAGAATGTTTATAAAATGATGTATCGTTGGTATTTAACTCCTGATAAGTTGTCAAAAATGTATAATGGAGTAATGAATGTCTGTTGGAAATGTTCTCTTGGTGAAGGAACTTTTTATCATCTTTGGTGGACTTGTGAGAAGGCCAAAAAATTTTGGGATCAAATATGTGCTCATATTCAAAACATCCTTAAAGTGGACTTACAAAAAACCCAAACCAGAACTGTTTCTCTTGGGTCTGATGGAGAAGCAGCTCGAGAAACAACATGGGACTTTGCTTTTATACATGATTACAGCAGCAAGACTTTTCTATGCACAGAGATGGAAAGATCCACAAATTCCTACAGTGGAGGAATGGATGATTAAACTGATGGAGCTGGCCCAAATGGCAAAGTTAACAGCGTTGATGAGAGAAAATACCATGTCTGGATTTGTTTCTACTTGGCAACCACTTTTAGACTACTTGCTTGTGTCAGAAAAAAATAAAAGTTTTGATTTTGGGCTTTAATGATTAAATGGTTTGATTTGATAGAAATAATGTTACTAAGGTTTAACTAATGGTAAGAGATTATACTTGTAAATGTATTCATATCTGTATTGGAGAAGGTTGGAAGTCACTTTCTGTTACTGTTCTCTGTCTGTTCTGCACTTTTATAGTTTTTCTTTAGTCCTGTACTCTATCTTTCCTATATTCTATTTTTTGTATTTTAACTATGTTCTGAAAATTAATAAAGTTCTTTATTTAAAAAAAATGTCTGACCATTAAACAAGTGTAATCAATATCATTTCAAACAATTAGGGAGTCTGGAAACTTCCTTAAAATAAAGCCAGTGTATGTCCATTGCGCATATTTTCTATACCTCTTTTAAGTTTTCCTTGCTTTAGAGATCTTGACTGCTTCACAACTTTCTCCATGGGAAAAAGAAAAAAGCTCTAGTCTTAAAGCCCTTGAGGCATATTAAACTACTAGTCCTAGAATTCCCATCCAGCATGGATACAGTACCAGACTGGGAAAAGCTGATGGAGGGTATATGAGAGAAAGAGAATTCTCATTCAACTCTGGCCTACTTGCACCAGGGGCAAAAACAGATTTTAGTTTTCAGGTATCCTCTTAAACAAATCATACTTTCACTTGGTCCCAGCAACAAAGGGATCAATTTAAACAACTAGGAAGGAACCTGGGCTGCCTTTATTAAACAGGAAAAATGATTTCCCTTAGCACCTTGGTGAGTACCTTACAGTATAATTGTATGTATGACTATTCAGAAATAAACCCCACTGAATTCAGTGGGGCTATGCCCCAGCAAG
The DNA here is from genome assembly GCA_023362775.1 of Charina bottae. Lineage (NCBI taxonomy): Eukaryota > Metazoa > Chordata > Lepidosauria > Squamata > Charinaidae > Charina > Charina bottae. The sequence goes on along the minus strand of JALMGJ010000002.1, from coordinate 124,910,188 downwards.
TGGACACAGGACTGAATCCTTAGCCTTTAGGCTAAGTTTTAAAAAATAGATCTGTATGCAATTGGGGTTCATGTTCTCCCTTTATGTTTATTAACTCCAGATCTTGGTTCAGTTCTGCCAAAAGAAAACTATCAGAATCAACAACTTACTTGAACTGCTTGATCGGGGACCCTTTGTTTGGGGAGCTTCCGCTTGGCGAGCCTTTGCCCACCCCTTTGAACATCTTGGTGTTATCCTTGGAAACTCCCTGCTGCTGGTACCGGGAAGGCTCTTGAAGGAAGGCGTGAGTATGCTCTGGCCGCTGCTCCTGCCTGCTGCTCCTGTTGAGATGATATGACAGGAAAGGCTGAGAAGGTGTGCAGATTGTTAAAAGCAGAATCTGGAAGGCTCCTCCCCAAGCTGCAGGTGATCAAGAGCAGAGATGAAAACTTGCTAAAAAAAAAAAAAGACTAGAAAAACCAGTTTATGACTGAATGAGTAGAAGCCAGAGGGAGAGTGGGAGACCCCACCCTGGTGCTCTGAAGAATGTGCCTCTGTACAAGCAGAGACTTTCCCAGCTATGTTCACACGGTTTTCAACAGCCATTTCATGCAATACCCTTCTTTGCCTGCAAAGGCTAATCTCCACATTGTAAATCACACTTGACTCTAGTAAAGAATGAAGTGCAACTCTGCCCATAGCTAATGCACAGAATAGGCAGCCCATCTACAAACTTGCTGTCCAAGCTATATATTCATGTTGCGAGAGAAATACTCTACATTGTTATATATTTGTCTATCAACTTGCATTCATGGAAGTATCAAGCAAGTATCCCATAAAGCAGGCTTAATTAGGAAAAGCATCAAGAACCAACGCCTTGGAAATGACTGAAAACAAAATTCATCTGTTTGCTAAAATATCTGCCGCATTGGAAGCATGTGGTTGTAATCAAAAGTTATATTTTAGTTATACTTAGAGTGCCCAATAGGAATAGCACGCTCCTTTAACATTATGTTAGAGCATGATCCCTAAATGTCAGGAATTTGAAGATCATATCATACTAAGTGGCTTCCCATGCTCATTCATGGAGTGGCTGCCATGTTGGTAAAACGACCAGCTCTTGGCTATAAAACTTTGGAAGACTACTAGATGGCAGCACGGTGCCAATATTTCTGTCTCTCTATGCTGTCAACTCATCCATATTTTTGCAGCCTTGAGCTGGCAGTCCTGGGCATTACCAATCACAAAACATGAATTTATCAGAAGACAAACTAGTGAAGAAGCTCCGCACCTGCTCTGCCCCCCCCCCGCTACTCCTCAAGTATTTTATGTAACTACCCACATTTTTATTGACTAAAAAAACTTGTGGGGCCCATGTAGGGCCAGGGGCATTTTTGGAAATGACAATGTTGGATTTTAGTTTTGCAACATTCCAGCTTCCCATTGAATGGCCTTTAAACACATCTCAAAATGTTGGAAAAGCCAGATGGGGCACAGCTCCTGGCAGGTCCCAAGGGAATTCCATATGCACATGGTGCTCACAGATTTCACAACGGGGATTTCAGAAATAAAATGCCTCAGTAAACTAGCTGAATCTAGTGTGATACGAACAAACTGAGGGACCGTCTCGTCCCGATAACGTCGGCCCGCCCCACCTGTGCATGCAGAGAGGGCATGCTTCGGACCCCCTCAACAAGACAATTCCATCTAGCGGGGTCCAGGAGGCGTGCCTTCTCTGCCATAGCGCCCGCCCTATGGAATATCTTGCCCCCGGAGGTGAGACTGGCCCCCTCCCTCCTGACCTTTCGGAAGGCCCTTAAGACCTGGCTCTGCCACCTGGCCTGGGACAACAGAGGCGGTAGCGCCTCCTGGGGTTGGCTGGCCCCGTAGCAACACTATCTATGCTACGTTCCCTACGTCTCCCATCTTGTATTTTATCTATTTATATTGTATTTTTTAGACTTTTATTGTATCGTTTTTAACTTTGATTGTTGTAACCCGCCCAGAGTCCCTTGTATGGGAGATGGGCAGGGAATAAATTGGATAAATAAAAAAATAAAAAAATAAATAAAATAAAATAAACTTTATTTGGTTTCAATCTAAAACGGGCTCAAGAGCAACACACAGCATATACTGTACATAGTTTGTGTAGACTATAACATATATATTATGCACACACACACACACTACATACAGTGTATTATATTCCAACAGGAAGCTCAGCACAAGGAATCAATGTGGAAACAACTGGAAATTGAGGTCTGCAGACTATGCGGCCCCAGCTGCAATATCTGTAAGTCTCTAAACAGAAATTATCCCTGACTTGCACCCTTTAGTTATGTTCTGTGCCACTGTTCTCCTAACACGCCACGCAACATCTCTGACTAGTCTTTCCCAACTTCATGTCTGCCAAAGGGGTTGACTTCCATCATTCATTGCCCAGGCTGGCTTAGATTGCATCAACAACACTTTGCCATCGCTCCTGAGAGTTTTCTTGCAGCAGCAGCCAGCATATTGGTGCCTTGTATTTCTCTCACTATTTACCCTTTTCCCACTGATCTTCTGTGACAGAAAAGAGCTTGCCCAATTATAAACAAACAAACAAACAAACAAAAGCTTTCTGCACCTGGCAAGTTCACATCCTCACCCAGACACAAAGCTCACTTGGTGAACCGGCTTAATTTACCTTGCAGGAATGTTGTGAGGATAAAGCCTGGATATGAAAGTAATAAAGAATAAAACAAACAGGTTGGCCAGCATTACAGCATCACAATATTTGTTTATTACTATCTATCTATCAAGTTTATCCCACTGGTGCCACACATCTATTTTTATATCTATTATTGTTTCCATTTCTGGTCTTTCAAATATATGCAGTGCAGCATTTAGGATATTCAGCTAAGCTGTTCATTTATTTGTAGACCCTCCTGCAATGCCTGGAGAAAAGCTAGTTTGTGGAATGTACAGCCACAGCCCACAGCACAACTGTAAGGTGAGTTGGCAACTTGCAGCCTTCTCCACAGATTGCTAGAACCAATGATTGAATGATATTGAATTCACTCTAAAGATGTGAGATAGGAAGCTGCTTCACTCTAAAGTTCCTGAAACACACATACACACGCAGAGGAACAAAATAAACATCCAATAGAAGAGAATATATGTAGCTGAGGGTTGAACTGTGGAGTCCTTGATGCTCTCTGAGCTTGGTTGTTTGCTTGCAGACATTTCATTACCCAACTAGGTAACATCATCAGTGCTAGTGAATGTGGGGTTTGCTCCCTGTTTATTATACAGTAGCTTGCCCTGCTGGTGTTGGTGGGTGAAAATGAGTACCCAGCTAAGCTGGGGGAAAGGTAATCATGACTGAGGAAGGGAATGGCAAACCACCCCACTATAAGTCTGCCTAGAAAACGTCAGCGGCGTCCCTCCAAAGGGTCAGTAATGACTCGGTGCTTGCACAGAGGACCTTTCACTTTCATAGTTCCTTGATTAGGGTATTGTTTTCTGCTTGATCATTTGTATGGTGTTAATCCCTGCTTATCTGGGTGTAGGCTGCTGGAGAGGATAAGTTCTGTTCTTTTTGTTTCCTTCTTAGCTTTTTTATTGTCTCTTTTGAATGGTGTGTAAATGTGATTTATCTGTATAAAAATATAAAATAATAAAATAAACATAAACTCTATAGAAATAAACATCTCTGTGGTACTTTCATATGATAGTAGACAGATCCAACAATGACCTACTTTTCAGTTTCAATGGATTTAACACTCCTCTTTACAAGTATGTAAGCAAACTGCAGTAGCTATTTCTTCCCGCCTTCCAGGTGGAGCAAGTTCAGTCAAAATTGGCATTTAGTGGTTCGCTAAGCCCCTTTTTGCTGTGGTGATCAATGCCATCTGTGATACAACTGGTATGGGTGTGCAGGAAAAATGCAACTCATTTTACATCTGAATTCAAGACATGCCAAGAATCTGAGTGGAAAGAAATGTCTTGCCAAAAATAATATCAGGACATGACACTCCTTCACAGGCAAAATAAACATAGAGTTCAAATGGTTTTTGTGTGTGTGTTTTGTGTCATTTTCTGGGACACAACTAGAGAGGAATTTGGAAGTAAGTTGAAGAAGCAAAGCATACAGGTATTAATTTAGGTGGCAGAAAGGGATATCTTCAGTTTAAATAGACCTCTTTTGTACCGCTTGGGAAGCAGATTAGAGCATTCAGCTGAATGCTGGATGTGAATGCAAATGCTTCAGATGCATTCAGGATTCAGGGTGTTTCTGTGTATTCACAAATTGATTGTAGCAGGGATTCTTACAGCATTTCTGCTAGAGTAGTCGTATCTAAGCTGCAGAAAATCTGGGAGACCACTAGATAGGTGGAGTTAGCATTTCTGTACCACTTACTTTTTTTTTGCAGATCACATATGGCAATCCTGCTCATTTCACACATTTTGTATTAATGCACCCCTACAAGATAAGATACAACAACCTTCCCCAACCCGGTGCATTTTAGAGATAAGGGGCTCCGTGCTCATCGTTCCCAGTAAATACTGTATGGCTGAAAACCATGGAGATGGCATCTGTAGTGTTACAGAAGGATGAGATATGGTATTGCATGATACGCATCCATATTTCAGTTTTTTTAAAGGTTAATGTGCTGGAAACAAAGAGACACAAAATCCTATATCATGTCTTTTGAAATTCTCTTTGCCATCTGACCTGGCCACAGTTGGAGACCATAGGCAAGGTACCAGAGGCATTAGTGATTCAGTGGTATTAAGGTAAAGGTAAAGGTTCCCCCTGCACATTTGTGCAGTCGTGTCCGACTCTAGGGGCCGGTGCTCATCTCCATTTGTTAGCCGAAGAGCCAGCGTTGTCCGAAGACGCTTCCGCGGTCATGTGGCCGCATGATGCACGCAGAACGCTGTTACCTACCCACCGAAGTGGTACCTATTCATCTACTTGCATTTGCATGCTTTCGAATTGCTAGGTTGGCAAGAGCTGGGGCGAGTGCGGGAGCTCACTCCGTCATGCAGGGCTGGGGATTCGAACCTCCAAACTTGCGACCTTCCGAAATGTTCCCAAATATTTATTTCATTATTATTCCAATTCTCTCATCACCAGAGAACAGCAGAAGCACAAAATAGGATGTGATTATGTCCTGAACCAATAATAGTTTTGGACATCAACTTTTTACATGCCCATTTAAAGAAAACCAGCCAGCAGATGATGCCAGTAGAAACACGAAATGAAAAACGTCTTCAGTTTTTCTTGGGCCATTTCATACACGGACATACACTGCATCTTCTGACCTGAGTATTCTATAGTTCCTGCTCCAGAAAGTGTGCATTAGCTTGTATTAGAAGAACAAACAGATGCAATGAAAATCACCTCCACCAACACAAGCAGGACAAGCCATGGTAGATAAACAGAGAGCAAGTCCCACTCCCTTTTCGCACTGAAGATGTTGCCTAGTCTGGCAATGAAACGCCCGCAAGAAAACAACAAGGCTCAGAGAGCACCAAGGACTCCACAAAGTCCCCTGTCTATAACATTAAACCCCTAACATTTGTTTCATAGAAATGATCATGAGAAGATTGAAGATTATATTATGAAGAAATGGACAATGAGAAAGGAAACTCTTTGTATTCTACATCACTCTGCTTCAAATTGTCAAATTTAAATTTGCTGTTTTATGAACTGTTACCCCTGCTCCCCCAGTGCCAGTGCCAGTGACACAATCCAGTTTGAACTTGGCTGCTTGTTCCCACCTGCTTTTGAAGAAGCTACTTTCATAGTTACAGAAACCAGCCATTGGCTTTAGCAATTAATCTAGCCCAGCATTTTTTAAACAGGGTGATAATGTATGCTTCCGAAAAAAGGCATACAAGAACATGAGCGCTATGATGGTTGTGACCCACTCATTTTCTTTATTCAAGTGTGTTGGGACTTCTGCACATAAGGGCTGGGTCAATCCAAGTTCAGCCTTGCACCCCCGTTCCTCATAGTGCCTTCCTTCCTTCCTTCCTTCCTTCCTTCCTTCCTTCCTTCCTTCCTTCCTTCCTTCCTTCCTTCCTTCCTTCCTTCCTTCCTTCCTTGTTCACGTTTATAGGCTGCCCAACTCAGAGCAACACATCCAATATGGTGCAAAAACAATAGAAGGCAATAAACTGGGGACTAAAATAACACTCCCTGAAGTAAAGCCTTCCCCCCCCCCCTTCTTCACAAGTCTTCACAAGTGGAGATGGTTAACGTATGGCTGTCTCACAGGAAACACTTCAAAGACAGTTTGGGGCTGTGGGGTAAGCAGGTTCCCATTTGTGGGAACTAATGCTTCCTTAATTCCACCTCCCAACTCAGAGTTCCCTCCTCTGAAGCCATGGCACCAGGGCAGGTTGCCACCATTTTCCTGTCATTTCTGGCTGCGTTTGCTTGGGGGGGGGGTTTTCCCACTTCCCCTCATGATAACAGAGATTGTTTCCTTTTCCATACCATAAAAAGCAAATGCATCATGGGAAGAATGAAGATCAGGACAGGGAACCAGTTAGCTACCATTTTTGTGCTCCTTTATTGGTCAGCTGGAGGGAGACCAGTCTGGATTCAGGGAAACAAGGACTGCAGCAAAGATGGTAGTGAGAACACTCACATGATAGTGCAAAAATAGTGCTGAGGTTTGTGGGTGAAGGCAGTGACTGCATGGAAGAACTCGGAATGTGCATTTCTAAGAATTCACCAATCACGTAACATACTTGACAACAGCCTTCTCCAACCTGACACTTGCAGGCATGTTGAGAATGTAGTTCCCAGAATTCCTAATCACCTGATATCTGCAAGCCCAACATATCTGCAATGTGCCAGTTTAGGGAAGAGTGTCTTAGATGATATTTTCAAAGGCAAGAAAAGTGACCTAATGATGGAATTTGGGCAACTAGTCTAACTGGAAGGGCTGCAATGTCAGTAAGTTTCTATGCATACTAGACAGGAATCATTCTATACTGTACTTGTTGAGCAGGATCTGAGCAAAAATAACCTAGGGTGTTGCAAATAAACCCTCTGGGCACCTATTGAGCACAACAACAAAATATTGTGCAGAACAAAAGGTAAGCAAGGATGAGCTGTGAATACCACCATCTGTTCCATCTCTAAATCATTCGGAACAGATTTTACAAGCAACCCACATTTTCCCCACACTGTTTTCACCACTTGGATATTGAAAACATGTTTGGCATGGCATTGTATATATTGTACACTGTACATGCCTCTGACTCTGGAACTCACAAAGGGAACCTCAACAAACTGATGATCAGCCTGAGGCAGCCAATAGCTGAGCACAAAGTAACAGCCAACCAGCAGTAATTCCCTCTACTTCAAACCTGCCAATTATTTACTTGTTCAATCCCTCATGAAGAGTTTCCAGAGCTACTCCACAAACAAACAAACCTTTTGCTTTCTTTCACAGAAATAGAAAGAAAATTAGTTTCTAGCTCCCCACCCACAGTCCATGCATATATCTGATAGTTTTCAAAACATTTATCTCAAGGGCTGGCATGGGGGACAAGTGCAAGGAAAGACTGATTTTTGAAACTATTAGCAAATACGCTAAGCCTGAAAAGTCATCATCTCTCCATGGTGCCAGAATTGTATTGCACATAATGTTTTATCCACAGCAGCAAATCCAGTGAGAGATTCATGCCAGGAGAACTGCATCGAGGGCTTTCCCCAGAACTGAGCTGAGTGAAACTGAGCAGGTCAAAAGCGCAGTGACCTCACTGGAACTCAAGTTTCACCTATAGCAGAAGCAAGGAAGGGAAAATACCTGGTATCACGAGTGTTATGAAAGACTGGAATTTTTAATAGTATGAAGTGGATCAGCAATAGTTTGCTGTTTTTGATATTATTGGAGAGGGTATGCAGTAGAAGTATAGCAAAACCATGTGTTGGCTTGATAACTCACTGCTGGTTTTCATCTATCTCAAGAAAGGCTCAAGAACTGTTTGACATGGATGGAAGAGGTCAAACAATATGGAACAGAAGGCTTCTGGTAAAGGAACAGAGGTGATATTTCCAGTAGCAATTGCATTTGATGGTTATAATTATAAAACTTTAGCAAAACTGCTCAAAATCTCACAAAGGAATAAAGAACGCCTGTGGTATCACCATTTCTCTCTCTCTCTCTCTCTCTTTTTTTTGTACAAAAGTAGTACAGCTATTTACCCATTCCTGGCACAATATGATGCCCTGCCCTCAAGAACTCTTGATCCTATGTAAGCTATTTCAGATAGGTATGTCTATATATGAACACCGGAAGGTTTTGAAAGGAAGATGGTTACAAAGCATGTGTAGACATCAACATTGTTAATGAAACTTGGCTATCACAGAAGATAAGGTTTATGAGGAAAGATTGCAATGTCCTGAGATGCTTTGCTTTGAAAAAAAGGACAAGTCTACACGTATAATTTCATATATTTTTATTTTGTGTGGCATGGAAGAATTGGAGAGAAAGCAGTTTATACCCCTTGCTTGGTGGATGTGCCTGCCCAGCAAAGGGATTCATTTGATCTAGGAATCAAATTTGTTGTATTCTAAATGTCTTCACAGCGCCAGTCAATACAATGAGAATGGCAGCAATAGATCGATGACTTGCATTTTTAATGGGAAACCCCACATATGAAGAAGAATAGAAAAGAGATAAAGCAAGATTGCTTTGTCGGGACCATGCTTATGGGAAGGCCTCCTCCACCGGCTTTAATGAAAGAAAGTAATGAATCCAATAACCCATGGTAGCTTAGCCAAGCCTTTTAACTCTTGGCTCATGAATAAATATAACCTTAAAATTAACTTCAACCTGTATAAGACATTGGTTTAGAAGAGTAGGATACCCAGAAAAAGATGACAGCTTTGTACTCAATTCTGTTGATGCTTGTCACAATGTTGTAAAACGTAGGTATACCTTGCAGCTTATATGACTAGCACGAACTACAGTAGTTCTACCACTGGGAAGGGAGAAGTGGCTGCTTCAAGTGGCAGAGGGATATAAGGAAGGAGAAACAGAGGAGCAAGAGCTCAGGAAAGTAGAATTGAAAAGATAAAGTAAAAGGCGAAAGATTTATACGATCTGAAGAGAAACCAGAGTATAGTTTGTTAAATAGGAGGAATTATAATTATTTTTTGCTTTAAAAATATTATGTTAGATTATATTAGGTTAAGGTATGTTATGTTAAATTATGTTATGTTATATTATGTTACGCTATGTTATGTTATGTCTGGTATTGTTTTTTCTTTTTATAATGTATTGTTATGTAAAATAAAATTTGTTTTAATAATAAAAAGAAAGAAAAAAAAAAGAAAAGATAAAGTAAAACACTGACTGGGTTTATGCATTAAGGTAAGCCATGGTTTATTGTAAGACAAAGTAAACACACTAGTGAATGAACCATGGTGACCTGGTTCACACATAACTCTGGCTATGCCCTATGGTTTACAAAGTACAGTGGCTTAGTTTATGTATTACACTAAGCCATAATCAAACTACATTATAGAACAGAATTATTATGGCTTAGGTATACCTCCATTATTTAATAATTATCTCCATCTCCATACTCAGCAGAAAGTTGGAACAAGTTACAGACGTGCAACTTTGTGCACATTGTTTTCTAGCTAAATTGATTTTTGCCAGCCTAGAGCTCTCCAACTGCAGCCACATGGCCAACTAGTTTGGAAAATATAGACTAGTTCCAACAGAATCTGCAATCCTATTAAATGTTTTTTGGGAATAAAGAGTAGTATTGATTTGAATGAGAAGCTCAGTTAACAACAGCTGTTCTATCACTTTTTCATATTTTTTGTATAATGGGCAGAAGCATAATACTAGCCAAAATTAAACTAAGATGGTTTGGGAATTTTAGGTCATTTTCAAAAGATAAAAGCAATCTATGAAAAAGAGAAGCAGATACAGATATTACTGCCTATAGTAAACAATATATATTTACATGAATTTTAGACTAAACAAATTCTGTATTTACATCCACAAAATGTTGGGTATGATGCAAAAAGAGAGAGAAAGATGCCCAACAGTAAAAACATCAATAAATTCTACATGGATTTACTATAAACAAATTTAAAAAATATTCAAACTCTGGATTTAAAGGAAGGTACACTCATTCAAAATTCTAGATCTGGAGGCACTTTTCCCACTAACCTTGAATGCTCAACCATTAGAAGGCATGGCCAGCAGATGTGTTCATGCTTGGCTCAGCAATCAATCATGATCATACTTCTGGTTACAGTACCTCACTGCATATATGAGGAAAGCTGTAACATTTCCGCATTTGTAACACCTAACACATGATTTATTCATAAAGTAATTTTGCCTAATGCACTGTTCAGTTCTTTTATAATCAAAATTTAAATTACAAAAATCTGCTCATTTGGAGGAAGGGCTTTTTGGAATCCACTTATTTTTTACATAAAAATCCACACATATTAACGAGCAATTTCTCCTAATATGCAGTTAGGAACAGTTTCCCTTAGGATAATAATGGGCTTTTATATGGTTTTCTGTAATAAGAATTTTGTTTAATATGGAGGTGGGCAGCTTGCAGCCCCCAAAAACAATTGGAGTAAGTCTCAGAGCACTTCTAAAAGATACCACTGAATTGCAGTTTTCAGTGTGACTGGAGGGAAAATTATTAAATGCATAGAGCACAATCATATGAACTACATTCAATTCAATCCCCCTGGCCTAGGAGTGGATGCAGAACCCTGTAGAATTTTATTTGATTAAGTATTTGTTTCTTCCAGGTATACATGGTCTGTGTTTTTATTGTTCACTGTTGTTAACATTGTAAACCTCACCGAATCTTATTGAGTTGGAGGGCCTCTAAATCACATAAATAAGTAAATCAATCAATCAATCCATCCATCAATCAAAGCAAAGCTAAATTTCAATTGAAATGAAATTGTACAATATTTAAAACTTTCTATTTAGCATTATTTATGGTCCAACATGTTTTATAAACAGGATTAAATAAAGGCATGTGCAGAACCTGGAGAAGAGAATCTGACAATCCACAACCAGCTTCTTGCTTTCCCAAAGAACAAAATGAAGATAATTAAAGTTTACTGTGGAATACCTTAAATATCTTTCTTATTATCAGAATTATTATATTTTGGAAAGTATAATACGAGTTATTTTATTTTTTGGTATGTCGCTTTCAACATTATTTAATGGAACTGAAACTCATATTGCAGTAATTATTCTTAGAATCAAATCCCCTTTGCCAGCTATGCCAAAACGACACACAGAAATAGCCAACCTATAACATGAGACCCTTTTTTAACGCCTGCTGCCTCCTTCCATTTTCTCCCATGGAGGGCTGTAAAAAAAACACTCTAGAAATAATTGGATTTCTCTGGCTAATACATATGTAGAAAATCTACGAAAAGGTTTTCATCCTCAGCAGGAAAATGGGGATTCCTCGGACAGCTACTGTCACTCACCCTGGGGGCAAGATACACAGTACTTAGGACCAGAAGCCCTAATGTGGCAATTGAAGTGGGGGGTGGGGAACACCTCACAAGCTCATTTCTTTTTCTCTGGCAGTAAAAATACAGTAATAATGAATGAAGCTGATACTGCAATAATGTTCTGTGAGTTCCTAATAGCCAAATCATGAGAGTATAAGATTCATGAATGATGGTGTTGTTTTTCAATTTCACATAAGAATGAAAAAAATCCCTTATTAAAAAGAAAGCAAAAAAAATTATGCAGTCTCCTTCTTCATTGAGTCTGACAACAACTAATGAGAATGTTATCATATTGGAAATCTCTTATAGTTTGCTAGCATAAAAATGAGAGGCAATTCTCCCACAAGACATGGCATAATGTAATGCTACTCAAGTATTTATGAATCTCCCTCCTCCTAGTCTATTTGAAAGGAACCAGGATGGCAATATTAGCACCATTCCCCCTAAGTAACGAATAAAAATCAGGATATTCTGTTCATGGTTATATTCTGCAAAAGGAGAACACTTTCATTTTTAAATATTTATATGTAGTTCATACAGTATGCATGTGTACAATAGCTTGTAGGATCAAAAGGAGTATATGCCACTAAAATCATGCAATAACAACCAAATTACCAAAATGACAAGAAAAGAATATGGCAGGGGACCCCCATTGGCTAATTTGGAATATAGGCCCCCTCACAAAATGGTTACCAAGGTGGATGTGTCCCATTACAAAGCAATCATTTACTGAAAAGCAGGCTGGTGAGCTTGCTCCACACCACTTCCTCCAGCCCACCAAAATGGTGTCTATCAACTCATTATTGTCTTTTTTCTAGGCAGGGAGAGACATTTCTAAACCAAGTTCTCAGCTGCAGCCGCTCAACATTTTTACTTTCTCAGAATGCCAATAGAATCAATGTGGGTCCTACAACAGTTCTTGGGAATAAAAATAAGGTACTGGGAGCTGGCACTTAGCTTTAGAGGATATTAGCTCCTCATGTATTTATTAGACAAACAACCACAAACATCTGGTGTGGCAGTGAGTCTGGTGATGGCCAAGTGAGATTCTGCTTGGCTGGTTATCACCTATGGATGCCACGTTAAGGACCCAGGCAATACCTGATGAGGCAGAAGCAGATGACAGTTGTTAAAGACTCACTGAAGCAAATCTGTTTAGTCACCTTCAGAAGAACAGCAGGAAAAGGCCGCTCAGAGGAGAATTCAGCCCCAAGGCTCCTAGTTGAGATGAACCATGCTTCTACAGGAACGGCAAGCAGGGTCTCATTTGAACTTTTCAAAAGTTAGGGCTCTGGTTGCAGTAGGCATTTGCTGAGATAATCAGGACTTTAAAAAGTGAGTGTTTTTTAAAAAATAAGAACCTAGAAGGTGTTCAATATATGCGTTATCAGTTCATTTGTTAACAGAGATCAGAGAGCACAAGATACACATCAGGACAAGCAAAATTATGATTCAATCAGGGTAGAAATCATCCTCTGTTCTTCTTTGTCTTTACAGTCCCCTCTTGTGATAGTAGGATCCGTCAGCACCAAACAGTAGGAATAACTGGACACCCTCCACCCCTGAAAGATGAGAAAATTAAGCCACAGACATTTTGGAGGGATAAGGAGTGACAACTGATGCACAAATATGGCAGGGATAATAACCATCAATCACAACAAGTCCTTTCCATCTGTCTTTGAGCCATATGAGGGTGACAAGAACAGAAACAAAGAGGAAGGAGTTGAAACTACCAACACCTTTAACAATGCACAAGCTTAACACCCAAGTTAGCATTTCCATTTCCTTCCATCAGAATCAAGCCTGTTTGCAGTCCAATCATATATTTCATATTATTCAGAAATCAGGCCATGTTTGTCATTTCTTATTCTCAAGTAAATTAATCTAGGATCCAACCTTATCATCACGCACTTTGGTGACAGATATTAGCATTATTTATTTTCCTCAGTTGCTTCCTCCTAGCTCTACCCTTTTGAGCAAAGCCTTTAATGCCTAGTGATTTACCCTCTCTAAAACAACAAAGAGAAAGCACCATTGTGTGTAGATGCAGGGAAAAAATGTATGCACATACTGGATGTGTGCCACATATTTTTCTTCAATTCTAATGCCTCAGAACCAAGGTGAATAGGCCCAGTCTCTATGCCTCCATGGGCGTGTCCAGGCAAGGCTTTTATTGTGCCCTGAGTAAGAACCAGTGTGGTGAAGTCATCAAGATGCTTGGTTGAGATCATGTTTACATCTCCACTGGGTTCTTGTTCCTTTTTTGCTCACCAAAGAGTTTTTGCCCGCCAGTGAATTTCGCACATGAATTAAGTCCACTTATATCATCTGTCTCACACCTTTTCCCCCATCAAATGGGTTAAAGTTACAGTGGGAGTCATCAATCAATGGTTGATAGTTACCTCTGTGAATGTATGTACCCATGCCATAGTCACCACAAAGAATATTGCACCAATCAATTATGTCTGCGGTGGCACAAACCTTTTGGACATAAGATTTTAAGACTAAGTGGTGGGCAAAGAAGGAACAAGAGCCCTCCACTGGACTAGGGTGTTCTCTGACGTTTGCCCCATTGCAGCCTCTCATCCTAGCCTAGCTTAGAAGGTTTTGTTGTGAAGATAAAATGGGAGGTGTCCCACCTCCAGTCCCTAGGGGAAAGGCAGGATATAATTGTAATAAAAATAAGACAAACCATCCTATTTCATGCACTTAATTTTAGGGGAGGTTTGGGCATGTTGTGTTGCATACATTGCCCTCCTGTGCTTTCCCGTAACATCTGCTTTCCTGTCTTTATTACTTGAAAAAAATTAATTAAGGAAGGTGGTAGCATTCTATAATTAGTGCTATAATCCTCTGTTGAACCAAGTGGCACATGACTTTTTCCCAGGTGGGGTGGGGTGGCAGAGCATCCCTGACATTTCTACACCAGAACAAATGCCAAATCTGTAAAAATAACAGAAAGGGAGAGAGGAATGACAAGTGCCATGATATTCAGATGGCAGCCTTTACACCGTCTCCTGATTATTCCCACTTGAGAGGAATCCTTTTTTCTGGAAAGCAGCAGTGAAACTGAACCCAGATCCTACATATGTGATGGTGACTTAACTGATCTTTTTCATCAGCCTACACACACATGCTGACACACGCACGCACACGCACGCACACGCCACACGCACACTTGCTGCTTTTTTTTTGTGGGCCTTGCAGTAAACTCAGGGCAGCAACACAAGTCCTCTGGAATGCAGATTTCCACAAAAATGTTTGGTTTGGCTTTACAAAAATGCCCGTCAAAGTGCCATTTTTAATTCCACTGAAGAGGCAAATAAATTTGAACATGAATGAATTACATATTGAGGAATTACATATCATTAGTTTTAATTCAATTTCAGTTAAAATGAAATTTAGGTTTCGTCCTGGCCTCTTCTTCTTTTTGGAGTGGAACTTCAGGATGCCTCTCAAGGGCACCAAGACAAAGAGAAGAATAGGATGGAGAAGTCTGAAGGTGAAATTAGATTAAAGAGGAAGGCACATGGTTAATTCACTTATTTAATGTACCGTAAAAACTCAAAGCGGGAGAATCAACTCTTTACAGTAGAATCAGCTCAGCAGGTGGGGGAGGCAAAGAAGGGGTGCAGTAGAGGGTGCAATCGCAGTTTCTTTCAGCACCAAAGAAATACTCAACTGCCAATGGACTTAGTTTGAGACATGGAATAGGAAAGAGAATCGTCTTATTCTTCAGCCCAGGCAGCAAAATATCTTGGGCCAGCCTTATTACCCAGGGTACTGTATGTGCATCCTTCCCACACTTCTAAAATGGAAATACAGAGTCCAGATTCTTCCTATATTAATTGGCTACCTAGGAAAAGCTGATATAAGGAGCACAGAAGGTATTCAGAACCCGAACTATTGTGGCACATGTTTTATTTTGCTATTAATTGTATCTGTGATACTGTGGAGTCCTTGGTGCTCTCTGAGCCTTGTTGTTTTCTTGCAGACGTTTCATTGCCAGGCTAGGCAACAGAGAGAACACCAAGGACTCCACAGTTCAACCCTGAGCTACAAATATTCTCTTCGATTGATATCTGTGATAGACAGATGTACTATTATTCTAGTACAATGGATAAAAGGGGATAAATTATTTTTTCTTCCCAACCTAGAACCCAATACTAAGATGACTATCATATTAAAGTACAGCATGCACCCTAGCTGTTGCGTCAAATAAAAGACAAGTAAACTAACAGGCAATTATCCCTAAACCGCCCGCAGAAATGTCAGAGAAAGCCGAATTACCTGACATGTCATTTTAATTGGGTAGAAAGCATCATGTTAGCTAACCCAAACTAGGTAACCAACACAAAACAGGATGAGATGTTGCAATGCATTCCAGCTGAGTACTACAGGGATAATTTGGTATGAAATGCCATCTGAGGAGACAAGAACGTCTCCATTTAGCAAAGCTATATACTGTAAGTAGGGTTAAGGGCTAATTATTTATACTGCCTTTTATCTCAATATTGTGTATAATAAGAAAGCATAATAAAATGCAAGCCTCTAATTATAAAAAATACAACAAACAGGCTTTCCAAGTTCAGCTTTGATGCGGTTTATCAGTTCTGACACTGAGGAGATGATTCTATTGCAATTTTATCGTAAAATATAGTATGCTGAATTTGTGCGTTCCAGCTATTTGATGCTTTGATAATTTCTCTTTTCTGCAAGCAGAAGGCAAATTGTTCTGGAGCTGTATCTACTGTATTTTTCTTTCTTGCCATGTATTCTGACTGTCTCTGTCTCTCTGTTTCATGCCAGATGGTCAACTATGAAATTTATGAGCAGATGACAAGATGATAGTATTCTCAGTAGGTGGATGCTTCAGTTCCAACTTTTTGATCCAGGAAAGATTAAGAAAGCAAATAGGTTAGGATGTGTTTTCTAGCTGCAGAAATCTAGAATAGCCAAGGATACCTCGTCATCTGGTCAAGGCATAAGGAAAAGTCTAGTTGGATTTTTTGATATTTAAACTATAAAAAACAAATCTGCTACAACATACTCTCCTACAAAAGAATTTGAAATGTATTTTCACTTGGATTGGATTTTCAATACCCTAAGGTACACACAGACATATGGCAATGTGATGTGTTTCATTTTGGCCTGGGCGGGGTGGCTCAGCGGGTAAGACACCAGGCTTGTCGATCGGAAGATTGCAAGTTCAGAGGTTCGAATCCCTAGCCCCGCGTGACGGAGTGAGCTCCCGCACTCGCCCCAGCTCTTGCCAACCTAGCAATTTGAAAGCATGCAAATGCAAGTAGATGAATAGGTACCACTTCGGTGGGTAGGTAACAGCGTTCCGTGCGCGTCATGCCAGCCATATGACCGTGGAAATGTCTTCAGACAACGCTGGCTCTTCGGCCAACAAACGGAGATGAGCACCGGCCCCTAGAGTCGGACACGACTGCACAAATGTGCGGGGGGAACCTTTACCTTTTAATGGTACGAACAGAGCCATTGTTGTTTCTAAATTATAGTTTAACATTTAGTGTGACGTGTGAACCAAGCCACTACGGCTTGTTCAGTTAGCTGTGGTTAAAACAGACCAAGATTTAGTGCAATGTGTGAACCCAGCCAATGTTTCTGTGCGTAGCCCTATTTCCCCAACTTGATGCTATCAAGAATGCTTATGTATGTATGTGAGAGAGAAAGAGGAGACAGAGAGGCTGACTATACCTAAATGCATTTAAGAGCCTTTATGGGTGCAGTGTTCTTAAGGCAGCCTGCAATGTCAAATATACAGTGCACGGTAACAGATTCATAAAATTGCAGACTAATTTTAATATATTTCAAACATTTAAATACTAAAAGGAACATGTATAATAAAAAGTACCATAAATAGTAAAAACCCCGATAAAAACTTTTCTGTTAAAAGCAAAGACAACCACCATTTTTAAAAGCCATTTAAAAACTAAAGATGAGCTATGCCAAGGGTCGGCAAACTTTTTGAGCCGAGAGCCATTTTGGTATGCTCGTGCACATTTTTAAGTGCTCGAGAGCCAGGGGGCGGGGTTTGCGGGCGGGGGCCAATCGTGTGGAAGGGGGCGAGGTTTGTGGGCAGGAGCCAATCGCGTGGAAGGGGGCGGGGTTTGGGGGCGGGATCCAATCGCGTGGAAGGGGCGGGGTTTGGGGGCGGGATCCAATCGCGTGGAAGGGCTGCGCTGCGCTTGGCCGGCCACCCCGGTCCTCGCTCACCTTCCATGGCCGGTCCTCGCGGGCTGCCGGCGACACTCCCGTCCCCCTGCACCCCAGCTCTCCAAGGCCGGGGCCACCCTCTCTGCCGCTCCCTTCGACGGAGGAGGGACCGGCGTGCCTTGGGAGCTGCTGCTGGCGGCATGTCTGGGCGAGGCGCGCGGGCGAAGCTGCCCGTCTGGCACTTGGGCGCTCCCGAGCCTCTTCCCTTCTCCCTCGCCACGTTCGGGCATTGAGGCCAGGCAAAGCCGGGCGGTCGCGCAGGGGCGAGGCGAGGAGTCCCGCTCCTGCGCCTACCGCCACATCCGTCCGTTCCCGGCCTCTCTCCCCATATCCGGCGGGTGCCCATGCCAGAATCCCCGCGACCCGGAGGCAGCGACTGCTCGGAGGGCCCCAGCGAGAAGAGGCGCGTGATCCCCGGTGGATCCCTTCGAGGGGCCGCGGGGCTTCCCCGCTTTCCTCCCAAGGAGGCCTCGACGGCGCACCCTCCCGCCCCATCAATCCCCCCACCCCGCCGTTGGGCGTCAGAGGCTGAAAGGATGTGGCAGGAACGGCCCTGGAAAGCGGGGCCTGCGGAGCGCCACCTTTGGGGAAGAGGGTCCAGCCGGCGAGCAATGGCGGCACCGGAGTTTTCGCCGGAGCGCTGTCTGTCGGGAGAGAAAAGCAGCCACCGCACAGGCCCGCTTAAAAAACCACCACCCCGAAACCGCTTTCGAGCCGCCTCTCCGGAGGGTCCCTGCGGTCCCGCCGGGTGCACCCCCCCACCCCGCCGTTTGGCGTCCTCTCCCCCCGCTAACCCGAGCCCTGCGGCGGCCGGGGGAAGCCGAGCCAGGCGGGGGTGCAGCGGGCCCAGCAGCGCGCTGAGGGCGAAGAGCCGCCTGCTCTCCCCTTGGCCGCCTCCGGTCGCTACAGTCGCCCCGCCGGAATGGAGCCTGGCCTGGCTCCCCCGGCCACCGCAGGGCTCGGGTTAGCGGGGGGAGAGGACACCGAACGGCGGGGTGGGGGGGTGCACCCGGCGGGACCGCAGGGACCCTCCGGAGAGGCGGCTCGAAAGCGGTTTCGGGGTGGTGGTTTTTTAAGCGGGCCTGTGCGGTGGCTGCTTTTCTCTCCCCACAGACAGCGCGGGCGGGCGGGTCCTCTGGAAGGAGGCCGGCCGGAGTTCTGCTTGCAGCGGACGAGTTGCTGCTGGACCGAGCAGATGCTTTTGAGACCTAACGGCGGGGTTACATCGGGACCGAGTCCGGCCTATCCCCGGTCTGTGTCGCGTTAATGCCGCCCCCTTTCCCACCTGGGAGGCCAGCTTGCAGCGCAAACGGCAGTCGCTTACTGAGCGAGTGCATTTTAAAATCTATTTAACCACCCCCCCCCCCCCGCACTTCTCCCTCTTTGAAAAAGGAAGGCCGGAAAAGCGCAGTTTCAGTCTTAAGCAGATTTTAAAATGCAAATTTTAAAATTTTAAGCGGGCCTGTGCGGTGGCTGCTTTTCTCTCCCGACAGACAGCGCTCCGGCGAAAACTCCGGTGCCGCCATTGCTCGCCGGCTGGACCCTCCTCCCCAAAGGTGGCGCTCCGCAGGCCCCGCTTTCCAGGGCCGTTCCTGCCACATCCTTTCAGCCTCTGACGCCCAACGGCGGGGTGGGGGGATTGATGGGGCGGGAGGGTGCGCCGTCGAGGCCTCCTTGGGAGGAAAGCGGGGAAGCCCCGCGGCCCCTCGAAGGGATCCACCGGGGATCACGCGCCTCTTCTCGCTGGGGCCCTCCGAGCAGTCGCTGCCTCCGGGTCGCGGGGATTCTGGCATGGGCACCCGCCGGATATGGGGAGAGAGGCCGGGAACGGACGGATGTGGCGGTAGGCGCAGGAGCGGGACTCCTCACCTCACCCCTGCGCGACCGCCCGGCTTTGCCTGGCCTCAACGCCCGAACGTGGCGAGGGAGAAGGGAAGAGGCTCGGGAGCGCCCAAGTGCCAGACGGGCAGCTCCGCCCGCGCGCCTCGCCCAGACATGCCGCCAGCAGCAGCTCCCAAGGCACGCCGGTCCCTCCTCCGTTGAAGGGAGCGGCAGAGAGCCCCGCGGGCTGTGCGCGAGGTGTGGGCGGCTGCGGGTGGCCCCGGCCTTGGACAGCGAGAGCGAGCGCGCGTAAGAGCGTAAGAGTTTGGGGGCGGGATCCAATCACGTGGAAGGGGCGGGGTGAGTTCAGCTGCGGAAGAGCCACACTCAAGGGGCCAAAGAGCCGCATGTGGCTCGCGAGCCGCCATTTCCGACCCTTGAGCTATGCAGCTGAGTAATGATGCTGTTTGTAAAACTGAACAGAAGCTCATGGAAGAAAACAGACACAACACACAATTTCATTAAAGAATGATGTTTGGAGCAGTAGAAGTTAAAAGCTTTATTCAAATATTCTGCTTGCTGAACATTGTAAAATAAGGACTTGCTCTTCAGATTTGGAATCAGCACTCTAGGATCTATGCTTTATTACTAAGCCATAGGTGAAGAAGAGACACCACCCCTCCGACCCACTTCCTAAGTTAGAAATAACATGGCACAACTAAAATGTTTGGAATGGACCTTGGGAACAACTGTTATGGTAGGGGAACGATATCACACCAGGATCCAGAAATCAGAAGGTTTTGGCCCTTGAGACAAAGAAAGATAGCTAAATTGTAGATACTAGGTCCCAAAGTGGCAGCTTTGGTACCAGCTAGGTTCCATGCTTTTATTTGAAATGTTTTAGGTTGACATTCTGCAATCAGGGAGTTTTGAAGTTTGAAAGGGAGATTTGTATTTCTCTAGGCAGAGAGAGAGAGAGAGAGAGAGAGAGAGAGAGAGGGAGAGGGAGAGGGAGAGGGAGAGGGAGAGACAGGAAGGATGAAAGTGGACACAGATCCCGGGGGCAGAAAATGCAGCTGTTGCTAGTGGGGTTTGAAGGCCTAACCTAAGAGAGTAAATGGCACGTTTGCCCTTCTACACCCGCATTTCCATATTGCTGTTTCTGGCTATAAATACCAGTCCAACATTTAGAAATGTATGGTGACTTTAATAAAGGAAACTAAAAGAACTTGGATAATACCAATATGAGAGCCAGTTTGGTGCAGAGGTGAAGGCATCAGGCCAGAAACCGGGAGACCGTGAGTCCTAGTCCCGCCTTAGGCACAAAGCCAGCTGGGTGACCTTGGGCCAGGCACTCCCTCTCAGCCCTAGGAAGGAAGCAAGGGCAAACCACTTCTGAAAAACCTTACCAAGAAAACTGCAGGGACATGTCCAGGCAGTCTCCGAGAATCGGACACGATTGAACGGATTGAAAAAAGAAACCCAATATATTTTTCAGTTTTTCAAAACAGATCAGCTTTTTAGGAGAGCAGCTGAACAAAGCAAAATAGAAAATACTGTCAGCACAAAAACAGTTTTTGGCTACTGATGATGAACAAAAGCTCCTAGATGTATCTCGCAGCTTCAGTCTAATACTTCAAAAACAAAGTCAGTTAATATCACCACCACATTTGGAAACAGAATGCAACCCCTGTATCCCAGGCAATAACAATGCAACAAGAAAAAAACATTTCTGTACATTTCTGTGATTCTCTGTTACAGTAACTCTATTCTTTGTTCTAAAATGATTACCAGGTTTCATAATTTATTCTGATTTTGCCAGTCATGGCAAGATATAATGAGCTTGTTAGGGAAAATAATGCCCTCAACCCTTGAATACCAAACCACTTTACTCAGATACCTCCAAGTATGTTTGGCCCTTCTATTTTCTAGGTCTTAAAGAATTAGAAATCTACTTTTCTTAAAACCTGATAAAACTACAAGAAAGCTTAAATTGGTCTCAATATTGCACAGCCTTGATTATGTGCCACAGACACTAGAGGATCACCGGAGTGCACCATAACAAATGTACCTTTAAGATAGGAAAGAAGTGAAGTAGCAAGCTCCCACAGCTTGGGAATAGAGTTATATGCTAAATAAGTCAGGTTTACTGGTGCATTAGAAAATAATAATAATAATAATAATAATAATAATAATAATAATAATTCCCCAAATGAATGGAATAGAGATATTTTTCTTTCTCTCTGCAAACCATAAACTTCAACCCTATCCTGCCTCTCATGCATGAAGTTAATTTAGCAATTTAGGAAACCACGGCCGAGAATTGGCCAGAGCAATTTCTCAAACTTCCCATTTGGTGTTTGTTTCCCTGGCGTATTTGTTTGTTATGTTTAGGGAAGCTTGAAATGGGAAGGGCAGAGTTACTAAGATGCTGCAAAAATCCAAATGATCACTAGAGGGCAGCAAAGAGCTAGAGTCCCTTTTGACCGACATCTAAGGGTCATATGAATTCTTGCAGGCTGTATGCAACAGCCCAAGGGAAGGAAAGGCCTGAGAAGAGGGGGCACAAACCAGTTCCTGAGAACCTCACCCTCTGCTTTTGTTCAACATTGCAACGCACAAACGTTCACAGAATTCAACACAGAATTCAAAGAGCAATGAGAACAAAGACATTTACAAGTTCACAATATCTTCCATGAACAATCTGACCAAAGGAGTGCATCAGACATGTTTACCTTGGCATTGCAGTGATAATAGAAGTACTTAGCCAAATGTGGCCACAATTTCTTTAAGTAAAGCAAGACCTTGAAAATGTGGAGAAATAAATTAAAAATGAAAAGAGTATCAGTTCAGCAGCAGTTGGATTTTCAGCAAAAAGCTGTTTCTGAAACGTGAAAGTTAACCAAGAAGGGAAAAATCAAGAGAATATCATACTTACCTTTCCTGCAACCTTTGAACATATTAAACCTCTACTTCAATCACCAGCAACACTTACTAATTGTTTGGCTGTACTTCCTTAAAGTACAGTACAGAAATGGGAGGGACAGGGAACAGCAATTTCAAACTGAATGCAAACAGTTCTAGTGAACTTCTGCTGATATTCCCTAGGCTCTACCTCAGATTGTAACCTGACAGAGCACCAACAGAAACATCTGGAGATGGACTGCAGCTAAGCAGCAGAACCCTCATTACCTAACTAACTTTCCATTAATTTTATCTACTTTCTAGGGAACCTTAACTTTATTCAGATAAAACCACCGGGAAAAGCAGCATTGGGAAACATCTGTACCATCACTAGTTGGACAGCAATGCAGCATCAACTGCATGTAGAAGTGCATTTCCATTCACATTTCCAACCACTATACCTGTAATATTTCCACCACCATTCCTTATACATTTATTCATAAATACAGAAAACAACTAAAGGAACATCATATATCTTTGTATTATTCCCCGTTCAATGGTGAATCATTCCCCAAGCATATAAACATACGGTGCATAAATACCCATTACGCAATACCCTTTTGGGATAAGCAGAATTTTTCAGAGCACCGAAAAGGAGTTAGAAAGTGCTAAGTTAAAAGAAAAAGACATGAAGAACAATAAAAGTAAACTAGTTTACACCAATGCCATTCACTATACCACTCCATACAGTTCTATCTTTACAACCCATCCTTTCTTCTACCACATCCATACATGCTTTACAGATTGGTTTACAGCATTCCCTCACTTCCCAAATTGTTTTTACTTTTAATTTAATTTAATTACATTCACTCTACTGGAGGCCCCATGCTTAGCCCTTTCCACTCACCTCCAATTTTAGGCACTGTGTTCTAAGTAGTCATTGTGCATTTTCTGTGCCTCTTTTAAGCTTAACCATTCTTTGCTCTCTTTGACTACATTTTTGCAACAATCTTTTCCTGTGAATAGTCATACATGGAGTCTGTTTTGCCTCCTCATTTTTTGCAGCAATCATTCTTGTACGTGCATTTTTCTCATCCAGAGGCTTTTAAACTTCATCCCTCCACCAAATATCCTTTTTCATACTTTCCATTTGCATATTCCACACCTCTGTGGTACCCTGGAACATAATTCTAGGCACTGTGTTCTAAGTAGTTTCTGTATCATCTTTCCTTTCATTTTCTTTCCATTCATAATGCTGGGAGATTAATTATATGTTCCAAAATATGTTCACATCTTCCCTATTTTCCCTCTAGTTTCTTTCACTCTTTTCTCTTCTTCCATGCACATTTTTTCTAAGAAATTACTTGTTCCACATTCAGATCCTCTCAATCTTCCTGCATCCTTCATGAATTTTCTAAAATTTTCCTCATAAACAGTAAAACATATCAGTATTTCTGTTGATTCCTTTGCTATGTATATGGTTGAATAGGCTTGTGCTTAAACTATGTATTTGAAACAGACCTTTTTCTAAACAGATATCCACCAGTCACCATTTGCTTCATTCTTGGTTGCTCAGTCACTTTCCCTATTGTCTCTCGTTCTCATCCATACATTCACATCACCTAAGAATATTTTCCCCCTATATTGCATTCATTCAGAATTTGCACAATTTCCCCCCCAAAAGTCATCTGTGGTTCTTCCATTATCACCATTTACTGAAGTATAACAGGCAACTCTCACCAGCCTATAGATTCCTACTTTTATACTTAGGTAAAGGTAAAGGTACCCCCCGCACATTTGTGCAGTCGTGTCCGACTCTAGGGGCCGGTGCTCATCTCCGTTTGTTAGCCAAAGAGCCAGCGTTGTCCGAAGACGCTCCCACAGTCATGTGGCCGCATGACACGCGCGGAACACTGTTACCTACCCACCGAAGTGGTACCTATTAATCTACTTGCATTTGCATGCTTTCGAATTGCTAGGTTGGCAAGAGCTGGAGCTAGTGCGGGAGCTCACTCTGCACGCAGGGCTAGGGATTCGAACCTCCTAACTTGCAATCTTCCGATCGACAAGCCTGGCGTCTTACCCACTGAGCCACCACGCCCCTACTTTTATACTTACCCACCACAATTTCAGTGAAACCAGTTTATATGTTCTGACATACACTTTAGCTCTTTTATTATTAAAACTTAACTTTCATTTCCTTGTATTTATCATCTGCATTCCAAAAGATCAGGCATCCTTGCTCTTTTTCTTAGTTTTACAAACACCCAGCGTAACATTTGTCCTTTCATTTCATTAGTCAGTTCATGCTCTTTACCATTTACTTCTCTTACATTGCAAACCAAAATTTTAAAAGAATGTGTGTATACATATCTATCTGTCTGTCTGTCTGTCTGTCTATCCTTTCTTTCTTTCTTTCTTTTTTCTTTTTCTCTTTTCTTTCTTTTCTTCTTTTTCTTTCTTTCTTTCTTTCTTTCTTTTCTTTCTTTCTTCTTTCTTTTTCCTTCCTTCCTTCCTTCCTTCCTTCCTTCCTTCCTTCCTTCCTTCCTTCCTTCCTTCCTTCCTTCCTTCCTTCCTTCATCTCTATCATCATCATCTACCTATCTCCTATACAATGCCTATCTTCCTCAACCTGTCAACCTGGCATTGCCATATGCAGTTGAACCCAGTTCTAGACATTTTGTCTCCCTACAAGTGTGCATACATGCCTGTATGTATGTTGTACACAAGGTTGAAAAACTTTGGCCTAAACCATATTGGCAACCACACATTAGATCTGGCCTTTATCTTGGACCAGGTGAAACATGACCTGGTGTTGAGGGATGTTTTGGTCAGTCCCTTGACATGGACAGATCATTGCCTTGTGACCATGGGGTTAACCAGAGCTACCAGCCTCCACAGTGTATGGCCTGTCCCAGTACTTAATAGATCCAGAAGTTTTCAGAATGGCACTTGGGGCTTTTCCTAGTGAAACAGAGTAGTTCTGTTGTGCACCTACTTGGCCTCTGGAATATGGAGACACACAGAGCATTAGACAGGATTGCCACTCAGTGGCCTTTCTGCATCTGCTGACATCTGATTTTCTGAATTGCTCTAGGAGATGAAGTGAGGAAAGATGTGCCTGGAGGAAGACAAGAGGAGAATGTGACTGGACATAGGCAAGAGTTCAGATTCAAGGCTACTCTGCTGTGATAAGAGTGGCAAAATGGTCCTACTTCTCCGCCATTATTGCATCTACAGAATGTCAGCCAGCTGCACTACTAAGGTAACTCACTCCCTTCTGAGGAGAGAGGGTGCAGAAAAACTAGTTAGTTCAAGTTGTGATCATCAGGCTAATAATTTCAGATGAAATTGCTTGTTTGCTCTGAATCGAAAGCTGGATAGGCAGGATCCAATGACACTAGTGCCTTTCAATGTCATCTGGGAGGCTTTTGAGCCGAAGGAAGTGGGCACAATTCTCTCTTCTCTGGCTCTGCCACTTGTGCACTTGACCTGTGCTTCTCCAGGTTAAAGCAGACAGGAAGAAACAGGGCAGATCACTATAGTCAATGCTTCTTTGTAAGTGGGGGGAATACCAGCAGCCTTGAAAGTAGCACTGGTTCACCCACTTCTCAAGGGGTATGCCTTGGACACAGTTACTAGACAACTATCACCCCATATCCATTCTCCTTTATGGAGGAGGTTGTAAAGATGGGGCAACAATTAGAGAAGTAGATTATATGGACCCATAGCAGGACTGAAGCCACACTGGTCACCCCCATAGGCAACTTGTAGATACAGCCAAGCACAGCATCTTTCAGGCTGCCTACAAGGCAGGGAATTGGAGGCATTGATTTTGTGGTGATTGCCCTGTCCAAGTGCCTCGGGGCTGTGGGGGTCTGGATGGGGAACAGCAGGCTTCAGCTGAACCCTGGTAAGACGGAGTGGCTGTGGGTTAATGGCCCCTCAGTGTCTAGGAATTTATCATCCTTAATTCTGGATGGGGTGGCATTACCCCTGACAGAACCGGTGCGTAACTTGGGGGTCCTCTTGGAATCACTACTCCTGCTCGAAGAGCAGGTGGCAGTTGTGGCCAGAAGGGCCTTTGCACAACTTCATGTTGTGTGCCAGTTACGCCCTTTCCTGGAGCGAGAGGCCCTTCGGTCACTCATGCCCTGGTCATCTCCCATATAGACTATTAACGTGCTCTACATGGGGCTACCCTTGAAGAACGTCCGAAAGCTTCAGCTGTTTCAGAATGCAGCCGCACGGGCGATTTTAGGTGCCTCAAGATCAGCACATATAACACCTTTGCTCCACGAGCTGCATTGGGTTCATCTACTTCCGGATTCAATTCAAGGTGTTGGTTATCACCTTTAAAGCCCTACATGGCATAGGTCCAAGTTACCTGAGGGACCGTCTCATCCCTGTCACATCAACCCGTCCCACCCGGTCCGGCAGAGAGGGCATGCTACGAGCCCTGTCTGTAAGAGAGTTCCACCTGACGGGGTCCAGGAGGTGTGCCTTCTTTGCAGTAGCCCCTGCCCTCTGGAATATCCTCCCTCCTGAAATAAGATCGGCCCCCTCTCTCCTGGACTTTAGAAAAAACCTAAAGACCTGGTTTTGCCACCATGCGTGGGGAGGGAAGGGGAACAAGCAGTCTTGGGGTTGGCTGGTCTCTTAGATTTACCTTGACCAGCCTCTCCATCCTATGGGATAGTAAGATCTACCATTGCTTGGATCAAATTGTATTAGATATTTTTATTGATTTTTACTGTTATTTATGTTTTTTATTGATTTTAAACTTTTGCTGTGAACCACCCAGGGTCCCTCCTTGCGGGGGAGATGGGCGGGATATAAATATGACAAACAAACAAACAAACAAACAAACAAACACCCCATATCCATTCTCCCCTTTATGGGGGAGGTTGTAAAGATGGGGCAACAATTAGAGAAGTAGATTATATGGACCCATAGCAGGACTGAAGTCACACTGGTCACCCCCATAGGCAACTTGTAGATACAGCCAAGCACAGCATCTTTCAGGCTGCCTACAAGGCAGGGAATTGGAGGCATTGATTTTGTGGTGGTCCCACTCCTCCGTGAGTGGGCGGGCCAAGTTACGGCAGGGAGAGGTCTAGCCCAGAGTTGCTCCATTATGATGTGCCCCAGGGCTTGATCCTCTCCCACATCCTGTTTAACATCTATATGAGACCTGCTAATACAGATTATTTTAGCAACTAAGGATCCATATACTTTCTTACCACGGAAATTATGATTATAGTTCATTCACTGACAAGCATTTTATATCAAAAACTGAACCCCAATTTGTCACCCTGGATATACAAGTAGATTTATATAATTTCCAGCAATTTGCTTGTTGGCCGAATTCTGTAACTTAATTCTGAAAAATGCATATAATTCTACAATCAACTATTCTCTGAAAGGACTTAAGGCTGCAGCTTCAAATGGAAGAATCAATAATAAATTTTACAGAATCTTTTGTAATTAGGCAGTTATAGTTCCTCCAGAGAAACTGTAGTGTTTATTTATTATTGTGTGGGTGTTTTGAGCACTTTACAGCACTTCCTTCTTTCAGACTATGGCGTGTACAAATAAATATTGTCACTGCCCTTTCTGGGAGTTAACTGCTGTTGGGAGACTCCCCCCGCCTGCCCCCCTCCCCCTTTGAACAAGGCTACACTAAAAATTGTCATTGCCTCATAACCACATACATACAGAGCTTAGATGGTTTAATAGCGAGGACTTGTGGCGAAGCACATCAGTTCAGAACAACTAAACAGAAGGCATTCAACAGAGATGTATGGGACAGAGGAAAAATTCCAGATATTTCAAGAACACCAGATTCAAAATATTCTTGCCAAGTACATGAATGTATTACAATGTGCCAACTCATAATGGGTGCGCGTCGGTGGGGGTGGCGTCAATATCTCTGTATGTGGCAACAATACACATTTTGTTGCAACAATCAAGTAACCTGCTTACTTCCCTTGAGAAATCCACTACAGTATTTGCAAAGGTGTTCTTCAAACTTTCCAGTAAGGAAACTTCAAAATGGAAGCATAACATGCAGTCGAATTGTTTAAATCTGGGCAGTAGGCAGGAATAAGTCTTTATTGTTTAAAGAGTTCTCTTCTGTCTTTCTAATATACTTTGTGCCATATCTTAACAAATATTTTTTTAACCATTGAAGATAGCAGAGACAATAGCAGTGGAGTGGAATGTACCAGTTACCCAAAGGTTTGGAAGTGGGAGGTAAACAAAAAGAAGTTGGATTGCACCTCTAAGAATACAATTCTTGGATTTAATTCAAAAACAGGACAGAAAGTTTGAAGCAAAATACAATCCACAAAATACTAATAGACATATTGCCAAAAATGATACTGGGCCATAGTTACGTTTTTTGAGTCAAATCTGTTATTTCCATTTACGTTTTTAAGAGAACTGACAAATCATCAGTTTACCACACCCTATCTCTATCTCAAATTTAATCACTTGATACAGTAAAAAATATTTTTCACTTCCTTTTTTCTCCACAATAAGTTTTTCTATAAAATTCTACTCTCCCAATAGACCAGAAGATCCATTTCACATACATATTTTAAAACAGAAGTGGCACAATTAAATCCTAATGAGAATGGTGATAGCTTTTCATACAAGATAAACAGTTCCAATAATTTTGGTATAATTACACCCAATTTAGTTTGGAAATTATCATTCTCTAAAGTGTATTAGCACAATGCTAGAGGAACTATTTTTGTGGAACATTCCTAACTGAATAATCCAATTTTAATACTGTTTTTAACAAAGCCAAGCAGCAGTAGAGCAAAACTGGAACGAAGTATGACAAAAAATGTAGTGCTGTATGAACACTAAAAGATAGCTAAAGACTAGCTGATCCAAGTATTATTTCAGACTAACTAGATTACATTTAAGACTAATAATATAGCGCATGGAAACAGAACACATATTTAAGAGCTGCATCTGGATAGCCATTTTTGTTTCATTTTGGGAAAATATGATATTGACATTAAGATACTGGGATTCCAACAGCACTTGTAAATGCTCACAAAAAAGGTGCCCATTAATATCGGACTAAAACCTTTATTGCTTATGATTCTAGTGGCTCCATTTATTGGTTCTTCACTAAGTGGACTATTTAAAACCACCAAGTGTAATTTTCAGAAAGGGTGAAAAATACATAATAAGCACCCTTTCCAATTTGCCAATTTCAGCTAAGCCGAATGGGGAAAAATAAAAACGGAAAGGGCTTTTAACGAAGAAATGGAGAATAATTTTCTGAAGCTGAGGCTCTAGGTTCTCAGAGAGATCCTCTAAGAGCGTAATGAGAAGTGGTGCCTTTTAAAGGAAAGATTATATAAGAAGATTCTTTAAAGCCTGTAGTATAAACTACTGTATGGATTTGAAACATAATCTATCAACTCTGATCTTCAATCCATAGCGGGAAGTGAATGTTAAACTTGGCAGGCAGTACAAGGATCGATTTAACTGAGTTTTCTCAGATTCTGGTTCAGGAAGTTCAATCCCATAACAATCTCTGCCTTTGGTTTCCCTCTGCTGTGTCTTGCTCCAGAGGACCGAGTTAGCTTTTTAAAAATTAAATTTGTGGTATCGGCCACCAAAAAGAAATGATCCTTACAAAATGGATATTTGTTCCTGCCTGAGGCACTGGGCACAAGTGGATTCAGACTCCAGGTGTTTTCTTCAGTTTGAGATGAGGCTTGAGACAGAGCACGTTTTTTATGTTCTCAGGTTGAAATGTTTCTAATAAATCAGATGGATGGACAGACAGAATACTGGAAAAATATTGAAAACCTCCCACGTGGATTTTAGACTCAAGCAGATAAGGTCTGAACCTGTTGCAGATTCCCCCAATACAAAGGAAACATTCTGCATGAAAAGAGCCCTGGTTAACTCCGGAATCCAAAGATGCCTTTGATATATCCTGTAAGACCACTTTTTGCTTTCTGCTCTACTTTATCTTCCAGGGGTGGGAAAGTGACGTGGTTGAGAGCCAGATCAAAAAATAAAGGCTTGCATGGTATTGGCTGGAATTCTGGAGGGAAATGCACCAGACTTGCTTGCTTGCTGACAAGAGAAGGATCCAGGCAGAAAGTCTCAAATCGTTCAGAAAGTGGCTTGATATAAAAGGAAAGCAGACAGGAACAAGAATTTGGTTATTTGGACAAAGCTTGCTACTTAACATTCTACTTTAAGGTTTCTCAACCTGCACATTTCCCTAATCAATGAACTTCAACTCCCAAAATTCCACAGCCAGCAGGGCTACGGTTGACACCTGGAACTTGCCACTGCTGGGAAACCCGAGTCTAGTCTAATGACAGAAACTTAATGTTTAACTTTCTGGATAATACATTCAAGGTAATGAATCAGGTTCATCAATTATGGACATCTATGAATAGCTGCTGAAGAAGCCTCAGAAAATTATCCCAATTTGTTGTGGAAATATCAGGCGGTCAAATACAGAAAAGGAAACTAAATGTAAATGTAAAGCCTTTCTAATGGAGTTGCAAATACTTGGTTAATATTAGGACTAAGCAACATGATACATTAAATATGTAGCACAAAGCAGCTCTTCTGTTTTAAGTAAGAAGCAGCCCAATTCTGGTGAAGATCGCCATATATGGAGCAGGAAAGGCTTAACTCTCTCTCCCTCACTGGCCAACCACTTGCTTCACAGAACCCCTAAGCCCAGAAAGAGTTAATATCTATAAAGCTTTCTTTTCTTTTAGACTCTGTGTATGAAGAAAGAGCTAGAAGATGGGAAATTTCAGTCTCCCTTGTCCTGTACGGTAGTCTTGATCAAGATTGGCCCCACTTCCATTCGCATAAAGGAAACATAGAAGAGCCACTGCATGCAATATATTTATCGTATCACGTAGCTAAATCTTCAGCTTTCAAATATCTCTTAGCAGATTTTTGCCAAGCTTCTTGTCTTGTAAATTTTTTTCTCTGAAATTATCTGTTTAAAATGCATAGACAGAATACTCTCATGATTCCCATCATGCAGCATGGATGTATCTAATATTTAGGGAATTTTCTAAATTTCTGGGTATTTTTTAATTCTTCACTATTGTAATGTTAGCTTTTCAAAAACAAAACAGCATAATTAAGGAGGAATTCTGTTGCCTTTCTCTGAATACTCTTCCCCCCTTAACTGATTGTTCCTGAGCTTCTTTTCCATTGTTTCAACAAACTCATTCTTTCATGCCAAAAAAAACCCAAAAAGAACAGAACCCCCCCCCCCCCCCGTAACTAAACAGGCACAATTAAAGATTTTTGTCATCATACTTCTAATTTGTGTAACTGAAATGATATTTCGATACACTACAATATAAGAAAAAAAGTTTAGGATCCTTCTGAAATGGTGCTTTTTCTACATCACCACCTACAGAAAGCAGCTTACCTTGCCATCTTTGACCTGGGATGGAGATTCTGCCTCATGACTGTCACCGGCATCTGAAAGAGTCAGAGAAATACTTGAGGAAAATGCATTTACTAGGAATCAAACAAGAATATAAGGCTGCATTTTAAAAATATGTCTGTGAAATCCAGTCTTTCTCCTTAAAATACAAATGATGTAATGATATCCAATTTTTATCCTGTTCCAATTTGAAACCTAGATATATAACCACTCCTTAATATCCACAGTATAATAATATAGAGAAGAGTCAAGGAATGGACAGTTCCAATCCAGTCTGACACAGGGATGAGTATGTCATACATACTTAGATTAAATGAAGACTATAGGCTTATGCTAATGAATTCAGATAAAAGGTAGGTTTTAGAGAAAAAGCAATTGGCGCCAAAGGAAAAAGGACAGTTATTTGAGCTAGCAGAATTTCTGAACTGATGACAGTGGTAAAATTCACAGGGAGGAATACATCAGAGGAGTGAACAGAAGGTCACCAGACTTGGAAAGGAGCTTGTCTTCAATCTCTGAGGTGCCCTATGGCCCTAAAGGGTATCGTAAGTAATTTTCTTGGTGGCAGAATTCTGGATAGAAAGGAGGAGTCTTAGGTGTGAAAGGACGAACAGATGTGAACAGAATGTGCAGCAGTGAAGGCAAGAGACAAACAGAGAATGAGCCAATACTGGCTAGGAGAGTCAAAGGGAAAAGGCTTTATTCCCCCAGTGGTCTACACAGAGAATCAGTATAACTTGGCAGAGAACATAAAAAAGAGGAATGAGGCAAGGATGTTTTAAAGTCTAATTTACAACTGTTTAATTTTCGTTGAGCCCATGTTTTCTTCCCTATAAGCTGGTCGGCAGTAGAAAATGATTACATTTTCTTTCCAGAATGGGCCAGTCAAACCACTGAAAAAATAAAATATAACTATGCAACCACATGTAAAAAGGTCACTGTTGCGTTCCATTCTGAAGTGGTGGCAGGCCCTGCCTCTTGAACCTTGAAGGCACTTCCCCAAAAATACTGTGCGTGTGTGTGTGAGTGACAGCCCCAAGACCATTAAGGGGCTCTGCCACTGAGGGTACATTCTAACTTTCACACAGCACGTTTGGAAAGCCACACTCACCCAATATGGCAGCTGCTTGCAAGGAGTATTTTTCTGCATTTACTTGAGTAATCAGATCCTGAACATCAGGTAGCTCCTATATAATATCAGATCAATTCCATCAAAGACATATTCTTAGTAAAGTTTCACATTTCCTCCATGTTCAATTTTTTTAGGAACTAGAAAGTTACCTAGGATAACTTTTATCATACCCACAGAAAATAACTTTTATCATACCCACAGTAAAAGTGAACAGGTGCAAATGCACTCTTGCCCTCTGTTTGGCAAACATATTGATACACACATTTGGGATGTTTCCTACAACTTCAGAAAAGTATCAGGAAGTCAACTGTAGTAGGACATTGTATTATAAAGTCTTTAGTGCAATACCTTAAATACAGTATTAGATGAGCATTTATCATCTGGAGATAAAAAGCCAAATTGCATGTTTGAAAATAAAGTTTACCTAATAAATTGAATCTCTAGGTTTGCTAATGTAAAAACTTATGTCTCTCTCTCTTTTTGTTGTGGGGAAAATAGGAGGCAGGAGTATTGGTACGTATGCCACCTTGAGTTGCCCAATATATATATATAAAAGGTGGGATAACAACAGCAACAATCTCTCTCTCTCTCTCTCTCTCTCTATTGTCTAAGGTTAGACACAAGTCCAAATTATTTGATTTTATAGTCTTAAAAAATGGGCAAACTGGTCATCATTATTTATTTGTTTCAACAAATGAATCAGAAATATGCATTACAGCTAGCAGTCTATAATCAATTTAAATATGTATACCCTCACCTACATCACCTTAAAACTCTGTTAATGCATACTTCATAACTTGCTTCCTACCTTTAAGTTGTTTTTGTTAGTCCCGGCCTGAGCCTGAACTTCGGTGGCATATTTCAGCACTCGATCATACAAAACAAGAGCTTCACTCCATTTTTTCACCAGGACATATGACTGGGCAATGAAAAAGCACCTAGTAGGAAGGGGAGACCATACCAAGCGCATTGGTAAACTATGGCTCAATTAACTGCTTAAGTATCAACACCACACTATGAGCACAATCATCTTGAAACTATCCACATCCAGTCTTTCCCACTTTACATCCTCCCCTCTGAACTGCCTGGAGGAACTAAGTCAGGGGAGGGGGGGAGACAATGAAATGGTTGTCTCTGCAGAAATAACTGGAATGTTTCCTATAGTTCTGAAATCACTACTCAGTTTCTTGTCCTCTTCTGCTATCTCCTCAGTTCTCAATCTTGGATCCATTATAGTAGCCAAAGGACTCTTCAGTTCATATAATTCTGGCTTAGAGAAGAAATCAGCATGAAAAAAGTGACTCCAAATTCAGAGTTTTTCTACTTGTAAATATTTGTGCAATTCCTTTTATAATTTGGAATCTCTATCTTCCTTATTTATGCTGCACATATTGTAATGACACCTCCAGGACAATAAGAAGTAGCAGAGCTGACTTCTAGCACTATCACACATACTCATGGAGTAACACAAATACCTTTTCTCCTGCTGCTCAATACAGTATTGTTCAAATCCAAGCCACTGTATGGCTGTGATTGCTTTATTGTGACTAAACAAGTAACTTTGTTGTTTGTTTGGGAATTACCTGTAAGCCTTATACACCAAGGTCTTTATTGCTATCTCCTTTAGGTAGCTTTTATCTTCTTCTAGGCCAGGAAGTTGTGGCAATTCTGCCAGATTCTTCAGTGTGATCAAAATGAGAAGACAAAAAAAAAGCCCTTGAATGTGTAAGCTTCTCATCTAACAGTTAGCATAAATAAATAAATATATATTTTATCCAAATAAATAAATAAATTTGACAGTGGTGATCAAGTAAGAATCCTTCGCTTTAGAGAGTATTATCTGTGTAACGAACTGATACAGTAGTACAGAAATGACCAGAGGATTATTTTTAAATACAGTAATTTCCTTACAAGGTAACACCCTTTACTTGCTGTCCAAAAAATAACCTGTAATTAAAAAAATTATTCAGGAAGCAACTGCATTTGTGTGATCCTAGGAAAGTGAAGTATATGTTTGTTATATTTAGTGCCCATGAAAATAATTACTATTCTTGTGCAAAATCTGCATGTCAAAAACAGTACAAATTAGAGATATTTGATATCATGCCCTGCTGGGACAGCCTGCCCAAAAGAGTATCTTCTGGGGTCTGCTAAAAGCAATGAACAAGCAATATGGTATTTTGCCATGAAGCAAAAGGTCAGAAATACTCCTTATTTTCAACATTTCTACAAAGCATTCAATGGAGTAATATGATTTGATGTTGTCAAACAATACACTGGCAATTTATTAGCATGCCATCTGCTTTGCAATCACCTTATTAAAGATAAAAGAAAACTGGAACTGTCAGCCTCTCCCTTCACTGCTAAACCACTCCCTTACTTGATTACCTGTAAGATGATGTCATAAAGGCGTATCAGATCCTGAGGCCGAGGAATACGCTTGCCATCTTCCTCTGGCTGCTGCTGACGAAGGAGTGCCTTCTGTAACGCCTTTGCCATGCTCTCATTGCGCTTGATTGCTGTAGACAGCTTGATGTAAGTCAGGTAACTAGAAAGCAAAGTTCAAGAAACTGCTCTACTAAAAGTCATTTCAAAATCACCTGAGTGCCTACAAAGCTGCTAACAGATGAGCCAGGCAGGCAAGAGAGTGAGATGACTCCCAAGCTCTGAATGATTTCAATCTGACAGTCTTGCATTTCTGGTCTCTGGAAAGGCTCTTACCTGTGCAGATACTGAATATTAGTGACTTTTCCAGAATCTATTTCCAAAGAGTGATCCCGCTGCTTCTGTAGGAAACAGAACATTAGGTGTAGTTTATTTACTTTGGAAAAGAACGTTTGGATGTAAACAAAACTGTAGGATAGCTGCAGTTTATTATAGCTTCACAAAGAATCCTGTAGGACCTACCATGAAATAGTTCCTCAAGCAGACTCAGCAATGATTTTATTTATATCCTGCCTTTCTACCCAAAGGAGACTCAAATGCATAAACCCTACACTTTGTGCCTACCTGATCTGGCTTCAGCTCTTCGCGAACTGCTTGTATTGCATCCCGACACTCACTCAGTAAAGACTCAAACAAACGTTCTTTAGTTTCCTCTTCTTCTGCCTAAATAAAGTAGCACAAAAACATATAATATCTCTTCAATCACTGCTACTTTTCTCCTGAAATTAAGAGAGACTAAAACTTACATTAACAATTGCAACCAATGTGTCTTACAAACATGTTGTATCACGTGCAACATTAGTGAGACTTATTGATAAACTGTGGAGATTAAGTCTACAGTTGAATATTTCTACAATACAGCAGAAAAGGCACAACTGATATCTTCAGATTACCGAAAAAATACTTCCACAATAATTCTGTTAATATTTCTTAAATTTAATACAGTGTGAACAATAAACAAAACCAAGATCTTCCACTTAGTACAATCAAGGCATAAAATAGTGCAGGGAGAATGTTGGCAAGAATACACAAAATCATATATCAATTTTCAAAGTACTCAGGGGAGCTTAAGTTTTCTAAATCTGAATAATCGCAGAGACAGGCCAGACTAGTTTAACTGCTCCACCTGTGAGACCTTTTCAACTTCAGACATGCAAAGGGGAAACACCAGAATAGTAACAATGAACCAAACGGCAATGAGATATTTATTATTTTACTTATATAAAAATGAATATATCCTCCTTTTCTAATATATCTATTCATCTTCCAAGATACCTTTAAGGGAAGGAGGAAGTTAGCAAATATTCAAGATTTTGTGGTATATGCTGCCTTGATTCACTTCCAAGACACGTAGGCAAGCAGACTGTGCTACATGAATAAGGCTTTGAAAAAGTTACAACAACACAAGAGTTAAATAACAGCATATTACTCAATAATCTAAACTGAGAGTACAATGTTCTTGAACAAGATTAAGAGTTTTAACAAGTAACTTAAGCTACCTGGATCAGAAGCTGTTACTCTTTTAAATACGGAATTTATGAGTTTCAACTCTCTGCTTGGAAAGATACTGAAAGCATTCTTCTTTCATATGTCCCAGGGCAACGTTCACAATTATTACCACCCATGTAAACCAGGAGTATTTGATGGCAAATTGGTGGCAAACAGCCAAACGACAATGACTTGTGTTCTGATTATGTTGCTTCATGCCATGAGCCGTTACCCCCATTTTTAGACAAAGGTCCTGGCTGCTCAGATTCATTTTATCTTCACCTGTCTGACCAATCTGACTCTCTCACTAAATGCAGCTAAATACTGCTTTGTTGTCTGGAGTAGTCACTGTAATATATCAATAAGCAGCTTCTCAGAGTCTTTTTACATAAACAAGCTGATTACTTACTTTTCATCTTATTCTGTTAAATTGTTCATTTTCACTACTTCCTATTTGGGAATTGTATTTTTTTTAATTTTGAATTACTTTGGAACTAGTCCATGACCGTAATAAAATAAACTGAACTGGCATGATTTCTTGCCCATATTGAGTGACAAATGAATTTATCTACAGACATACCATAAAACCATATTTAAATTTCCCCCCTTGTATAAAAATAAGGATGTAACAGTGCAGCTACCAAGCCACACGTAAGACTACAGGGCCTTGCTTACCATTCAAATCACAGGTTTCACGAGAGTCTACTTACCTGAGCAATAGCTGCTTCAGTATCTGCCAACCCCAACAGAAAGATCCTCACTTTGTCTATCTTCACAGGCACCGTTCTTCCCCTCCACTCCACCTCACTCATAGTGGCTGCCTGTTTTGCTCGAGTCTGTGTGATTAGCGACTAGAAAATACAGAAATTTTGGTTTGGCACTCTGATGGGAAACATCTATTTTCCATAATAGATTTTCCTTACTGGGTGCAATAAGTAATATACAACCATTAAGTATGGAAGTTTAACTTTCAAAGTTATTGCAATCACAAATCCTGATTATTTTATAGCCAGCTCTACCATAAAGACAGGGAATAACCAGAAAACATGTACTTAAATTGATTTTACACATACCAAATTAAAAAGAAACCTTTGCCTCATATGGAAAGATCAATCAAGGTTGTTGTGGAGAATAAGGCCTGGGGACACTGTCATTTCTTTCAAAGATTCCCAACAGGGTACTTCTTGGCAAACATGCACGTAACTGATTTGCTAGGTGGCCCACTGAAGAGGAGGAAAGGCAGGGAAGTTTGCGTTGGGTGTTCTCAGGATACAGAAAGGCATGTTTGCAAGCATACCCATCTTTCCCGAATATTGTTTAAGCTACATGCTTAAAGAAAGCAAGTATCT
Organism: Charina bottae; assembly: GCA_023362775.1. Classification (NCBI taxonomy): domain Eukaryota; kingdom Metazoa; phylum Chordata; class Lepidosauria; order Squamata; family Charinaidae; genus Charina; species Charina bottae. Next base: position 124,871,840 of record JALMGJ010000002.1, on the reverse strand, counting down.
TTCAAGTCTGCAGGACATACAACTTACGGTAGTGTCTACTTGAGGTATAATCTAAGCTCTGGTGTAGAATTTAAGTGCAAAATTTTAAGCATGGTCCCACAATACTTACTGGAGTACAAGGTCTTTCTGCGGCTCCAATCTACACTCAAACCTACAAAGCATTTTCCAGGAGAAACTCCTAGGAGAGACTATTACTACCAAAAGTTGTGGTCTGTAAGCCTCATAAATAAATTTATGAAGGGCCCATCAAAAAGTTGTTGGCAAGAAACTGAAGTGGAAGATGGGCAATGCATTATCCTCAAAAGTACAAGCTTTAAAATGACAAACCATTCTGCTAGCAGTTGCAATGAGCAGACAAAACACTGGCTCAAATTCCATCTCATGTGAAGGCCACAGCAAACTCTACAACACGTGGCCTTTTCAACTGCAGCCCAAATACTTCCTGTCTTTTTAAATACAATGAAACCTCACTGGACATGAGTGCAACAGAGTTTGCATGCAATGGACTAAATTTCCACTGCAATTCATATAATTTGCAAAATGGCACCTTTGCACAAATAGTACCATTTGTGTGATAATGCCATCATCCAGAGGACAAAAAGTATTAACCAACTAATCAGTTAAAACAGGGCTTTCCAAACTTTTGCTGTTGGCGACACACCAACGGCCGGCACACACAACCCTGGAAGCGCCGCTGTGGCGCGCAAAACCCCGGAATCACCGGTGGCGGCGCTTCCGGGTTCCCTCCGCTGCAGCAGCGGCGTGCTGCCGCTGCCCCTTCGAAAGGGCAGGCTCCGGGGACCCCAAAAATGCCCTCGGTTCCGGCAGGGAGGCGAAAATTGCGCGCATGCTACCCGGCCGCTTCCCTGCTGCACAGCTGATTGGCGCGGGGGGGGACCCGGGGTGGAAATTCTCCGCGCCAATCACCTGTGCGCCGGGAAGTGGCCCGGCAGAGTGCGCGTGCGCGGCGCTTTGCCTCCCTGCCAGAACCGAGGGCATTTTCGGGGTCCCTGGAGCCTGCCCTTTTGAAGGGGCAGCGGCAGCAGTGGTGTCCTAGAACCCGGAAGCACTGATGGCCCGCCGCTGCCACTGCCCCTTCGAAAGGGCAGGCTCCAGGGACCCCGAAAATGCCCTCGGTTCCGGCAGGGAGGCGAAAAGCCTCGCCGCGCATGTGCACTGCCGGGCCACTTCCTGGCGCACAGCTGATCAGCGCGGAGAATTTCCACCCCGGCCGCCCCGCGCCAATCAGCTGTGCAGCAGGGAAGCAGCCCGGCAGCGTGCATACGTAATTTTCGCCTCCCTGCCGGAACCGAGGGCATTTTCATCAGCGCTTCCGGGTTGTCACGCAACACACTTGGGGCCCCCAGGCGACACACTATTGTGTCGCGACACACAGTTTGGAAAGCCCTGAGGTAAAAGGTTTCACTGTAACATTTCAGTGTTTCTGTTTTGCTAAAATTATGTTGCATTTATATATGTATAGGCAGCACTTCTTGTATGTGTTTTTAAACAGAAAGAACAGATAATTTCTTAAGATTAAAACAAATGAATTAATCGGATTAGGGGAAACAAAGGAAATGTTATTTTTTTGGAAGTACCCACAAGGAAGATAAAACACTATTTTAAATAGATGGTATTTGATTTACAGAAGGGGATGGAAACATTAACTGCATAATTATGCATTTCCCACCTCCTGTTGTTCTTAACAGTAGAAGTGTGGAATCTGTGGTCCTCTAGGTTTTTTCAAACTGCAATTCTAGTCATCTCTGACTACTGACTGGGGTATTCAGAGCTGATGTGACAATGGAGAGTCAGAGGTTTCTTATCCGTACTATTCAGTTGCAATTTAGCTATTGCAGCATTGATTTGTATTTTTAAAATAATTTCAAAGTATTATTTTGTAAGATAATTTTGAACTTGATATCGTAAAAGAAAAGTGACATAGAAATTAAAACAGGCAGCAGTAGCCATTCTTTCAAAAGGGAAAAGTGTGAAATTAATTACCTCTAGTTTTTCAGCAAGAAGCCCTTCAGTGCCTCCAGTTCTCAGCCTCATTTGCATTAGCTCACTAATAGCAGACTGGTCACCTAAGAAACAAGTGACAAAATGCAATTAGCCTGTCATCCAGCACTACAATTTGTCACTTAATGGAAACACATTGCAAGGCTTCAAGAAAGCTCATAGCACGGTGGATGGTAGCATCACAAGGCATGTATTTTAACCTATTTAAATAGGCAGGAACATGCAAGAAGCTAAGAGTATCAGTATATAGTTGGCTGATATCTGCACTTCACACCAAAAACCTCAGACAGAGAAGTGCCAAGCATTATTTAATAGCTGTTGTGGGTCTTCCGGGCTGTGTGGCCGTGTTCTGGAAGTTGTGGTTCCTAACGTTTCGCCAGCATCTGTGGCCAGCATCTTCAGAGGGCAGGAGCACAGATAGAAGCAAAATCTCTGTCTCCTCAAAATCTGTGCTCCTGCCCTCTGAAGATGCTGGCCACAGATGCTGGCGAAACGTTAGGAACCACAACTTCCAGAACACGGCCACACAGCCCGGAAGACCCACAACAGCCATTGAACTCCGGCCGTGAAAGCCTTCGACAATACATTATTTAATACATCTAAACAAGCATTAGTGCTTTGGGCTACAATATACAGTACATTAAAATATTTGCAAGTGATTGTAATCTGTAGCAAAAGACCAAAATGTGAGGGAAGGTTTCTTAGCAGTCTTCCATAAAAAGCTGTATGTTTTTCCTTTTCCAAGAAGGAAAAGATGTTGCTATTTTTTAAATTTAGGATAGAATAAATGATGAAAGAAAAAGTGTTAAGAATCCCATTAGTGAAAACTGTCACCTTGCACATTTGCACGCTCTTCTCAAAAAGTATGACAGCTTGAACTTGTTTAAATTAATACAAATATCACACTGAAGAATATTCTGCATTCAATCTAATTCATGCATTCATTTCACAGGCAATTGTTTGAGAATAATTATTACTAATATATTCAACATATTTTTCAATATATTTTTCTTCTTGATTTACTTACCAATATTATAAGCACAATAACGAATATTTGGAGATATTTCTTCCACTCTCTGGTTATATAATATTGCCTGCTCCTCTGTAAATGCACTAGCCAGCTTTTCATAAATGGTTCTGCAATAGGAAGGTAGAAACTAAATAGTCAGTACTTTATAGTATTAAAAACTGTTTCTTTCTATTTGAGGGGTTACTGTAACAATACTGAGCTTTTAAGCTTCATCATTAGGTTGCACAGGAGCAAGATGTATTACGTGGATTTAAAAATTTTCAAGAGAAAAAAAATTCTACATCCAGAAGAATCTGAATGGAAAAAAAACCTGTTTATTTAATAGGCTACTGACACAGAAATAAAAAACTTGAAACTCACTTGCACTTATTGAAAGCCTCCATTGCTGCCTTCCATTCCTGATGCTCAAATCGGAGCATACCCGTGAGGTAAGCTGTGTACGCCTACAAGAAAGACGGAGGTGGGTGATAGGCAGTGCAACAGTATGGTCTTATAACAGGTAGCCTACTGAATTTGGATTTCTCCCACAGCTATCAGTAAATACCATGAGACATACCAATATCAAATACAAATAAGTATACTATTCATTTTCATGAAAATAAAATAGGCGTGGTATGGAGTCCAAATTATTTTTTACACCTACCTAGACAATATTTCTCTCAGAAAGCTGTCTAAAGTGAAAATGTACAGAGACTGCATGAGTTTTTTTCCCCCTATAGGAAATAGTGGTGGTGGATTATCTTCTTTTTAGTCACTCTGCTAGAGAAGTAGCAACCACTGCTGAGCAAATATTCCTATTACTTCACTATAAAAACAGAATGCCCATTCAGATAAATGGACAAAGTTGAACAATATAAAATACTGAAGTTCTCTTGTCAATAGAATAAACAGAGCTGAAAAATCTGCTGGTTTTGATGGGTTAACATCCAGCAGGTTTCCTCATCGGACTATCAATGAGAGCACAATGCACGGCCATCCAGCGTGGCCGAACTACCAGTTCCAGCACTGCCAATATGGCCAATATTTCTGTATGCCGGGAGATGTGTAGTTCATTAATGTTTGGAGGCTACATAGTGAGAACTTGTTGGACAATTGCAAAGAGCACCTACCACCAAGCTGGTACCTCCAGATATACTGGACTTTATTGAGGAATTCTGAGAACTGAACTCTCAAACTCTTCCAAGTTGGTATCAACACATTATTTTATTACCTCCTGGTTTTTATTCTGTACTCTATAGACAGAAAATTAAAAAAAATTGTTTTAAAATATTCTGGGCATCCCTGTGTTCTCGCATTTGCCATTACCTCCATCTTGTTTTACATTGTCCTTGTTTGATTTTAAAGATGCTGGCGCTCGTTAACTGGAATCTGCTATTGAAACATTGGATGGTGTACCTGCCCTTTACTGCAAACTAGGTCCAAAAGTGTTCTGAATAGAAACCACTGCTGTTGAAGCACACTGCAGTAAAGTGTATTACATCATTTTTCCTTTTCCATGTGCTTGGTTTGGTGTATATCCTCTTGTTTAGTACTATTAAAATGCTACCAACCAGAAATGGAATGAGACTGATAAATTAAACCTCTTCATGCTGTTAAAAAAGCAGGGAAACTCAATTTTCTGAGTTTCCAGTATAAGCTCTAATGAGGAAAATTACTCCCTCCGAGTCAGCTATTGAACTAGTGGACAGGTTTCACTGGCAGACGGGAGGGGCATGTGACATTATTTGCTCTGAATCATTATGAGTGCAAAACTATTGTTTCAAGGCATGAAATGAGCTGTTTCAAGAATCTGGGAAGCATTTTGCATTCAAAGGAATTCTGTTTTGAGCATGAAACATTTTGTGCTTGAATTCAAAACACTTCCAAAATGTTTGAACAGCCCATTTCACAAGCAAAATGTCACATCTCTAGTATGTACTTTTTACTGATTTTCCCTTCTCACTGATCCCCGTCCTCAACTATTTGCTTTGGAGATCCACATTAGAGGTCGCAATGGGAAAAAGCATGGATATACCTGCAGGAGAAAACCTTGTGCTAGATATTATGTTACGTACTCACAGATTAATATAGGGAATTCCAGAACATTGAAAAACCACCCAAATTTTTGCATATCAACCTCTTACATGATAAAGCACATGCACATATTTATATATTACTTCTCCTGAAGAAACCCATACACACAAGTCTTGTTTCATATGAACATACACATCTAATTTCTTTTATTTGATGTGCTACAAGTTATAGCAGGAACCAGTAGATTTGCAGTGCATAAAAGTAGTGACATGAATTATATATAGGACTAGTTTTGATTAACAAGACATGCAAAAGTTCCATCAAAATGTCCTGACCCTGAAACTTATTATTCTGACTACAGAATGGCCTAACCTGTTTCAGGCATAGAGTCTTGTACAACCCAATTGATTAGTACATAGCTTTCCAAACTGTGTGTTGCGACACTTTAGTGTGTCGTGACACAACCCCGAAGTGGACGTGCATGGCGGCGGCGGTGTGCACGGCAGCGGCGCGCCATCATCGCTTCCACGCTTTAGCGGAAAACACGAGGCCGCCGCCGTTGCTGCCGTGCACGCCGCCGCGCCCCCCCTGCCATTGGTGTGTCGCCAATGGCGGCAGTTTGGAAAGCACTGGATTAGTATATGGAAAATGTAAGGTTTTATAGGGGTGTTTTTTTCTTTCTTCCTCCTTTTTGCATATAAAGTAACACAGCAGAAGGCTGGCCCTTCTGAAAATAGTTTATGAGTTGTGTCCAAACAGATTGCCTATGATTAGCTGTAATAGTTTACAATTTTTTCTTTTCTATTTTTCTGTATTCTTTACAGGAGCTTTTACCATCTACAATTTAGATTCAATCGTCCACTGAGAAATGAATTTCTGCCTATTTTCTCTGCCTTTTTAGAAAAGTTTTAAAAGCTAGTAGTAACCTGAGCTTCCAGCTTTGTCTTGGCATCCACCCGGCTGCTTTCACAGAGGTGCTCCAGTTCCTCAGCATGTTTTACTGCTTTGCGTAGGCGAGATAACAAATGAAAACGTTTGCGGGGTTCTGTGTTGGCTTCTTGCTTAAGCTGCATAGCATAACTCCAGGCTCTTTCAGCATCCATAAGAATCAGGAGTAAGTATCTATGGCATAAGATCAATTAAAATTATTCAAACATTTATTTTCATTTCCCTTGGGAATTTCAACAGAACTAGAAAATAGATGTATCTGTTCCTATATGCCCAAATCAAGTGTCTAAAGCCAATCTTGGTCAGAACTATTCAAAGTCCCTTCCTACCAACTGATTGATTATATTTATATCTCATCCTCTCTTCAGAATTCCTGGTGAAGGAGATTCCCACAAGCCTTCTTTTATCCTTACAATCCCGTGAAGACCAATTTTGCCTTTACTTATCTATTATCTTGATAGAAGATTTTGACACCGTATTTATATGTACATCAATAACATTTTAGAAGTATAATATTTCTGATACTGTATCCAGATGACAACTGCATTTTAGGACAACAGTGTAGCACTAATTGTGAAGGCAATATAGGCATCCTGAATGGTGTACTAGAGGTTGGACTGTATGACCTGTGCTGAATTTACCGGTCTCAATACTTCATTCTAGCAACACCAGCACAGACTGGAATGCTCATTTCATGGTATCAAAAACACACTAAAAATGCTTAAAAGAAAATAATGCCTACAGCATTTCAGAGATTTGCTTCAGGAACACAAAAACAGTTTTCTCTGTAAAAAAACTATTTTTCTGTATCTGAAAAAGTGTTCACAGACACTGGACAATTTATTTTATTAACATTTTATATTTTAATACCATTCTGAAATTTGGTTCATCTCTTTTGTTCAGGATGCTGTCCACTTTTTTCTCCAAGAACAGAGGAAAGATAGGGAGACTTGATTCCCATCTCCAATTCAGAAATGGAAGGTAGAAATATGTTAGCCTGCTTGACCTCCAAGCATAACAGGAAGTCTGGGCTCAGAGTTTCTAGGAGAAACAGAGGCTGGGCCTCCTGCCTTCATCTTCATATTCCAAACTTATACTAGGAAATTGAGGCTTGCTACAGTTCTGTATTTTCCCCTGGCAATGAAAGACTATACAAACTGAGCAGTTGGATATAAATGCAATGATATGCAAGAGATTGTTCTGTTCATGGAACAGGAGAGGGTACAGGAATCTGCAAAGGAAAGCTGATAAACCAGCATGACCCATTCTGTTGGGTTAAAAAGAAGGTGCTAGATACAGCCCATTGTATCTTGCAGTTATGGAATCTCCCAGTACCTGTTGTCAGATAACAGCTCTTCTGTTACTTTCTTTCCTGTGAACTTGTGCCTATTTCCCATCTTGAAGTTAAGAGTTTTTCTGAGCCTCCTTAGTCGGCGGGAACAATAACCTCTTCAAGGGGTGAACATAAAATAAATGGGTTAGTTCTTATTCAGAGTAATACTTGTTTTCTATTCTACTTTCCCTACTCTCCCATCAAAAAAAATATTGTCCCAGGGAAAACACATCTGCAATCTGTACAATAAGATAGGACAATTTAAAAATAACAGGAAACCTACAGGAAGTCATTCAGTAAAAAATATGACCATGGAGGAAGATAGGCTCCAAACCAAAATAAGTCAATTCATGTATCCATTCTTGAAGTAAAAGAAGGCAGTCGCAGAAGAAACTGACAAATTGGAAATCTCAACTATCTTTAAGATAGAATTCTACTCTTGAATGGATTCACAGTTGAACACCAGTGAAATGATATTATCTGCATAAAACCTATTTTCAAAGTTATATAGGCTTCTAAAAACCGGGAGACTGTGAGTTCTAGTCCCACCTTAGGCATGAAAGCTGGCTGGGTGACTTTGGGCCAGTGTTTCTCTCTCAGCCCTAGGAAGAAGGCAATGGCAAACCACTTCTGAAATCTTGCCAAGAAAACTGCAGGGACTAGTCCAGGCAGTCACTGAGGATCGGACACGATTGGAGATAGATATGCTTATAAAGAACATTAGGTTCCTCCAGTGCACATGTGCCAGATTCTTCAGTCTGCACAGGGAGCAATGCTGTCTGTGCAACGTATATGGTCAGTGAGGAGGTTTTTCAGGGAAGTGGTTTAATGAGATGAAGCCTGGATTACACAAGAGTTCTCAGTCTACTTGCATACAGTGTTCCAAATTATTTGCTTCCATCCAATGACTGTATGAGAAAATATGTATAGCATATACATACAGGGTTAACACTTTCCTAAAACCATACTTAACGTAAAAATATACCACATATATTATTATTTATTAAATTTACATGCCGCCTGACTCCAAGCAATATTAAAAATTCATCTAATTCATTCTACTTTTAATTTTTTCTCTAAAATCAAGTGCATCATTTGTAACTATTGAAATAATAAGCATTCATTTAATGTTAATAAAAACAAATGCATTTATTGTTCAACCGATAACTTCTATGATCATTTCTTGCATACTAACCTGTATCTCTGAAAATCACCATGACGTAGGCCATGTTGCTGCTGCGATTCTTTAACAATCTGAAGAACTAAAAGACTTGTTAAGGAAACTTCTGACAATATACCTTAGACAGTCAAATCACATACAATCACATATTCTCAGTCTACAAGCTTTTGTTGCCTGTTTGGCTTTGGAACAAAAACGGCTACAATTTTACCAACCAAATAAAATATGTTATTTAGCAGCTGTTGCAATTTTAAAATAGTGATTTACTTCTGGACTTGGAAATTATTAATACAATTATACTGTACATGCTGTCACTAACTAGGTTCAGTGGTAAGCCAATATAAATGCATTTCTAGTTTTAGCTTCAAAATCACTATCCAAAGATAAGCTATATACTCTGGGGAAGTCAGAAATTTCTAGAATTATTACAGATTAACATTACATATCACTGTCATGTACACTGATCATATTAAGATATGGTTCTCATTAAGATATTCACAAGGTTTACTAAATTAACATTTCAGGGTCACATTATTTCTGTGTAGCATTTTATTTTACAACTGGATAGAATACGTTTAACCGTATCACACTCTTATGTGAATAAGTTTTTGAAACTTATCTGTTATATAAATTTCATTTTATTTCCCACGAAAGGTCTATAAACATAATTATTGTTGCCTACTCAACAATCTTCTGAGAAACCGCATGCAAAGACTTCATATTTTACCTCCCTCCATATACAGATATACCTACATTTCCCTTGGGGTAATTCCACAAAAAGAAAGGGAAAAAAAGCAAACATAACTTTTCAGTGATGAGTTTAGTTTAAAAACCCAGTTGCTTTGTCTTACAAATCAGGGGCAGTCTGCATACCTATTACCTATAGGAACCCAAACTTGGCTAATGAGTTTTTATTTCATGCAATGCCTTGCAAACAAAAAAGAAATACAGCTTCCTCTTGCCTGGTTTAAACCATTACTAAAGGAAGTCTCTAACCTCCAGTACGCCTGGACTACATTCGCTCTATGCTCATTTCGGTGGGGGCCTATCCCTCCACTTCGATGTCAGCCAATAAATCGTTCGTCATTACACGAAATTCGGGAAGACGAAGCAGTTAGAAAATATAGGCGAAGATCGGAAATTCCTCACTGCAGAAGCATAAGCCTGGGGAGGGCTCGCCCTTTGGCTTAAGTGACACGTCTCCACTAGCGCTGTCCCCTCCAAAGCGCCGGTAGGATACTCTCCAGGCCCAGGCTATCTCCGAGGTGACCGGACTTGGGTTTTTCATTCTCCTTGTTATCTTCCAGGACAGCCATGGAACCAGAGCCGCCGCTACCGGCACTACCACTGCCGCCGCCACGGCCGCCACTACTGCTCCCTGCCACCTGCCGCTCAGCCGCCATCTTGCGCCTGTTCCGCTTGGGACGTGAAGCATCACGGGAAAGGAAATAGGAGCTGCTGAAAATGCCACGCTCACGAGTCGTCACCACTGAGGCTGACGGGATGGTGGAGGACACGCGCAGGCTGTTCAGAAAGCGGCCCCTGGAACATGCGCCTTGTTTCTCGGACCTCAATGTTTAAATACAAGGGATTACAAGTTGGAGTTTTTAAAGGCAGCATACGAAGTATGCTTGCTAGGGCGTGCGCAGGCTGGTTATGCTCTGGGGTCGCTCAGGGCGAAGCTGTAAGGAGTCTCTGTAAAAATCCCGGGCAGCGGAAGGAGCGCCAGAACCTCTGACCTGCGTTTCGTTTCGTTTCGTTTCGTTTCGTTTCGTTTCGTTTCGTTTCGTTTCGTTTCGTTTCGTTTCGTTTCTTTTCTTTTCTTTCTTTTATTAATTAATTACATTACATTACATTTATATCCCGCCCATCTCCCCCACAAGGAGGGACCCTGGGCGGTTTCTTACCGAGGCAGATGTCTTTTATGTGCCTAGCTACATACCACTTTTATATCAGGGCTATATTTATGTGCCTAGAACTACCACTTTTATATAAGGGTTGCTGCTGTTGAACCACTGGCCATGCAGACCAGGAAGGCTGATGGAGATGGGAATGGAAGTGAGAATTCAAGAAACGGGGGGGGGGGGGGGTACAAGTTTTCCATTCATTTTCTCCCTGTTGGAAAACACTGCTGTTAGGCTTCTGCCTGTTGAACCCTGTAAAGGAACATAAGCCTTTGAAGATTTTTAAAAAAAAATAATTGTAAGCTGACCCGAGTTGCTATGGAGTCTGCGGACTCGAAATTGAAATAATACATCATAGTAAACTAAAAAGAAGGCAGTTATACTTGGTGTTGATTTAGCCATAGATGTTGCCCCTTCAATATTTTTAGAGAAAACGAGATAATTTTATTTCATGAAGGATTTGTGAAATAGTTAAGCCACCAGTGCCCTGAGTCACTTAGTGAGGGGGTGGTTGTACAAATTGAAATAATAAATTGGTATTCGGGTGACAGTGGAGGACAGGAAGGCCTGGCGTGCTATGGTCCATGAGGTCACGAAGAGTCGGACACGACTAAATGACTGAACAACAAAATTAGTTAAGTGCAGTGTATTCCATTTAATGTATATAATTTATGCTCTGTATTCTTACTGAATGTAGGAGTTAAATTTTAGCATGCTGTGTCCTGGTTTTCAGAGATAGTAGTAAAAAGGGGTCTTTTATTGGCGAATTTGCATCAGCAAAAGCACCTGAGTAGTTTTATGAATTTATAAGGGAGCCTGTGGTCAGATTACTGTATTACAATACAATAACATAATACAGTATTATGGTTATTAACAAATTATAAAGGAAACTAAATTCAGAGAACAGCAAATAAAAAGTGTAATAAAACAATTATAAAATTGATTTGGTCAAAGTACAATGTCTTTGACAAATTGCAAAACAAAATTTAGCCACGCTTAGAGAAATAATGTTGCCTGAAACAACATAGCCCTCTTACAGTAGACAAGCCCAGGAAATCCACACTGTACAGGTTTTTGTTGTTTATTCGTTCAGTTGCTTCTGACTCTTCGTGACTTCATGGACCAGCCCACGCCAGAGCTTCCTGTTGACCGTCGCCATCCCCAGCTCCCCCACAGTCGAGTCCGTCACCTCCAGAATATCATCCATCCATCTTGCCCTTGGTCGGCCCCTCTTCCTTTTGCCTTCCACTTTCCCTAGCATCAGCTTCTTCTCCAGGGTATCCTGTCTTCTCATTATGTGGCCAAAGTACTTCAGTTTTGCCTTTAATATCATTCCCTCAAGTGAGCAGTCTGTCTTTATTTCCTGGAGTATGGACTGGTTTGATCTTCTTGCAGTCCAAGGAACTCTCAGACTTTTCCTCCAACACCACAGTTCAAAAGCATCTATCTTCCTTCGCTCAGCCTTCCTTATGGTCCAGCTCTCACAGCCATAGGTTACTACGGGGAATACCATTGCTTTAACTATGCGGACCTTTGTTGTCAGTGTGATGTCTCTGCTCTTAACTATTTTATCAAGATTTGTCATTGCTCTCCTCCCAAGAAGTAGACGTCTTCTGATTTCCTGGCTGCAGTCAGCGTCTGCAGTAATCTTTGCGCCTAGAAATACAAAGTCTTCCTGTGGAAAAGGGCCGACTGAACAACTTTGCCTGTGAGCTCCATGGGCAGAGCTGGCAGCGTGATAGTTTTTTTTTGGCACAGACAGGTTTTTCTGCAGCCCCAAGTGTTTTTCCGGATTAAGAAAAACGCTGAGAATCGACCCATTTGTCCTCCAGACGGTGAGTTGTAGCCAGGAGATCATAGCATCTGCGACTGAGCGGTAAGACTACACTGGGAGGCTGGGATTTAATCTTGTTCTAAGCCACGCATGCACCCCCTTAAAAAGGGGAAATAAGTTGTGCCTTTCCATATCTTAAACACCCAATTTGTTTTTTAAAGTTTTGTATCTTAAGAGAAGCTTTTTACAGTAAGAAAAAGTGGAATCTCTTGGTGATTATAGTTATTTTTGGAGATTTTTAACTATAAAAAAAAAAGTTTTGGCTTTTACTTTTACTGTTTACTTTTTTCCAAACTATCTGCTAGTATATTTTCTTTGTTTAATTTTGGATTAATTCATTAACCTCTATTTCTGTGAGTTAACTTTGTAGGGTGTGCTATAATTTACTGTTTGGACAATGGAAGATTTTAAAGAAGATCTCAGAGAATTATGTTGTCAGCAAGAAGATATTTTTTCAAAGGGTTGTCAAATTATTATACAGACTGTTTGGGACATTCGAGATGAGATTCTAGTTAAAATGAAACAACTATATGAAAATACTATGATAGAAGAAGAAGAAGACGTTGGTAAAGATAGCGTTTTTACTGTTGTGTGGGAGAATAGAATACTCTCTGCTGAAAACTCTGGATTGGTGTTTATGGGATTAAAACTATTGTTTAACCTTAGGACTGCAAAAGGAACTGCCAAGCGGGGGAAATGTTATGACTATTTCAATCATGTTATGGGAAAGAAGAGTATGGAATGTGGGAGTTTTTTTTCTCTTTCGCTGGAAAGTTTGTATTTTTGGGGGCTATTGGGCTGTCAGATCTTTGTAAAAAAAATGCTGTTGGTATAATGGTGAAATATTTGAATGCCCTGGTATATTTTGAGGAGGGGTAAAAAATTAAGAATATTTAATTGGACTGATAATGAGGTTAACATGATTTACAGGATTTTTTATTTCTAAGACTTAAAAGGTATTGACAAGTTCTGGTAATATTTTATATTGTTTTTAAGCATAATTAAGGTTAAGATTGTTAATTATAAAGGTAGACAATTTATAAAAATTAAGAATATTTAATTGGATTGATAAAGAGACTAATATGATTTTTTTTTCTTATGGTTTGGATTAGGATTTATAGGGTTATAGATTTGTAAAACGTAAAGGATATTGATAAGATATAATAATGTTTTATACTGTTTTTTAGATCTAATAGGGTTAAGATTGTTTATTATAAAGGCAGACAATTTATTTGTTTCTATAATTTGATGTTTATTGTGTAGACAGAAGTATATAGAATAGTAGTAGAAAGAAAAATTAAATGGATTATTTTTTAAGAGGAAGGGAAGTTTGAAGTAAAAATTTAAATATATGTATATATATATATTATGTAAGGGGAAGGAGCAATTGCATTAGAGATTTATATATGTGTTAATGGAGGGATTTATAGAAATAATGTGATTATGGTTTGATATAGAGGAAGGGTTTGTTTGTGGGAATTGTATATTCTTGCTGTTGAAAGCTGGAAGTCACCTGATGTCTCTGCTCTTAACTATTTTATCAAGATTTGCCATTGCTCTCCTCCCAAGAAGTAGACATCTTCTGATTTCCTGGCTGCAGTCAGCGTCTGCAGTGATCTTTGCACCTAGAAATACAAAGTGTCACTGCCTCCACTTTTTCTCCATCTATTTGCCAGTGATCAATCAAGCTGGTTGCCATAATCTTGGTTTTTCTGAGGTTTAACTGCAACCCAGCTTTTGAACTTTCTTCTTTCACCTTCATCATTAGGCTCCTCAGCTCCTCCTTGCTTTCAGCCATCAAAGTGGTATCAACTGTACAGGTAGTCCTTGACTTATTACGGCAATTGGAACCAGAATTTCCATTGCTAAGCAATGTGGTTGTAGAGTGACTGCATTGCTTAGTGACAGCAATCCCTGCAGTCCTGGTTGCCATCGTTAACCGAATCCCATGGTCGTTAGGCGAGGCAACTTCCTGCCGACTTCCCACAACCAAAGTCCGTGGGGAAGCCGGCAGGAAGTTGCAAGTCCCAGGCCAGCAGGCAGATAAGTGGCTGCTGCCGGGTGGTGGAGGGAACAAAGGGGTGCGTGGGTGTGTGAGGGAGGGTCTTCGAGGGGGTGAGGGGAGTGTGTGAGGCGTGGGTCAGGGAAGGTGCACAAGGGTGCCAGGGAGGTGTGGCAAGGGTCAGGGAGGGTGCACGAGTGGCTGGTATGGCGCTAGTGCAGAGGGGCTGGGGGAGGGTGCGTGGGTGGGGGAGACTTACCCCAGTGACTTGCAAACTTCCCTGCCGGCTTTCCCACTGACTTTCTGGGAAAGCCAGCAGGGAAAGTTGCAAATGGTGATCATGTGATTGCAGGGCGCTGCAACTGTTGTAAGTGCAAACTGGCTGCCAAGCGCCCAGATCATGATCACGTGACCTCGGGGGTGCTGGGATGGTCAGAACTCCGAGGACTGGTCGTAACCACCACTTGTTCATCGCCATAATTTTGAACGGTCACTGAATGAATGGTCATAGGTTGAGGACTACCTGTACCTGCTCATTTGACTTTTTTAGATTTTAAACTTTATTAATTTAAAAAAAAACAGAATAACATAAACAACACAATCGACATATTACATACAAGTACATCTACAACATATAACAAAAACGAAACTTATTAAAATGTGGTTTCTGACTATCTAAACTGTGATTATAAGTCTACAGAAATGTTATCTTAACTTCTTCTCTGGATTCAATCTATGTCACCCCTATTTCTATTTGGTTTAATATTTAATTACTAAGTCCTATATACGTAGTATTATTTTTTGCATTGTCTCTATATAGTTGAGAAAAGGTTGCCATTCGTTCTACCTGTACCTGCTCATTTGACTTTTCATTCCCAAGTGCATAACTTTGTATTTCCCTTTGTTGGAATTCGTTCTCTTATTTTCCACCCATTTCTCTTAAGCAAAGAGTTGGGGAACACATTTGCAGTTCTGGTTAGCAACAGATAACTAGACTGGTTTTGGAATAGAATTCTCTGTGGGTGGTTCAGCTCCAAGACAGCTGCGTTTCATTTAGAATACAATTGCTTGGACATTCTGAACCATTTCCAGATTGGATTGTTTACCTTTAAAACTGCCAAAGTGCCCCCAGAACAGTGTGGCCCTGAGAAGGTTCAGCCTGGTCTGGAGAGGGAGCAGAACATTCTGGAGTTTTCCATAGCATCGCATTCACAAATTAGTGAGTTTTGCACATCTTTAATTAATTTCAGGTCAGCGTCAACTGATGCTTTCTAGCTTGGTTAAACTGAGCATAGTTACATATCATAGAATTCTTCAAGTACCTGAAAACACATAGAGTAAAGTTGACCTGTTCTCTGTCATGACAGAGAGCAGGCTATAGAATAATAGTTACAGGAGGGCAGATTTCAGTGAAAGGTAGGCTGACCCTACATCCTGTTTTGAACAGGACAGTCCCGTTTTTAAAGCATTTTTCAAGCGTCCCGTCGTTTTCATAACAATCTCAAATTTGTCCCGTTTTTTAAACCCGGCGGGAATGGTGCGGAAGGAGGATCTGAGCCGGAGTTGCTGATTGGAGGCAGCCCGAAAGAGGAAGCCCTCCTGCCTATCAGCGCATGGCAAAGGAGGACCGGTGGGCGGGGTTTGCAGGCGGGAGCCAATTGTGCAGACCTGGGGGCGGGGTTTGTAGGCAGGAGCCAATCGCACAGACCGGGGGGCGGGGTTTGCAGGCGGGAGCCAATCGCGTGGACTGGGCGGGGTTTGCAGGCGGGAGCCAATCTTGCGGACCAGGGGTGGGGTTTAATTAATTAAATAAATTACATTTAAATAATATGTTTCTACAGGATATTAAAGAAAACGGAGGTTTTCGACTGCCAAATTTAAAATTATATTATGAATCATGCGTTCTTATTTGGCTGAGATATTGGATAAAATTAGAAAATAGAAAATTACTAAATTTAGAGGGTCATGATCTTAGATTTGGGTGGCATGGGTATCTTTGGTATAATAAAACAAAAGCAAATTTGGCATTTAAACATCATCCAATTAGGAAATCCATTTTAAAAACTTGGGATAAATATAAAAATACGATACTACCAAATCTACCATTGTGGATTTCCCCACAAGAGGCATTTGCATTGCAAGGCATTACAACTACGAGTAAATGGTTAAAATATAAGGATTTATTATTATTTGATGGCATAAATTATAAACTTAAAACAAGAGAAGATTTAGAAAATGAAGGCCACACCTGCAATTGGTATACATATTTACAAATAAAAGAGCAATTTAAGATTGACTCCAAAAAATTTAAATTTAAAAGACATTCAGTAAATTGGGACAATGTATTATGGAGAGAGGAGGAACATCTGATTGCAAAAATTTATAAAATTTTAATACAAAATAAAATGTCCAATCTACCTATAAAGAATTGTATAACCAAATGGGAACAAAATGTGGGTCATAGTATTCAAATTGAAAATTGGGAGAAAGTATGGCTAAAAGATTTAAATTTTACTCTTAATTACAGTATGAAAGAAAACTTTTTTAAAATGATGTACAGATGGTACCTCACCCCAAATACATTGTCAGAAATGAATTCTGCTATACCAAATAATTGTTGGAAATGTAAAAAAGAAACCGGTACCTTTTTTCATTTATGGTGGACTTGCCGAAAATCAAAGAATTATTGGGATAAAATACATGAAACTATATGTGAAATTATACAAGAAGATATTACCAAAGAACCAGAATTTTATCTACTGGGATTTATAAGACCAGGCTTGCATAAGAAATATGGAAAATTATTATTTTATTTAATAACTGCTGCCAGAACCATCTTCGCCAAGCACTGGAAAGAAGATCACATACCTACGATCGAAGAATGGACTATAAAAATAATGGACTTGATGCAGATGGCGAAATTGACAGATCAACTAAACGATAAGAATATGGAAGAATTTAATACAGTTTGGAGTCCTTTTTTTAAATTTATTGAAAAGACTCAAAATATTCAATTGGGAAATTAATGTAAATAATGTAAATAAGATAGAGAATAGAATGGTATATAAATATGTGATGGAAATGTTGGATGGGAAGTAGGAAGTCCTTTTTTCTTTTCCTTTTTTTTGGGGGGTGAGTAGGTGAGGGGAAAGGTAGAGTAGATGGAGAAAGGAAGTGGGGATAAAGAAGGTTAGAGACGGAAGAGGAAGTAATGAGAGAAAGAGGGAGGGTGAGAAGAGGAAAGGAGTTATTAAATCAGAAAGCGAGGAGGTTGGAAAATTTGTCAGATAGGATGAGTTATTGTTTTTGCTTTAAAAGTGTTAGGTTATATTAGGTTAAGTTGTGTTGTGTTATGTTATGTATGTTATGTCTGGTATTGTTTTTTCTTTTTGTAAGGTATTGTTATGCAGAATTAAATTTGTTTTAAAAAATAAAAATAAAAAAACTATGTTTTATTTTATTATATTTATTTCTAATAGGGTTTTAAGTTTTTTTTGGGGGGGGGGTGCCTTCAAGTCAGTGTTGACTCCTGGCGACTGCCTAGACAAGTCCCTGCAATTTTCTTGGCAAGGTTTTTCAGAAGTGGTTTGCCATTGCCTCCTTCCTAGGGCTGAGAGAAAGTGATTGGCCCAAGGTCACTCAGCTGGCTTTGTGCCTAAGGTGGCTCTTAAATAGATATCTATAAAACAGTCCTCAAACTGACATTTTAACAAACAAAATTTTTAAAAATAGCTTGTGATAATTCTTTCCCTTAATGTTATGGCTCTTGTCTCTCCTAAATTATTCTTTTCTAGAGATGTGCAAAATTATTCAAGCTTGAAACAGTTTCTTTGTGTCTGAAACAAGTTCCAATTTTACTGGAAGTGTTCCAGTTATTCCAGAAGTGTTATGAACTTGTTTAGAATTTGAAAATGGGTCACAGTACTATTGGAACACTTCCAGTAATGTCAGAACAGTGGTTTTGAACTAGTGACAGCGTGCTACCAAGCTTGAAAGCGTTCTCTTTTGAGCTTGGAATATTTCAGTTTTAAAATATTTTGCCCCCTGCTGTTTTGACCCTTTTATCCTCTGCCTGTCTCAAATGGGTGTTCACTATGCCTGTAATCGTCTGTGCTTAATAGAAGAGAGAGGAGAGACCATGGAGAGCAAAGCTGCCTGCTAAAGTTGTCTGAGGAGGGCATGCATGTGCTTTTCATGCCACTATAGGACATCCTTACCAGCTGAGGGTATTTTCGCCTAACTGACCGAAGGATCTGCGAGATGATTGTTCAGACTCCCTCCAGTTGGCGTTTGCATTGGCCTCCCTGGGGTCTTCCCAGTGGGCATTTCCCTGCCACAGCATCCTTTGGGAGATGAAGATGCCTAGCAGATACATCAATGGAACATAAGAGCCAGGCTGGACCAATCATGAAGCCGGAAGCATGGACTACAGGGCCACAGACTTCTTCCATTATTGCTCCCTAAGACTTGTTATTTAAAATTTGTTGGCTGTGACTCAGGAGGTACTAGATAAAATCAAAACTCGAATTTATTGATGGCTGTATTTTTCCTGTCACATTCACTTGTCTAGTCTCCTTTAAAAATGAATTTAAATTAAAAGCCATTGCCACATCTACTTTAGGTCATTCTATTACTTAATTATACTTTATGTAAAACATTTCCTTTGGTCCTGAATCCCCTTAAATTTAGCTTCAGTGGATGATCTCTAATTCTAATATTGTGAATGTGGGGGGACACCTCTTTTACCCTTTTTTCCACACCATGTTTGATTTAATATATTGGGTTTAATTTAATTTGATTAAATTTAATTTGATTTAATATATTTCGATTGGGGCTCCCCTTCCTTGACTTTGTTCTAAGTTAAACAGCCCCCAGTGCTGTAGCATTGTGAGAGTCTCAGTATCAGAATCCCAAAACAAGCATTTCCTTCTAAAGCAGCTGCTGTAGCTCCAGATGATTTTGGTTGTCCTTTTCTGAATCCTTTTCCCCCTGCACAAAATCCTTTTTAAGCGCAGTATTTGGAACTGTGTGCCAGTCCTAGGAATTGGGCTGCTGGCGGTGTGCTTGCTTAATCCCCTAAAGTTCCACTCTTCTCTCCAAAGGATACTTAAACAATTCCTTTTGTTTCAGTGCTGATCAGTGATCACAATGGGAAGGGGAACTGGCAGGCTACAACGTGTTCATTTTCTTTATCCTTCCAGCCATACATTATATTCCTTCTCCCGGCATTTCTAATCTGAACCTCATTTTTGAGCCGATAGGAGGGATTTTATTTTGCCTGTAAAATACATTCACACATAATAGCTGCCTTGATTGATACATTTCCCATTTGGAGGATGGTGGTGCTTCTCTTCAAAATGAGCTTGGCATAGCACCCTTGCATTTCTTCCGCCTGTGGAAGTGCACAATCCATGAAGAAAGGTGGTTAAAATGCTGCTTCACCTCATTTCCCTTAGATCGCCTCTGTGGTTTCTATGCCGTTCGCTCTAATATGAAAGGATCCATGTGCTATTCAGCACCCTTTGGATTGTGAACTTTTTGATGAGAAAGCCACTGTAAGCTGATTTACTGCACAGTGAGTTCAAAGCCTCAGTGTTGTGTTGCTGGGATAATGAGAGTAGAGAGATGCTCCTTATCTGATGGCTCCCTCCCTGGTCATGTTTCATGTATTACCGTGTCTGAGATGGACTATATTGAGGGGCTGATACATATTTTCCTGCTGGGTTCCAAGAGTATTGAATAGAATTGGAATTGTAACTCAGTTTTCTCAACATGCTGCCTTCTAGATGTCTGGAACTATAATCACCATTATCCATAGCCAACAGGGAGATTTTGAGAATTACTGTCTAAATACTGTACATCTGGAGGGCATCAGCTTGGGAAAGGCTGCACTAAGCTCTTAATAAAAATAATTACTTAAAGTAGAAATAAGAGCTAGTAATGTGCATTTACATCATGGCCAAAGCAGAAATCTGAACCAGAACCATCCTTTCCGAGACTTTACATGTTCTGCCTATTGCACTTCCTCAAGCTTGGTGATCCAATAAGGATTTATATTGCCTGAGAACTGGCCACTTCTTTTTCCTTCAAGGATGGAGCTTTTCCGCTGATCAAGCTGTTTGGTGGTCAGGGCACATATAATTACTGGAATCTATTCCTATCAGAAATGGTGAAGAACTTCTATCTATCAATCAAAACAATTTAAACTCAAAATTGTTTTGATTGACATAAGTTCTGTACCATTTCTGGGAGCAAAGTTCCAAGCCAACTTTTAGGGTGTCTGAATACCTTTGTGTGTCTTTTTGGGCAGAGAGGGTCTCTTGTGGCAATGATTCCTCCTGTTATTCTTCCTAGAGCAGAATAAGAGGCTGAAAGGAGTGCTTGCGATGTGAGAAACCCCCTGATGGGCTGCAGCTGCTGGGTCAATCTGCTCTCCCAGTGAACATGCTCATCTGTGGCTTCTTTCAGCACAGACATTCCAGGGAGCGCTGGAAGGAATGTCAGGGTGGTTGGAAGTTGGGCTGTGGGCTCTAAGGGAAGTCAGTTATGGAGCAGCCCCTGATCTAGACAGCTATTTCCTGTAGGAAGATGCATGAATTGAGGTACAGGAAGCAAGAGAAGTCCAACTAGTTATTCTTCACCACCCTGCCTCTCTTGTCATCTAAAGTGAATCTGTTGGTTGATGTGACTTGCGCCAACCAAGTGGCAACAACTTACACCACTACCCCCTCTTCTCTATTACAACAATGCAAACAAGCAGCAATGAATTAACCTCACCTCTCCTAAACAGAGGTGTTATATATATGAGGATTTTCTTGTGGTTCTAGCTTGAAATGCTAGCGATGAAGAAAAGTACCTATGGAGAGAGAACTGTTCAGAAGGCAAGGATACTGCAGCTGTAGCAGTTTGAGTTAAAAGGAATTGAAATCCTTTTCCTTATCTGTGAGTTGCTGCTACTTAATATGTTCCCAATAGTTGCTTAGATGGAAAAATAAAAAGGTAAAGGTAAAGGTTCTCCCCGCACATTTGCGCAGTCGTGTCCGACTCTAGGGGCCGGTGCTCATCTCCGTTTGTTAGCCGAAGAGCCAGCGTTGTCCGAAGACACTTCCACGGTCATGTGGCCGGCATGACGCACGTGGAACACTGTTACCTTCCCACCGAAGTGGTACCTATTATCTACTTGCATTTGCATGCTTTCAAATTGCTAGGTTGGCAAGAGCTGGGGCTAGTGCGGGAGCTCACTCCATCACGCGGGACTAGGGATTCGAACCTCCGAACTTGCAATGTTCCGATCGACAAGCCTGGCGTCTTACCCGCCGAGCCACCATGCCCCTTAGATGGAAAAATAACCTGGCCTAAAATACTTTCCTATGAATAGTAAGCACTACTTTGGGGGGAAAAAGATGTAGCACATAGTTTCTCCCCCTTGGGGGAGATGGGCGGTGATAAATCTAATAATTAAATAAATAAATAAATAAACAAACTTCAAGGAGAGCCAGTTTGGTCTAGTGGTTAAAGTGCTGGGCTAGAAACCAGGAGTCTGTGAGTTCTAGTCCCACCTTAGGCATGAAAGCTGGCTGGGTGACCTTAGGCCAGTCACTCTCTCTCAGCCCAACTCACCTCACAGGGTTGCTGTTGTGGGGAAAATAGGAGGAGGAAGGAGTATTAGGTATGTTTGCTGCCTTGAGTTATTTATAAAAATAATAAAGGCAGGATAAAAATTAAATGAATGAATGAATGAATGAATGAATGAATGAATGAATGAATGAATGAATGAATGAATGAATGAATGATCAGGCAGGGAATCTTGTACCTAATAGGGACATTGAAGTGTTTTAAAATTTAAAGCATCCTTAAGCTGCTTTCACAGACTATCCTAGTAGTTTTCTGATACCCCAGGTCACTCAGCTGCAAGGAGAAGGGTATGTCCTGAACTGGCAAAACTCCAGATGCAGATCTGTTGCCTTTCTAAATCCCAGCATAGCTCCTCCTGCCCTCATTGCTTCCTCCTCACTTTCCTGGTCCTGAGCAACACCCCAGTCAACCCTTTGCCTAAGCAGTAACCAACTTCCACAATGGACTATGGTTTGCAAATCATAATGGCTGAGTTCACACATGCCTGTAAGCCAAAGCCAGACAAGCCATTTTATGACTGTTGTGAATCCCTCCCTATGGAGCCTACTCTACACTGCCCCTTCCCCTTCCTCAAACTCTGAACTCCAGACCCAGTGTCCTGGACTTATACACCCCTTGCTCCTGGTTGCCGATACTGATTAGTGCAGGCACATTTTTAGAAGACCAAATTTGTCAGAATCATCTCAGCAGAGGAATACAGTATGTCAAACATTTCCACTGGCCCCATATGGCAGCTGTCAGTGAATGTACTCTCCCATTCCCGGTAACTCTTTTTAAAATGTTTTGGAAGAGAACTTGAGGTTCTTTTCCTCACCTACCAGATGGCGTGGCTCATTCAACTGCATTTTAAGTTCTCGATGGAAACCTCCTGAAGCCTGCCAGCTGAAGCACATGGGCAACTACCTAAATGGTCAGAGAGTGAGTGTGTATGTGCATATGAGGAGGGGACTGTATTTCCATAGACACCATTACTTTTATTTTGCCTGTTTGTCTCCCTGGAAACAAGGGGCAGTCTTGAATATATTAGTTGTCCCCCGTGAATAGGATGGAGGAGGATTCAGCACACGCTGAACATAGCAGGCTCGGCGGGGGAATATCAAATGGCCAGTAAGCACGACTAGCATGAAGTTCAGTCTCAGCTTGCACACCTACAAGAGTGACTGCTAGTGAATGGTTTCCTGCGAGAGACACGGCGGAGAGCTAAAAAGCATTCCAGCACTGCGCAAAGTGGAAATCCGCTCGCAAGAGAAGAAAAGAAAAGAAAAGTGAGCGTTAACAGTATGTGATGGCAGACAGAGGTCTGGCATCAGTGAATGGAAGTTCCCCTGATCTGCAGGATTACAAATGGGAAAGCAGATGCAGAAAAGATCAGCTAAGAAGAAGTTCTGTCTGAAGGCAGCCTGAAGCTGTAAGTGATTTGTACATTTCTGGCAAATCCAGGGAGGGGAAAGAATCTTGACTCCATTTCTTCCCTATCAGAGGACCCTTTGCTCCCAAGATGAACAGATCACTGGCCCTGCTAAACTCTTCGGGGAGCAGTGAGAGCAACACTTGGCAGCTGATCTCTGTAATCATTCCCTTGGTGTACTCTCTGATTTTCCTAGTAGGTACCGTGGGCAACTCTCTGGTCCTGGCAGTGCTGCTGAGGAATGGGCAAGTGAACAATACCACCAACCTCTTCATCCTCAATCTAGGGGTGGCTGACCTGTGCTTCATTGTCTTCTGTGTGCCCTTCCAGGCCACCATCTACAGCCTGGACGACTGGATCTTTGGCCCCTTCATGTGCAAAGCGGTGCATTTCTTCATCTACCTGACCATGTATGCCAGCAGTTTCACTCTCACAACTGTATCCTTAGATAGGTGAGTAAGCTGAAGGGCTGGGGAGAAGGTCTGGGTATAGAAAGTCATTGCGTAGCTTTGGAACCTATCAGATTGTGCTGCAAGCAAGATATAGAAATTTTAACTTTCCAGTCTCCCTGAGCGCACTCACCACTTTGTCTCATAACTTGCGGGGAGAACATGTATCTCTTGAAAAACCCAGTTAAATGAATAGGATGTTGTTGATGTCATAATTCCACCAAGATTCCTGACATTTTGCAAATTAGAGATAACACCTTCCAAACAAAAGTATTGCTTTTACAGAGAAGAGGCACAACATTATGATGTTCCAACAGCCATCTAGTGTAAAACCTTGCAGTATAACATGATTGTCTGTGCAGCCTCTTGCTGATGGAATAGATGAAATAAATTACATACATTAATTCTCACCACCAAAATGCATATGGAATAAATGACTTGGTATGTACAGAGTACCTGTAGCTGTACTGCCTCTATTGAGTGGGAAACTGATGAAAAATATAGTGCTCTCTCCATTCTTCGTATGTTCAGTTGCATCCAACTTTCAGAGACTTTATAGATCAGCTCTCTTCACTATTTCTGAAGTTTTACAACTTCATTTACTATAGAAGCATAGTAATATAGTACATCTAATACTACATACTGCATATATGTAGAATTGTGTGTGTGTGTATGTGTGTGTGTGTATATGTATGTATGTATATATGTGTGTGTGTGTGTGTGTGTATGTATGTATGTATGTGTGTATGTATGTATGTATGTATATATATATATATATATATATATGTATATATATATATATATATATATATAGCATCACTGATGTAATGAACATGAATTTGAGTAAACTCCGGGAGACAGTGGAGGACAGGAAGGCCTGGCGTGCTGTGGTCCATGAGGTCACGAAGAGTCGGACACGACTAAACGACTGAACAACAACAATACACACACACACACACACATATCCATACACATACCATATACTACTGTATATTATAGACTATAAATATAGTTGTTGTTGTCGTTTAGTCAACTTCTATACTATATTACTACTATATAAATATAGTAGTAATATAGTATAGAAGTAAATAATATCCTGGCTTCCTGCCTCATCTCAACTACAAACACATCTGTTGGCCTTAAGGCAAACTGCTTTCTCTTAACCTCAGCTCCCCATAGTTGACCATGGAAAGGTAATGATACTGTCTTAGCTTTTGAGATGTAGTAAGAATATTGCATTAGAATGCTGGGAAGGTTTTCAATATCTGGAAAAAGGTAGGCAATGAAATGTACATGGACAACTGTGCTCAGAAGAATTATTTGGCACACCAAATCAAAAGATAATTGTAAGTTTCAGAATTTGAAAGACTTGATGATTTTGAGACTGGGCTCAGGATGGGCAGAATGAAGGAATCTATCATCAAAAGAAATTTCAGGAAGTTCCCAGTTATCTGAGATAAAGATAATGAAATAATGAAAAAGCCATGCCAGCCTGGTGTAGCGATTAAGGTGCTGGACTAGGAATGGGGATACCAAGGTTCTAGTCTTCCCTCATCAGGGGTCTTCTAACTAGTTGATTTGTTGTGGGCTGTGAAATCTTCAGGACTGGGCAATTTATTTTCATTAAATATCTTCAGAATAGGGCCATTTTTTCAGCAACTTTTCATTCAATTTTAATTAATGGAGGTCACATACAATTAAAACTTGACACTTCTGCAGCCATCTGGGTTTTTCTCTTTCCTGGTATCCCTCAGATCTTTGGACTTTCTCTTTCTTTTCCAGAACAAAATGGCTCTGTAGCCATGGTACCAGACTGATGCCAATAATACGGCAAGATATGAATTTGCGTACAATTTTTTTTTTGCCAGGTTGGGTTCTTCTCTAGCAAACTGAAAGCTGAAGAGCAATATATACAATCCAAGTGTGCTGTCTGGCAATGTAAATTTTGCCCATGTATTAGAAATGAACATAGGCAAGGAAAGATGTATGCCTTGTGGAAAGATTATAAGAGCAGGAAGAATTAGTGTAAGGTAGAACAGAAAAATAGGATACTTGCCTGCTTTATAAAGATGGTCCTAGGTCAAACAAAATGAAATAATAACGAAATGGGAATATAAATAATAGATTAGAGTTATTTGTCACTGCAAAACTTAACTAAGTTAGGTAAAATTATGTTACTATCTTTTTTGGTGATAGAGGGACTACACTTCTGGAGCAAAGAAAACCAAAAATTGTTACTGTTTTTTTTTTATTCCTCTTCAGAAAAAGAATTCTTTTCCCACAATGGTCTGGTTCACATAACATGCTAAGCCAGTGCTTTCCAAAGTGCTGCCGTTGGCGACATACCAATGGCGGCAGCGGCGGTGGCGCGGGGGCACGCGGGGGGGCACTCGTGCACGGCGGCGGGGCGGGGCGGGTGCGCGACGGTGGCATGCACGGCAGCGGCAGCAGCGGCGGCGGCCTCGCTAAAACGTGGAAGCGCTGATGGTGTGCCACTGCCGTCTTCGCTGCTGCCGCCGCCGTGCACACTCCAGCACCGCGCGTGCCCCCGTGCCGCCACTTCGCAACACACCAAACTGTGTGTCGCGACACACTAAAGCTATGTGCTAAGCCATTATGTGGTTGGTTTGGTTTTGGCTCCCCCTCAGTAGATGTGTTGGGGCTGCTTTCATTTGGATTCCTGTGCTGAGCAGGAGGCCAGACCCCCCACCTTAAGTGGCCTCTTCTATAATTTTGCAGGTTGATGAGCACAGGCTGAGCTCCAAGTCATTGAGAACTCAGCTTTTTCAGGATCCCAGACTATATGATGCACCTGTTGGGGTCCCGTCAAATATATAAATACATAAGTACAAAGGAGACAACACAGCAGTGTCCTCACCAGTATGACCCAATAACATAGGGGTCTTGCAGAAATGACATGCCCTTTCAAGATTTGTTTTTACTTGAGGTTGTTTGTTGCTTGCATTTTGTAAGGGAATTGTCAGAGTCTGTAAAAGCAAATGTTTTCAAACATTGCAGTTGAGTACAGATGGACATTTCAGCCTTATGTCTTCAGCAAGGTGTCAGTCTGTTGGGGATTCTGTGATATAGAACAGGGCTTTCCAAAGTTTTCCCACGGCGACACACCAACTGCCATTGGTGTGTCGCCGTGGGAAAACCTGGAAGTGCCGCCATTGCGGCAGCAGCTGCTGCCGCTTTCGGGTTTTTGCGCGCCGCCGTTGGTGTGTCGCCGCGGGAAAACCCGGAAGCGCTGATGATGATCAGCGCTTCTGGGTTGTGTGGCGACACACCAGACTGTGTGTGGCGACACACTTTTGTGTCGCCACACACAGTTTGGAAATCTCTGATATAGAAGTTCAAATCTCAGAGTTTCCACTTCAGTGTACGCGTTAACAAATGCTTATCCAACTTACCTAGTTTCTAAGATTCTGCAACCCAACTCCTTTTTCCTAGCAGTGAACTGAATTAATGAGACTCTGTGACCCTTGGCTCCTTGGTCGTCGGCTGTTCATAGGGGCTTGACACATAAGCCATTTTTTCTTTTTAATGCCAAGGACCCTTTCAACCAAATTCCCTACCAAATACTGTATAATGGCAACTATACTGAAAAATTGCCCTATAGTATGTCTATGTTGGGAGGAAAAGAGGTAATGCTTTTCAGCCTAATTTCCCAATGTGTGGACCACACCCTGGCAAAACATTGCATCACCAAATATTGGCAGCTTAGCTAGAGAGGGCTTCCCCTGATCCCAACTTGGAGAAGTGGTCAAAATCCTTTCTAGTGCCTGAGACGGTCCCCCAGAAATCTCTTCCTCATTGTGACTTGCCTGGTACACAATTTGTTGTTGTTGTTGTTGTTCAGTCTTTTAGTCATGTCCGACTCTTCGTGACCTCATGGACCATAGCACGCCAGTCCTTCCTGTCCTCCACTGCCTCCCGGAGTTTACTCAAGTTCATGTTCATCACATCGGTGATGCTATCTAACCATCTCATCCTCTGCCGTCCCCTTCTCCTTTTGCCTTCAGTCTTTCCCAGCATCAGGGTCTTTTCCAGGGAGTCCTCTCTTCGCATTAGGTGCCCAAAGTATTTGAGCTTCAGCTTCAGTATCTGTCCTTCCAATGAGCAGTCAGGGTTGATTTCCTTTAGGACTGACTGATTTGACCTCCATGCAGTCCAAGGGACTCTTAAGAGTCTTCTCCAGCACCACAGTTCGAAAGCATCAATTCTTCGGCGCTCAGCCTTCCTTATGGTCCAACTCTCACATTGGTACACAATACTGCAGAGCAGATGCAGCCCTAAGGTGGCAGTCTGAAACCAGCAAGGCCTCTCCAGGCATGACAAGGAAATATACCCCAGAGGCTTCCACACCCTTCCCAGTTATCTCCTCCTTCTTTCTTTTCCCCCCAATATTTTCTTCCCTTCAATACCTGTGGCCACCATCTCTCCTAACGAGCATCTTTCAGTTCTCAGGAGAAAAGCTCTCCAGCCATGGCTCCTTCCCCACAAAATACTATTGTAGTCATCTCTGCAGTTACAGCCTACTAAGTCTGGTGTTTTTTTCCACCTATTGGCATGCCTCAATATTGTAGCCTTTCCTTGCTTTCTTTTTTGTCTATCTAGGTATTTGGCTATAAGGTATCCTTTGCATTCGAGAGAACTAAGAACACCCAGAAATGCTCTCACAGCAATTTGCCTCATCTGGGGTCTTTCATTCATCTTCTCTGGACCGTATGTCAGCTACTACGAGGAGTTTCAGACTGCCAATGTTACTGTCTGTCATCCCATCTGGAAATTCTCACAGCGCAAAATTATGGACCTCTGCACGTTTGTCTTCAGCTATGTCATCCCAGTGTTGATCCTCAGCCTCACCTACCTGAGGACTATCCGCTATCTCTGGACATCTGTGGATCCCATGAAAGTCATGTCTGATTCCAAGAAGGGTAAACGCAAAGTCACTCGGATGATCATCATTGTGACTGTTCTCTTCTGCCTTTGCTGGCTGCCCCATCACTTGGTCATCCTCTGTTTTTGGTTTGGTTATTTCCCCCTCAACAATGTTACCTATGTGCTCAGGGTCCTGTCTCACCTAATCTCATATGCCAATTCCTGTGTCAATCCTATTGTCTATGCCCTGGTATCCAAGCATTTCCGCAAGGGATTCAAGAAGATCTTCAGTTGCCTCCTGCATAAAAGAGTGACCAACAAAGTTAATGTAGCACAGGTGACCCACACAGTTAGTACTTTGGAGGGAGATTTGACAGAGGCAATACATGTCAATGAGCCTGTACATACAGGAGCTTCTACCTGCTGTCAGATCCCAGTTCAGACATGGGATAAGGCAGAACAGCTGAGCCGTCAAGAGAAAGTTACCAACTCTTTCATCACTTTCAATGTCACCTAGGATAGTTCTTGCTGTAGTGGGTTCCAATCAAAGAAGGATTGCTATAATTGTTTAAATTTAAGGATTTTTTTTTATAAAACATGGGATTTAAAAATCTAAGAATTGACAGATGGTTCAAACTAAGGCTCCAAATATATATTAGTTATTGTTCCAAAAAGAAGTCTATGCCAGAATTAATGTACTGTAAAAGGATCTACAGTATATTAGCAATGGTCATAGCACACCGAGGACGTGGCCTTATCTCAGATAAGAGCGATGGATAGGAAATTATTTGAGGGGAATGGCTAGTACATTTTTGGCAGTGGGTTTAATTTAAGTGATTAGTCAGCCACCAAATTGTGAATATGGACTAGCAGTGTGTTACAAGTATACAGTACTAATATTAAAGTTCTATGTCTATGAATGGGATTTGATAAATGGCTCTCAGGTCTTTTTTCAACCTTTGAAGCTGTGAGTTTCAGACAAGGAAGATAACTGTGCCAGAGAATGCGACTGGTTGGTTGGGTCAGGGGGTTTGAAACAGTGGGGTAAGCTATCATGGACTGTTTGTATTGTTTGTACTTAGGCCTTAGACTCAAGCTCAGAATAAAATATTCCTAGGAACATGTAACATGGACTCACTAAAATTTACGTACACATAAATGAACGGTTAAACATGTTTAGATTTCAAAACAACATTTATGATGTATGGTGATGTACTTCTCATCCACTGCAAAATAAGAGCAACAACAGCCATTCAATGTATATGCTTTGTTGTGGTTTGGATTTCCTGGGTTATCAGGTTATTTTCTCCACAGGGCCTATTTCTGTTATAATGGCTACAAGATATCAATTTTTTTCTGATGGCAGGGACTGAAAGAATAACACTGGAGAGAATTGCTTTTTTTAAAAAAGAACTCTGTATAATAAAATGATACTAATTTGTGTTACTTATTTCCTGAAATTCAAATGACACAGACAACCCATGAAGGCATTTTGATCATCCGATGATCGTAAAAACAAAACAAAGCTGGAATTCTACATAAGCTTTTATGTATATGCTATGTGGCATTTGGGTTAACATGTCTCTTTTTTGTAGCAGAAGTTTTGATGATAATGGGTTCTTCTGCAGCATAACATCTGGATGATTTTTTAATGAAGAGGTCATTATGGAGTATCTGGTAGACATATCTTACTTTCACTGCAATGCCATTTGCACCAATTTTAACACAAGGTAATTTTCAGTATACTTTGGGTGGTGTTCAGTGAACTGAAATCCACGTTTACTCTTGAGGCTTGTTAATGTATGCCCATGTCACTTTGGAGACCCTGGAGCAAATCATAATAATCTGTTCTGGCATTGTGTTGCACAGTAGCAGGTGCTGTTTGTTGAATTTTTGTCAATTAAAAACAAGGTTGGCACCAAAGTTTCTGTGTCAGATTTTCTTCCTCCACACCCCTTAGGCCAGATGTTGCAGCTTGGCAGGCCAAAGTCATCACATGGTCTATAACAACCTCCCACCCCCAGATGGAATTGAATCATCAACCATATTCAGAACTTGGTGTATGTCTAATCTGAAAAGAGTGTACCTTCACAATTGGCTGGGAATGGTGGGAGCTGTCACCCAACACATCTGGGAGGTACCAAGTTAGGAAAGGCTGCCATAGACACAGGGGTTGGCCTACTGGCTACATCTGTGTGGGATGTTGCAGGGTCTTCTACCCTCTGCTTTTTAAAATCTATATGGAAAGGTCATCCGCCAGTTCAGGGTGCAATATCATCAATATCTAATGATATCCAGCCTGACACTGCTACCCCAGACTGGGCTAGAGATGCCATTGATATCTTGTCCCAGTTTCTAGAGGCTGGTAGGGTCAGGATGAGACTGAGCAGGCTAAAGAACCCAAACAAGGCAGAGCTGCTATTTGTGCTTTGAGGTTCTCTGTTGGCCCCAGTGGTGTCTTTGGACAGGGAAATACAATTCCTGATGGAATATGTCTATGAAGGTTCTCAGTCATCCAGGTGGAATTGTCTGTAGCTTGAATCATGTCAACTGGATTTCTATTTTCTCAGTGGAAACGTTTCGCTCCTTATCCAAGGAGCTTCTTCAGTCTGAGCAAAGTTAGTAAGGGTTAGGGTTATATTTAAGGATTCCCTTACTAACTTTGCTCAGACTGAAGAAGCTCCTTGGATAAGGAGCGAAACGTTTCCACTGAGAAAATAGAAATCCAGTTGACATGATTCAAGCTACAGACAATTCCTGATGGAGCAAGTCCATGATTTGGGGGTCCTCCTGGACTCAAGACTATGCTAGCAGGGCAGGTGGAAGCTATGGCCACAGGGGCCTTCATTCAGCTTCAACTAGTTTACCACTTATGCACTAGCTGGAGCAGGGGAACCTTATACACAGTTTAGCTCACTAACTCATGCCCTCATCTTGACCTGGTTAAACTACTGCAACATGCTCAACTTTGTGTGGCTGCCTTTGAAAACCATCTGCAAGTGCAATTGGGCCAGAATGCAGCTGTCAGGATGTCATCCATGCCATCCTGCCATGGCGCCGGGAAGGAACATCCCGCCAGTCTGTTAACTCACAGGGTCATTTGGGGGTGCTTTACAGTAAAACTACCAGACGTGTAAAGTAGGGGTTTGGTGTATTCACAGAACTGCCAACTATGTAAATCAAGGTCTTGGGCTGGAGCGTTTCAGCACCCAGGATAGATCAAAGGACAATATCCCTGAGTTAGTTGATTTGGACCCAAAAAGATCTGAGAACTGAGAGACAAAGGGAAGGGCGATGGAGCTGCGAATCCCAATTTTTTTGGGGGGGGGACTTGGAGATTTTTAAACTGTTGGTTGCGGGAGCTTGAGTCACTCGAGTCTGTAACATGCAATGGATCACTGGCTTTAATAAAGATTCCTTCATATCCCTGAGTGGCTTGTGTCAGGAGCTCTGATTTAACAGTCAACGGATCGAGGGCGTCACAACAGCCGCCTGTCTGTTAGCCCACACACAACACCAGGAACATGTTACCCCAGTGTTACAGGCCTTGCCTGGCTCCCACTAGGCTTCTGAGAACAATTCAATGTGCTGGCTTCGACACCTAGATACCTACCCTCAGGGCCGCATTCTCCAACTGGAATTGTCCTGCCCAATGCCTCTGTCCTGGTAGAAGCTGCTGGCAATACCTCAATTTGATGGAAGAGAGGAGGTTTGAATACTATTTTTCAGTAGTAGTGTTATTGCTTTGAAATGGTCGCCCCATGGAATTGCCCTCTCTCTGATTTCTTTTCAGACTGCCTGGTCTGAAGGTACTAAGAACTGGGCTCTTCTGGGGATCAATTACTGACTGAAATTACACCATCTTAGGCAATGTTATTGATATTGCTTTTCACCTAGGCCAGTGCTTTCCAAAGTCCCACCGTTGGTGACACACCAACGGCGGTGGCGGCGGCGTGCACGGCGTCGTGCACGACGGCAGTGGCCTCGTGTGTCGCGCTAAAACCCGGAAGCACCGATGGCGTGCTGCTGCCACCGCTGTGCACGCTGCTGCATGGGCGGTGGCGACGCGCCATCAACACTTCCGGGTTTTGTCGTGACACGCTAATGTGTTGCGACACACAGTTTGGAAAGCTATGACCTAGGCCTTTGGCGAGGGAGAGTGAGACCCCTTGCTTCATTGTGCTTGCCATCTTTTATCTTTATCTTTTATGTTTTCTTGGTTTTATTGTAACTTCTTTATTTGATTGTTGTGAGCCACCCAGAGCCACTGAGAGTCAGACAGCATACAAGTTTAATTAATTAATATTAGTATTATTATTAATAATAATATATTTTATAATATTATTGGTTTATTTTCATGTATATGTTATATTTTCTTTTTTAATGTATTAACATGGATGTTTTAGTATTATGCATCGTCCTGACAGATTACAGTGATATTCAAACTGAAGGAATGAATGATGTGGCACACAGTTTGCTCAGAGCACATATTTATTTATTTATTTTATTTGTTACATCTATATCCCACCTTTTTGTTCAGGAGCTCAGCCTTCCTCCCATTTGACCATGGGTTGGGAACCCTCCCACGTTGGGTTGAGGGAGTGACTGGCCCTAAGTCACCCAATGAGTTTCCATGGATGAGGGTGAAAGTAGAACTTGGGTCTCCTCAGTCTTAGACCAACACCTTTATCGTCATCCCGCACTGGTTCTCGAGGCACTGCTGTGGAATTTAGTAGTGAATCCCTCCAGAGTATTTTATGCAGGACTGTTTTTGCAGCAGGTTCCAGGAAACCTATTCTGGTTACTTGGAACAATCTGTTTAAAAGCTAAACAGTTTCAAAATGTACTCCATATGCGCACGTATACACACTCTACATGAAGTAATATATTAGCAAGGTTTCTTGTTTGCCTTACTGTTGTCTCTTCTTTGGTCCTGTTTCTTCTTCAGAAGTTCTGGGGAACTTGTGTCTGTCTATAATGAGTAACCTTCCACATTATTGGAACTAGAACTGGTTGTTCCTGTGTCAAAGTTTGTAATACCTCCTATCGATAACCTCTATATTTAGTTTAACCATTCTCCTAGGATGAATCATACCATATTATTGCATAAATACTTCCATTACATGTCTCCATGTTTATCTGTCTGGCCCAAATGTTCTATAGTAGAAGTCAATATTTAAAAGCCATCTTATCCTGCTTGAGTTATGTCCCATCCCGTCAGGGTTTCGTAAATTCTCCTGGTTGATGCAAGTAGTGCCAAAGGCTACTCTACAGAATGCAGAGAGGTTCTGGCTGGTAGTCGGGTCTTCCAGATAAAAGGAGGAGCACACTTGTTTTCCATTATTAAGTAATATTTGCAAAGAAGGGGAAAACTGAAGAAAAGCCCTCCCCATGCCTACAAAGATGTGTCTATTATTATATTGTATCCAGTCTTCTTGGAATACATAGGCTAATCTGCTCGCGTGTAAATAGAATGGGTGACATGTCAGTCTGGTCCAGCTTTGCAATCCTGATAACTAATTAGTCACAATTTTATCATCGTAAGATCTATCTAGCCATTAGGCTGTTCAGAGCCATTTCAAAAGAAATTATTTTATTTCAAGCATCCTGACATAATGTTCAGCTCACTCAAAGTGACATTTCCTCCCTTCCTACTGCTTCATTAAAAAAATGTTTGTTTATGGCTTCCAGTGGGGACATGGCCGACTGAACAGCTGTGCCCGCGAGCTCCGCAGGCAGATCTGACAACGCGGCTTTTTTTATGGGCTCAGGCAGGCTTTTCCTGAAGCCCCAGAGCATTTTCATGGACAGAAAACGCTCGGAATCATCCCATTTGTACTCCAGAATGGCGCCTCACAGCCAGAGGATCGCGAACAGCGTTAGCGATAATCCAGTAAGAGATGCCAGGAGGCTGGGACGTCACCATTTCCAAACCGCGCTGTAGCCTTAAAGGGACACTAAGTCGAGCCACCCCATTTCTAAATCACCCAATTTATATTTTTTAAGTTTACGTACCCCAAGAGAGGCTTTCTACAGAGAAGAGATCTCTCTTGGTGCTTATAGTTATTTTTTTGGAATTATTTTTAAAAATCTTTCAAAGTTTTGCCTTGTTTCCCCATTTAAATATTAAGGAGGACTGAGAATAAATAAGTGCTTCTCTGCTATTATTTTTGTACTGAATTTGAATAATTTGATTTTTCCCTACACGTTGAATCAGCTGTTTTGAATCATCAGCTTTCTGTTGCTACTTTCTCTGGGAAGTTGCCCCTTATCACTTTTACTTTTGTAAACATTGCCAGAAATCTTCTATTAACGCTTACTTTTGCCAGTTACGTGTCTAGGGGGCCCCATAATCTACTGCCTGTAACATGGAGGATTTTAAGCAGACATTCTCAGAGCTTTGTTGTGAGATCAAACAGATTTTCTCTGATGCCTGTCAAGCAATTATGCAAGATATTTGGGACATTGTAGAAAATATCAGCTTTAAAATGTTTCATCTGGCTGAGGAGGTTGTGGAAAAAGTTGATTCTGGTGAAGATGGAGATGTTTCTTGTTGTTTATTCGTTCAGTCGCTTCCGACTCTTCGTGACTTCATGGACCAGCCCACGCCAGAGCTTCCTGTCGGCCGTCACCATCCCCAGCTTCCCTATAGTTGAGTCCGTCACCTCCAGAATATCATCCATCCATCTTGCCCTTGGTCGGCCCCTCTTCCTTTTGCCTTCCACTTTCCCTAGCATCAGCTTCTTCTCCAGGGTATCCTGTCTTCTCATTATGTGGCCAAAGTACTTCAGTTTTGCTTTTAATATCATTCCCTCAAGTGAGCAGTCTGGCTTTATTTCCTGGAGTATGGACTGGTTTGATCTTCTTGCAGTCCAAGGAACTCTCAGACTTTTCCTCCAACACCACAGTTCAAAAGCATCTATCTTCCTTCGCTCAGCCTTCCTTATGGTCCAGCTCTCGCAGCCATAGGTTACTACAGGGAATACCATTGCTTTAACTATGCGGACCTTTGTTGTCAGTGTGATGTCTCTGCTCTTAACTATTTTATCAAGATTTGCCATTGCTCTCCTCCCAAGAAGTAGACGTCTTCTGATTTCCTGGCTGCAGTCAGCATCTGCAGTAATCTTTGCGCCTAGAAATACAAAGTCTGTCACTGCCTCCACTTTTTCTCCCTCTATTTGCCAGTTATCAAGCTGGTTCCCATAATCTTGGTTTTTTTGAGGTTTAACTGCAACCCAGCTTTTGCACTTTCTTCTTTCACCTTCGTCATAAGGCTCCTCAACTCCTCCTCGCTTTCAGCCATCAAAGTGGTATCATCTGCATATCTAAGATTGTTAATGTTTCTTCCAGCGATTTTAACTCCAGCCTTGGATTCCTCAAGCCCAGCACGTCGCATGATGTGTTCTGCGTACAGGTTGAATAGGTAGGGTGAGAGTATACAGCCCTGCCGTACTCCTTTCCCAATCTTAAACCAGTCCGTTGTTCCGTGCTCTGTTCTTACCGTTGCTACTTGGTCGTTATACAGATTCCTCAGGAGGCAGACAAGATGACTTGGTATCCCCATACCACCAAGAACTTGCCACAATTTGTTATGATCCACACAGTCAAAGGCTTTAGAATAGTCAATAAAACAAAAATAGATGTTTTTCTGAAACTCCCTGGTTTTCTCCATTACCCAGCGGATATTGGCAATTTGGTCTCTAGTTCCTCTGCCTTTTCTAAACCCAGCTTGTACATCTGGCAATTCTCGCTCCATGAATTGCTGGAGCCTACCTTGCAAGATCTTGAGCATTACCTTACTGGCATGTGAAATAAGTGCCACTGTTCGATAGTTTGAACATTCTTTAGTGCTTCCCTTTTTTGGTATGGGGATATAAGTTGATTTTTTCCAATCTGATGGCCATTCTTGTGTTTTCCAAATTTGCTGGCATATGGCATGCATCACCTTGACAGCATCATCTTGCAAGATTTTAAACAGTTCAGCTGGGATACCGTCGTCTCCTGCTGCCTTGTTATTAGCAATGCTTCTTAAGGCCCATTCAACCTCACTCTTCAGGATGTCTGGCTCTAACTCACTGACCACACCGTCAAAGCTATCTCCAATATTATCATCCTTCCTATAAAGATCTTCCGTATGTTCTTGCCACCTTTTCTTGATCTCTTCTGCTTCTGTTAGGTCCTTACCATCTTTGTTTTTGATCATACCCATTTTTGCCTGGAATTTACCTCCGATGTTTCTAATTTTCTGGAAGAGGTCTCTTGTCCTTCCTATTCTATTGTCTTCTTCCACTTCCGCACATTACTTTTTTAAAAATAATTCCTTATCTCTTCTGGCTAACCTCTGGAATTTTGCATTGAATTGGGCATATCTCCCCCTATCACTGTTGCCTTTTGCTTTCCTTCTTTCTTGGGCTACTTCCAGTGTCTCAGCAGACAGCCATCTTGCCTTCTTGGTTTTCTTTTTCTTTGGGACGTTTTTTGTTGCTGCCTCCTGAACAATGTTGCGAACTTCTGTTCATAGTTCTTCCGGGACCCTATCTACTAAATCTAGTCCCTTAAATCTATTCTTCACCTCCACTGCATATTCCTTAGGAATATTAGTGAGCTCATATCTAACTGATCTGTGGGTCTTCCCTATTCTCTTTAGTCTGATTCTAAATTTTGCAATAAGAAGTTCGTGATCTGAACTACAGTCAGCTCCAGGTCTTGTTTTTACCGACTGTATAGATGTCCGCCACCTTTGGCTGCAAAGGATGTAGTGAATCTGATTTTGGTGTCGACCATCTGGTGAAGTCCATGTATAAAGTCGTCTTTTAGGTTGTTGGAAGAGAGTGTTTGTTATGCACAGCGAGTTGTCTTGGCAAAATTCTATCAGCCTATGTCCTGCTTCATTTTGTTCTCCCAGACCATGCTTGCCTGTAATTCCAGGTGTCGTCTGACTACCCACCTTAGCATTCCAGTCTCCTGTAATGAAAATAACATCTCTTTTTGGTGTATTATCCAGTAGGTGCTGCAGATCCTCATAGAACTGATCTACTTCTGCTTCTTCAGCATCTGTGGTTGGGGCGTATATTTGGGTCACTGTGATGTTAAATGGCTTACCCTGAATTCGAATTGAGATCATTCTATCGTTTTTTGTATTGTATCCAAGCACTGCTTTAGCCACTTTATTATTAATTATGAAGGCTACTCCATTTCTTCTGTGGTCCTCTTGTCCACAGTAGTAGATCTGGTGGTCATCTGATGTGAAGTGGCCCATTCCATTCCATTTCAGTTCACTGACACCTAAAATGTCTATATTAAATCTTGACATCTCACCAATAACCACATCCAATTTGCCCTGGCTCATCGATCTTACATTCCAGGTTCCTATGGTGTGTTGATCTTTAGAACATTGGATTCGTCGTTCACCACCAGCACCGTCGGCCGCTAGCCGTCCTTTCGGCTTTGAGCTAGCTGCGTCATCACATCTGGGGCTAGTTGAACGTATCCGCTGTTCCTCCCCAGTAGCATTTTGACCATCTTCCGACCTGGGAGTCCCATCTTCCGATGGTATACCGACATATCTCTGGTTGTACTGATCCATTTAGTTTTCACGGCAAGAATACTGGGGTGGGTTGCCATTACCTTCCCCAGGGATCGTATTTAGTCTGACCTCTCTGCCACGACCTTCCCGTCTTGGGTGTCCCTTCACGGTTTAGCTCATGGTTTCATTGAGGTGCTCAAGCTCCAGCACCACGACAAGGTAACAATCTCCTTTGCTGGAGGGAGATGTTTCTACCGACAGCAAAATTGAAGCTTTTGTTGTGCCAAATGATGATGACCAGATTCTGGTGCTGAAGGAGTTAAAGGCTCAGACCGAATCGCAAATCACAAATGGAATTGTTTTTCTGGTGGAATGTTACAGGAAAGAAGAGACTTTGCTTTGTGGGAGGTTTTCTGCTGAGAAGTCTGAGTTTCTAAGGGGGGCAGTTGGGCTGTTTGACTTTTTTATGAAAAATGCCTTCTGTGTATTATGGAGATATGTAAATGCTCTGGTATATTTTGAAGTGGGGTAAAGATTTAAGAATGTTTATTTGGACTGGTTTTGAGGCTTGTATGATTCTATTCTTTTTTAACGATTTGGATTAAGATTAATTGGATTGTTTTTAAGATTTGCTTGTTTTTATTTTTTAATGATTTGTTAAGATTTATAAGGTATAATAATAATTGTTTGATTTTATGGTTAATGGGGTTAAGATTGTTATAGTATCATTATAAAAGTAGACAATTTATAAGTTTTTTTAGTTTGATTTCTATTATAGTAGACAGAAATGTATAGAATAGTGGTAGGAAGGAAATAATTAAGTAAATGTCTTTGGGGGAGGAAGTTGATTAGGAGGTTTATGTATTTCTTTTTCTTTTAATATAAGGGGAGGGAACAATTATATTTAGTGAATTTTATAATGTGCTAATGGAATGATTTATAGAAATAATGTGATTTTGGTTTGATATAGAGTAAGGGTTTGATTATGGAAATTGCTGTATATTCTTGCTGTTAAGTTGGATGTTAACTCTTTATGTACTCTTTAAAATTCTTTTTTTCTTGTGTTTCACACTTCTTAGTTTCTTTTCTTTTTATAGTTTTTTTGCTTTTTTGTAGTTTTTATCTTTGCTTTAAACTTAATAAAATTCTTATTAAAATGTTTGTTTATGACATATTGTTTATTTTGTTTTTTTTCACTCACACATTACTTCAACATTATTTTTTTCACAGTCTAACAACTATTCTACAGAATGCAGGTATATTATGGCTCGTGAGCAGCTGTTCTTGATAAAAGCAGGAAATGGCAGCTGATATGGAAAAACAGCAAATTATTTTAAAAAGATCCAAGCACTAAAGCATTTTAGTTAGTTTGAAAGGGACAGAGCTAACATAAAACTGGACAGAAAATAATCACATACATACATACATACATACATACATACATACATACATACATACATACCCGGAGTCTAAAGATCACATGTCTTAGATTTTGTTTGCACCTTTGGCTACATCATGAATGGAATCATGGCAAAGATATGGCTGATCAAAGGCAAGCAATATCCCTCAAAAGCCAGGACATTTGTGTGGTGTGGGAATATGTATTACCCTTGAAATCATGCAGCAAAGTGATGAGCTAACAGTGGTCTTCCAGCTATTTCTGAAATAAATCCAGCAATCCTCAACCACATGGTCAGTGGTGAAGAAGGCTGGCAGTTCCAATTTAGCATTTTTTTGGGGGCCACAGATTTCTCATCTCTGATGTAGAACCTTAAATACAGATTGTATTTGTGAACTTTCCAGACCAGTGAGCAGAGCTGAGCAACTTGATAGTGGGCAAATCAGTCAGCCAATGAAGTGACTGAACAGAAATAAAAGAAAGTAGGAAGGGCAGAAACACGGGGAACCTAGACAAGGGCTCGTGAGAAACAGCACGGCTCCTTGCATCCTTTGCCATTCACTCTGCACTTCCGGGGATAAATAACACTCAATTTACAACATTCCATTTTTATGCAAAGAGATCCAGAATGGTGACATCCCAAGTCCAGGAAGTCTAGAATGAATCTTTTTTTTTCTTTCTTTCAAAAATGCCCTTTCCAATCAGGTTTTTGTTTGAAAAAACTGTGGCCACCCTGGTGGATGACTATCCTTGGAAAATAGGCAAAGGAAGTTAGACCTCTTTGGTTTTCCTGATGGTCTCAGGAGAAGGCATCCTTCCATGTCATTTTGCCAAAGTGGGATTGCCAGTTTTGTGCTGGTTTTGGTACCTCCTGGCTATGTTCCATTGGTGGTCCTGAAGATGGACTACCTCATGGGATTTGGTTGATGCAGAGGAGCACAACAAAGGCTCCACATGTAGCTCCACAAGTCTTGGGTACCACCCTCAGTATAATTCTCTATATTATAAGCTGCCTAGAGTCGCCTGAGTTGGCAGCATACCAATGCTGTAAATAAATAATTCATAAGTACCGTATTTTCCGGCGTATAAGACGACTTTTTAACCCAGGAAAATCTTCTCAAAAGTCGGGGGTCGTCTTATACGCCGGGTGTCGTCTTATAGGGCGGTGCTGAAACTGGAAGCGCTGATGGCGCACCGCAGGGGTGCAACTTCACTTCCCGCCACACAGCTGATCCCTGCCGCACAGCTGATCGGCGCGGAGATTTTCCACCCGGGCCCTCCCCCCCAGAATACATCTCCAAGCTTTAGCAGAACAAACCGTGAAGGAGGAGGAGGAAGAGGGTGGTGGTGATGATGGGGGGAGGTTTGAAAAAGCAGATCCAAGCACAAAAGTTAGTGAGTCATTTCGGTGGCAGCTGGAACAGTTTTTTTGACTCCGGCCTCCCTCCCTCTCTCACTCTCTTTCCCTGGCAATGGATCAGTACGGGGGGAGGGAAGGGAGGAGAAGGCAAGGGAGGGAGCGTTCAAGAGAAGTGGATTTAAAATAGCAGGGGGGGCGTTCTTCCGGCGGTGATGCGATTCACGCCCCTAATTGATTTATTTTTAAAGCCACCCCCCGCTCTTTTAAATCCGCTCCTCTTGAATGCTCCCCCCTCTGGTCCCTCCCTCCCTTGCCGTTTCCTCCCTTCCCTCCCGACCCCCCCCCCGCACTGATCCATCACCATGGAAAGAGAGCGAGAGGGAGGGAGGGAGGCTGGAGTCAATAAAACTGTTCCAGCCGCCGCTGAAATGACTCAGTAACTTTTGCACTTGGATCTGCTTTTTCAAACTTCCCCCCATCACCCTCCTCCTTCTCCTCTTTCATGGTTTGTTCTGCTAAAGCTTGGAAATGTATTCTTCACCCCTCTGCCTTGCCCAGGTAATTAAAGCTTTCTCACCCCTCCCCCCAATATTCTCCTTCACACACACACCCCGCGCTGCCACGCTTCGCATTACTATTCGCTTTCTACTCCGCTTCCCTGTTTTCTCCCTGCAGTTTTTTACTTTCTACTCCGCTTCCCAATGCATTGGGAAAGCTTTTTTTCCCCAGTGCGTTGGAAGAGGGGTAGTCTTATACGGCGAGTATATCCCAAACTCTATATTTTAACTGGAAAAGTTGGGGGTCGTCTTATACGCCCAGTCGTCTTATACGCCGGAAAATACGGTAAATAATAGGTCAGACAGGAGGTACACCCCAATCTATCACAAACCACATCCTTCTGAGGAAGGATGCTTACCTTTGCCTAAAGCAAAAGGAGACCCCCCACCACCACTCCCTCTTCTGTAGAAGGAAAGCTTCTCTTTTTCCTTCTCCTCCAACACTTTATATTTTTATTCCTTCGCCACTCTTATTAAAAGACGACAAAAGGATTTTTAACATGCTCTTTTTTCCCCTTTCTGAATTTTTTATTTATTGCCTGTGAAACTGATCTATCTCCTGAGGGTGGGAGTGGGAGTCTGATTTTCCTAGTTCCATGCCTCACACTACCGGCCTAGAAGACGGTACAATAGAGTTTTGTTTTTATCACATTTCTTTCTTTGTACTTGCCAGTAAGGGCATGAATTATAGGTGTCCTATCTCTCCCACCTATATAAAGGGGAGGGTGCCATCTCCCTGGAATATAAGTGGTGGCAGGATTAACTACCAAATAGCCATTGCAAAGTAGGAAGGCAGGGGCAAGGTGTGTAAATCCCAGAGAAACCAGAGTAGGAGAATCTAGACCCCCCCCCTTCTCACCCTTTGGGTTCATTCCTGCTGCTATAGGTTTTTTTTTAAAGTAAAATGGCAAAGAGATGCAAATGTGTTTCTGATAACTTTTCTACTTTTCATGGCTATGTACTT
The DNA here is from genome assembly GCA_023362775.1 of Charina bottae. Taxonomy (NCBI): domain Eukaryota; kingdom Metazoa; phylum Chordata; class Lepidosauria; order Squamata; family Charinaidae; genus Charina; species Charina bottae. The sequence goes on along the minus strand of JALMGJ010000002.1, from coordinate 124,829,392 downwards.
CAGTCTGTCAGAAGCTTCTAACTTTGGAGTTCTCCAAACAAATCTGCTTTCTCTAAATAGTGTTGGAATTCACCAAATCAAGCATGCCTCATTAGCATATGGGTGATTGCTCTAGGAGGCAAACTCTGTGCTAGAGGAAGCTGCTTGTTGCCCCTCCCACTTCCTCTTCTCTCTCTCTGATTCTTCCATGGAGGAGGAAGCAGCATGTGGCTGCTCCTCTTCCATGGAGAGGCCATGTGCTAGGCCTCAACTCTAGAGGCTTTCCCCCCTTTTCTCCACGCAGCCTCTGGCAGCAAACAGGGCCAGAGGTATTCAGTTTAGGGAACAGAAAGAAGAACTGAAACCAATTTTCTACTGAAATGGCTGTACCTGGACAAAATATATGTAAGAACTCTTATGTACTTACTTTTTGTACCTGCAATGTCTAAGCATGTGTTTCTTTGTGCTTGGGTGGGCTAAAAGTGTAAGAATAAGAACCTGAATCTCTCTAACGTGCTCACAGGCTGTGTTTTAAAACAATATTCCTTTTTCTATGCACGAGTTTACACAACGTTAAGCTCTGCTCCATTCACTGGTTCTAACAGGCCATTGAATGATCTTCAAATAGAACTTCTCTTATTTAAGAGTGCTCTGGAATTAAACTTTAGAAATGTAGCTTTGGCTTAAGAAGATAACATATACATCCCACAGCTTATTTTCTATATTTGATATTATTAGTCAGGAAGGAGGATGTAACAATCATATCAACACGATTATTAAAAGGGCAAACTTAGCACCAATGATCCAAGCAGCCAAAAAAACATAGCAATCCAGCAGCCCAGGATTCAGTGGCTGCCTAGGCAGTGACCAACCTCTGTAGGGGGGGGGCGGGCCAGGCACTGCAGCCAATCAGAGCTGGGGCTGCTCCTAGAATGGAACAAAGCACTGGAGACCATCTGCTCTGAAGGGCATAGGATGTCTCAGATCAAAAAACAAAAAACAGCAGTTTTGAATTGAAACTGGAAAACACAGGTGCAGGATGCATCTGCAATGGGCTGGGAGTGGGAAGAAGAAGATGTCATCCATTCCTGCACTTAGGAAGCATTGGATGGCTCATAGTGGTGATAGGCCCAACTGAAAGTGCAGATCTGCCCTAAGTGTCAACTTGAAAGTGGGCTCATATAGCTTGCCCCCCTCCTGCATGTGAATCAGAGATAGAGAATAGACTGGCCCACAGAGCATGGCAGAAAGAAGGAAATTGGGGGCTAGTTGTGACTTCATAGAAAGTACACCAATTTAGAGTCAAGGTCCCAATGTCAAGAAAGCATGCTCAACAGGACCCAAAGCCCAAGTTGTATTAAGTGGCTGCATCGTAGAAGCCAAGACTATTGATTAATGTCCCTTAAGGTCTAAATAAAAAGGAATCAAAGCAGCCAATAGAAAGACCGAGGTAAATTGGTGATGAGTGGGCCCTGCACTGTTTCTTAGTATCCAAGGAAACAACTGCCTTAAAGAGAGTGCTAGTTTCAAAGCAGCGTCTATAAAGGTATTTTAAAATAGATTCTCTCCTCCTTTTGCTGTTACCACTTGCTTTCCTGCTTCTCTTTCTCGCCATCCTCACCCTTGAACTGCACACAGTCCTCTCTTGCTGTTATCCTAATTTCTCCCTCGCAAGTGGCACTTCCCAGTCTGCATAGCAAAGGGGCACAACCCAACTTTTTGCAAGAACTGCTCTCCTTTGCATAAAAACTGTACATTCATGTAACAGAACTAGGACAGTACAACACATTTCCTACATGCTGAGCATGTGTGCAGTTGTACTAATCTTTCTACCTGAACATAACCCACCATGATTATTATGCCTTAAATAATAATATTATACCTTAAAACAAGGTAATACAACTACACTTCATAAACACATCCTCCTTACCGGTAGATATGCATATGTTAGCCACACAGCATGCATTCACAGACATTCACTGTTAAACCATGTAGTCAATTTTTCATGTAAGAAACATTAGTGCTGCACAAGATGATTTCCAATGATCATTGGTATTTGTTGGAACATTTTTCCTTCCTAGGGTATAGACAGAAGTGCCACATGTTATGGCCAAGTTTCTGTGGAATCCATGGTATCTTGTTGTTGTTGTTTAGATTTATTTTAGCCACCCTGCTCCATAAGACTCTGGGCAGCTTACAACATCCAACATACAAATAAAACATTTAAAAATATAACAACAGAGCATAACAAAGGATAGAAGCCTGAAGAGAAACAATCATAGTGATAAAACCATGACAGGGGCTCCACTAACACACTGAACCCAGGCCTGGGAATAGAGCCATGTCTTAAGAGCCTTGTGGAACTCCAGTAGACTGGGTGCCATTCATATCTCAGGGGGGGGGGTGCTGTTCCAGAGGTCAGGGGCTGCAGCAGAGAAGCCAAGCTTCCTCGGTTCCACAAGATAGTAACATTTAATTGAGAAGACCTGGAGTGCACCCACTCTGCCTGAACATACCGGGTGGGCAGAAACAATTGGAGATGGTTGTCCCCGTAGATAAGCAGGCCCTACGCCATGAAGAGCTTTATAGGTGATGACCAGCACTTTGAATTGCACCAAGAAGCTGACTGGCAACCAATGCACCTTGCATAGCGGCAATGACACATGGGCATAAAGAGAAGTGCCTGTTACTGCTTATGCCACTACAGTTTGGTCCAGCTGTAGTTTCTGGATGGTCTTCAAGGGCAGCCCCCTGTAGAGCTCATTGCAATAGTCCAGTCATGAGGTGACTAGGGTGTTACTTCCTGAAGAGCAAGGAATGGGCACAACTGATGTGTAAGATGAACCTGTGCAAAGGCCTTCCTGGTTACAGCTGTCGCCTGTTCATTGAGCAGTAGCTGTGAGTCCAAGAGGACCCACAAGTTGTACACTAGTCTTGAATGGGGAAATGCAAACCCATCCAAGACCAACGGTGAAAATGTCCCCAACCCTGGTGGCCCAAACAGCCACAGCCACTTACTCTTGTCAGGCCTGAGCTGTTCCTCCCTATTCAGATCCAAACAGCCTCCATACAATGGAGTACATTGACTGCTTCACCTGTGCAGTCCGGGGTAGAGATGCACAGTTGGGTATCATCCGCATGTCGATGATACCAAACTCTGAACTGACAGATGACCTCACCCATTGGTTTCATGTAAATGTTAAACAGGAGGGGGAGAGCAGAGCATCAAACTCTGAGGTTCCCCACATATGAGGGGGCGCAGGCAGATCTCTTTCCTTCTGTCAGCACCGACTGGAAATGGCCACTGATGAAGGAGGCAAACCACTGAAACACAGTGCCCCCACTCCTAACCTCTGGAGTTGATCCAGAAGGATACTAGGGTTGATAGGCTTCCTCCTCCTCCTCCTCCTCCTCCTCCTTCTTCCTAGAGTTTTCCCACTATTTTTGTGGGGTCTGCTTTTCAGATCCTGAAACACCACTTTGCCCGATCATCCGCATCCTCAGGGTGTAGCCCATCAATTTGCATATCCTTATTGATGGTGTCCTGCCATCTCTGTTTTGGTCGCCCACGTGGCCGTCGGCCATCGATTTTAAGATGGTAAGCTATTTTGGCAACAGTGGAAGGTGCCGCTCTAAGGACATGTCCATACCAACGAAGCCGGCTTTATCTCATCTTCTCTGTAATTAATGACACGCCTAGTTGTTGTCAAATGGCATCATTTGTGACATGGTCAAGTAGGGAGATGCCCAATATCCAACGGAGCATACGCATTTCCATAACATGGAAACGGCTCTCTACACCCTTTGTTGCTGCCCAACACTCGGTGCCATACAATGCCACAGGGCGGACAATTGTCTTATAGATCTTAGATTTGAGACGGATTGGCATTTGTTTGTCACAAAGCACACCGGTGAGTTCTCGCCAGCGCAGCCAGGCCGCATTCACCCTTTCTCGCACGTCATATAAGGGTTGATAGTATTATTATTATTTATTTACTTATTTAGATTTAATATAGCTGCCCACTCCAGTGGACTTTAAATCTAAAATCATTAAATTCAATATAGTTGCTGAGAGACCAAGGAGCACAAGGATGGATGCACCACCTCCAACCCAGCTCCGCCACAGGTCATCGACAAGCATGACTAGCGCTGTCTCTGTGCTACATCCTGGTCTGAAATGGGTCCAGATAATCTGTTTCCTCCAAGTCCCTCTGTAGCTGCCATTTGATCACAAGTTATGACCTGGAAAAGATTGGGTGGGGCATAAATGTTGGATACTGCTGCCTGGTGGCAGCCCATGGACCCTGAAAATGTTGCTTAACTACATTTATTTATTTATTTATTTATTTATTTATTTGAATTTATGTTACCGCCCATCTCCCCCATTGGGGGACTCTAGGCCAGGGCTTTCCAAAGTGCCGCCGCTGGTGACACACCAGCGGCGGCAGCACGGGGGGGGCGTGCGGCGGCGCGCGTGCACAGTGGCGGCATGGGGAGCGTGCGGTGGCGCGTGCACACGGCGGCGGCGCGGGGGGGCATGCGGCGGCACGCGCGTGCATGGCATCAGCGGCTGCCGCTGCCGCCATGCATGTGCGCGCCGCCGCTTCCGGGTGGTGTGTCGCCACACACAGTTTGGAAAGCTCTGCTCTAGGCGGTTCACAATAAAACAGTAAAAACATAAATAAAAATTTACAATATTAATAAATAATATAAAATCCAAGCATAAAAGATGTTAAAAAGATGGCAATACTGCGGAGCTTCATGGGACCAGCCATCCCCAAGAGGAACTGTTGGCATTACCCTCCCAGGCAAGCCGGCAGAACCAGGTTTTTAAGTCTTTTCTAAAGGTCGGGAGCGAGGAAACCCGCCTCAGCTCTGGGGGTAAGATGTTCCTAAGGGCGGGCACTAATGCAGAGAAGGCCCGCCTCCTGGACCCCGCTAGATGGAACTCTTTAATTGATGGGGTCCGTAGCAAGCCCTCTATGACTGATCGGGTGGGACGGGTCGATGTTCTGGGTATAACTACATGCTCTTTGTTCACTCAGCTTTCCTTTCCAGTTGCAGAGTAGCACTGGGTGCTGCTTCTCAAAGGCAATTGCTCTTCTGTGTAATTGCTGGACAGCTGGAATTTCAGCCAGCTCTGTGCCTGTCATTGCATTGGCTTGAACATTCCAATTACAACTTTTTTTCACATCCCGCTCTTCCAATGAAGCACACAGAGAGGCCTACAGCATAATCAAAGCAAATAATAATAATAATAATAATAATAATAATAATAGTACAAGAAGAAAGTAAATTGTAACAAATTCGATGTCAAACCATTTTTAAAAGCAAGAATAAGAGAATATACTATTAGTTCACTAGTAAAAAAAAGAAAACCTAGCTAAAGTAATCAAAAGCAAGTTTCTTTCATATCAGGCATGGCAGAAAGAAGACCCGGGTTGCATCTGAAAAGCCTGCCATAATACAAAAGCTTTCATTTTTCTTGCAAAAAAAACCCCAAAGAAAGAGTCTGTCAAATATCAGCAGGAGAGCATTTTGAAATGGCAGCAGCCCCCACCAAAATCACCCCAATGGCACTGAGAGAAGGCCTTTCATATTGATCTTGATGGCAAAAGGCTTTAAGGAGAAGATTGTCAAGAATGGCTCAGAGCTGTAACAGCCTTACCATAATTTCACTGCCAACTTTATTTATTTTATTATACCTTTATTCAGCTATTTTTCTCAGAACTGGCTCCCATCAATAAGAGGGCGGGGGACTCTGCTTTCAGTCTGGCAAAAAGAGTAGAAGTGCAAGGGAGATGGAACTGAGGGAAAAGAAAGCTGGACAATCAGCTTGACAATGTCAGAACAAAGTTGTAACAAAGTGTTTGCATCTAGCTGAGCCAGACTCTTCCTCTGAGTAGTCCTGCTTGGGTACAGGTGCTGGAACCCAACTAGCAGTTCCTCTGACTGAACTAGTAGAGGAGTTAGTTGATTGAGCTCCTCTGAACTCAATAAGCACTCTTCTGACTGAGGGAGGTAGAGTCCTAGATTGCCTCCCTAAGGGCAGGTACAATGGCCACACATTCATTTAAATTCCAGTGATACAGAGACAATGTCATACACTACCAGGAGAGGTCTTCACTGTGGAAGAGCAGGCACCTGTGTTGCTTCCCTCACTCCTATTTCAAACCTCCTCCCCAACGTCAGGACGGCAGAGCGGCCGATAAAAAGCCAAAGCCTTGAAACAGCCGTGGAGGAGGAGACGTGAGGAGATTAGATGAAACGGGTGTGTTCTGAGGCCCTGCAGCAGCCACGAAGGAAAGCAGCCAAAGAAAAGAAAAGAAAAAAGAAAAGAAGTTTTGTTTTCCTCACAAAGACTTTGGAGTCCAGAGGAAACAGAAAGAGGAGGCAAAGCCCTGCAGCAAACCCATGAGAAGGGGCAAGTGCTGTACAAACTGCCCAGTACAAAAGCTCTATACTAGCATTAGTAACAATAGGCTAGTAATAGTAGTGGTAGAATAAGAATAGAGAATATATTTGTAATAGTATATCATAGAAGTGTGTGTGTGTTTGTGTGTATTTGTAATAGTATAGCATAGAAGTAGTAATATAGAGTATAGTAACTGTGGAGTTCTTGGTGCTCTCTGAGCCTTGTTGTTTTCTTGCAGACATTTCATTGCCAGACTAGGCAACATCTTCAGTGCGAAGAGTATAGTAAGGTAAGAATAGAATGGAATAACATTGTATAGTAGAGTTTCATTAGTAGTATAGTGTCATTAGTAATAAGGTAAAATAGTAAGATATTAGCTCTAGGAAAAGTCACATAGCTTTTGAAAGATTCACTTTTGTACTGTAGATAGTTTTGTTTAAAATGAAACATCTCCCCACCCTGTTAGGGGAGATATAAAAACTCCAAGTGTTGTAGAGTTCAGTGCTTTTTGGGGAGATCATTTTGAGCCTGAAACAATAAAAAATGTGGGTATAAAAAAGAACCTGTGACATTCACCAACAAATGTGTTTATGGAAACTTAGTAGCCTAGCAGTATTAAGCAATAAGACAAAGGAAAAATTATCTCTTCTATTACATAGTTCACATACTATCCTTGACTAGTTCTTCTTATCTCAGAAATGAAAAACAAAGATACAACATTGGCAAAAAGATGGAGTCAGATACCAAGGTTTTCACTGATTTTCCGTAATAGGAAGAATGCCAAGCCATGTGTCCAAGGTAGCGCCCCAGGCTATTTCGAGGAGAATTTCTTTTTGAACTTGTTTATTTCTGTTGGGGTTTGTATATACCCAGGAATTTACAGATAGATAAATTATACTGGAGAGGCTTGATATCTAGGTGAGAGGGGAATTATTCTGCAAGTCACCCAATTAGCAGCCATTTTTGTAGGGATGATGTGGCAGTGTATGACTCATACTACAGGTGCTAATAGTTTAGTTGGGTGTGGCAGATGATGAGAGTGACCTATATTGTGATTGGTCAGTTTATGTATATGAGCAGAGGAGTCTGGTGTTCTTTCTTCTCGTTGCTGCTAAACTTCTCATCGCTGTATTCCATCACGTTGCTGTATCATTTGTTACTGCTGTTGGATGTATTTGGACTACGTATGTATATAAAGTAAATAGGCTATTTTATCTAAATCTCTGCTTGAGTGTCTATTTACTGCATAGAACGTGGATCACTGGTGTCTTGGAAAAAGGAGCAGGCCGCCCCACGGTGCGCACTCTGACAATTTCCCTTTCTTTCTGACAGAGCCTTAGTTCAAGATGTTTCTGACAAGCAATTTAATATAAACATACACAGATCTTAGCAGCAGCCTTCTCTCCTGACAGCTTCCAGAATCAACTTGAGCAAGGACTTTGTGCAGGTGATCATCCATGTTCCAATGACTTTGTTTCTTGTGCCTGGTATAAATGGTATTTTATGAATTAGCCAAATCATCCACATTATATTTAGTTTCCTGGTAGCTACAATATTCCATGCAGAGGGGCCTCATGAGAAGGATATGATGCTTTTCAGTTTAGACTACAGAACAGCCTAGCACAAAGCTCATTCTTACTACATTACTAGAAATTGTCCACCCCCATTCTCTCTGTGCCATTATTTTTTTTCTTAGATGGTTACTCATGTTTTCCCATTGTAGAAACTACAGATTCATCCCAGCCCTGGGACTTTCATCCACAATTGGAATTTATTTTCCTGGCAGCAAGAGAGAAAACAGATTCCCTAAAGCTTACTCTTTGATCCAATCTCCAATGAGAGGGAAGATGGACACAATAATAGAAACTGGGCAGATTCTGCAGCCAGTCAGAAATGTTATCTGGAATTCATTCTAAATTCTCCAATTGAATTTTCTAATGATGTAACAATTCCTCAGTCTCACTCCCTTTCTGTCTTCCAGATAAAGGGTGTAACTCAAAGTCAGTTTTTACATTTTTGATCAGTATCCTATGTACTTGTTGTTATCCAAAGAGCTGATTGATTGATTGATTGATTGATTGATTGATTGATTGATTAAGGGCCATCAAGATGATGTTGATTCTTAGTGACCACATAGGTAGATCTTTTCCAGGATGATTTGTACCCCCAGCTTGATTCTGTGTTGTGTCTCTTTCCTTTGCCAATAAATTCTTCATTTCATTTCAGAGATCCCGACAGGTTAATCCTGAGGAATCCGTATATTCCTGCTAATATTAACTGAATACTAATGAAAGGGAAGCCAGTCTCATTATGAAGAGAGGCAGAGGGTGCAGGCTTCAAGTGACTTTCAGTCATATGGCTGATGACCAACAAGGGCCAGAGTAGCAACAACTTTAGCTCTGCAGTTTCAAGGCCATGGGCAGCTGAAGGCCAGTGGTGTTCTCTTCGATGAGGAGGTTTGGAGCCAGGAAGCAAACTCCTTCTCTGATCAAAGAAGTACTGTACCTTGTTAGTACTTAGCTGGAAGACACTGGCAAATCCCAGGGCCCTTGGCTGGATTGGGAAGTTGAAAGGCAATGGTAATGACAAGCAAACCACAAGGCCATGTCCACATAATCACCAAGAGTGGAGCACAACTTGAAGAAACCTTTACTATTTACTGTCTGTTTTATCCTAAGGGCAGGCTTTCATTGATTCTGATTCTATTTTTAGCCTCTGAGTTGTCTTCAAAGGTCTTTGTTCCTTAACAGAACAATCTTGGATTGCTTGAACAATATTGATGTTGAAGCAATCCAACACCGGGGCCCTCCAGCTTGTTAAAAGCCCTCTTGGTTTCAGTCTGTCAGGGCTGAAATGAGAACTAAGAAAGATCTGCATTTCCCTATTCTCCTACTGGCCTTTGCCCTCCTCTCACTGCAACAAGCAGCTCTTACAAATTCCTTTTTCTGTTAGGGAAGGAGCAGAAGGCAGGGATCCTTCCCGGCCCTCGGCCCCAACTCTCTCCATGTTTCCATTCTACCCATCTCTGTTCCTGTCCTACCTCATATCAGATGAGAGAACCAAACAGTCCTGTGGCCCCTAGGAGGCTATCCTAAGAGCCATAGGATCGCAGACAAAAGCCACTATGCAATCATTTTAAATAAAATAAAGAATGCAGATAAGTGGCTGTTTTTCTCTATAATAACCATTCTAAAGCTGTATTTTTATATTCAACTGTCTAGATTTCTATAATTATGAATTCTACTTTGGCAAGCAAGGAAATGTGTGTGTGTGTGTGTGTGTGTGTGTGTGTGTGTGTGTGTGTGTGTTTCCATGTATCCATAGATACAACTCTGGAGATTATTCACACACATAAACACACACAAAATCATTTTCAGTGATCTCAGTGGGAATGATAACCCTTTTACTGTTATCACCTGATGGAAATAGCTCAAGATGAGCCACTATTATGAATACATGGAAAACAACTCTCAAACATTTTGAGAAGCTCTGTCCTCTCTCTCTGGCGATGCTAAAAAGCTGTATTTATCTGAAAACCTCATTTATTAGAATAAGGGAGGAGGGGACTGGCTTCTCACTCCTGAAAGGTTCTCCAAACCTCCCAGATGCTTTCATCAACAAATGTAGGTTTGTTAATCTGATTATTTCAATAATAGGCAAATTGTAGATTTTCTTGGTTGTCTGCTGCAATGGCTTTAATATGCTAATTACACAGCAAGATTAACATACACGATGGAAATTCCATTAGGTGGAAATACATGCACTGAGTTTTTGTTTGTGCTTATTGTGGGAGTTGCACACAGCAGACATACACTGTTGAAAAGACTTATCAAATTATCTAGGCCCTGATCCTTAAAAGCAGAAAATGCATTTCACATCAACTTTTTTTTTAACACTTTGGAGTTTCACAATCTGAAATGACACTTAAGTCTTCTTGGCATCCATTAACTATCTCCCACCTTAGCTGATGTTGAAAAGTTGAGCAGAGATGAATATGCCTAGTACTGTAACAGGAGACTACCAGGAATTGCTGGGTTGTAAGCTACACTGAGAATTAAAAAAAAAAAGATCACAGAAGAAGGCAATTGCAGATCATTTCCATATTGTTGACTGGAAAACAACACAGACATCTCCATGAAGTTAGGAGTTGTGCTTGGTTTGAAAGAGGCTTCATTTTGCTGATGTCAAAAGTTGCCTTTGGTGATGAAGAAGACAGAAGAAGCTCTGCCCTGTCTGTTTCTCCTCATGTTGGCCATGCAAGCAAACCCATATAAATAGGCAATGGTAGAGGAGAATGTACTTTTTCTGAGGAACAAAAAGTTTGAAAGAGGACTAAAATACACCTCAGTGACAAATAGGGGATAAAGATAAATCATTGAAGTTGCAGGTAACCATCTTGAAGTTTCAATAAATTTATCATGTTTCTTGTGATATCAGAATGAGAATGTGCTCTTGTGATGCTCCTGTGGTCAGAAAACAGATGAGTATAAAAAAGAAATTCAGTGGATGTACCACTATCTGAGGTTGAAGACAATTTTCTCAGCAGAACATAGACCTGAGAGACATAGAGCAATCCAGAATAAAACAACTATAGAATACAGGTAGTCCTCACTTACAGACCGCTCATTCAGCAACCGTTCAAAGTTACAATGGCACTGAAAGAAGAGATTTACAACTGGTCCTCAAAGTTACGGCTGTCGCAGCGACCCCACGGTCACATAATTGCAATTTGAGCAGTTGGCAACCGGCGTGCATTTATGACAGTTACAGCATTCCATGGTCATGTGATCGCCATTTGTAACCTTCACTGCTGGCTTCCGACAAGCAAAATATTTTTTAATAGTAAATTTTATTAGGTTTCAAAAGAATAAAAACTACAAAGAAAGAAAAAACTATAAAGAAAGAAAAGAACTAAAAAAGTGGGGAAACACAAGATAATTTTTTTTTTCAAATTTACAAAAAGATGTGGCTTCTGACTTTTAACAGCAAGGATATACAAAAATTTCCATAATCAATCTCTAACTCTATATTAAACCAAAACACCACATTATTTCTATAAGTCATTCCACTTTAACACATAATAAAAATCACTAAGTACAGTTACTCCTCCCCCCTTATATTAAAATAAAGGAAAAAAAAGTTCATATAAACCTCCTAAACATCTTTCTCTGCTCCAAAAGATAAAACATATTTAATTATTCCCTTCCTACCACTATTCTATACATTTCTGTCTACTATAATAAGAATCAAATTAAAAAGCACATAAATTGTCTGCTATTATACTTAATAATCGCTGTTTGCGATCTTCTGGCTGCAAGCAGCCATCCGGAGGATAGATGGGATGATTCCAGGTATTCTCCTTGAGCCGGAGAATGTTTCTGGGCTTCAGGGAAACGTTGTTGTTGTTGTTCAGTCGTTTAGTCGTGTCCGACTCTTCGTGACCTCATGGACCATAGCACGCCAGGCCTTCCTGTCCTCCACTGTCACCCGGAGTTTACTCAAATTCATGTTCATTACATCGGTGATGCTATCTAACCATCTGAGCCCAAAAAAAGTTACCGTGTTATCAGCTCTGCCCACTGAACCAGTGGGCACAGCTGTTCAGTCCGCCATTCCCACTGGAAGCCCGACAAGCAAAATCAATGGGTCAGGAAGTCGTAAGTCATGGTCACATGATGTCACACTTAACAATCTGCAGTGATTCACTTAACGACCGCATCCAGAACCGAAGTCATAAGTCAGTGTGGTCATGTGACATTTCACTTTATAACCACGTCGCTTAGTGAAGGAGTTGCCAGTCACAATTGCAGTCAGTAAGTGAGGACTACCTGTAATACTTTCCACTGGATGGATCTTGCAGTTTCAGCAGGCCCTAGGGTTACTGTTGAAAACCTGCAAAGCCATTTTTTGAATATGTGTGTGTGTGTGTGTGTGTGTGTGTTTGTATTTTATAATATAATATATGGGTTTGCTTGTTGTAGCCTCCCAGGATTATACTGTGTAAGATGGGCAGCCATATAAATCTTATAAATAAACAAACACACAAATTAATTGGTAATAACTAGAGTGTGATATCTTTTCTTGATCTTTTTCCTCCCTATATGTAGATGAGGAAATAGATTATTTGGACCATGTCTTTTACTATGTCTTCCTTCCACAAAAGTGACTTTGGCTGAATCACTTTATTGCTTACTGGGCAAATTCAATGATCCTGGACTCAACTGCATGTGGATGCTTTTTAGAAAATTAAGAAATCATTGACTTTTATAGCAGAAATTGGTTGAACACATAGGGTAGAAGGCTGGACTCAAATCTCCTCTTCCAAGCCCTCTGGGTCTTCCCGCTCTGGCCATGACTCCTGCTTTGCGATATCAGCTGTGGCATGAGAGAAATACAGGGTATTAACAACCTTGTGTTACCTTGTGGCAATTAAAAGGTCAAAAAATAACAATAGCAAAGATTTCAATAATGCTACCTCCTGACCATATACGTAGCATAATGGTGTGTGACTAGAGGTTTCAGTGTTTCCTTCTCTTTAAGCTTTTAAAAATAAAAATATAAAATCCCTGAAAACTACAAAAGAAACTACAGTGTATATGCTGTATACTGCTGCAAATTACCACTTTTTTCTTTTGAAATGAAAGATGTTACAGTTTAAGAGTACAGACTGTAATGGTATGTGGGAATGACCCTAGGAGACAGGAGGAAGAGCTGCAGACTAGACAATGGTCAAATAAGAGGCAATTGAGCCCGCAGCAGGAATGGGGGCGTGGCAAACATCTCAGAAGGGACCCTCCCTAGTTTCTTGGGCTGTGAAAGCAAGGGGGGAGAGATGTACTTTCAACTTGCAAGATTCTGTTAATGTAACCTTACAATAAAGATAGAGCTAGTACTCCTGGGTGTGCTTCTTGTCTGGACTGCCTCGAACGTGAGGAGCGGAGAATTAGAAACAATGGGAAAGCACTGGAGGCCAAATCCACAAACTCAGAATGTCTGTGCTACCAGTGTACGTGCCAGTCCAGAATGAACAAACTCAGGATGTCTGTGCTACCTGTCGTGGCTAGGCGAAGAACAACGCTGAGCCTCAGAATTAAGCTCTAGATCTTTATTGTTCTACCTTACACAGAATATTGCCACACTAAGCAGTTCTCTGGGGAAAAACCCCAGGCACCCTAAGGCGGGTCCGGCCTGACTTTCTTGGATGGGCGCCCAAGGTCTTCGATGCTGTGAACGCGTTTCTCACCCTTGAAAGCGCCCCCTCCTCCTTCGCCCACGATCTCCATAACACTACCAGTGTATGTGCCAGGAGGGAGACCCCAGATGCCTGTCCTATCAATGTCTAAGTCAAGGGTAGGGTAAAGTACGTGACAACTTGGGCATCCTAAACTATAGGGCAATGACCCCTAGCTAATTAGCATCCAAAAAAACACACACCCAAGGCGGAGATTTTGGGAAACACGGAACATGCTAAGGACTATTATGGGGTGGTATGTAGCATGTGAAGGTACTGCGCTGGTACTGCAAGAGTTAACCAATGAGAAGCTTTTGTTTATTGATAAACCACTGTAGAACTGTATAAAAGTGCTGCGCGTTGTGTGTTCGGCACCTTCTCCCTTTGCATGGGGAGCGCCCTCTTTTCTCCCAGACATCTGGAATAAACGAGTTTGATTCTCCCGCTCTGTGTGGTCATTGGCTATTGTACCGGGCGAACGAACAAACTGTGATTTACGGCCAACAAAGGGCTGAGACAGACCACCAGAATACTATAAATAAAATTATATTTCCAACATACATTTCCAAAGCACTCTGGAGTCGATGTGTCTGCTATACTTCCTGAAAAATTGCTAGGGCCCGTTCAGGATGACAATGATCATTGTTCTTTGCCTTAAAGAGTTGCTGAAGAAAATGGCCCTGGATCTTCTACTTTCACCAGTTGAAGCCAGAGAAAATGGAGTCCCTCACTGAAAGAAGGACTATGTTAACTAAAGGAAAGGGGATGTTATGTATGCTAGGGGGCTTTTCTGTGCCAGTTAAGCTGGCTGCTAGAACATGCATTAGTAAACTATGAATGTGCCACACTCGGAGATAAGTCTGCTCAGGCTGTTTCATGGTTGGTAGAAAATAAGCAGCCTTTGAAAAAGTCCTTTTGCAGTATTTTGAGGCTGTTCTCTGCTTCTAGCCAAACAAGTCAGGCACAGATCAAGACTAGTAAACAAACAATCAGGTGATGAATCCAGAGGAGAGGCAAGAGACAAGATGAGGCAAAATCTGGGGTCCAAGACATGGCAAGGCAACATACCAAAGCTGAGATGCAGGTCAGAGCTGAGGTTTGAAGAGCTGGACTCAACACTTTTTCACAGGGAGGGAATGCAATAAATTGGCCACGCTGAGACTCCACCCAGTGTATAGCTGAGACACATCGCCTGGCAGCTACAGCTGCTCTCCTGTTAGCAGACCTATCCTATGTCTTGTGCCCAGCCTCTCATACAGTATCTACAAGGTTTGCTTCTCTGCTCCTGAATCTTCATTAGGCACCTCTGCCTAGGACTAAGGAACTGAATACCTGAGTCTGTCAGTGAGTACACGTGAGGGGTTTATGGAACTTGCTGGTTCACTAAAAGCCAGAGTGGGATTTCTGGTTCCAGTACTACTGGAATTTCCAGCAACAGGACTGCTGCTCCTGGAGGCCTCTGGCTTCACCTCTTCCCCATCTTCCTCATCTGAGGATATGTCCTCCAGCAGGGTTGTATCAGGAATACAGTATGTTAGTAATATTTTGGGGGCTCTGAAGCTCACCTATTTTCAGAGAGCAGCAGTTGTTGGCACTGTTTTGTCCACTGTCTTAACAGTTTGTATGTTTGGGCCTTTGGTTTTTCCAATTACACAGAACGTTTTCTCACTAAAAAACAGAAAGAGATCTTCTGTATCTTGGTGACACTGTGCAGAGCACTTTGGGTCACAAAAAGGGATTCAGGAGAAGCATGTGCCTTGTCAGCCAAGTTTTGTCCTCTCCTGAAATAGGGCCGTCTCTTTGTTTCCATATACTAGAGCCTGCCAGGATCAGTTGATTGGGCTTTTTCCTTGGAACTGGCTTCATGCTCAAGTTGGAAAAAGATTTAAAATCTTGGCTTGGCTGAGGTAAAACAGTTGGCTTTCAGCCTTAAATGAACTTCTCATCTATTATTTGTAAGGCAACCATATCTAGGCAGGGAAAATGTTGGCACCAAAGAGTTCTAATATTCTGAATCACTAATGGTCATCCAGATTTTTGCAGCCCACATATGGTTACACTATATATTTGCATTTGTCATGTGGCATCCAGTTTTGTTGTACTGGTTGTTGCCAGCAAGGAAATAATGTAAAAGCGTTAATTTAGTGTAACCCCCCCCCTTGTGAATACGTAAAAAAGGGAGGGTTAAAAGAAGAAGGAAACACCCATAACAGGATTTGAAGTACTTAAGATGAAGAACAAACAAATAAAAATCTTTAATATTTTATATATAATAAGTGTGTTTCTAAGGGAACTTTTTCTTTGTCTATTTGGTACGCTGTTTTTGTATATCAATATTTTTACTACTGTAAAGGGGAAACATTTTCAAAAGATGAGTATTTGAATTGGTCCAAATTCTACTCTAATAATCTCAAGGCACTTCCCCATTGCCACCATTCCCACCCACCTTCACCTAATTTCTCCTAAGCAGTTCAGATTGGATCTGTCTTTACTGTTACTTCTGCCTATCTCAAAACTTTGAGAAAACACAGAGCCCACTATGAGCCAATTGGTGCTTCGTCTAGCTGTCCAACAGGGAAGGGTATAAACAACCACAAAATCAGAATTCACTCAATGTTCCTATTTGTGAACCACCACAAGTATCCATTTGCCTTCTTCATGCAAAAAGAAAAAAAATCAAATTGCTAGCCTCCCAATCCATATTTTCAGTATATATTGCATGCATTGGCGTATTCTGTCAGATGGGTATCTGACAGAAAGAGTGAGCAGTCACTATAAAGGAGAGCTGCAGAGGCACCATGCCATCTTTTCTTCACTACATTTAACAGCCTAACATAACATGTAACAATTTTGCAACCACACGTTTTTTGTAAATAAGTATCATCATAATTGCATATGTTTGTGGCAGAGAGAGAGGGAAAGAGATATTCTTTTTAAAAAATGCTGTAGTTCTTGGTGGGAAGAAGTGGGTTGGAGTCCAGGAGCCAGGAAGTGGTACTGGGCAAGGATTCCCACTTTGAGGAAAACAGACTGTCCACAAACTAGTGCAGCACCAAGAGAAAATCAGCTTTGTTTCAGTTGCAACTGAACCAGGAAAACCCAGCTTGGTTGCCAAAGGCAGCCACAAAGACATTGTTTAAGCACCCAGCAGCAAAGTGGCGCCATACCCTCTTGAGGCTCTTTGACCAAGCCTCCCTTTATTGAGGAGCTTCTGCCATCACACAGACTGGGGGGCGGGGTTTGCAGGCGGCAGCCAATCTCGTGAACGGGGGGCGGGGTTTGCAGGCGGTAGCCAATCGTGCGGACGGGGGGCGGGGTTTGTGAGCAGTGGCCAATCGGGCCTCGCACTCCTCGGCCCCCCTCTCCACCCTTCTTTGCCGTGCGCTGATAGGTGGAGGTGCTTCCCCTTCAGGTTCCCCACCAATCAGCTGCTCCGGCTCAGGCTCTGTCTTTGCGCCTTCCCAGCTTCTTCCTGCTACCAGCTGCTCTTCCTCTGACTCATGGCAGCAGGGACAGGCAGGGACAGGCTCGTTCCTGATACCACCGCTCACCTCCTGCTGTGCGGCCCACGCCCACTAGTGGACTGCGGCCCACAGGTTGGGGACCCCTGCTCTAAGGGATATGGGTATGTTTCCCATAGTTAAGCTGCTGCTTAGGACAAACAGTTTCAGCTAATCCGAAGAGAAATAGGGACAATGGATGCCAAGCCATCACAAAACAACAGCATTGAAATGCAGCTCACTGACCAGCCATCAATGCTCTCTCCATTGCTTAATATCCAATTACAGGTAGTGGAGAATCAAGCTGCACAGGCTCACTGCCAAATTACCGCGCCTTCCCCAATGCCTTGGAGCTTAATGTGCCTACTTTTCCCTTGAACACAGCAGAGCATTGGGATTAAAGGAGGATCACTGGCCCATCTGTTGCTTCCTGCTATGTCTTTCATCCTAAACTGTAGGAAAATCATTTTTTTCCCTGATGCATTCACAAAAGGGTCTTTGTTCACTGCATTCTGCACTGGGACTGAGGTCAGAAATGTCTAGAACAAGTGTAGAGACCTTGGTTCCTCCACTTGTTTCAGACATCAGTTTCCATCTGCCCCAGCCAAGAGGGCAAGTGACTGTGGGAACTGCAGTCCAATCAATCAGTCAATCAATCAATAACTAAAAAAATCTATAGATACCAAATCATCTCTCTCTCTGGAAATGTAAAACAAATTATATTGTAAAAGGTTTATTTTGGTCATTCATAGGTTTGACTCAAAGTGATCAAAATGTTCCAGTCTAAAGCCATGTAAGCTTTATGTTCAGTTCTGTATTACCAATATTTTTTTAGGATTCTGCATAGTAGAATTGTAATTTATTTATTATTGTATTTATACCCCGCCTATCCCCTACCTAAGCGGAGGGCTCTAGGTGGCTTACATTCATTGACATCATACATATTATATTATACAGCATATTTGTTGTTGTTCAGTTGTTAAGTCTTGTCGGACTCTTCATGACCCCATGGACCATAGCACGCCAGGCCTTCCTGTCCTCCACTGTCTCCCAGAGTTTATTCAAATTCATGTTCATTATGTCGGTGATGCTATCTAACCATCTCATCCTCCGCCGTCCCCTTCTCCTTTTGCCTTCAGTCTTTCCCAGCATCAGGGTCTTTTCCAGTGAGTCCTCTCTTCGCATTAGGTGCCCAAAGTATTTGAGCTTCAGCTTCAGCATCTGTCCTTCCAATGAGCAGTCAGGGTTGATTTCCTTTAGGATTGACTGATTTGACCTCCTTGCAGTCCAAGGGACTCTCAAGAGTCTTCTCCAGCACCACAGTTCGAAAGCATCAATTCTTCGGCGCTCAGCCTTCCTTATGGTCCAACTCTCACAGCCATACATTACTACTGGGAAAACCATAGCTTTAACTATACAGACCTTTGTCGGCAAGGTGATGTCTCTGCTTTTTAATATGCTGTCCAGGTTTGCCATAGCTTTCCTCCCAAGGAGCAAGCGTCTTTTAATTTCATGGCTGCAGTCACCGTCTGCGGTGATCTTGGAGCCCAAGAAAATAAAATCTGTCACTGCTTCCATTTCTTCCCCTTCTAATTGCCAGGAAGTGATGGGACCAGATGCCATGATCTGGGTTTTTTTAATGTTGAGTTTCAAGCCAGCTTTTGCACTCTCCTCTTTCACCCTCATCAAGAGGCTCTTTAGTTCCTCTTCACTTTCTGCCATTAGGGTGGTATCGTCTGCATATCTGAGGTTGTTGATATTTCTCCCGGCAATCTTAACTCCGGCTTGTGATTCATCCAGCCCGGCATTTCTCATGATGTATTCTGCATATAAGTTAAATAAGCACGGTGATAATATACAGCCTTGTCGTACTCCTTTCCCAATTTTGAACCAGTTGGTTGTTCCATGTCCGGTTCTAACTGTTGCTTCTTGACCCGCATACAGGTTTCTCAGGAGACAAGTAAGGTGGTCTGGTACTCCCATCTCTTTACGACTTTGCCACAGTTTGTTGTGATCCACACAATCAAAGGCTTTAGCGTAGTCAATGAAGCAGAAGTAGATGTTTTTCTGGAACTCTCTTGCTTTTTCCATGATCCAGCGAATGTTGGCAATCTGATCTCTAGTTCCTCTGCCTCTTCGAAACCCAGCTTGCACTTCTGGTAGTTCTCGGTTCACATACTGCTGAAGCCTAGCTTGTAGGATTTTGAGCATAACCTTGCTAGCATGTGAAATGAGCGCAATTGTACGGTAGTTTGAACATTCTTTGGCATTGCCTTTCTTTGGAATTGGAACGTAAACTGACCTTTTCCAATCCTGTGGCCACTGTTGAGTTTTCCAAATTTGTTGGCATATTGAGTGCAGCACTTTAACAGCATCATCTTTTACGATTTTAAACAGCTCAGCTGGGATACTGTCTTCTCCGCTAGCTTTGTTGTTAGTAATGCTTCCTAAGGCCCACTTGACTTCACTCTCTAGGATGTCCAGCTCAAGGTCAGTGACCACACCATCGTATTTATCAGGGATATTAAGATCTTTCTTGTATAGTTCTTCTGTGTATTCTTGCCACCTCTTCTTAATCTCTTCTGCTTCTCTTAGGTCCCTGCCTTTTTTGTCCTTTATCATGCCCATCTTTGCACAAAACGTTCCCTTGATATCTCCAATTTTCTTGAAGAGATCTCTAGTCTACCCCGTTCTATTGTTTTCCTCGATTTCTTTGCACTGTTCATTTAAGAAGGCCGCCTTATCTCTCCTTGCTGTTCTCTGGAAATGTGCATTCAGTTGGTTATATCATTCCCTTTCTCCCTTGCCTTTTGCTTCCCTTCTTTCCTCAGCTATTTGTAAAGCCTCATCAGTCAGCCACTTTGCTTTCTTACATTTCTTTTTCTTTGGGATGGTTTTAGTTGCTGCCTCCTGTACAATGTTACGAACCTCCATCCACAGTTCTTCAGGCACTCTGTCTACCAGATCTAATCCTTTAAATCTATTCCTCACCTCCACTGTATATTCATAAGGGATATGATTTAGGTCATACCTGAGTGGTTTTCCCTACGTTCTTCAATTTAAGCCTAAATTTTGCAATAAGAAGCTCATGATCTGAGCCACAGTCAGCTCCAGGTCTTGTTTTTGCTGATTGTATAGAGCTTCTCCATCTTTGGCTGCAAAGTATATAATCAATCTGATTTCGGTATTGACCATCTGGTGATGTCCATGTGTAGAGTCGTCTCTTGTGTTGTTGGAAAAGAGTGTTTGCTATGACCAGCCTGTTCTCTTGACAAAACTCTATTAGCCTTTGCCCTGCTTCATTTTGTACTCCAAGGCCGAACTTGCCTGTTATTCCGGTTATTTTTTCACTTCCTACTTTAGCATTCCAGTCCCCTATGATGAAAAGGACATCTTTTTTTGGTGTTAGTTCTAGAAGGTGTTGTAGGTCTTCATAGAACCGGTCAACTTCAGCTTCTTCGGCATCAGTGGTTGGGGCATAGACTTGGATCACTGTGATGTTGAATGGTTTGCCTTGGATTCGAACTGAAAGCATTCTGTCGTTTTTCAGGTTGTACCCCAGTACTGCCTTTCCCACTCTTTTACTGACTATGAGAGCTACTCCATTTCTTCTAAGGGATTCTTGCCCACAGTAGTATATATAATAGTCTCCTGAATTAAATTCGCCCATTCCTGTCCATTTTAGTTCACTGATTCCCAAGATGTCGATGTTCAATCTTGTCATCTCATGTTTAACCACATCCAGCTTACCTTGATTCATAGATCTTACATTCCAGGTTCCTATGCAATATTGTTCTTTACAGCATCGGACTTTCCTTCCACTTCCAGACACATCCACAGCTGAGCGTCCTTTCGGCTTTGGCCCAGCCGCTTCACTCTTTCTGGAGCTACTCGGAATTGCCCTCTGCTCTTCCCCAGTAGCATTTTGGATACCTTCTGACCTGAGGGGCTCATCTTCCGGCGTCATATCTTTTAGCCTTTTGATACTGTCCATGGGTTTTCTTGGCAAGAATACTGGAGTGGTTTGCCATTCCCTCCTCCAGTGGACCACATTTTGTCAGAACTCTCCATCATGACCTGTTCTTCTTGACCTGACTTCATTGAGTTACGCAAGCCCCTTCGCCACGACAAGGCAGTGATCCATGAAGGGGATACAGCATAAATATATATATATATATATATATATATATATATATATATATAAACAATGATTTTACCCGCGCATTAGGGAGGGGGTGAGGGAACCAGCTCTTCATCTGCAGGTCGGACTACATGTCCCAGAAACCTTTGCTTCTGAGCCGGCTGCTGACGTCCAGGAAGTTGTTATTTTGGGATCCGCCGTCCTCTGCCGTCCTCCACCGCCATCTACGGGAATCACCAGCTCTTCTTGGTCCGAGGGCGACCCTCCGAAAGGACGCCAGCAAATTGGCCCATGTGAGTGGTCCCCATTCATCTACTTGCCATTAGCTTTTGATCTGCTGGGTAGGCAGAAGCTGGGGCTAGTGACGAGAGCTCACCTCGCCACGCGGATTCGAACTAACGTCTCAGCGGTTTAACCCGAGCCACCGCGCCCCAGTAATGTCAATGTGTTAAAAAAAAAGAAGGGTTGGACAGGTTTTACCCCATTTTGCCTAGGGTCCTTGGCTTTATGCTAACTCATCCTAATTTTATGTATTAGGATGGACGTAAGATAGATTGGAAGAGAGTAGCAATGCATTCACTTTTAGGCTGATGATGAATATACTTGTTCATAGTTATGCTATGGTCCCATATAAGTTTTAAAGCATTTCTCTCAAGAGCAACCTTGTCTCCTAATGGGATGGTGGCAGTGTTGACTAGTAAGCACAATTTTAAAATACACTTTTTAAAATACAAGTTATATTTTGGGTCCACATTTTGGGCTGGAGGATTAGTAAACACCACATGATCAGGTTTCAGTGTAATAGTTGCCCAGATGGTGTAGATCAGGGTTCCCCAAATTGGTCCATATCGACCCCCAAGGGTCGATGGGACTATCCATTGTTGTTGTTGTTGTTGTTGTTGTTATACATAGAACTCTTAGTTAAAGTAGTATTTATTAAATCGTTTTCATACAATTTAATAAATATATTCTCTTCGATTGGTATTTTCATATAATAAATGTCGGGGGGTCGATGAACCATCTGAAACTTCATGAGGTGGTCAATGAGCTGAAGAGTTTGGGGACCCCTGGTGTAGATGGATAATTCCCAAAGCATTTTCATTTTATAATTTTACAACTGGGACTGCACAGCTATTGGAGACATTCTGCAGAAAAGCCCATTCTGAATGAGATATTAATTCATCATATCCTTTTTTGAATAGCTATCTTGAGTACTATAGTATAGAAAAGTGTACTATAAGAAAAGTGTACTATAAGAAAAGTGTACTATAAGAAAAGAGTACTATAGTATAGAAAAGTGGATTAGAAAGGAATGCTAAAAAATATGATGGAGATAGATGAGAGAGAGAGGGGGGAGAGGGGGAGAGAGAGAGAGAGGGAGAGAGACCAGTTCCTTATTCAATATAACATTTGTGTAGAATGGGCACAGGGCCAACCAACTATGAACCACAAAAGAGACCTAGCAGTGTGGCCGACTTTAAGACTATTCTGGAATAGGGATGCCCTTTAAATAGAGGATATCTGGCAATCCAAAATCTTTTTCCTACAGTAATTTTTTTTAATAACCTGAACTCTCTAAAACCGAGCCAGACTTATTAAATAGGCCTGCCTGTAATAAACAAGGTTAATGCATCGCCCTCTGCTTAGCTTTTTACTGAGTGCTAATGTTCAGATCATTCCCATCATACTACTTCACTTGGGGGCAGGCAATGTTATAGAAAACTCAAAAAAAAAAAAAAGAGCAAGAAAGTAATAGGAAAAAGGCAGGAGGTAAGACAGTGGTTCTCAAAGTAGGGGCAATTACCCCAAGGGGTAATTTGGGCATATCCTAGAGGTAATGGAGCAATTTGTAATTTATTTATTTATTATTCAAATTTCTATCACCACCCATCTCCCCCCTAAGGAGGGACTCTGGGCAGTTTACAAACAAGAATAAAATTTAAAATTCAGTACGAACTCTAACTAATACATTAAATATAACTACAAATAAAAGATAAAAATATAAAATACAATACAATTCAGATGGCAGCAAGATTCTACTTCAGTCCGTGAATATATAAGAGGCCATTCTAGGGCACCAGCCATCCCCAAGAATGACTATTCCCCTCCCCGCCCCAGGCACGGTGGCAAAACGAGGTCTTCAGTTTTTTACGGAAGTCCAGGAGAGAGGGGGCTTGCCTCACCTCCGGGGGAAGAATGTTCCAGAGGGCGGGAGCTGCTGCAGAGAAGGCCCGCTTCCTGGACCCCGCCAGATGGAATTCTCTTACAGATGGGGTCCGTAACATGCCCTCTCTGCATGACCAGGTGGGGCGGGTCAATGTAATGGGGATGAGACGGTCTCAGGTAGCCTGGACCCATGCCATGTAGGTATTTAAAGGTGATAACCAACACCTTGAATTGAAACTGGAAGCAAACTGGGATCCAATGCAGCTCGTGCAGCAAAGGTGTTACGTGTGCCGATCTTGGGGCACATAGAATTGCCTGCGTGGACACATTCTGGATCAGTTGAAGCTTCTGGATACTCTTCAATGGTAGCGCCATGTAGAGCGCATTGCAATAGTCTATATGGGAGATGACCAGGGCATGAGTAACCGTTCGAAGGGCCTCTCGATCCAGGAAAGGGTGTAACTGGCACACAACACGAAGTTGAGCAAAGGCCCTTCTGGCCACAACTACCACCTGCTCTTCGAGCAGGAGTCGTGAGTCCAGGAGGACCCCCAGATTACGCACCAGGTCTGTCTGGGGCAGTGCGACCTCATGCAGAACTAAAGATGACAAATTCCCAGATACCAAGGGGCCATTAACCCACAGCCACTCCGTCTTACCAGGGTTCAGCTGAAGCATGTTGTTCCCCATTCAGGCCCCCAAAGCCCCCAGGCACCTAGAGAGGGTGGTCACAGCATCACTTACTTCACCCAGGATGGAGATGTAATTGAGTATCATCAACATATTGGTGATACCTCATCCCGTGGTGACGGATGATCTCACCCAGTGGTTTCATGTAGATGTTGAAGAGTGGAGAGAGAACCGAACTCTGTGGCACCCCACAAAGGAGGAGCTGTGGGTTGGATCTCTCGCTCCCTATCACCACTGATTGGGACCGGCCCTGGAGGAAGGAGGTGAACCAGCAGAGAACCACACCACCCACCCCCAACTCCCTGAGTCACCCCAAAAGGATACCATGGTCAATGGTATCGAAAGCCGCTGAGAAGTCAAGAAGAGCCAGGATGGATGCACTGCCTCCATCCCACTCCCACCAGAGATCATCCATAAGTGAGACCAATGCAGTTTCTGACCCATATCCAGGCCTGAAACCTGACTGAAAGGGGTCTAGATAATCCGTTTCCTCCAGAATCCTCTGGAGCTGCAATGCCACCACTTTCTCAACCACCTTCCCCAAAAAGGGGAGGTGGGAGACTCGATGAAAATTGTCCAGTACAGTAGGGTCCAGTGATGGTTTGTTGAGGAGGGGACGCACCCGCGCCTCCTTAAAGGCAATTGCTTGTTTGTGAGTCGAGGATCCAGTTTGGGACTGTTGCTGCCAAGACGCTTGTGTAAAACAAGTCTGTTTTTTTGTGGGGGTAATAACATTATTCAAGACTGGGAAAAGGGGCAATTAGGGTAAGAGCAACTGAGAAAAAGAAAGGAAATTTATAAAATGCTAATGTTTAATATTTAAAAATGCAGTGACCTTTAATGGGTGTATGTTTTTGAAATGACTGTTCTGAGCTCTAACAGATCCCACCCCCTGCAAAGGAAAACAATTAAATATATATTCAGGAGAAAATTGATTGCCTCTTGAACGGAAGCAAGACTCTCAGTAACCCATCTGTTTAGATTAACTGCTAAGAGCCTCCCTTCTTCACCACCGGACACAAGCTGATAAACTAGCTTCACACGGCTCCCAAGTGAATGTACATCCCAGGTCCTTTCCTCACGAATGTTTCCAATCCATACCAAGCCCTCACTGTAGATAACAAAATCAAAATGGTTTCTCAATAATTATATTATCTTCAGCATCCTTTTTTTTTCTTCCAAATTTTATTAGAGTTTTAAATATACATAGTTAAAAGGGTGAAAATGAAAAAGAAATAGAAATACAAATCAAAGAAAGAAGTAATAGTGTATAGAAAAGTAAAAAAAAAAAAAAGAAAAAAGATAAGGCATAGATATAGTCAACTTCCGATTTATCTCTGGTCTTAGTAATTTAAAAAAAAAAGTTTTCTTACATGCTAGCTCTATATATAACATACAAAAAACATTTCCTGTCTAATATATCAATTTATATATACTTTAGTCTTCAAAACCCCAAATAAGCTTTCCTCCACCTGCATGTTGCAAATAGTCCATTAATGGCTGTTGTGGGTCTTCCGGGCTGTGTGGCCGTGTTCTGGAAGTTGTGGTTCCTAACGTTTCGCCAGCATCTGTGGCCAGCATCTTCAGAGGGCAGGAGCACAGACAGAAGCAAAAATCTCTGTGCCCAGGTTACCTACCTGGCACTCTACCTGGGCACAGAGATTTTTGCTTCTGTCTGTGCTCCTGCCCTCTGAAGATGCTGGCCACAGATGCTGGCGAAACGTTAGGAACCACAACTTCCAGAACACGGCCACACAGCCCGGAAGACCCACAACAGCCATTGAACTCCGGCCGTGAAAGCCTTCGACAATACAAGTCCATTAATGGTTTCCATTCTTTAAGACAGTAACAATTTGAGTTTTCTTTTAATAAGCATGACAATTTGTCATTTTCTGCCATATCCATCAGTTTTAACATCCAGTCTTGTATCGTAGGTAGAATCTGGTTTTTCCAATTCTGCGCGTATACAAGTCGTGCTGCAGTAATCATATATTGCATAATTCTTACAAATTGTTTTCCCATTTGTTCTTCCCATATTCCCAATAAAAATAATTCCGGTTTAAATGGGACTCGAATTTGTAAAATATTTTGCATTAATGAATGTATTTGAGTCCAAAACTTCTTTGCAATTTCACAAGTCCACCACATATGATAAAAAGACCCCTCTTTTTTTTTACATTTCCAACACAAGTTGGAAACATTCCCATACATTTTGGCAAGTTTTTGTGGAGTCATATACCATCTATACATCATCTTATAAAAGTTTTCCTTCAAGTTATAGCACAAAGTAAATTTTAACCCTTTATTCCACATATCTTCCCATTGCTGCATTTGTATATTATGTCCAATATTTTTTGCCCATTTTATCATACAATCTTTGACTTGTTCCTCTACCATTTCTCCTTTTAACAGTAATTTATACATTTTTGCAATTAAATGGTCATCTGTCTCACATAATTGTTTCTCGAATTCCGATTTAGTTTGTTCAAATTCAAATTTTTTTAAATCTAATTTCAATTTTTCTACAAGTTGCATATATGAAAGCCATTGGAATGTATATCCTTCTAGAGCAAGTTCTTCTTTTGTTTTAATTATATATTGTCCTTGTTCTTTCTTTAGAAAGTCTTTGTAAGTCAGCCATTTATCTTTATTTCTTACTTCTGTTCTGTGAAATGCTTCTTGCGTGGAAATCCATAAAGGTCTTTTATAACACAAAGTTTGTTTATATTTATTCCAAATTCTTAACAATGATCTTCTAATACATATAATGGTTTTTAAAGTCCACATTAACTTTTACTTTATCGTACCACATATATCCATGCCATCCATATCTTAATTCATGACCCTCCAAATTTAATAATTTTTCATTTTTCAAAGCTATCCATTCTTTAATCCATACCAAGCAACAGGCAGCATAATATAGCTTCAAATCCGGTAAACCTAGTCCACCTCTTTCTTTTGAGTCTTGCAAGACTTTATATTTTATTCTTGGTTTCTTTCCTTGCCAAATAAATTTGGAATTATCCCGTTGCCATTGTTTAAAAGGTTCTTCTGATGCTAATATAGGTAGTGTTTGAAAAAGATATAAAATTCGTGGCAAAATGTTCATTTTAATTAATGAAATTCTACCTAACAATGATAATTGTAGTTTTTTCCATTGGTCCAAGTCTTTTTTAATATCTTTCCAGAGTGAAATATAATTGTTCTTAAACAACTTGACATTTTTAGATGTCAAATATACTCCCAAATATTTTACTTTTTCTTCCATTGAATATCCCGTTATTTCTTTCAATTTCTCTTGTTGATGGTGATCCATATTCTTAGTCAAGACTTTAGTTTTCTGTAAATTCACTTTGAACTCTGCTAACGATGGAAAGTCTTTTAATTTCTGAATCAATAATTCAATTCCATCTAGTGGATTCTCCAAAGTGATGACTAAGTCGTCAGCAAAGGCTCTTAGTTTATAAACCTCTTTTTTAACTCTAATACCATGAATACCATCATCTTGTCTAGTGTCTCTAAGTAACACCTCTAGTACCAATATAAACAAAAGTGGAGATAATGGACAACCTTGTCTTGTACCTTTTTGAATTTCACATGGTTTACTAAATTCTCCATTAACAATTATTTTTGCAAATTGGGAGCATATATTGATTTAATGCACTTAATAAAATTTCCTCCAAAATTCACATTTTCCAATACCTTAAACATGAATGACCAATTTAAATTGTTAAAAGCTTTTTCAGCATCTATAAATATCAAAGCTGCTTGTTTTTCATAATGTTGTTCCAAGTATTCCAATACATCTAATATATTTCGGACATTGTCTCGGATTTGTCTCTTAGGTAAAAATCCAGCTTGATCTTGATGAATAAAGTCCTTAAGAATATTTTTCATTCTTTCTGCCAATATGGTTGTAAACTTCTTATAATCATTATTCAATAAAGATATTGGTCTATAATTCTTAGTTAAAGTCAAATCTTGTTGTTCTTTAGGAATCAATGTTATGTGCGCTTCTTTCCAAGTCTCTGGCATGTTTCCTGTTTCCAGAATCGAATTCATAGTATTCTGTAAGGGTAAACATAGTTCATCCTCGAAGCATTTATAATAGGCTGCTGACAGGCCGTCAGGTCCAGGTGCTTTTCCACTACTGATTTTCTTGAAGGCCTTTACCATTTCTTCTGTTGTTATTGGGTTATTTAGTATTACTCTTTGTTGGTCATTCAGAACAGTTAGCTTTTGTTTACACAGATATTCATCAATATCAACTAGATTAACATCTTGTTTTTTGTATAGTCTGTAGCTTGAATCATGTCATGATTCAAGCTACAGACAATTCCACCTGGATGACTGAGAACCTTCATAGACATGTTTTTTGTATAGTTTTGAATAGTAATCGTGAAAGGCTTCTTGTATGTCTATATTATTCACCAAGATTTTCCCTTCATGTTGTATATTAACAATTGAATTCTTTTGTCTTTGTTTCCTCAATTTATAAGCTAACCATCTCCCTGGTTTATTTGCATGTTCAAAGTATTTTTGCCTTGTAAATTTCATTTGGGTTTCTATTTCTTGTGTCAATATCATTGATATTTGTTTTTGTAAAAATTTAATTTGAGTAAGCAACGTATCATCCATTGGTTTATCTCTTAAACATAACTCTTTGCTTTTAATTTCATCTAAAATCAATTGTATTCTCCCTTGTTTCTTTCTCCTCATTTGAGCATTATATTGGATAAAATAACCCCTCATATATGCTTTACTGGCATCCCATACAGTTTGTATATTCGTGCCTTTGTTTAAATTCAATTGAAAATATTCTCTTAACCTTTTTTTACATACGTCAACTATATCATTTTTCCGAAAGATTGACTCATTCAATCTCCATCTAAATACATTCCGTTTTCCTTTAAAAGTCAACATTACAGGATTGTGATCTGAGAGGGTCTTAGGTAATATTTCAACTTTACCAATGTCCATCATTAAACTTTTAGAAATCAAAATCATATCTATTCTAGAGAAGGACTTAAATCTCTCTGAGTATATTCTCTTGAAGTCCCGTTCATCAAACTCCAAATATCTTGTAAAACCAACATTTCTTTCAAATCAAAAAATGTTTGTGGTAATTTTCCCTGTGCATGTTTCACTTCTTTTTGTGAGTGTCTATCCATCATTGGGTGAATAACCCCATTCCAGTCACCCATAAAACACCAGTTTTCATAGGGTAAATCCAAAAGTTTATCCATTAAATTTTTATAGAATACTCCTTTGTCCATATTTGGTGCATAAAGTCCAACAATTAATGTTTTAGTTCCTTGCATATTGATTTCAACTGCAATATATCTTCCTTCATCATCAACTAATATCTTTTTTGGATTTAACTTTGGTTGTATATACAAAACTACTCCCTTAGTTTTTTTAAGTCCAGCCGAAATAAATTCTTCTCCAAGTTGTTTACAAATGAAATACTTAGTGTCTTTTTTGCAAATATGAGTCTCTTGTAGACAAGTTATATCCAGTCTCAGTTTTTTCAAAGAATGGAACATTTTTCACCTCTTCTGTGGAGAATTGGCACCATTGATGTTCCATGTTAAATATTTGTAATCCATAAGTGTTTTGATGTTTTAAAGCCTTTTTTCCAGTCCAGTCCTGCAGCTCCCAACGCAGATAAGCCTTCACTCGTCTCTTTATTTTTTGGCACAGCTCCCAACACAGATAAATCTTCACTCATCTCTTTATCTTTTGATGTCTCCACTTTTCCTTCCAAATCTCCAGATTCATATCTGTCTTATATTTCTCTAAAAATAATTTTGCTTTTAAAATGGAAGCTATCCTAAACCTTTGCCCTTTGAATATAAAAGATACTCCTTCTAATCTCTCCCATCTAAATGAAATATTATTTCGCCTTAATTTTTCTGTAAAGAAGGAGTATTCTTTTCTTTTTCTTAGTATCCTCAATGGTATTTCTTTTAATACAATTATTTCTTTTCCTTCTATATTTAGTCCAGTGTTATAGTGCTTCTTCAAAATTTGCTCTTTTACAACTTTTCTCACAAAATGTATCAATATATCTCTAGGTACTTTCTTATCTCTAGCATAACGTGAATTGACTCTGAAAATTTTATCTATTTCCAAATCTAGATCTTGTTCTTTCATCTCCAAGAATTTAGCTAATATAGAAACAATCCTTTCTCTTACATTTTCATTTAATTGTTCTGGAACTGCTCTCAATCTCAAAATATATTCTTTCTCTCTCATTTCTGCTAATGCAGTAATATCTAAATTATGTTCAAGTTCCTTAGTAACATCTTCTGATTTAGTCTCTAATGTTTGCATCTGGCCTTGTATGTCCTTAAATTCCCCTGACAAAGTATTCACAACTTCCTTTACTGTCTGAACCTCCTTTTTAAATTCTTGTGTAATCTCTTGGGTTATCTCTTTCTTCATTTCTTCCATCTTCTTATCAATTTTTTTATCTAAAGATGCAATTTGTTCTTCCATCTGTTTATTTTGTGCCATTGAATCTTCCATTTTCTTGTTAAGTGATGCCATTGCTTCCAGGAGTTTTTTCATTTCTGATTGAGGGGGCTCCATTGATGCTCCAGGTGTTAAAGGATCTGTAGATGTCCTTCCAGTTTCTTTTTCCTTATCCTTCTCCTTCTTCCTCAATGCCATGGTTGTCATAATGTAGATAATTTCCCTGTAAGAGAAAAAAAAAGAGAGGAGAGGGGAAAGACAAAAAACAAACAGAGAAAGGGGCTACTATTTTTTTTAAAAAAAGGGGAGTGAAAACTTCAAAAAATAAAAAATAGTCCTTTAAATGTAGTTATCAAAATAACTAAAATCTAATCTATTAAAATTGTATATCCAAGCGTAAGAGTAAAAGAGTAAAAGATAAAAAAGAACAGAGAGGCTTCTATTATAGTCAAAATAATAACAAAAAAGATAAACAATCCCAGAGTTTCTCATGCCAGCTTGTATCCACACAGTCCAGCCATGAATAAGTAATCTAATTTATGTACAAAAGAAATCCAAAACGTTCATAAAAATTCTATAAAGTAACTTATATAATCCAAAGAATATTCAAACACTTATGAGGAAAAGCAAAAAAATTCTTTCATAGTAAAAATCCCAAACAGGTAAAAGAAAGGATGTCAAATCATTAATTCATTTATCCATAAAAACTTTAAATCCAGGCAAATTAGTCCCAAAAGAAAAATACTTATAATTGCAATAAGAATGAAAGCAAACCAAAAATAGGAATACTAAGAATAAAAAGAGAAAGTCACTCAGTCCATTTCAGGCAGAGTCAATTAGCTTTCCAATCCCACTGTTTAAACACTCCTTTGACAAGGAAAAAAAATTAAACACCAGCATTTATAAATCACAGTCCAGAGATAAATCTTAGATATTAGTAGGCAAGTAATATTTAAAAAAGTAAAAATATGTGTCTAAAAGGTCGGGTGCTGTGCTACTTATCTTATTCAGATTCACGGTTTCCGCAGAGCTGCAGTTGTCAGTTCCAGCCGTCTTTCACCGCTTCGGTCTCCCTCTCCCCGCGGTGGATTTACGGGGGTCGGGAGAGAGCGGCGATCTGACGACCTTTTATGAGCAATCTTCTGCTCGCCCTCTCTTCGAGGGCGATTTTTCAGCGATTTTTTCTTGCATTAAATCGCTGCAAACGGACAAACCGCAGAGCTTTCAGCTCAGCACACCGGTCACCTCGTCACCCGGAAGTCGAATCTTAATTATATTATCTTTAGCATCCTGAGCTGTATCTCATTATGTTTTGTCCCATCAAGAGAGGACATTCCAGTGAAGTTTAGATCCTGATTGGCCAGGAACTGAACAATCCAGGGAACTTTCTGACCTTCCTCCATAGATGTTTCTCCTGTCTGTCTGTCCAGCTAATCAATTGCAACAAAAGTATTGAGAAACAGATAAGGGGTTTGTGTTTCTGCCCAACCAATTCCTTTCAACAGAAAGAAAAATAAATATTAGTGGGGTTTTTTTATACACCCATGTTTTGTACAATTGTAAGGTACCCTTGTTTGCAATATTTGCAAACATATTTGCAAAAAATATGCTGCTGCTGAACGCCAGGTTGGTGAATAACAAGGCCCCCCTTATAAGTGATTTAATCACAGAGGAGGGGGCTGACCTGGTGTGTATTACCGAGACCTGGCTGGGCCCAGAGGGGGGAGTAGCCCTCTCGGAAATGTGCCCAGCTGGGTTTCGGGTGTGGCATCAGCCGAGACACTGGGGCAGGGGAGGAGGGGTGGCAGTTGTCATCCGAGAGTCCCTTGTGGCCTTCAGGGGTGCTGCTCCACAAGTGACCGGGTGTGAGACCCTGTTTTTCAAGTTGGGTTCACGAGAACAGTTGGGAGTGTTGCTGCTGTACCAGCCTCCCTGCTGCGTAGCAACCTCCCTGCCTGAGCTGCTCGAGGCTCTTTCGGGGTTGGCGGTAGACTTCCCCAGACTTATGGTTCTGGGGGACTTCAATCTGCCGTCCCTGGGGCGGTCCTCAGAGGCGGCCCGGGAGTTCATGGCTACCATGGCAGCTATGGGCCTGTCTCAGATTATTCGTGACCCGACTCGTGACTGTGGTCTCACCCCGGACTTAGTTTTCTTGTCGGAACAGTGGCAGTTTGCTCTGAGGGGAGAGTTACATCTTTCCCCTTTGTCATGGTCAGACCACGCCCTGGTGACCCTGAGACTCTCTTCTGCTGCCCCACTCCGCAGGGAGGTGGGACCCATTCGATTGGTCCACCCCCGGCGACTGATGGACCCAGTGAGGTTTCAGAAGGAGCTGGGGGTTATTCCCGAGGACTTGCTTCACGGTCCAGTTGAGGTCCTGGCCGCAGCCTGGAATAGGGAAGCGGCCGGAGCCATGGAAAAGATCGCGCCTGTGCGACCTCTCCGGCCCTGTTCGGCCCATCACTCTCCGTGGTTTAAGGATGAGTTGAGGGCTTTGAAGAGGGTTAAGAGACGTCTAGAGCGCCGCTGGAGAAAGACGAAGACTGAATCTGACCGAACACAATCTAGAGCCGCAGTTAAGGCCTACCTTGTGGCGGTAAGAGCGGTGAAACGTGAATATTTCTCCGCTCTTATTGCATCCGCAGAATGCTGTCCGACGGCCCTGTTTAAGATTACAAGATTGCTCTTGGGTCAGGAGCAAGGGGAGACCCATTTACATGGCCGATCGGAAGAGTTTTCTGAGCATCTGCAGGACAAAATCGCTCAGATTCATTTCAAGTTGGACTCCAAGCGTGAGACAAGATCTGGGGAGATGCCAGAGGCTCGTACTTGCCATGTTATCTGGGACCAGTTTGATTCTGTTGGGCCTGATGAAGTAGACAGGATCCTCCGGACTGTAAACGCCACCACATGCCAACTTGACCCATGTCCCTCCTGGCTGGTGAAATCAGCTAGTGAGGTGATATGTGGCTGGGTCCAGGCAGTTATAAATTCGTCCTTGAGTGAGGGGGTGTTCCCGGCTGCCTTTAAGGAGGCGCTGGTGCACCCCGTCCTCAAGAAACCATCCCTGGACCCTACCATCCTGGGCAATTTTCGCCCAGTCTCCCACCTCCCCTTTCTGGGAAAGGTGGTTGAGAAGGTGGTGGCGTTGCAACTCCAGAGGATTCTGGAGGAAACGGATTATCTGGACCCCTTCCAGTCAGGTTTCAGGCTGGGATATGGGACAGAGACCGCATTGGTCGCGCTTATGGATGATCTCTGGCGAGAGCGGGATGGAGGGAGTGCGTCCATCCTTGCTCTCTTAGATCTCTCAGCGGCTTTCGATACCGTCGACCACGGTATACTTTTGGGGCGGCTCGAGGAGTTGGGGGCGGGCAGCGTGGTTTTGCGCTGGTTCACCTCCTTTCTCCAGGGCCGTTCCTAGTCGCTGTTGATAGGGGAGGAGAGAGCTGACCCGCGACCCCTGACTTGTGGGGTGCTGCAGGGGTCGGTTCTCTCTCCTCTCCTATTCAACATCTACATGAAGCCGCTGGGCGAGATAATCCGTCACCACGGGATGAGGTATCACCAATATGCTGATGATACCCAGTTATACATCTCCGTCCCGGGTGAAGTAAGTGATGCGGTCAATGCCTTATCTCAGTGCCTGGAGGCTGTGGGGGTCTGGATGGGGAACAACAGGCTTCAACTGAACCCTGGTAAGACGGAGTGGCTGTGGATTGATGGCCCCCCTGGATCCGGGAAGTTGTCATCTTTGGTTCTGGGTGGGGTTGCACTACCCCACTCAGATCCAGTGCGGAATCTGGGGGTCCTCCTGGACTCACGACTCCTGCTCGAAGAGCAGGTGGCAGTCGTGGCCAGGAGGGCCTTTGCACAGCTTCGAGTTGTGCACCAGTTACGCCCTTTCCTGGATCGGGAGGCCCTCCGAACAGTCACTCACGCCCTTGTCATCTCCCATATAGACTATTGTAATGCGCTCTACATGGGGCTACCCTTGAAGAGTATCCGGAAGCTTCAGCTGGTGCAGAATGTGGCGGCGCGAGCAGTTATGGGTGCCAGGAGATCGGCACATGTGACACCTCTGCTACGCGAGCTGCATTGGGTGCCAGTTTGCTTCCGGGTCCAATTCAAGGTGTTGGTGATTACCTTTAAAGCCCCACATGGCATAGGACCAGGGTACCTGAGGGACCATCTTGTCCCGATAATGTCGACCCGCCCCACCCGTGCATGCAGAGAGGGCATGCTTTGGACCCCCTCAACAAGAGAATTCCATCTAGCGGGGTCCAGGAGGCGTGCCTTCTCTGCGATAGCGCCCGCCCTATGGAATATCTTGCCCCCGGAGGTGAGACTGGCCCCCTCCCTCCTGGCCTTTCGGAAGGCCCTTAAGACCTGGCTCTGCCACCTGGCCTGGGACAACAGAGGCGGTAGCGCCTCCTGGGGTTGGCTAGCCCCGTAGCTCCACGATCTATTCTGCGGATCCTAATCCATCTTGGATTCTATTTTATTTATTTTATGCTTGTGTTTTTAGAGATTTTTGTATAGTTTTTAAATTTTATTTATTGTAACCCGCCCAGAGTCCCTTGCATGGGAGATGGGCGGGGAATAAATGTGAAAAATAAAATAAATAAAATAAAATAAATAATAAAATAAAATAAAATAAAATAAAATAATAAAATAATAAAATAAAATAAAATAAAATAAAATAAAATAAAATAAAATAAAATAAAATAAAATAAAATAAAATAAAATAAAATAAAAATTTCCCAAGTTCCAGAGTTACCAAAAAAAGAAACTTGAGCGAGGCTTGGATGTAGTAAAGAAATAAAACAGGTTTATTTGATCAAATAGAGCTGGATGGAATCCCAGACGGGCGTTGTGACAGGCGAACGCTCGTGTAGGGAAACCATACCCACAAGAAAGTTCCACAAGCATTTATACTTTTAATCATAGCAAGGTCATAAACAGTCACATAAGCAAAAAGAACAAAGGCGCCTTTCAGTCTCCTTCCAGCACTTGGGCATTGCTTATGGCCCCTACTATCTTTTCCCTTTGATACTTTTCTCACTGGAAGGTGCTAGATGTTAATGTTCCCACCACATCTCTGCCTCCTAGTTCCTGATATGTGTCTGGTGAAATGGTAGTTTCTAGCGCAAGCGTGATACAGAAGCAAGGATGGCGCGGGTTATGCCAAGCAAGAACAGGCTTTGAGACCATGATTAGGTTCTGTTAATACAGCATATAAATCAATCAATACAACAGTACAATTCTAAAAAGGCTCATGCATCAGTAATACAAAATACATAAATCATTAATACAAAACACAATGTGGTTATACTAGACCCCTTCACAATATCCATATTTGTACATGCCAATATGTTTGTACAATACCCATTCTTGCAATTAAACAATTATTCATTTTGCCAATGCATTCTATTTCATATTCCATCAAGAAAGGTTGCTGTCAAGCATACAAGGATGTTGCATTCAGTCAGATCAACTTGGTGCTCAGGAAGATAAATATAATTGCCAGTCCTGCTAATGGATAAACTCCTGCTTCCACTTTTGATCTTAATTCCATTTTGGGTGCAGAGAACCAAATTAGCTCTAAGCAGTAATGGCTGCGGGAGAAATAGAAGTCTTAGAGCCAGTGACCATACTTCCCGCAATAATTGTGTGGTAAAATGTTACTTGGGCTGGGCCTTCAAAGACCACATCACTAAATACTAAAGAGATTTGCTTTAGACCAGCCTTTCTCGACCTTTTGACCCTGGAGGCACCCTTGAAATATTTTTCAGGCCTTGGGGAACCCCTGCACATTCAGGCTCAAAATATAGGCCAGAAGTTACAAAATTATTATATTTGTTTCATGTGTAGGCCTGTGTATATGCATTAACAGTGTTCTTAAACTAAAAATAAAGAACGAAACTTATCTCTTTAATGTGAAGTTGCCCGAATTTGAAATAATTTTTTTAATAAATCGTGATCTCCCAGGGAACCCCTAGTGACCTCTCACAGAACCCTGGGGTTCCACGGAACCCTGGTTGAGAAACCCTGCTTTAGATCCTTCCCAATCTGAAATGCAGATTATTATGAAATTATTACTATTTTAATTTTAATTTGTATATAGCACTTTACTATGTAAATGTAAACTCGGCCTCTCGATTAACATTAAAAAAACCAAAGTGCTTTACCAGCAAGTTCGAACCAACCCCTCTGCAGCGCCATCAATCCAGCTTAAAGGTGTGTCACTAGAAAATGTCGATCACTTTTCTTATCTCGGCAGCCATCTATCTACAAAAGCCGACATTGAAGCTGAAATTCAGCATCGCCTGAGCTCTGCGAGTGTAGCTTTCTCCCGAATGAAGCGTAGAGTGTTTGAGGATCGGGACATTCGCAGGGAGACCAAAATGCTTGTTTACAAAGCCATTGTACTACCAACCCTTCTGTACGCCTGTGAAACATGGACCCTCTACAAACGCCACCTGCAACTTCTGGAAAGATTCCATCAACGCTGCCTCCGAAAAATTCTGCAAATTACTTGGGAAGATAGGCGGACTAATGTTAGCGTATTAGAAGAAGCGAAAACCACCAGCATTGAAACAATGATCATCCAACATCAACTTCGCTGGACCGGTCATGTTGTTCGAATGCCTGACCATCGTCTTCCAAAGCAGCTACTTTACTCCCAACTTAAGAATGGAAAACGGAATATTGGTGGACAGCAAAAGAGATTCAAAGATACTCTCAAAGCTAATTTAAAAAAATGTAATATCAGCATTGAGAACTGGGAAGCCCTAACTCATGAGCGTTTCAATTGGAGGTCATCCTTTATTAATGGCGCCATGGACTTTGAAGAAGCACGAGTACAGGGCGAAAGGGAGAAGAGAGCTAAAAGGAAGGCACGTCAGGCAAACCCTCATCATGACCGTCTCCCACCCGGAAACCTATGCCCTCATTGTGGGAGGTTGTGCGGATCCAGAATTGGCCTTTATAGCCACTTACGGATCCACCGTTAAAAATTTACCTTTGGAAGACAATCTTACTCGGCTACGAGTGATCGCCAATGATGATGAATAATGAATGACTATGTAAATGTGCCCAACTAGCAAGAACAGAAACATATATCCCAAAATATAATATAGCAATGCAAGTAAACTATTGTAGACATTTTAATGTTTTAATAAGAAAACAGGCCATGAACAGACAATATCAACTGATAGTGTTAAAACAGATAAAGCCAGAAAGGACCCCTTTGGAGAAGGCAGACTATTTAGATGCTCTCCTGCTTGCAGATGATGATTTCATACAAATACATTAACTCTGTTTTTGTGTCTCTGCTAAATAATTAGGAAGGCATCAAATGAGGCCCTGAAGAGTGAGAAATATAATAGCGTCATAGGTTATTTGGAAGCACTCTTTGTTTTCAATTGTCCAGAGCTAGATAATAGTAGGCCAGCTTGTACTGAAATCTGTTCCATTTAGACTGTATAGTATCATCAGCTTTGTGCAGCAAAGAAAGCAGCAGAATTGTCCTGCCATTTATTTCCCAGTGACTTGGGACACAGTACCACATCTTTGACTTGTATTCGGTATCATGAGCATTATTCACTTGTTAGTGCCTGGCTTGAACTAAGTTCTTTGCAACACGCAATCCCTGTGCTTCAGTTTGGACATCACCAGTCAAGGCTGAGATGATCTGGGCTGTGTACAAAGCCAGTGTATGATAGTTTTTAGAATATCAGACTAGAACAGGAAAGACTCGGGATCAATTCTGCATTCATCTACATTACTCATTTGGTGATTTTAGGACCATTAATCTCAGATTATGCAGCATGAAAGGGTTGTTGTGAGAATGGGTGGGTGTTTACTGCCTTGAACTTTTTGGAAGAAAAGCTGGGGATACAAATGTACTTCAGTACAATAAATGTAAACAACGTAGTATTCTATTTAAAAGAACAATCCTATGAACATTTACTCAGAATAACTGACGTCAACAGCCTTCCTAAATGAAAATTATTTTGTTAGCAAGCATTTGCTAGTTCTGGGTCTTCATCTTGTGTTGTGATGTTGCTGTTCTTTTTACTGCTATTATCATTATTTAGGAGTGCTAGATTTGTATGATTTTTTGACCACTTTGACTTTGAAAAATGGTTACAAATATGTAAAAAAGAAGCAAACAGATTGAGTACTTGGTTCAGTTGCTTCTCACTAGAATCCTTCTCCTTTGACTAAAGAAGCTATTTTAAATTAAAGGACCCCTTATGTAGCCAATATATGAAGAAAGGGAATGAAAGAAAATGTTTAAGAAACAATAACATGAAGCTTATTTGATTAGTGTTGCTGAGAATTCAAACCATGTTTCTTTTTGCAGTAAACAAACATGGACTCATCCGTTATCTATTTCATAATGAATAACTGGTGTGGCAGCTGTTGGTATAAAGAAAACCAGAATATTGAACTGATTTGTAATACACCCCTGAAAGGGCACTCCTACCCAGACTATATAAATAATTTTCTCCATGTCTCTTCATTCAGCTGATAGCTACCCGTCTGTCCACACTGAATAGTGGCATCTCTTCCAGGTACAGTTGATCAGTCAATGTTGATTCCAAGTTATCCTTAGTGGCTCCCTAGCTATGAAATTCCACATTTACAGAAGGCAACAGCTTTTGTTGGACTATATGCCTATGGTTGTAAAAAATGGAGCACAAAGGCTGGCAGTGGCCACCAGCCTATCCAGATGACAGAAAGTTGTACCAGGCCATGGCTTCTGGCAGCTCAAGGTTGGTCCAAGAGAAGTTAGTAACTAAAAAACAGATATAGACCTGCATCCAGGGGGTGGGGTGGGGAATGTACTTTGCAGTGTGAAAATACATAAAGATTCCTGTGTATTTTTATTTAAAGTGGTTAAAATTTGAAATGTTTTGCACACGCTTAGGAAGCACCATTTGCTATGGGAAAAGGGCTTGGAACAGACTGAGCAGTTGATTCCACTATATTTTTATGGTATTTTTTATATCTCATGTTTCATTTTATAGAGAAAGTAGGAAGGAAAATTCTATGATTGCTTGCTCAGTGTTTTCCAATGTATTGATATCTTCTATGTTTTTTTCATGTTTTCTTTCCTTTTTTCTTTTTCTTTAACCCGTTTCACAGACGTTTATAGCATAGCAAATTACTAAATTATTTTTTCTTATAAGCATTCCTGATGACTCACTGAATACTTTTTAAGTATTTCCTTCTTCTTCAGATACTATTTTGTTTTAATACTACAATGTTTATAATTGGTCAGGTAGTATGGAATAAGTTATTTTGAATATACTTTTCCAGCAGAAAGGCAATTATTAGGTTAATACTGCCTTACCAAAAAAGAAGGGAATAAGTTGTAATGCTAATCTGTGAATCTCCATGTTCCTAGAACTGTGTGACATTTGGCAGTATACTTCTTTTTCTACCATCAGTAAAAATCAGTTTGCAAGATTCCCTCAAGCCAATTGCATGTATATAGGGCAGGGCTTTCCAAAGTGCCGCCGCTGGCGACACACCCGGTGGCGGCGGCGACACGCGCGCGCACGGTGGCAGCGCGGGGGGGCGTGCGGGGGGGCGTGCGGCGGCGCGTGCGTGCACGGCGGCGGCGGCAGCGGCGGGGGGCGTGCGGTGGGGCGTGCACGGCGGCGGCGCGGGAGGGGCGTGCGGCGGCGCGCGCGCGCATGGCGGCGGCGTGGGGGCGTGCGGCGGCGCGCACGTGCATGGCAGCCGCCGTGCACGCGTGCACCGCCGCTTCCGGGTGGTGTGGCGACACACCACGCTGTGTGTGGCGACACACTTTTGTGTCGCGACACACAGTTTGGAAAGCTCTGATATAGGGATTATAATCATATTATTATAATGTATATTAAGTATAACATGCCTTTACATGCTAGGAGTGCCACCGAGAAGGGTATTTCTATTTTCCTGAAAATATTTGTGAATTCATACTAAATTTTACAACATCCATTCCCAACCTGGTACTTTCAAGGTGTACTGAACTACAACTCTCTTAATCCCCAATGAAAGCAGTAACAACTTTACATCAAGATCTGGAATTACATTAAAGCCAGTTCTCCTGTTAAAAAGATATGAAGGGAGCCAGGATCAACCTGACCCATCTTTTCCTGTTGCTAGGTAGGGTACATCTTTCCTTATTTTGAAAATATGTTCAGCCTAACTAATAGGTGTCTGATTTCCTCTCCGCTGATATAATTATATGCATGTGTAAAGTTGGAAACGGACAATAAAAATGATCTAATTTGGGGATAGAGAACTGCTTTTCTTACATGCAAGTAAAGGAAATGTGGAGGAGATGCTACAGAAACCAGTACAATTACTTATGGTTTGAAGAATTGAAATCAGCATTCATTCTTTCTCTTGGTGAAGAACTAATACAATCAAGGGGGGGAAAGAGCATTTCTGATGAGAAGAAAACCCCTGAAGGAAAGGTTCCCCGGTGCAAGCACCGAGTCATGTGACCCCTGGGGAGGCGCCGCTTTCGTGACGTTTTCCTGGCAGACTATAGAGCGGGGTGGTTTGCCATTGCCTTCCCCAGTCGTGATTACCTTTCCCCCAGCTTAGTTGGGTACTCATTTTACCGACCTCGGAAGGATGGAAGGCTGAGTCGACCTGAGCCGGCTATCTGAGAACCAGCTTCCGCTGGGATCGAACTCAGGTCGTGGGGAGAGTTTCGGTTGCAATACTGCCACCTACCACTCTGCGCCACACGAGGCCCTTTCTCTTGGTGAAGAACTAGTAAAATCAAGGGGGGGGAAAGAACATTTCTGATGAGAAGAAAACCCCTACTAAATCATAAACACATTTCATCTGATGTCAGAGTTGGTTCTGATAATCAAGGTGGGGAGGAAGAACTCACCTGCCTTCCCCTCCTCTCTAGCAGCTGACTGGGCTGAGGATTGAATTTTACTTAGGCCCTGGGGTGACCAACATCTCCACCATGTCTGGGGCAGCAGGCCAGTTTCTAAAGCATGTGAGTGTGTGCGTGTGTCACACACATTTGGGCTTTTAAGCAAAGGCAATGCAAAAGAGCTCAGGAGGAAGAGCTCTTCTGCTGCTGATTCCCCATGCCAGTTGAAGTGCTTGCCTCAGTTTACCCTAGGAGAAACGAAGGGCCGGCTCATCTGGAGCAAAGGACAAGGCTTTCTCTTTCTCTTCTCCCCCACTCCATTTGCGATAGGGAAGCTGAACAGTGGGCGTTGTGTTTTGCTTCAACAATTAGCATCCCCCTGTGCGTACCTGAGGGACAGTTGGTGCAGCGAAAGGAAGCAGAGCCAGCCCTTTGGGGTAAAGAAGCCTTATCTTCCAGCCCCTCCTTTCTACTGTTTGTCTCCCAGCTGCTGCTGCTGCTGCCTGAGGCGCCCACCTCATTTTACCCGAGGAGGCAGGTCAATAGCTGCAACTGCTGAACATGCAGGAACGTTTGATGAGATGGGTCGGCAGGACTCAGGAGGGGACTCTAGGGAATTCTAGGCCCTCTGTGGATGGCCCAAAGCACTGCCTGCTGTGCCAGCTCTCGTGATGGCCACCGAGATCCCTGAATGGTGTATCCACATTAATCTGATTTGCAGCTGGTATTTAAGCAAGGAATGGCAGAGTCTTAGGATATAGGTACCCCTGCCTCCCACCCCCAGCGTAAGAAAACAGTTCTGCTGGCTTAGAACTGGGAGTTGAATGAGGACTAAACTGCAGACATCTTTCTCAGTTTCAACACAAATGTTGGTGTTTGTTTGAGCTACAGCATATCGTGAGAAACCTTGGGTCTGAAATGGGTGCTTTGTGCTTTACTTCTAGCAGCCTCGCTGCAAGTAACTTGGCAAAATTCCTCTGCCTCTTTGGAAGAAAAACTGCTTGAATCACTGCTAGATGCAAATGCTCTGTACCAGACTCACAGAAATGGAAATGGCCCCCTCCTTGTGAATATCACTGTGATGATGTCCAATGTGCTAAATGTGGTATGTATTATAATAGTTAAACATTTGTGGATTGTCATTAACTAAGCATTCTGCTCCAAAATAAAATAGGGTCAAGATGACTCTGGGTTTAAATTGTTCCTAGTTTCTATGGGGAATCAAAGTGTGTGTGTGTGTGTGTGTGTGTGTGTGTGTGTGTGTGTGTAAGGAAAATGGCTTTTCTTGGTTTGGGCAAGTGGTAAGGGAAGGAGGAAACTAGATAAGTGATGACCTCTGTGTCATCAAAACTGTCGCCAAATAGGGCATTCTGCTGGTAGAATAAAAAGCACCTCTGAACAACACAGTACCTTGGCCAATATTAAAAAATAGTTTTTTTTTTCTTTTTGGAACCTTAGTCTTTGAAAATTACTCTACTCTGCTCTACTCTACTCTAAAAAGGTTAAAGGTTCCCCCCGCACATTTGTCCAGTCGTGTCCGACTCTAGGGGCCGGTGCTCATCTCCGTTTGTTAGCCGAAGAGCCAGCATTGTCCGAAGACGCTTCCACGGTCATATGGCTGCATGACGCTCGTGGAACGCTGTTACCTACCCACCGAAGTGGTACCTATTCATCTACTTGCATTTGCATGCTTTCGAATTGCTAGGTTGGCAAGAGCTGGGGCTAGTGTGGGAGCTTACTCTGTCACGTGGGGCTAGGGATTCAAACCTCTGAACTTCCGATCGACAAGCCTGGCATCTTACCCGCTGACCCACCACGCCCCTTTATGTCAGTCATGAGATACCTAAAGGTAAAAGGTAAAGGTTCCCCCCGCACATTTGTGCAGTCGTGTCCGACTCTAGGGGCCAGTGCTCATCTCCATTTGTTAGCCGAAGAGCCAGCGTTGTCTGAAGACGCTTCCACGGTCATGTGGCCGGCATGACGCACGCGGAACGCTGTTACCTACCCACCGAAGTGGTACCTATTCATCTACTTGCATTTGCATGCTTTCGAATTGCTAGGTTGGCAAGAGCTGGGGCTAGTGTGGGAGCTTACTCTGTCACGTGGGGCTAGGGATTCGAACCTCCGAACTTGCGATCTTCCGATCGACAAGCCTGGCGTCTTACCCGCTGAGCCATCGCGCCCCTCTACTCTACTCTACTTAGCTTTATATAGTGGATTTTCCAAAAGAAAATGCAATTTGTGTATATAAACACATGGAAGGAAAATGACTATGAATTATTCCTCCACTAGGACATCTTGAAATATACAATCACGTCTGTTCTGGTCTTGAATCAGGTAATACTTATTCTTTTTCATCAAGTAACTGGGAAGAGAGACAAGGAAGGTCTAAAGCAGAGTGTGTAGTGTGAAGTTCCCAAAGCTTTGTTTGAAGCCCACAGAATGTTGCTGTCAAATTGTTAATTTTTAGTATGACAGAAAGGGAAAATTACACCATGCATGAGAAATTATATTCATTGTATGTCAATTACATTTAGATTACACCCACTCCTTGTTTAGCGACCAAATTCCATTCTAACAACCAGGTCATTAAGCAAAATGGCTGCTAAGTGAACCCGTGGCTGAGAGGGAGAGAGGGTCGCTGCAGAAATTGCTGGTTGCTGCCGTCTCATTCAAAGTTCTCTCATACAGCTATGCCAGCGCTGCTCTCACTACAGCGTGTGTTGTTGTCAGGCGCACAAAATTTGGTCATAAGTGCACGCATT
The DNA here is from genome assembly GCA_023362775.1 of Charina bottae. Taxonomy (NCBI): domain Eukaryota; kingdom Metazoa; phylum Chordata; class Lepidosauria; order Squamata; family Charinaidae; genus Charina; species Charina bottae. Next base: position 124,785,131 of record JALMGJ010000002.1, on the reverse strand, counting down.
GGTCACAAAATTTATTTTTTACTACCGTCGTATTTGTGAATGGTCGCTAACCGAGATAGTTACTAAACGAGGAGTGGGTGTAAAGTGAAATATATTTTTGCCTTGACTCCACCCACTTCTTCATTCTGGCATCAGTCATTTTTTGTGTCCAGTCCCTGGCATAGCACTTGTAGCCCTGAGCTTGAAGAGGTTACACAAGTGTGCTTTGAACAAAAGGTAAGAACACTCTTATCCTACTCCTCTCTTCTTGCAGCCTGGTACATGTGTGCAAATCACTGATTGCAGCACATGTAAAATATAAATAAAATAATAAATAAAGATGTACAAACCATTTGGGGTAAATTTTATATGAACTTAATAATAAGTACCTAGAGCACATTTTCCTGCAGTATACAGTTTTTAGCCCAAAATTACACCACATTGTTTGGAAAAATGCATAATTTGAAAAATAACTGCATTCTGATTTGTGTATTAGTCTGGAAAGTGTGAATTAAATGCTTTTTAATTTTTTTTAAGGCATCCCAAACAATTTTTTCCAGCATCCACTTCTAGGTGAATTCCCTCCTGTCCAACCATTGGATAGTCAGCCTTAATATCTCATCCTTGAACAGCTTGTTTATTAAAAATACAGATGACTTTCCTTCTCCTTCAGGGTATATTGCAAACATAGTGGCTCAATAGTAATTTATTTTCCCCTGGGGTATTCTGGGAGCTGTACTTTGGACAAAGAAAATGGGCTGAAAACTCATTACAGAAAAACCTTAGCTCCACAAATCACTAGCCATGGGAAATGTGAGAAGTAGCTATGACAACTGAGCTAGCCTAAAATTCTTAAGGAATATCTATCATGCATTTAGACTGCTCCCCAACTTTTTCTCCTCCTCCTCCTAACACTACCTTCTCCTCCTCCTCCTAACACTACCTTCATCCAATACCCATGAAAAGATTTTCCATGACTCTTTATCCAGCACACATTGCTAACTGGGTGAGATCATCCGTCACCACGGGATGAGGTATCATCAATATGCGGATGATACTCAATTGTATATCACCATCCTGGGTGAAGTAAGTGATGCGGTCGCCGCCCTGTCTCAGCGCCTGGGGGCTGTGGGGGCCTGGATGGGGAACAACAGGCTTCAGCTGAACCCTGGTAAGAGGCAGTGGCTGTGGATTGATGGCCTCTCGGGTTCCAGGAAGTTGTCATCTTTGATTCTGGATGGGGTAGCACTGCCCCATTCGGAGCCGGTGCAGAACTTGGGGGTCCTCCTGGACTCATGTCTCCTGCTTGAAGAGCAGTTGGCCTTTGCGCAACTTTGGGTTGTGCGCCAGTTGTGCCCATTCCTGGATCGAGATGCCCTCCGAACAGTCACTCATACCCTTGTCATCTCCCATATAGACTATTGCAATGCACTCTACATGGGGCTACCCTTGAAGAGTATCCGGAAGCTTCAGCTGGTCCAGAATGCGGCTGCTCGCGCAGTTATTGGTGCTCCAAGATCAGCACATGTGACACCTCTGCTGCAACAGCTGCACTGGGTACCTGTGTGCTTCCGGGTCCAATTCAAGGTGTTGGTTATCACCTTTAAAGCCCTACATGGCATGGGACCAGGTTACCTGAGGGACCGTCTCATCCCTGGAACATCGACCCGCCCCACTCGGTCATGCAGAGAGGGCATGCTACGGATCCCATTGGCAAAAGAATTTCATCTAGCGGGATCCAGGAGGCGTGCCTTCTCTGCAGTAGCACCCGCCCTTTGGAATACCTTGCCCCTGGAGCTGAGGCGAGTTTCTTCACTCCCGACCTTCCGGAAAGATCTGAAGACCTGGTTCTGCCGCCTTGCTTGGGACGGGAATGCCAATAGTTCCTCTTGGGAGTGGCTGGTGCCATGAAACCCGCCTTATTATTAACATCTTTCTATTTGGATTTTATATGTAAGTTATTGTTGTTGTAATTTTTATTTTTTTAACTTGTTGTGAACCGCCCAGAGTCCCTGGTATAGAGGAGGTGGGCGGTGATACAAATTGAAATAATAAATAAATAAATAAATAAACAAATAAACAAACAAACAAACAAACTGAAATATGAACATGGAGCTATCACTGTCCATACAAATTGATCCCCATTCATACCTTCACCTTAATCCTAACCATAGGCTAACCTCAGTGAGATGCCTATAAAGACATTTTCCCTAAGTGTTGCCCCAACACTCAGCCCTTACTGTAACATGAACGTAGGGCTTCTTTCCTCCTATACCATTCCCATACTTACTTTCACCCGGTTTATGGCCTCCTCTGACTCAGAGGCTGAGGGTCCTGATTCAGCTGGTTGTCAGCCTCAGGTGTCCATAGCAGGAGCAGGTGAAGGAGGAATCAGGTGATGGGAGGCCCAATCCTGGCAGGGTACCCCATCCAAGGATTCATCAGGGGTCCCTCTGCTGGGTTCCTCAAGAAGCAAAGGTGTGAATGCCCGTAACTGAGCCACACCTGCATTTGGGCTATTTAACAGCAGGTGTCAGTGGCTGGCCAACTTGTTGAGAACAACCATACCAACCCTGGACCTGCATTCCTCTATCCTTGCTTCCTGCTTTGGAAGCCTTTTAAGCCTTGGCTCTTTGATGCAGATTGGCTGACTAGCCTCTTCGGTGGCTGAACGTCTGGGTGGCTGTGGGCTATGTTTGCGCCTTAGAACCCGTGCTCTGTTTTGCCTCTGGGCTGAACTCTCCAACTGCCTGGCTCTCAGGCAAGACCCTGCTCTCCTGGGTATTTGGGGAGCTTATGTGGGCCATCTCTGCCTCCCTTTGTGTGTGACTGCTTACTACTCTTCAGCAAACCATTTGAAAATCAAGCCACCATGTGCATCCTCAGTCTGAAACAGGACCCACCCCAACTTTTAGCTTACACTTTGAAGAATCCTAACCCTAACCTCACTCTGTTATCCCAAACCGTTTTTTCTGTGACCATTGATCAGCACACATTACAAACCGAAAATGAGCATGAGGCTACCCCATAACAAGATTTTCCATGAAGGTTGATCCAGCACACATTGCAAACTGAAATACAAACTGAAACACAAACACTTTCTATGAAAATTCAACCCCCGACTTAATCCTCCCCCTAATTTTATCTCAGACTCAAGGAAAACTAGCCCTAACCCTAACATCACCCTCATGGCCATAAAAATGTTTTCAGCAACCTTTGACTCAGCCTTGAATTCTAACTGTAGCAAGGCGATAAGGCTACCACGCTCCATAAAGTTATTCTCTGTTCTGATCTTTAATTTTTTGCTCATTTTAAAGAAGTCCTAAGCATAATCCTAAACTCACCCTAATGCCCATAAAAAGAATTTTCCTACCTGTTGCCCCAGCATTCAGTATTAACTGGGGGTTAGTTAGCAATTAACATGACGTTTACAGCAGGGGTCCCCAACCTGTGGGCCATGGCCCACTAGTGGGCCGTGGCCTGTTAGGAAGTGGGCCGTGGGGCTCCCACCTGCAAACCCCGCTCCCCGGTACGCACGATTACCCCGCCCCCGGTGCGCGCAATTGGCTCCTGCCTGCAAACCCCGCCCCCCCGTCCATGGAACAATTGTCTTCCACGACCGGTCCCTGGTGCCAAAAAGGTTGGGGACTGCTGGTTTATAGAATTCTGTAAGTTGAAAGCCTCAATCTGCAGGGTGGCCAAGCTGGAAAAGGGTGGCTTAGATTTTAACATCATTAATGTTGGGAATGGGAAAAGTGAGAATGAAGACTAACATTTTCTCTTGATGAATCTTTCAGTCCTGGTATAATGAAAGACTGGTTTGGGATGAGATGGAATTCCCCTTCAGCACCATCACTGTGCCTTGGAGTTCAGTCTGGACTCCATCCTATACAGTTCAAGAAGCGTAAGTAGCGCTAAAAACTAAGAATGCCAATGCCCATAAAAAGACATATTGGAAGAATATACTGTAGGATGACTTAGACACGAGACACATCTATTTCAACACCCTGCCTGTAAAAGAGCCAGTTGGTAGTACTGTAGCTAACTGTCCCCCAGCCTTTGATCACAAGAACCATGTGTCTAACCTCTGTAGCTTGAATCATGTCAACTGGATTTCTACTTTCTCAGTGGAAACGTTTCGTTCCTTATCCAAGGAGCTTCTTCAGTCTGAGCAAAGTTAGTAAGGGAATCCTTAAATATGTTTCTAGGGTGGCTGTGTGACCTTGCACCTGGGGCTAGGTCATGGTTATTTTGAGATGTTTATTTCTAAGTCCCTTTATCATCTAAAGGAGGATCGTTAAGATTACCATGCTGCTGTTGAGCTTGCGAAATGGTCTTAATCTTCCTAGGCACAGAAGACAAAGCAGGGAGGAAGATGGGGGAAAGATTGTGCCTGAGGCCCCCACCTCTATTCAAGGAAGGATTTTCCAAGTTGGAAAATCCTTCCTTGAATAGAGGTGGGGGCCTCAGGCACAATCTTTCCCCTATTTTCCTTCCTGCTTTGTCTTCTGTGCCTAGGAAGATTAAGACCATTTCGCAAGCTCAACAGCAGCATGGTAATCTTAACGATCCTCCTTTAGATGATAAAGGGACTTAGAAATAAACATCTCAAAATAACCATGACCTAGCCCCAGGTGCAAGGTCACACAGCCACCCTAGAAACATATTTAAGGATTCCCTTACTAACTTTGCTCAGACTGAAGAAGCTCCTTGGATAAGGAACGAAACGTTTCCACTGAGAAAATAGAAATCCAGTTGACATGATTCAAGCTACAGACTGTTCCACCTGGATGACTGAGAACCTTCATCGACATGTGTCTAACCCTTTAGCAAGGTTGACATCATTCTGAGGGTCTGGATGAGGGTTAGGATGGAGAAAAATATGAAAAACTGGGGCCAGGGCTGAGCCGAGGGGAGTACACAGAATGGAAAAATACTGAACCTGAGAATGTGGAAACTCGTATGTGTAATTGTTCTGATTGCCAAACACATGATGGGCTGTAGGAGAGGGAAAAAGGAACCGAGAATACAAAATTAGAAGCCATGGGCAAGGAAACAGGATTTGAGTTGGCTTGAGCAATGGACAGTTAGGATTGCAAGCGCATGCAGAAACCAGTGGCCAAGTGACCCTGAAAATGGGGAACTTGACCTAAGGAAAAGGCTACGTGGCTAAGCTTGGGGCAAATGCTAACGGAAAATGAGTGTGTTAAGGAAATGGGTGGGTTCGGGATGCTTATAAAAACTGAAATGTGGAATTGTTCGGGGCTCTTCTCCTTTGTCTGGAGAGCCCTCGTTTATGTTGACATCTTCAATAAACGAGTCAGTTATTTCTCCCATTCTGTGTGTTTATTGGGAAATCCGCACTGAGTGAACGAACCTAAGGGGGCCCCTCTTGGGGACCAACAATTCAAAAAGCAGAAACCAATCTCACCTTTGTACTTGAATAGGGTATTATACTACCGCTCTTTCTCTCCTAACTTTTAATACCTATTTAAGAGTCAAGAGGCAAGAGGCAAGAGTCACTGAGAGACAAAATAATAAACTAAAAAAGTTTACCTAACTATAAATGCCTTTTAGCATATGTGCTTTTTTCCTTTTTACATGCTGTGCATCTACATATTATAAAACTGGATGAAGAGTTGCTCTAAGTACCAGAAAGTTGATTGTGGCTACTAAGGTATACAGTGGTTCCATCTCCTGATTCCTGTAGTCACTAGATAACAAACAATATGACTCTTGTCTCCTGCAATTTAAGAAAAAAATCTAATTGTCCACAATCTAATAATGTAATTTTTTAGGGCCTCAACCCAGTTTCTTTTGAAGTGGATTTGTATAGTTTGCTTATGTTTTATTTCTGTTTGCTGCCCAGAATACCTTCGGTAGATGGGCAGCTATCCAAATTTGTTAAATAAAAAAATAAAAATTTTTGGAGATCCTCTTGGCTCCAGCTGGTGGAGATTGCAACCAGGAGGGCTTTTGCCCAACTCCATCTTGTGCACCAGTTGCAACTATTCCTAATAGTTACTCGTGTGTTTGTCATTATCAGAATTGGGCTACTGCAATGTACTGCATGGAGGTCCAGAAGCCAGCAGCCCAAGAACTGGTGGGGGCATCATCCATATTACACCACTACTTCAGGAGCTACACGGGCTGCCTTCAGCTTCTGGGTGCAGTTCAAGGAACTGGTCACTTTAAGGCCCTATAGGGCTCAGGGTATGGGTATCTGCAAGACTGCCTTCTCTCAATGGACTTTGCCCACCTGTTGAAACCCTGTGGGGAAAGCTCACTGCAGGATCATTTCAGACCCCAGGCACAAGCCCTTTCTCTAGAGCTCCCTCCTCTGGAACACCATACAGTGTTCCCCAAGCTAAGGTTGTCCCTATCCTTGTTCACATTCTGGAAATTAATTAGATATAGCTTTTCCAGAGAGCTTTGGGGGATAGGTGAACATTGAGTGATGGTTGATGGAAACAGCTGCAGTTGATTGTTGATTATAAATGGACATAACAATATGGAGGTGATGGTTTATTGTTCGGTTTGAAAATATGACGTTAACTGCAACTTTGACGTTAAGTGCGATATCACGTGACTGTGTTGCTTAGAAATGGCAATTCTGGCAGTCCCGGTTGCCGTTGTTAAATAAGGACCACATAGGTCATTAAGCGAGGACCTCACGTGATCACAACTTCTGACTTCCTGCCAGCTTCCCCACTGACTTTGCCTGTGGGAAGCTGACAGGGAACATCAGAAACTGTGATCACGTGACTGCAGGGACACTGCAATGGCTGGAACTCTGAGGCTTCATCGTAAGACCTTGGGCCAGTCACTCTCTCTCGGCCCAACTCACCTCACAGGGTTGTTGTTGTGGGGAAAAGAGGTGGAGGAAGGGGTATTAGGTATGTTCGCCGCCTTGTGTTATTTGTAAAAAAATAATAAAGGTGGGATAAAAATAAAATAAATAAAATAAAAGTTCCCCTCGTTCAGCGCCATCATAACTTTGAACGGTTGCAGAATGAACGGTCGTAACCCAAGGACTACCTCTACTTCTATGTTGATGCCCAGAAAATTATAGTACCTGAATGTGTCCACAAAGTCACCAAATGTCCTGTGTAACTGAATGGAGGGTGTACCTGTACTGGAATAGGCTCTAAGCTAATTTGATCATAGCCTGTTCTGTGCATGCTACATATTTCTCTGCCAGAGAATGGTTACAAAGAACTACAAATTATTTAAGTCTTGCATTGTCTGCTGTTATTCTGAAAAGGGGGGAAATAGCTGTGGTAGGAGGGATTGATACAGAGTGCACTTCTGATCCAGAGGAAGTCCACAGGGCTGTTCAAAATCTTCTCAATGCTTTTTAATCCTGAAAGAAACATATAGGAAGCACCATCTTTTATTGCAAATGACAGCTGAGTGGTAATTTTTCAGCAAGAATGTTGAATAGATTCCTGATGGATCTCTGATTTTTCTCTGCAGGAAACATGTTCCAGATTGTGTCCCTACAGTTGCTTTTTTTCTTTATGAGCCATATATGGAGTATATATATATGGCCCTTACACTTAAGTTTCATGCAATGGCAACTAGTGGCAGATTCAATTGTGGGCTTCTTGACCCCCAACTAAATCTAACATTCAGTTGCAATAAGGTATAATAAAAATGATCATGCTCGTTACTCTTAGTTTTGCAAAATATACTCTAAAGTCCTTTCTTCCCTACACTTTGATAACTAAGTGAACCCAACTTGAAAATCACTGAGAAAGTTCTGGAGTGAAAAAGATAAGTGACTAACCCCCCAAATATGCACCAGTGTGGTACTTTAAACCACACCTTGCTTTTTGCTTTATAAATGGTTGGGCGTGACTTGTTATGTGAAGAGATGGATTTGCTTATTTATTAGAATTAAACACTGCCTTTCCTCCAGCTCCATGTGGTGTACTTACTACCCCCCTGTGAGGTAGGTTGGACTGTGAGATTGTGTATGACCTAAAGAAACCTTATGAGTTTCCTTGGTTGAATGAGGACTTAAACATGGCTCTTCCTGGGCCTAATCAAGCACCGTAACTACTACACCACACTGATTGTCACAGTGAATTCAGTTGAGTGTTAAGACTTTATTTATTTATTTATTTATTTATTTATTTATTTATTTATTTTTTATTTATTTATCACATTTGTATCCCACGCATCTCCCCCACAAGGAGGGACCCTGGGCGGTTCACAGCAAAAATTTAAAATCGAATATATATATATATATATATATATATTATACAGTTCGATCCAGGAATGGTAGATCTCATCTCATCGGTCGATAAGGCTGGACACGGCAGATCTAAGGGGCCAGCCAACCCCAAGACTGGCTATTCCGCTCCCCTCCCCAAGCATGGTGACATAACCAGGTTTTTAGGTTTTTTCTAAAGTCCAGGAGAGAGGGGGCCGATCTTATTTCAGGAGGAAGAATATTCCAAAGGGCGGGGGCTACCGCAGAGAAGGCATGCCTCCTAGACCCCGTCAGGTGGAACTCTCTTACAGACGGGGCTCGTAGCATGCCCTCTCTGCCGGACCGGGTGGGACGGGTTGATGTGACAGGGATGAGACGGTCCCTCAGGTAACTTGGACCTATGCCATGTAGGGCTTTAAAGGTGATAACCAACGCCTTGAATTGAATCCAGAAGGAAACTGGGACCCAATGCAGCTCACGGAGCAAAGGTGTTATACAGTATGTGCCAATCTTGAGGCACCTAAAATCGCCCGCACGGCCGCATTCTGCACCAGCTGTAGCTTCCAGATATTCTTCAACGGTAGCCCCATGTACAGCGCGTTACAGTAATCTATATGGGAGAGAACCAGGGCATGAGTGACCGTTCGAAGGGCCTCTCGCTCCAGGAAAGGGCGTAACTGGTGCACAACACGAAGTTGTACAAAGGCCCTCCTGGCCACGACTGCCACCTGCTCTTTGAGCAGGAGTCGTGAGTCCAAGAGGACCCCCAAGTTATGCACCAGGTCTGTCTGGGGTAGTGCAACCTCATCCAGAACTAAAGATGATAGATTCCTAGACACCGAGGGGCCATTAATCCACAGCCACTCTGTCTTACCAGGGTTCAGCTGAAGCCTGTTGTTCCCCATCCAGACCCCCACAGCCCCCAGGCACTTGGACAAGGTAGTCACAGCATCACTTACTTCCCTCAGGATGGAGATGTATAACTGTGTATCATCAGCATATTGATGATACCTCATCCCGTGAAGACGGATGATCTCGCCCAGTGGTTTCATGTAGCTGTTAAATAGGAGAGGAGAGAGCACTGAGCCCTGCGGCACCCCACAAAGGAGGGGCCGTGGACCCGATCTCTCCTCCCCTATCAACACCGATTGGGACCGGCCCTGGAGGAAGGAGGTGAACCAGTGCAAAACCACTCTGCCCACTCCCAACTCTCTGAGTCGTCCCAAAAGGATACCATGGTCGATGGTATCGAAAGCCGCTGAGAGGTCAAGGAGAGCCAGGATGGATGCACTGCCTCCATCCTGCTCCCGCCAGAGATCATCCATAAGTGCGACCAATGCTGTTTCCGTTCCATATCCCAGCCTGAAACCTGACTGAAAAGGGTCTAGATAATCCATTTCATCAAGAATCCTCTGGACCTGCAACGCCACCACTTTCTCAACCACCTTCCCCATAAAGGGAAGGTGGGAGACTGGAGGAAAGTTGTCCAGTACAACAGGGTCCAGTGATGGTTTCTGGAGGAGGGGGCACACCAACGCCTCCTTGAAGGCCACCAGAAACACCCCCTCCTGCAAGGATGCATTTACCATCGACTGGACCCAGCCACACGTCACCTCCCGAGCTGATTGAACCAGCCAGGAGGGACATGAATCTAATTCGCACGTGATGGCATTTACAGTCCAGAGGATCCTATCCACTTCCTCAGGTCCAACAGGATCAAACTTCATATTGAAGAATGAAGCTCAGTGTTCACTTCTCCTGCATTATTTGCAATGTCTGCTTGAATTCAAGGATGAAGCAGTAGGATCCTGCAGTGGTTGTTCATTGATCTCATGCTTCCTTATAAATTAATGCTGAAGAAGCATTAAATTGTCACATGGAGCCTACAACACTTGGTTAGCACACTGCCTGACCTAAGTGCAAGCACTTAATTTGAGCTTCTTACACAAAAGGAAAGGTGCAGATTATCTTTATGTCCTACCACCTACCAACCCAGTTTTCCTGCAGCAAGCAGTGGAAGTTTGAGAGTTTTAGTAAGAAAATAAGTGCACTTTTTCTCATTTGAAACTTCCACGAAGTCTCAACATTTTAGAAGATAACAAAATTGTGAAAAGCAACCTACCTTTTGCTCATGTCACCTTTCTTTAATTAAAGGTTTGATATAATATGGAGGGTGGAATCACCTAATGTGGTACTTCACAGTGATGGGAAAACCGAATTTCAACTTGCTCTCCGCGTTGACAGCAATTGCAACTTTGACCTCTTTTATTATCCACTAGATAGCAGCCAGTGCTTTTTGAGCTTCTTCTCACTGGCCAACAAAGGTAGGCAAAAGTCTGCACACACGGACAGCACAAGGAAATTGGTTATCATGCACTGAACAGAACTCCATTCAATCCTCAAGTTGAACCATCGATGGTCCCTTCTTAAATACATTTTGGACACAGTTAGTAAGGTCCTTTGTGCTTTATTTCTGCTGCCACTGCACACATTTCTAATTAATTTTTTTTAGGGATTATGGTTGTTGATTGGGGTGAATGTGATATGACTGATTATGAAAGTGTAATTGACCCCAATGGATAACATTGACAGGATTATTCATGATATTGAATATTGCCAATTGCCACTCAATATGAAAACAGCGGGATGATAAACATTGCTCAGTCAATTGGCATGGCTTCCACATTAAAATGTGTACTGTGCCCAAGTAATATTTATTTATACAAAAATTTGTATACTGCTGAGTGTATGTATAAAGCCAGTGTATGATAACCAACTGACATTGTCCACTTAGGCACACTGTCACCATCATTATGTGGAGCTGCTGTACAAAATATCCAGTTCACATTATCAGTGATAGGATATTAAACACAATATTTATATTCATGCAAGAAGACATCTGGAAAGAGTTGAATCTTTCTACCCATAGTCTTTGCAACCTGCTCGGGGCATCTATGTATTTGTCCTCAATCTGAAAGCAGCAAATCAGACCAAAAAAAAAAAGGCATCAGAGGTCCTCTTTTTTCTTTTAGGGAAGAAGTTGTTACCAGAATTTGGCTGCTAAGCTGTAGTAATTCCAAGTCTAAGTACTCTAGTAGCAGGAACTCTGCTACTATTGAGGGATGAACACTTATTCTAACCTCGGTTATTACTTGGCCCTTTTTTCAGCCTGCTGCATTTCTTTTCCCAGATGACTTCTAATATGGTTGATCCATACATTTAATTTGACTTAATACTCTCATGGAGACTACATCAGATTTCTACTTGGAGAGTTCTCTTGTGGAATTACCCAAATTATCAAGATAAAGAAAAGTACCATATGAGGAGTTAGCCTCAAATATTACTGTCACATAACTCCATTTCAGTTTTAATTTAGATAGTTATATCATGGGAGATCTCAGTGTCTCTAACCTTCAACAGTCCAGCTTCAGTGTGGTTCTCTCACTGGAAAGCAATTAGCATAATTGTTGGTAGCCTGAAATTTAATTTTTTATTTAAATCTCCTAGAATATGATTGTGATTTTTAAAATTGTTTTAAATTATTCTTTCAAGTCAGTGAGATGGAATTCAAAGTCTCCATTGAAAATGAAATTCTGAATTTAAAGCGTGAATATCTCATCACAAGTGTGAACATCACAAGCCAAAGGAATATGCCGCATCCTTATTTTGTGGTCATGGTAAGAATGTCACTTGCATTATAATTTTTAAAAAGTACCTTAGTGGCATCTCAGTCAGGGCCTATTTTTCTAGCTGATTGGAGTGATGATACATGCAGGTACTCTATCCTGTGCTTTTGAAATGGATATTAACAAAAGGAATATTTCTTGGGGTTGTCCCTTCTTCCCCCCCTCCCTCCCCCCCCAAAACAAGATCACAATAGCTGGGTGGGTTCATTTCATACAAAACCATAATCCATCATGTACAAACCACAGTGGCTGGATTCACACACTGTGTTTATCGAAAGTAAACAAACCACATTGTGGCTTAGCACTTTGCCTTATCAATGCCCAACAAGTGAACTGTTGGTGGAACTTGCAGAGCCTGCATTATTCTTTCCTTTTTCCATGCAGTCTGGCTTCTCTTTCAGATAAATCTAAAAAACACAGGAATACGAGCCATCCTTTCCTTGGTAGTGCCAAGCATTGCAGTTGTGGTAGCGGACCTCTGTGGCTTCTTTATCCCTCTCCAAGACAGATTGTCATACATGGTCACTTTGCTTCTGGCATATCTAGTCTTCTACTCCTCTTTCATTGGTTCCCTACCAGGATCATCTTCCTGCAATCCTCTGCTCAGTAAGTTGTATAAGCCGAAAAGATGTCAAGCAGCAAGTCAAAACCATCCACTCAAGTATGTGTCAGATGGAGAGTTTTGTCCACATTATCTAATAGGTTAAAATGACATCCAGAGAATATATTCATCCAAAGATAAGACTATAATTGATGATAACAACTTGTACAGCTCACTCTCCCACTGAACTGTAGTATAGATCTCAAGGAATCCTTACCCTAACCCTACATTCATCCTAATCTAAATTTATATATTGGTACTAACCCTTTCAGCACGCAATTCCAACAGTAACATAACGTGAAGACTGAGAAGCCCCATCAATAATGCATTTAATTTCTTCCTTCTTCCAATAATGTCTTAGGTTATTACTACACTGGCCTTCTGATATTACTATTCCTTAGCACAACTGAGACTATCTTGGTGCTGAAGCTGGTAACTGATAATGTAAATCTCTGTTTGGATTATGGATTTAAAGCAAAAAAGAAGGTAACTTCTACAGTATCAAATGACCAAAGTTATCAATCAGAAGATGCAAAAGATCCTAAGACAAAAGGCAAGTAAATAGGATATATAGAAATAAAACTGTAACGTTTCAGAAATAAGGTGATGAGGAAGCTTTCCTTCAGTCTAATGACATAAATCTTGGGTGTAATGAAAACTGTTTGGTGGAAAATTGGTCTAACATCTAAAGACTTTTTAAAACATGAAAGTTACCTGTTTTTTTTTTTATGCTGAAAGTAGTGCTGCTATTTTAATTATTTAAACTAACGAACAATTATTTTAATGCTTTGTGCTTTAAAATTAAGCCACAAGGCTGTGGCTGGAATAATAGGGCAGCAATAGGGATAGATGGTCCATTCCTTTTCTCCAGACTTGGCTATGATGATACAAGACAGGGTGTCAGTAAAAGTAAGAGACAGTGATTACAGCAACTTGTACCCAGCCAATGTACTCATTGTTCTGGTTTTAAATTCTTAAGCCTCAAAATAAGTGGGAGAGTACCCCTAATGAGAAACCACAGAGGAAAAAAAATCTCACCAAGTGGATAACTCCTACACCAAGAATTTTGCAAAGCCAACTCATTTTCTGAATATTGATCTTTGTTGCTGAAATAGGGCCCAAATGTTTAAGCTTTTGGACCTAAATATTAGAATTAACATATAATTAAATATATGTGAAATGCGTTTAATTCTGTTCATCACATGGCAATTGTACATTCTCTCAAGATCATTCAGTAATACTTCAAATAACTTTTGGCTGGATCTCAAATTCTGCTTCTTTTGGTTTTGAATTGGCAAGCTGCAAATTCACCTGGTACCTTTTTCTCTTTTGACCAACAGATTGTGGAACAGATGAAGAGTCATCACATCTGAAACATAGTTCTGGCACTTTGGACAGGCTCTTCTGCTTCATCTTCTCAGGTCTGGTTATTCTGTTTCATTTCCTGTTTGTTGGGCTCTGGTATCTATGGAAATGTGCACCCGAGAAGCCTCCTGGAGAAGTTCATCTAGATGGAATCAAGTGGGACCAAGGAGAATAACATGCCATTCATACTAAATATCCAGCTGAAATGTTATATATCTATATGTGCATAATTTGCTTTGTTTTAAATAAAAGCAGCTCAATGGCTCAAATCCAGTATACTTTACAAATTACTGCTAATTATTTAAACTAATTTAATGGACATTGGGTACCCCAGTAATATGTCCAAAACACTTTTGCTGCATGAGGTCATTATCAATCTACTTTTAGAGTTAAGGTTTGATTGCTTTATGAACTAGATATATTGTGCTATTTTGATGTAATGTAGCCATTCTTCTCTACCAGTGTGGAACTATTATCCATGGTCATGTCTGTTAGAGAGCAAATGCTTTTTGATGAGTGTTTCTAATGTTTTTATTTTGCCAATATGTTAAATTAGTTTCTCTTTCCCCTGTTCCAAACTATTTGGAGATTAGTAGGTAGTTTTGTATATTCTTATTTTTCATTTCATAGCATTAATTTTGTATTGTGTATTGATTAGATATGGGGCGTGGTGGCTCAGCGGGTAAGACACCAGGCTTGTCAATCGGAAGATCGCAAGTTCTGTGGTTCAAATCCCTAGCCGTGCGTGACGGAGTGAGCTCCCGCACTCGCCCCAGCTCTTGCCAACCTAGCAATTCGAAAGCATGCAAATGCAAGTAGATGAATAGGTACCACTTTGGTGGGTAGGTAACAGCGTTCCACGCGCGTCATGTGGCCACATGACCGTGGAAGCGTCTTTGGACAATGCTGGCTCTTCGGCTAACAAACGGAGATGAGCACCGGCCCCTAGAGTCGGACACAACTGCACAAATGTGTGGGGGGAACCTTTACCTTTACTATTGATTAGATGTTTATTTGTAGCTTTAAGTTGTAAATTTTTCTAAGAAATTTTCTATAGGAACATAATATGTAAATGTTGCACAAAAATAAATGCTTCCAACTATTATTCCATTATTTATGATTTATTATTATTATTAACCGCCCAGAGTCACTGGGAGTCGGGTGGCATATAAAATTATTATTATTATTATTATTATATTATTATTATCTAACAGGGAGTGCTTCTGGCTTCTGTGTGCTTATTTAACTTCTAGGTGATGTTACAAGCTATAAAAAATTAGTCAAAAAAGACATGAACGGTCAGTGTGAGGAATGAGTTACCCCTATCCTTTGCTTTTCACAGAGAAACCTTTCATGCCAAAGCATGCAATTTTTAAAAACTTAATTTAAAACTAGCTCTCCAAAACAGAGGCCATGATCATTTTGCTTAAGGAGTCCAAACACTATTTTGTGCCCAGAATAAACTGCTTGGGCAGTTTATATTGGCTTATTTGAAAATACCAGGCAAGCAACAATACACATCTATTTCAATAGTTCCAGCTTCTAAATTATAGTTTGATTAACTTCTATGTATTCCATTCTGTCCCTCCCTCCACCTGCCTTTTTAAATAAAAGGTCAATACCACATTGCCAATATATTAGAAGAAAAAGAAAAAAGGATACCAGTGGTGCCTTTTATTGATTCAGTGACAGAATAATGAGAGGGATTAAGGGCATACAATTTGATCTTTGTTCACCTGTTCAAAAGAATACTCAAGGCTATGATTCAGGAGTTGGCTGGAGTAAATACAGAGCAGAGCATAAAGGTAGAGGTTGTATACAGGTAGAAAGCTAGAACTATATCATATTTCAATTATCTGCAAAGTCTGTTCATTCACTTGTTGACTTGTAGATGTTCATTCACTTGTTGACTTTAGCATCTTTGTATATGTGAATAAATCAGGCTCAACATGTCAGAGAGGACTTAACATGACTGTCTGTTTGGAAGCTTTTTTCAACATCATTTATTTTTACTTCAGCTTTGAGTCAACTTTGTTGAGCGCAGAAGAGATGCGTAGGAAATGTATCAGCTGGCCTACAGCATCACATTTACAAATAGGAATAAAGATAATGGGACAGTAATAAGAATATAAGAATAAGTAATAAGAATATGGAGAAGATACCCTGGAGAAGATGCTGATGCTAGGGAAAGTGGAAGGCAAAAGGAAGAGGGGCCGACCAAGGGCAAGATGGATGGATGATATTCTGGAGGTGACGGACTCGACCGTGAGGGAGCTGGGGATGGTGATGGCCGACAGGAAGCTCTGGCGTGGGCTGGTCCATGAAGTCACAAAGAGTTGGAAGCGACTGAACGAATAAACAACAACAAAAAATAAGAATATCGTATAATAGAACTAATGGGAGAGAGAGGATAGTCTCGTTAAGAAGCAAAGATGAACTTCTTCAAGAAACTGAAAAGAAAAGCAAAATATTCAGCAGGATCTATAGCAGAGCCTCTTTCATGTATGAGGTATTACACTGACAGTATGTTTCCAAAACACCAAGTCGTGTTTGGGAAAAAGTAAACTGCAGCCTTCCCTACACTGGCACACTCATTACAAAGTGTCATCACTGCAGGAGGAATAGGAAATGGTCAAAATCAAATATTTTGACCACCTATAAGGTTGAAATTGCAGCCATTTCCTTTAAGCGCCAACAGCTGCATGTTTTAAAGTTTAAAAAGGAAACAATGATTGTGTGCTAGTGCACTTAGAGCTTAGTTTTTTTGCTTGTGGAATCCTGCCCATTTGGAGTGGGTTTTTTTTCTTTTTAAAGAACCATTTTCACTCGACTAATTCCGCACAACACCAGAGCTAACCTTTTGCTGGTTCAAAACTATTGGGTAGCTTTAAAAATTCTTTTCAGTCCTTAGCAGTCAGGTCCTTCAAAAAACCCAAAGGAGATGCTCCTTTCGCAGCCCTAGTAACATAAACGACCTATTCCTATAGTTAGCCATGTAACTTCATTTACTGTACATTTCATGACTTCCTTTATCCAAAAAAGTGATGGGGATCCCCTCTCATATAATTACCTCTGAAGTCCTTGTACATTAATTGATGAGAATACAAGCAGCTCTTGAAAACCAAGGCATTACCGTGAGGTGCAACGAACTGGCTGCTGGCCAGTTCTTCAGTTGCATCTTAGGCTGCCTGCCTGGTTAATTTGAACCTTTTCCTAACATCTTCCTTCTCTCTTCTTTTCAATTACATCTCTCTCGTCTCATTTCCATCCAGTTTGCTTCCTCCCTTCTTATCCCAAATGCACTGTGTCTTTGTGGCTGTTTTACAGATTCAAAATAAGAAAACACTGACTGTGGCAGATCTAGAAGTCGAAACACTTCCAGGGCACACAACTGTATGAACATAGGCCTATATATATATGCACACACGTCGCATGCAGAACTTATTGGGCAGAGAAATTTTAGGATTTAGCTGCAGTTGACAGCTTTGACGAAGTTGGGAAGCTGAACATTAAGACTGGGAATGGCTTCAGATTCAGAAACCAAGAGATGCTTTGGGGCACACAGTGGCAGGTACACAGCCTCTATCTGGGACTCCTTAACACAAATGTGTCTTTTCTTGGGATCGCACTGTAGAATAACAGCTGCATGGGCTCAAGGAAAGGGGCCTGCTGCTTTAAGGAGTTGCAGGCAGATGCTCTGTTGGCATCCCCATGCAGTCCTAAACGCACACATTCTTGCCTTCAAATCCAAAGTGCTGCACAGCTCTATCATTGCACCGGGCTTTTGTTTGTATTTTACTCTTCATCTTGGGACAGATAGACTTAAATGCAGGACTTCCTTTGTTTTGGGTAAATGCACCGCTGCAACTGTAAAATTCATTTTACCCAGTAATGCTAGGAAGTTTTAATTGCCCTGGATACTCTTAACAAGCAAAAGCAGGAAGAGAGAAACATCTGTATGAGAGAGAATGAGAAACCAGGAAAACATATTGGCAGTTCTCATGACACCTAAGGGTCCATCTTAGATATAATGTATATGCCTCCCACTCCCCTTTTTTGTTGAATTTGGACTTATCTTCCCTGACTCCACACACCCAGTCTACCCAGCACAGCAACTGGATGCAATGGATACAGCTATTGAGAAAAGTGCCCAAATACAAAATTACTGGCGTGTCATCTTCAGGCGAATGTAGCCAAGAAATTAAATGCCGAATCATGCTGGGTCATACAGCAATGATGAGTATGAATCAAATTTGGAAAAGCAAGGATGTCAGCTTGACGACTAAGTGTAGACTAGTCCGCACTATCGTGTTCCCCATAACTACTTATGGCTGTGAAAGTTGGATGATGAAAAAGTTGGCTAGAAGGAAAATTGATTCTTTTGAACTATGGTGTTGGAGGAGGCTCTTGCGAATCCCTTGGACTGCAAAGATAACGAATAAAGAAGTGTTGAAGCGCATAAAACCGGACATGTCACTAGAAGGAAAAATAACAAAACTTAGACTGAGTTACTTCGGTCATGTCATGAGATCAACATCGTTGGAGAAAGACGTTATGCTTGGAACGGTCAGTGGCAAAAGATGACGAGGACGCCAAATAGCGCGCTGGTTGGATGTAATCAAAGCAGACACAGCCCAAAATTTAAAGCAACTGAAAGAAGCTGTACAAGATCGGAAATCATGGAGAAAGCTGGGTTATGGAATCACCGAGGGTCGGATACGACTGAAAGGATAATTCAATTCGATTCATCTTCAGGAATCATAAGCTTTCTTCAAACCACTTTATCATCCTGATGAAGTTTGGCCATTTTGCCACCATGTTTTGATGATGCAATTATTACATGAGCATATGGGCCCCTGAGCATCAGGATGTCTACCTTTAAGGCATGACCAGATGGCAATTCTGTCACCAAAGTCTTCAGATTTCACAATGAAAAATGAAGTAGGGCTTGATCAGCTGTTCTATTTTTAAAAACAATCTGTAAGGATACTAATATATTATGGAGATTGTGAGGGGATGGCCATGGAGGCAAAAACATCCATTCTGTTCCTTTTTCCTTTTCTCAAGTCTTTTTAAGGCAGCTGTTCCCTTTAAGAGAAGTGTGGCTCCTTCAGCGGGGGACTAAGTGGTTGGGTTGGTAAACATGCAGACCATAACAGAGGAGTGGGACTGCATTTCAAAGCATCAGAAAACAGAAGGAAAAGAGTTGAAGGAAAAGAAGAAGAGAAGAGCTGGAACCAGAAAGCTGAAGGAATAAGGAGAGTTGGTAGACTGGGACCAGGATAGAAAGAGTTAAGGTAGAGCTGAAGCTAGTAAAAATGAAGTAACAATATTAGTGAGCTACAGATAGAAAATAAAAACTAGAAGGCAGGTGTTAGAACTTAGAAAGCCGGAGGAAGAACTGTAAAAGAGAAGTTAGACTAGAAATAAAGAAAGTAGAATAGAGCTTAGAAGATTAAAATAGCTCATAGAAATGATAGGCAGAGGATAGTTACACTAAATGTAAATTAAAAAGTGTTAGGTAGTATTTCTTTTATAGCAAAAACTTTTGTAATAAAATCCTTTTCCCACTGGAATTAACATGAATGAGTCCTGCTTGGGGTCTGTACCATCCCTGAACCTTAGGTGCGAATGGATTGTTTACTTTTCTGAGCCTGCAGCCAATCAGAACTTCTTGTTCCTGGGCAATAGATGAAGGTAGAGACATTTCAACCAATCAGTGCTTGATTGCAGGCTAGTAAATGCATGCACCTTCCGCAATGTGTGTGCTTGTGATGATGATGAGCAACAAAATTCCTCATGCTGTTACCTATTTGGCCCCTTTACCAATTCTAGCCACTACACTGGGAGAACAGGCAACACAGATGCTTCTGCAGTGACACTTGCGGCTTTGAAAATGGGATTTCTCAAGAGATGAAAAAAAAACAAAAAAAAAACCTTGTGACCAAGAACATTTGATTTATCAGAATGGTAAGTGTCAGATGATGGCATCATGTGCTTGGTGGCTGACTGACTGGGACCTATGAACGGATCTGCACCCCTCTCTGAAAGTGGCCATACACGTAACTATGCACAGTGTGCAGCATTTTAATGCCAGAATAGATCTGCAAGAAGTGGAGATAATTGGGAGCAATTCCAGATGTTGTTTTAAAAGCACATTGTGTGAGAAAAGAGTCTATATGAAAGAACCCAATTACAGTTTGGGGACAGCATCATCAAGTGAGACAGATGTCACAATGCAGGATAAAATGCTTGTATGGCTTTGTACTCTTTGAGTCTTCTGAGTGTCCTATAGGAAATAAAAGAGTGCAGCCTTCCTTCCTTAAATTTAGGATACAAGACTACTTTGCTGCTAAAGTCCCCTTCAATCTGAGGAGCATTCATTGATGCCATTTGGAGAAATCAATTGCCTGGATTGTTCTTCTAAAAGCAGACTGTCATAATCCATCAAGACTCTATACGTTTCCCATACTTGTATGAGCTTGCCAGTTGAAGATATATCTCCATTTCCAGTGAGAACGCTCAACGTTATAGGAAATGTAGGAAACCTTTTATCTCCTCCATGAATGCTATTAAATAACCTAACATATAATATTTATTTTTGAATCTCTGGGCATTTGGGAATTGAGAACTTTAAAAGGAGTACTACTGAATCTCTCACTAATGTCTTATTCCTTGGAGCAAGGAGTTTCAATCAAAGTGGAAACACATATAGCTTCCACAGAGATACACTAAAATAATTAATAATACAAATTACCATCTAGAGCTGTTGGTTCCAGTTTACGGCATGTTTACATCAGTCATTATTCAGAACCTCAGCTATTTTTATAAGCACTTGGTGGTATGAGCAATCGTATATTCTGAGTCAAGACTATATAAAACCTTGGCTTCCGGTAGGGATATGGCGGACTGAACAGCTGTGCCTGTGGGCTCCGTGGGCTCTGCGGGCAGAACTGACAATGCGGTGTTTTTGGGGGGGGGGGGCTCAGGCAGGTTTTTCCTGAAGCCCAGGACTGTTTTCACGGATAAGAAAACACCCGGAATCATCCCATCTGTCCTCTGGAATGGCGACTTGTAGCCAGAGGATCGCAAACAGCGTTCGCGCTCGTCTGGTAAGAGATGCCAGGAGGTTGGGACGTCACCATTTCCAAGCCACGCTGTAGCCTTAAAGAGACACTAAGTCTGGCCACCCCATTTCTAAATCACCCAATTTATATTTTTTTAAGTTTATGTACCCTAAGAGAGGCTTTTTACAACAAGGAGAAGCAGGTTCTCTTGGCATTTATCATTATTTTTGGGGTTAAAAGAATTCTCTCTGTGCCCAAGAAAGAGAATTTTCTAGCTGTGCTCCTGTCCTCTGAAGATGCCAGCCACAGCTACTGGCGAAACGTTAGGAACAAAAACTGCCAGAACACGGCCACACAGCCCGGAAAACCCACAACAACCATCGGATTCCGGCCGTGAAAGCCTTCGACTATAAATTATTTTTAAGTTTTGGCTTGTTTCCCATCCAAATATTAAGGAGGATTTGAGAGTGAATAATTGTTTCCCTGTTATTATTTTTGTGCTGGGTTTGAAGAAATTACCATTCTACACGTTGAATCAGCCGATTTGAACCTTCAGCTTTCTGTCTTCACTTTCGCCTGAGAACAGTCTGCTTTTCACTCTCACTTCATGTAAACAACTTTCGAACGTCCTCATATCTTCGACACTCACTGATTGATCTCCTAGGGGGTGCCATAATCTACTGTGTGAGACATGGAGGAATTCAAGCAGACTTTCTCTGATTTCCATCGAGACCTTAAACAAACTTTTTCTGATTCTTAACAACTTTTTATGCAAGGCATTCAGGAC
Organism: Charina bottae; assembly: GCA_023362775.1. Taxonomy (NCBI): domain Eukaryota; kingdom Metazoa; phylum Chordata; class Lepidosauria; order Squamata; family Charinaidae; genus Charina; species Charina bottae. Next base: position 124,763,428 of record JALMGJ010000002.1, on the reverse strand, counting down.
ATTGTGAAACATATGAGCTTTAAAATGTCTCATCTGTTTGGGGCTGTCCTGGATGAAATGGAGGGATTTAACAGCGTCAGGAATGTTTCTTTGACTTCGGCTGAGATGCTGGAGGAAGATTGGACAGTGGAGTTGAAGAAATTAAAGGGACAGATCGGGTTGCAAGCCATAAGCGAAATGGATCTTTTGATGGAATGCCTTGGAAAATAAGGGGTTATTATGTATGGGAGGTCTCTTGAAGAGAAGTCAGAGCTTTTTTTTAAGAAATTTTTTTTTCCTTAAAAAAGAAAAAAAGATTTTTTAAAGAAAAAAGCTCTGTGCTTAATGTGGAGATATGTAAATGCGTTGGTTTGTTTTGAAGTGGGATAAGGGTTTAAGTATATTTATCTGGATTGCTTTAACGGTTTGGCTGGCTTCATTTACTTTTAACTATTTGAATTAAGATTATTTATTTATTTTTCAAATTTATTCCCCGCCCATCTCCCATGCAAGGGACTCTGGGCGGGTTACAATAAATAATTAAGAATTAAGATTATCAAGGTATAATAACAACAACAACGAAAGAAGAAGAATGATGTTTAGTTTTGGGTTTGACATGATTAAGATTGTTAAAAGTGCTGTATTATTAAGTATAATGGTAGACAATTTATATGTTTTTTAGTTTTCTATTATAGTAGACAGGAATTTATAGAACAGTAGTAGGAAGGAAATAATTCTCCTATGCTGCCCCCCTCTGCAGGGAGGCAGGACCCATTAGATTGGTCCGCCCCCAGCGACTGATGGACCCGGCAGGGTTTCAGAGGGAGCTGGGGGTTACACCCGAGGATCTGCTGCACGGTCCAGTGGAGACCCTGGCTGCAGCCTGGAATAGGGAGGCGGCCGGGGCCTTGGACTGGATTGCGCCTGTGCGACCTCTCTTGTCCCATCGAACCCGACACTCCCCATGGTTCACGGAGGAGCTGAGGGTTCTGAAGAGGATTAAGAGACGCCTAGAGCGCCGCTGGAGGAAGACAAAGACCTAACCCGACCAAACACAAACTAGAGCCGCTGTTAAGGCCTACCTTGTGGCAGTAAGAGCGGCAAAACATCAGTTTTTATCTGCTCTTATTGCATCCGCAGAATGTCGCCCGACGGCCCTGCTTAAGATCACCCGATCCCTTCCCTTTTGGGGAAAGTGGGTTCAGAAACCCACCTACAGGGCCATGCTGAGGAGTTTTCTGGGCATCTGGAGGATAAAATCACTCAGATTCGTTCCAAGTTGGATGCCAGGCGTGTAGCAGGATCTGAGGAGATGCCTGGGGAGTGTACTTACCCAGTTATCTGGGAACGGTTTGATCCTGTTGGGCCTGAGGAAGTGGACAGGGTTCTTGGGTCTGTAAATGCCACCACTTGTCAATTAGATCCCTGTCCCTCCTGGCTGGTGAAGGCATCATGGGAGGTGACGTGTGGGTGGGTCCAGGCAATGGTGAATTCATCCTTAGGGGAGGGAGTGTTTCTGGCGGCCTTTAAAGAGGCACTGGTGCGCCCCCTCCTCAAGAAACCATCACTGGATCCCAGCATTCTGGACAACTTTCTTCCAGTCACCCAACTACCCTTTTTAGGGAAGGTGGTTGAGAAACTGGTGGTGTTGCAGCTCCAGAGGATCCTGGATGAAACGGATTATCTGGACCCCTTTCAGTCAGGTTTCAGGCCAGGATATGGAACGGAAACAGCTTTGGTCGCACTTATGGATGATCTCTGGCAAGAGCGGGATGGAGGCAGTGCATCCATCCTGGCTCTTCTTGACCTCTCAGTGGCTTTCGATACCATCGACCGTGGTATCCTTTTGGGGCGGCTCAGGGAGTTGGGAGTGGGCGGCATGGCTTTGCACTGGTTCATCTCCTTCCTCCGGGGCTGATCCCAATTGGTGTTGACAGGGGGTGAGAGATCTGGCCCGTGGCCCCTCCTTTGTGGAGTGCCGCAGGGTTCAGTGCTCTCTCCGCTCCTTTTTAACATCTACATGAAACCACTGGGTGAGATCATCCATCGCCATGGGGTGAAATATCATCAATACGCGGATGATACTCAATGTACTGGGCCAGCCTCTGCCTCAGGACTCCAGCGAGGAGTCAGCAGACGAGCTGCCCCTGTTAAACCCCCAGGAGACCGAAGAAGAGGTAGCTCCAGATCTAAACCCGGCTCCAGAAACAGACCCAGTACCAGAGGGGAGTGGAGATGTGGCAGCATCTCAGCCTCCAGAGGCTGAGCAGGAGCAAACCCTGGATCGTGGTTTGTCCCCGCCCTCCAGCCAGCAGCTCCCACTCAGACCCCTAGCTCACCTGAGTCGCCCAAGCAGCAAAGGCGGCAGAGAATGAGGGCTGCCTTAAAAGAAAGGTGCAGGAGCGCCCGTTTGGTGGCTAGAGAACAACAGAGAAGAGACGGTGAGTGCAGCCAGGAGCCAGCCAACAGCTGGCTGCCTCAAGATAAATTAGCAGAGGGGCCGTGAGCAGAGCTGTGGAAGCAACTTGCATTATTGCCGTGACCACTTCCTGCACCCCGCCTGGATTTCCTGGATCTTGCTTTGGACTATCGCTGACCTGCTTGCTACAACCCTTGACCTTGGCTCCGGACTCTCGTTTACCTGCTTGCTCCAATCCTGACCTCTGCTATTGGCTTCTCGACTATCCCTGAACTTGGTTTACCGGCTCTGTTGGCTTGCAACTCACGGTTGGTGAACGGACGTTTGTCTCCTGCTTGATATCTGTCAGCCTCTGTGAAACCTGACACCCGAGGCTAGCCAGCACACTCAATTATACATCTCCATCCCGGGTGATGTGACACTGTGACCACCCTTTCTCGGTGCCTAGAGGCTGTAGGGGTCTGGATGGGGAACAACAGGCTTCAGCTGAACCCAGGTAAGACGGAGTGTCTGTGGGTTGGGGGCTCCTGGGTATCTAGGAATTTGCCATCTTTGGCTCTGGATGGGGTTGCACTGCCCCAGACAGATCCGGTGTGGAACCTTTGGGTTCTCCTGGACTCACGACTCCTGCTCGAGGAGCAGGTGGCAGCCGTGGCCAGGAGAGCCTTTGTGCAGCTGCGTGTTGTGTGCCAGCTACACACTTTCTTGGATCGGGAGTCCCTCCAAACAGTCACTCATGCCCTGGTCATCTCCCACATAGACTACTGCAACGTGCTACCCTGTGCATGGGGCTACCCTGGAAGAGTATCCGGAAGCTATAGCTGGTGCAAAATGCGGCAACGTGAGCAGTCTTAGGAGCCCCTAGAAGGCCACATATAACACCGTTGCTGCGCGAGCTGCATTGGGTGCCAGTTTGCTTCCAGGTCCAATTCAAGGTGTTGGTTATCACCTTTAAAGCCCTACATGGCATGGGTCCAGGTTACCTGAGGAACCGCCTCACCCCCGTTACATCGACCCGTCCCACCCGGTCAGGCAGAGAGGGCGTGTTACGGACCCTGTCCATGAGGGACTGCCAATTAGCAGGGTCCAGGAGGAGGGCCTTCTCTGCCATGGCACCGCCCTTTGGAACAAGCATCCCCCAGGGGTAAGACAGGCCCCCACCCTCCCAGCCTTGTGGAAGGGAGTGAAGACATGGTTATGTCACCTTACCTGGGATGGGAGGGGGGACAGCTATTCATGGGGGTGGTTAATACCGTGAGGGTGCCACGGAAAAGATCTCATCTCCCATCTTGAATTTTATATTTATATTTTGTATTTTATATTTGTATTTATATGTATTTATTACAGGGGTGCGATGGCTCAGTAGTTAAGACGCCAGGCTTGTCGATCGGAAGGTTGCAAGTTCAGCAGTTCGAGACCCTAGCTCTGCATGATGGAGTGAGCTCCCGCACACGCCCCAGCTCTTGCCAACCTAACAATTCGAAAGCATGCAAATGCAAGTAGATGAATAGGTACCACTTCGGTGGGATGGTAACAGCGTTCCACGCACGTCATGCCGGCCACATGACCATGGAAGCGTCTTCGGACAGCGCTGGCTCTTCAGCTAAGAAACGGAGATAAGCACCGCCCCCTAGAGTTGGACATGACTGTGCAGGGGAAACCTTTACCTTTATGTATTTATATTTATATTTACAGTTATATTGAATTGTTTTTAGCAATTGTCATTTTTATTATCTGTAAGCCACCCAGAGTCCTTATACGTGAGATGGGTGGTAGAGAAATTTAATAATAAATAAATAAAATAATCAAATAAATGTTATCTTTGGGGGGAAGTTGATTAGGAGGTGTGTGTGTGTGTGTGTGTATTCTTTTTTCTTTTAATATAAGGCGAGGGAGCAACTGTATTTAGTGATTTTTATAATGTGCCAATGGTATGATTTATAGAAATAATGTGATTTTGGTTTAATATAGAGTAAGGGACTGATTATGGAAATTGTTGGATATTCTCGCTGTTAAAAGTCGGAAGTCATCTTCTTGTGTAATTTCTAAAAAAAAATCTTTTCTGTGTTTTCACATTTTTTTAGTTTTTTTCTTCTTTGTAGCTTTTTATTTTTCTGTAGTTTTTATCTTTGTTTGAAATTCAATAAAATTCTTATAAGAAAAAGACTATATAAAACCTTAACGTGAATAAAGGGCAAATCAGAGAAAAGCCAACATGGGTTGTTCCATTTCAATGATAGATGAGTCACACACTTTCCAATGCCACATTAGTTTCTGTCAGGAAACTTTCCAATGAGGTTACAGGGAAGTTTGCAGATAAACTTTCAAATCTTGCTTTAAATAAACATAGAGTTAAAAATACATATGCAGCTGAGCAGACTAACTTGACCTACTGTCATCCCTGCTCCAGTGATGGGGTGGGTATTTATTTACATTTTTAAAACTACCCAATAGCCAAAGGGTGCAGAGGGATCTTTGTAACAACCCCCCAAGGTGGATGGGAAGTCCATTTCCATTTCTTTTTTTTTCTTATTTGCCTTCAACAAAATCCATTATTTACATCTTCAGTAGCGACAACCAAAATGGAGCTCCTTCCTTTCCTTTCTTTCCACGTGTATTCTAAACAAGCCACAAAATGTAAGAAGTTGCTACTAAGTGTTTCTTGGCTTTTCCCTCTTGAACTTGAACAACTTGCCATTCATTTGAATCAGAAATGAAGGAAAGAGAGCCTGTCTCTTGATTAAAAAAGGAGAAAAAAAAGAAAACACACGGACACCTGAAGGGATTAGTCTTCCTATAATCTCTGAAGAGGACAGACAAACCACAAATTGTGTTCTTAGAAGTTTATACATTTGATAAATACAAGTTTAACCCACGGCGTTTACAAGAGTCTGGAAAAGAGGACTAGGAAACCATCAATATGCAGGCGAGAAGATCAGGCTGATGTGTCGAAGAGCTTTTCAATCATCTCACCCACTTGCTCAACTCTGTATTTAATGTATTTTTCAGGATTCTTGGTAAAGGGCACACTACCGTACCTGCCAAGCAAAAGCAAAGATAATATTGTGTAAGCAGGGAGAATAGTCTTCATTCTCCAATTGCCCCTCCCTTCTTTATTAGCCTCCCTGCTTTATTAGCTTCTTTATCACCCATTTCCCCCCTCTTGTTTCCCCCCAGAAGTGTCCTCAGCTAGTATGGCCGAAGGAGATTATGGGAACTGAACTCTGAGGGCATCTGGCTGGGGAAGGCTGATTGAAATCAATGGCATTCTTAGTTCCTGAGCGTCAGACTTCATACACTCAAAAACACCAAACTCGGATACCAGAAGACATTTGGAGAAATAGAACACTGTTTACAAAAATGTAAAGGGGCATCCCCTAAAAATATCTCAGTGAGGGTTAAATATGCTCAATGGGCACGTAATGCTGACTTAGAACAGCCAAAACAAAACCCATAAAATGGAGAAGGGGAGAGAATAGCTGGAATCATAAACAGCAGCACTTCACCTACTGTAAAGTTTGGCCAACTCCTCTACCCAGCCCATCTACGCAACAGAAAGCCTGGTCTCCCATATGGACAATAAAGCACACCAAGCCCTGTGTTTAGGGAGTGCTAAAGGCTACATTATAACTTTGCATGCAACATTCTGGTTCTCTGGCCCTCTTAAGGACAAGATACCCTAGGGACGGCTTCAGAAATGGGACCAGGAAACAGCATCCTGCCAGGCCTTGCCTGCATGTCAGAACTCCCCGCAAGGAGAGAAAAAGGTCTTTGCCAGACAAAGAGTCACCTGCTGAGGAAGGCGGCATAGGTCTCTTCCACAATGCTTTTCTGGGCCTGCCGAATATTGTCCCTCTGTTCCATGTCAGGGATGGCCCACGCCTTCTGGATTTTGCACAGCTCCTCCAGGCCATCATTAAAACCCTTTCCCGTAGAAAAGACTGCATTAAGAATGCATCTCAACTGAATAGCCAACAACAAGCAATGGCACCCAGGTAAGAGAAAAAAGCTGCAACGTCTCTGCCAGGGTCTTACCTTGAAACGCTCCTTGATCACTTGCCTCTCCTTGTCTTTGAGCTGCAAACAGTTAAGGAAAAGAAGAGTTACTGTTGGTGTTCAAATTGCTTCTTGACCTTTTGAGAGCACTTGCCTCAATGCTAGGCCCTGTACAAACCTGGAGTTAGGGATCAGACTACACTTGTCTTATTATTTACAAGATTTTTAACCTGCCTTTCAGGCCACACTGACCTCACATGCCAATTATGGAACATACGTGAATATCCTTGCAATAAAATCCACTAGCAGATAAAGAGTATGCTTCAAGCGTGCCTATTAGAGCTGTACAAGGCGTCAAATCTGTGCTTTGGAGCACGCAGGAATGTGAACATGGCACCCTTTGGAGACTGAATCCCAAGCAATGCACAGCCTTTATGTTTGCGAGGTCACTTCTATACTTCGGATTAAGATCTCTAGTATGCATATACCTGAGCACAAAAGATAACATTTCACTTCCACCCTAGATCTGGCGTAAGTTATTTCCAAATTTTCCCTCCTGACTAGGTTACTGCAATATGAGTTGGCCTTTAAAAAACAATCCAGAGACATGTTTGCGAGATTCTGCTGCATGTAATTTGAGGCCAAAAATATATATATGGAAGTATATAATTCTGATCTTATACTGTCTGTTACTCATTTATTTTTTCCAATCAATGTAAGGTGCCAGTGTTCACTTTAAAGCCTTAGGTTTTTAGGTAACCATATGACCCTGTCTTGATTTGACTATTGGAGACCTTGTCTCAGTCCCACCTACTTGCTGAGGGCAGGGAGGAGGGCACAAAGCAAAAAGGGACTTCTCAACACGGGCGCTGAGACAGTGTGGTTCTAAGTGAGATCTGCTGCTTCCTTTTCAGGCAGTTATTAAACTCATCTTTATTCTAGTTGACACTTGATGTGTGATGGGATATATTCATATCTCAAAGTAATCTGTTGTAGATTTGTACTGCTACTGCTGAATGTTTCGAGCCTTGCTGCTTTATTGTTATTATCAGTTGCTCTTAAACTCTGGCTTGAACTGATTTTCCTATTCTCTTATAAACTGCTTTGTCTTGGAGAAAAGTAAGATAGGAATATTTAAGGGAGGAGTATCTATGTAGAGAAAACATATGTTACTGTACTGTCCTGAAATTTTCCGAACAGGAATTATGCAGGTTAAACTTAAGTACTTAAGTAATATTATATATACTATAAAGTCCCGATGCACTGACGGAGCCATCCAAAAATTATGTGAAAGATTCATGAAGAATTATATCACCTGAATTTAGAGTATTACAGGGTATACATAGCTATTTGGCTGAAATATTTTTTTTTAATTTTTAATTTTATTAATTTTCAATATATAGGTAAAAACAAAAAGGCATGAAACAAAAATCTACAAATCTTAACATTCAGGGAGGTATCTTTTTAAATGATCTGTGAAGTGTCCCAGTGTACAAATAATTTATAATGTTTTTATTATGGTTAAAAAGAGTTCCTACTTTCAAAAATCTGAGGTCCAAACTGCATAAAATTTTTAATGAATATAAACATTTAATACATGTGTTTTTATGCTTTACATTTCTTATTTAAAACATTTATATAATGTCCTCCACTTAAAACACTAAAACACACAAAACAAGAGCAGAATGAAATGCAACCATAGAGATAAGGGAAGAATAGTGAGTATGATGAGGAATTTTTAAACTATTCTTAATATCCCAAAGTTGGGCTAAAATTGATCCCCAGCAAAGATGATGTTATCCCCAGCAATAAAAATCCCATTAGCATTTGGACTTCTATAAACTTTGTTTTTTCTGTGGGGGTGGGTGGGGTGGAAATGAGGAAGGTTCTTTTTGCCAGAACTACTCCGAAACAGAAAGGATAATCTCCCTTTTCAAACACAGCATGCCAGTAGTGCTTTTAATTGATATTTGAAGAACAAAAGAAGTCCATTTTAACCACTTAGATACATATATACTTTCCAATTTTCTAACCCATAAAACTTAATTTAAACTATTCTCACCTTGACTCCAGGTTGGAAGACAGGTAAGTTTTTATCCGAGATATAATCTGTTACTTTTAACCAGCTGAAATAGATATGCAGAAGATTCAATAGAGTGGATGTGATTCCAATGGCATCAAATGAATATGCAAATGAGAAATAACTCTGTTGTATGTTCCATTATCTGATCAGGAAACTCAAATGATCCAGACCTCCCTCTCTCTCAAGGAATCTTCCATGTGTGTATACAGGGGAGAATGGAATCTGCATGTTTAGATGGCCCTTGTCATTGGTTAAGCTATGTCCGATATGGCAGTCCACGTGAACACAAAGGATAAAAGCTAGCTTTGGCCATTTCAAATCCTTAAAACTAACAGTAATTTGGGATTCAAATCATCCTGTGTACTAACCTGTCTGTATCTCAGAAGTGGATGTAGTAACCTACAACATGAACTGGTGAAGGCAATCGTTCATAAATATGCTTATGTATATACAGGTAGTCCTTGTTTAGCGACCACAATTGGGACTGGCACCTCAGTCGTTAAACGAAGTAGTCACTAAGTGAAACTGCGACTGTGCTTATGATCTTACTTCAGTGGTCCTTTGCTTTACAGACTTGTGAAGGACGTAAATGCGAGGACTGGTCATAAAGTTATTTTTTCATCACTATTGTAACTATGAATGGTTGCTAAACAAGGACTACCTGTATAGACATTCACACAGAGAGAGTCTATATATCCATACTCACACATGAACACACAGGAATCTAAACTCATTATTTAACAGACCTTGACTTAGCAGACCTGGACAAAATCTGTTGGAAATGGTTTTATCTGAATTTCAGGCAATATCAATAACAGAGTCCAATGTTTGGCAAATAAATTCAATGTTTATTGCTTCCCTTTACTATCAGCAAAGTAGATTTTCTTAGGTAAAAGGGTGTTTTAGGGCTTGAAAAATCCCATTTGCCACTTAACAAACATTGAGATTAATAGAGCCCCATCTCCTGTTAGTCCATTAAATTTATTTATTTATTATTATTTAAATTTCTATCACCGCCCATCTCCCCCAAATGGGGGACTCTGGGCGGTTTACATTAAAATAGTGGGTTTACACACACTTTGAAGCATAGATAAATTTATTTATTAAATTTGTACACTGCCCAACTCCCAGTGACCCTGGGCAGTTCACTAAGCAAACACACACACACACACACACACACACACACACACACAGACAGACACACACAGACATATAAAAACAATGAAACCCTATAACAATAAAAACAAAAGAGCAAAAAGTTGGCAGAACTGAGCAACAACAAAAAATACACATACAACTCAGAAGGGGCTGCAGCCCCCCTGGCCAAAAGCCCAGACGAAGAGTCAGGTCTTCAAGGCCTCACGTAACACCAGAAGGGTGGGAGCACCGGGAACTTGGGGGTAACCTTACTCCAAGGGGCAGGTGCTGTGACAGAGAAGGCAAGCTTCTGGGGTCCCAATAGATGGCATTATTTAATCAAAGGAACCACAAGTGTGCCAACCCTGCCAGATTGAAGGGGAGATAGGAGGTCCCTCAAGTAGCCAGGCCCTATGCCATGTAGAGCTTTAGAGATAATGACCAGCACCTTGAATTGCACCTGGAAACAAATTGGTAACCAGTGCAGCTTGCAGAGCGGGGTGAAGCATGCCCATCACTCCCCATGCCGCTGCATTCTGGACCAGTTGATGCTTCCAGGCAGTTTTCATGGCAACCCCATGTAGAGCATGTTATAGTAAGCTGTGAGATGACCAGGGCATGAGTAACTATCTGAAGGGCCTCCTAGGAAAGGGCACAATTGGCACATCAGATAAAGCTGTGAAAAGGCCTTCCTGACCACGGCTGCCATCAGCTCATCAAGTAGGCGCTGTGAGTCCAGGAAGACCCCCCGATTGTGCACCACTCTTGAATAGGGATGTACTACCCCATCCAAGGTTAAAGATGGAACATCCCCAGATCAAGGTGGCCCAAACACCCACAGCCACTCAGTCTTGGTAGAATTGAGTCAGAGACGGTTCCTCCCCATCCAAACCCGTACAGCCTCTAGGCCCTGGGACAGAGTGTGGTAAGTCTCACTTTGCAGGCCTGGGATCAAAATATATAATTGGGTATCATCAGCATACTGATGATACCAAACCCCAAACTGGTGGATGACTCAATGGTTTCATGTAGATATTGAATAGGAAAGAAGAGAAAGTAACCCTCCATTCCCAATTAAATAACAAGGATAATAAGCCAAGTGCCATTTATTTTCATATCAGTTTATGTTTTCATGAGCAAATTTTATCCTCAAATATTATCTTAGCATCAGTAATGTTGGATTCTCAAAAGGACAGTATGTCCTTCACATTGCAAGCTGATGGAACTGAATTTGCTTCCTAATTAGTACTAACATCCAATGACATCAATCATTTTACTTGTCCTTTTCAAGGACAAATTGTCTTCTCTTGCTCTAGCACAACTTGCTAAAATCCTCTACGTGTGGGCACGAGAGTTTGATTAAAGCAATCAAGTTGGAACTCAAATGGAAAATGATTGGGCAAGTTCTTCTCACCTGCGCTGATATGTCAGAATCTGCTGCTCAATGTGTTCCCTGTAAGACCTTTCTGCTGTCTTCTGTGTCACAGCTACCAACTGGATGAGTTCAGACCTAGAAGAAGGAAGAAGGCTAAATGAACAGGAATCCATGAAATAGCAGCATTTTTCTGACCATAAAGAAGAATCTTTAGGGGCGCAATGGCTCAGTGGTTAAGACGCCAGGCTTGTTGACTGGAAGGTAGGCAGTTTGAGACCTGAGCGCCGCGTGACGGAGTGAGCTCCCGCACTCGCCCCAGCTCTTGCCAACCTAGCAATTCGAAAGCATGCAAATGCAAGTAGATAAATAGGTACCACTTCGGTGGGAAGGTAACAGCGTTCTGCGCGCATCATGGTGGCCACATGACCGCGGAAGCGTCTTCGGACAGCAGTGGCTCTTCGGCTAACAAACGGAGATGAGCACCGCCCCCTAGAGTCGGACATGACTGTGCAGGGGAAAACCTTTACCTTTACTGAAGAAGAATCAGTTTCAAACTGTTAAAGCAAAAATTTGTCTTTCTGTAATTCTTAAGTTGCATCAGTGTTCAACGTATTTTAGCTAATATTGGAATCCAGAAAAAAAAATTGTGAGGGCAACAACCAAGCCTGCTTTGGGGGGGCGGGAGTGAGGTTGGGTGGCATGGGCCACTTGACTATGACATTATGGTGAGTTGCAGAGATTCTCCAAGCTTCTCCAAGTCATTTCAGCTTCAATAACCTTTAGAAAACAAAAATTGGTTTCATTTATTTCCAGGGATCTATAAGGTTCATCACAAGATCAAAGAGCACTTCTGAGTCCCTCAACCATGAAGGAGGGGACACAGGATCTCAGAATTTGCTCTGATTTTTGAAAGGCATAAACCAGTGCTTCCCAAACCTGGGTAAATTACCCAAAATTGGGTAAAAGTGGTTTTTCTTTGGGTAACGACACACAAATCCATTAATTGACTTAAAATGTTTTACCTACATTGGGTAAAAAGGACTTTCTGATAAGCAGTTTTGGGTAATGAAGGAAAAAGTTTGGGACGCACGGGCATAAACAATACCAAACATTGCTTTCTGGCCCTTTTTAAAGTTGGTGCAAGGTCTGGAAATCTTGTTTATCTTCAGGCTAAGGGGAAAGCAAAGAATAATCGAATAAAAAATGCAGTCACCAATAAGGAGATTTGTGGACCTTTATCTTGAAAATCAAGTTAAGTTACACAATATGGAATATTATTCACGTTCATCTTTTGTTTTCAACAGTTGTCTATCATTAAGCAGGAACAAACTGACCTGGGTATACTCCAAAATACTTTCTTCTACTTCTTTTTATGCACTGAATATCAGATGGGATACAGAAAGGACTGATGCTGAACTGCTAAGAACATTTTGGTGTTGCTTGCATATTCTAAGAGTTATTTGGGAGTTTTTGCCCTTAAGCAATCTAAAACATTTTAAACAAACAGGGAAACAGAAAACCAGTTAAGGTGAAGCTGCAATTTCTAGGGAGGTGAAAACTGTTAGCAAGATTTTTAAAAACATCTATGCTATGCTCTTAAGAGTTTAAGATTTTATTCCCTGTCCCAAGACATATTGGGTTCCAGGCAATCCAAGAGATGGTGAGAGATTGAAAGTGGCAGGAAATGGACAGAAAAACAGTCTTTGTTTGGCTGTACAACTGGGGAAGCCTCAGTTCATGGCAATTTTAAGCCAATGAGCTGTGCTACACCACAATCTATGCAGTGCCCAAATCATTCTTAATCCACCCTAGCACCACTGCTTTTTTAGCTTGTTCATCCTCATGGGCTTGTATATTGAATTGCCACCAACATGGTGATGTGATCTCTCCTCAATGAAGCTGCATCTGCACTTTGGGGACCTACTGTGACCTACTGGCCTGTTGCTTCTTGCATCCGTGATGGGAAATGCAAGGTGGGAAGACAGGGCATTCCAGGAAAAGCACAGATGCCTTCAACTGTGCTTGAAGAACATAAACATAAAAAAGCCAATTCTTTAAGATTACCAGGACCCACGCTTTTTAAAATGTTGGCACACAGCAGTGGTGTTTTGCAGCTGCCACTGTATAATTGACCAAGATAGGTAGGTAGGTGATGAGCATGTGTGTGTTTGTGTATGCACACATCCAGAATATTTGTAGTGTGTGGTAGACCTCAATGAAGCTACAGCAAAAAGTATTGTTGATGCTTACAAACGAAAGTGAAACTAATGGCAAAAGATAGTTTTTGGTGGATGTAGAATTAATAGGCTACATATCTTCTTATTATTATTATTTTATCCCTTTTTAAAAATATAACTCAAAGTGATGAACATGCCTAATTTTTCTGCCTCCCATTTTCCCCACAACGCCGCTGTGAGGTGGGCTGGGCTGAGAGTGAGTGACTGGCCCAAGGTCACCCAGCCACCTTTCCTGCCTAAGCGGGGCCTAGAACTCACAGCCTCCTGGTTTCTAGCCCAGCCCCTTCAGCACTGCACCGAACGGGCTCTCACATATCAGGCTTAAGGACTGTGGGCATCTCGCCAATAGATGAGCAGAAGACTGGCTGCCTTTTCCATGTTCCTCTGTGTATTCTTTAATTCTACTTTAGCCAGATGGATTTTCCTGTCCAATGCTCAAATGATGGTATATACCAATTTTTATGGCACATTATTTATCTGAATAACCTCAACTCCATTTCATTATTATGTGGCCTAGTCAAGTACAATTATACAGAGAGAAACTACTGCATTAGTTAAAGCACAGAATCCACAGAGCTGTACTGTACAGTAACTGTTGCAATGCTTATTTTTCTGAGTTGGAATGACTGTCATGGAAAATGCAAAACTACCAGCATAAAATTATTCCTTGGATTTGTTGAGAAGTGCTCTCCAGAACAAAAAGCCTCTCAGCTGACAAGATGAAAGTGCTTTATGCATTGAAACTATTCTCTATTTTCCATTGCCATACACAAGATAATTTTAAGAGTAGAGATGAAAGACTTCAAAGGGCCTTTTTTGAAGGCACATAAAAACAGCAGCAAAGAAAATGAACTCTGCAGAAGAATGGAGAAAAGAAACTGATGAACACAAAACAGAGATAAATGGCAGAAAATCCAGTATGTTTATTCTTCCAACATGCACAAGTGATTTTCTTATACTTACTTTTCAAGGGACTTGAGAATGTAATTGTAGTTATTAAGCAGGAAGATGGCACTTAATGCTGGATCCTCATAAACTTTGGATTTACTGAGAAGATTTAGTTGTAAGTTGCCCAAAACTTTGCCTTAATAAAAAGAATGCATGAGGAAAAAAAGGCCACTTGCAAAGATCTCAAGTTTAACGGGTGTTAAGCCTACCGTACTTCCTTGTTCTACTCATTCGAAAATGTAATTTTAGTTGTTTTTATTTTGTATAAATCCTTAATGAAGATCTATTTCTAAAGCTCCTGAATAACAGTTTTTCAAGTGTGAAACATCTTTAACATTCACCATATGTAGTGAGAAAGTAATTATTTATTTTGTCTTTTCCTTGATAAATGGAGTTAACCTCCATTAAGGACTGAATGGTAGAACTTTCCAATATAAAACACTGTGTTTGTCATCTAATTAGAAATACAGACCCAGTGCCCTCCAGATGTTTTTGGACTCCAATAACCAAAATTCTCAAGCAAGTGCCAGATTGGGAAAGACTGATACAATAGATCTAATGCAGACTCTTAAGTTTTATTTATGTATTTATTACACTTCAATATCTAACAGGGGACAAATTCTGGATGATCTTATCTAAATTAGGTTTCAACTGGCATTTCCCTCTTGCTCTAGATAGACAGACAGACAGACAGACAGATAAAGATAACAACATTATCCCACTTCTCAGTACCACTACCACTAAGAGCAGCTGTCAGAACAATTTTATACTTGTCTTGTCAGAAGTCACAGCATTCAATAAGTCAGGTCAAATGCGTATGAGCCCAAGAGAGGGAAGGTGTTAGAGACTTGGAGAAATTACTCACAGATGTAGGTGCTCAGCAGCCGTCTACTGAACTCTGAACTGTAGCTACTGGCTGAAGAGCTAGTCTCTGAAAGGAACAATAATTAAATTAGTTACTATATGCTATTTAATAATCTATGTATGGCTGTTTTGCTGCTTCTTCAACCTTTTGCTTCTATAAGATCATCTAAAAGATTTTTTTAAATTTATTTATCATGAGAAAAAATGCTTTCCCCACCAACTGACTTTTTAATTTCTGGTTCTCGAGTTATTGTTGGCCTACAGCTTTACTCCTCTTCATCACTGGCAATGTTGGCTGCAGATACTGGGAATGGCTGACCTACGATAGCTGGGAACTTAAGATTGGGAGAAAAGGCTACTCTAAAAACTTGATTATTTTGGAAAATTTAAAGTAAGAACTATCTTCATCTCTATGAATTGCAATGAAGACTTCTGTTGCTGTTATGAATCATTTCACAGCTATCTTAACAAGTTGATAAATTGTGCAGTTTCTGAATCATCCTCATTCCAAAATTTATTTCACCGCCAGAACCATTAAGGCTCAAATAAAATGCATTTTAAGACTCATAAAACTTAACAGCCATTATTTCTGTTATCAATACAAGCAATACAGAATCTTCTAGGATAGTATGGAAATATCCAAGGTTTCTGAACAGGACAGGTTATCAATTACAATTAAACAGTAAAATATATGTCACGTGCCAATACATGTAACAGAGCCATAGCAGCCAATTTCTGTAAACAAAAATAGCAGTGTGTATGTTGTCATGTAGGTGGTTACAGGAAGAGTAATTAAACCTTTCTTTGTTTATCATTTTCCCAAAGCAACCTTCCCTTACCAAGCTGCCCCCCGCCCCCATCTCATCTTATGAGATTCCAGTTGTGGAAACAGAAATAAGAGGTGCACTTTTAGCTATCTCAGGAACAAAAGTATGTGGATGGCATCAGTTTGGACAGAACAACTGTAGCCCGGGAACAATTAATCTCTCCTTTTCTTTTCTGTTCCAAAGCAGAGCTTCACTGAAGTTGCTTTTTTAAAAAATAAAGGAAACAATGGCTCTTGGAATATTTTATGATATATGTGTATAATGTATTGTTTGCTCAGGAGAGTGACTGTTAACACTTTAGATCAAGGGCAAATCACCTGCTACCATCAGCAGGAGCTCTGTGCTGCATTACAGATGTTTAGTCTCTATGAAAATGAGCAGCGGCATACCAGCCATATGTGCAGGAAAAACAACTAGCCTCACTGATTTGGAAATTTTCAGACAATCGGAACAGATAGGCTTTTTCTGAGAATGATTTAAAAAAACCAAACCACAGAAATCTGTAAGTAGATACAGAGAGAGAGAGAGAGATTGAGACAGTAGTATTAGCTATGCATGTGGGTAGTACAAATATTACTGCTGCTTACCTCTGGGATCTAAAGGTATATTGTATGTGTCCCCAAGAACTATAGGATTTAAGGCAGAATTGAGGTGAAAGGATTGGAAGAAAAAGAGAAAGAAGGAAAGGAAGGAAGGCAAAGTTCAAAAAGACAGGTTAGAAACAACTATACTTTCCAGAACAAAGCAGAAGATACCAACAGACAGTGCCATGGATTCAGCAGAGGGGAGCCACTTCTTTTTAGAGGGTGCGTTCTTATCCCCACCTAGTCAGAAGCAAGCAACACTGCATCCAGCGGTGCTCACCCTTCAATAAGTGGATAGAGACTGCAGCCTGAACTGCTATAATCCCAGCCACAGCTATGTCATTCTGCCCCAAATATGCAAAACTGGAGGGCAGAAGCAAGACAACTTCTTCCCTAGCTCCACTGATTTTTTTTTTAATTTCCACTACATCCTGCTCTTGTGTATTGGTTCCCTGCAGTCCAAACAGAGGATTTAGGAGGCTCAGGATTGACAAATATGATCTCATTCACTTTCTATAGTTTTCATACTTTCCCCCATTTCTGCATCAGTTTGCAAAAATGGATAACCATTTTCTGTGTGCTTTTTTTAGCGCCACTGATAATTAGCAGTCACTCTTTGGGCCAATTAAGAAGTTGGCTCTACAACTGCCTTTGTCCATAATCATTTTAGCAAGTAAAGGAGGCATAAAGGTAGTGACATTGACAATTCAAGCACAGAAGTAGATCATGTTTCAAATACTGTTTAGTAGCTGTTAACATGCAAGATGCAGTTTGCACAGTTAAACCTTCTTAGCATGGCCCTGACTGGACAAAATGATGCTCATTTTAAAGATCTCAAGAAAAGTCACAATAAAGGAAACAAAAACATTATGATCATTAGGTAAGAAACACTTCTGAAATCATCATCAATAGCTGCATTACACACCCTGGAAGGTTGATATGAAAACTAGTGATGTGGTTTTACCTATTACCAGAAGCAAGGATTTCAAAACTTCTTAATGTCTTCTACCAAAAGAAACTCAGAATCAAATGAATGTTCTGTGCTACTACAGCTGGGTCATGAAATCCAGCTAACAACCTTTCCACATATTGAGAATGACCTGGGAAATGTGATTTCACCAAAAGATGTTGTGTTTTGGAGATAAAGGGCTGTTTTACATCCATCCGTTTAGGTTTCAAGGATCCCAAAGCTAGCAGCACATTTAGCACAATCTCTTTGATTGGTAGCACATTTAGAGGCTGATAAGAAAAGCCAGAGGCCACTCTCTAAGCTTATTTAAAACTACTTAGAAAGCAGCAGCTTTTACTGTACCAGAGCAAGACTAAAATGCTGAGCATTGCAAGGTATGAATGAGCAACATCCATGTAAGGAGGTTTGACTGCAAAGCAAGCAAAGGAAATGACTTGATCAGTGCCAGGAAGGCATTCTTGTGTCTTGGCATAGGTACCTTGGGAGGCCAGCATGGCACCTGCAGTCTCTTGAAAATCCAGCAATTGCTGCAGGAAGAGAATGGCCTGTAAAGAGAAAGGAAAGGCGCTTTAGAATGAAACCTCTGATCCATCTAGCCTGCTACTGTCCGCTGACTGGGAGCAGCTCATCAGGTTACAGAGAGAACTTTTTCCCAGTCTTACCTGAAGATGGCAGGGACTGGAGACTTCTGGGTGGAAACATGGCAGACTAGCACGTCTCTGCGAAACAGCGGGGATGTTGCAGAGGCAAAGACTGACAGCCGGGCGATATGCCTGAGCTAATGGAGCTTCTCTGGACAAGGAGAAGCCAGGAGATCACCCACATGAGCTCTGGGGGGCAGCTCCTTGTGAGGAAGCCCACAGGGTCCGGAGGGACCCTGCGGGCAAACTGTGAGTAGAGTGCCGGGAGCTGCGGGAGAAGACACCATGCTCACAGCCTTGCACGAAGCTTGTTCAAAGGACACTGGGTCTGCCCAATCCACTTTCTAAAGCATGTTTCAATGGGGCAAATTTAAAGTGTAAAGAGACCTTCAGGGCAGCAGAGCACCTAAAGCTACCTGGGTGAATGTACCTTCAATCTGGGACAAATTAAAGTAAAAAGGAAGGAATTAGTTATAAAGATTTTAAAAGAATTAAATGCAAAAAGCTTACTGGGATTTGGGGATAAGAAAGTTAAAGAACGGACGAACAGGACAGTTAAATTTGGAATATTGCCTCATTTAAAGTACTTATTGAATTAAATAAACAGATGATATATATCTCCGTGGGAAAGAAGAATGTTTAAATTTGTTAAGGAAGCTGATTGGCTGAGAAACATGAAGTTCTGAGAAGATCATGTGATTACAGAAGTACGGAGTGCTGAAAGGGACTAAAGTATGGACATGGGAAAAAAGCCCCTCTTTTATTTTTTTACTCCCCTTTTAAGGATTACAGATTTGAAATAAAGAAAAATGGTTATTACTAAAGGGGGTGAAAGTTACAGAAGGGAGGAGGATTGTTGGACCACTCCAGAAGAATATATTTGTTTACGATAGATAAATTAATAGAAGAGGATACTATTTTGTCGGCCAGCAAGATTATTATATGTGTATAAAAAGAAGATATATTGAAGTACCCACAATGGAAGATAAAGTAATAAATACTTTTGCGGAATACTGAACCTTTTCTGGACTTTTTGCTGAAAATGGAGAGCTAAAATTACGATTTTTAGACTGGACGATTGAAAAAGTGTTGAATAAGGGGACGAAGGGATTATGGTTATGTTCAAGAGGGAGGTAGGATAATAATTTTGATTGTAAGTGCTGTAATGAAGGTTGGAAATCACTTCTTTAATTATCTTTTTTTCTTTCTTTTAACTGCATTGTTTCCTGCACTTTTTCTTTTTTCCTTCTTTTATATATTTCTTATTTTTATTTTATTCAAGTAAAAATTCTCAATAAAAATTATTTTTAAAAAAAGAAGATGGCAGGGATCAAATTCAGAACCTTTGCCTATATGGCCTGCACTTTACAACTGAGATATCAATCTCCATGTTTTGTTTAATTTTTTTTTAAATTAACTGGGGTTTTCCTCCATTTTGTTTCTTAAAAGATCAGTTGTTCTATATCCGTTAAGAAAGGATAGATGTATCCTGGGGAACACGTGTCAGGCAGCACTTCGTGTCAAAGCTAATTTTAGAGCAACGTAATTAATATCACCTAAAATACAGGCCTCTAAGCACCATCCTAAATGCCATCTAATTCAGAGCTTGACATAAAGCAGATATGGAAGGAATCTGAGGCTTAGAAGATTATTTACATTTTGGTGTCTGATGCTCAAGCAACACATCAATTGTCCATGTGAAAGGATAAATCACCCTATGTGTGAAATATGCAGCACACAGCTGCCTCCCCTTCTTTTTTTACAGTAGTGCAAAGCATAAGTGAGAGAGATCCTGATCAAGACCACATGTAAACTGGAGTTGAGAATCTCCCTCAGCCATGACTTGTGGATCTCACCATCTAAAAGTTTTTTTTTTTTAAAAAAATCAAAATTAGTGATAACAGAGTTTTGTTTTCCTTGTTTAAAGGCCCATATTGGGGGAAGAGGATTTTGCAAAGTAAATCCTTGTGAGGAAGATTCTGCTCCAGATGTATTAACTTGATCAGGATCCCTCCCTGTGCTTATATACTGTAGTTATAAACCAACATCCAAAGGACAGCTGCATCCTACATATTTAATGCATTTTGTAGTTTAGCTCTCAGCTGAAGTGTGAGCACAGCTGCTCAGGGATCATCCACAACTGAGCCCCACAGGAATTCTAGTTCAACACTGCTTGATTATCATGTCCCCCACACTGTCATCTCTTCTTGAATTGTCAGGACTTTGCGGCTTCCTCTTTTAAAACAACAGAGCTACTCTGTTCCAGCCGCTTGAGATCCATCCCTGCCTTCACCCACTAGCCCCTCCTGCTGTTTTCCTGAGCAAGCTGAACTCTTTTTTCGCTACCCCACAGGAGAGTGGAGCAGATCACAAAGCAGCTCAATGCTCCTGTCAGAGCCTATGAATTTTTAAATGGACAGACTTCGTTTCTGATGGAGGCCTTGGCAATGCTAAAAAAGATTAGTAGAGGAAGAAGAGAGGAACATTTACTGCTTGCAGACAAACCCTAGGAAGACACTGTGAGAGTTGTGCCTAGCCTTTGCCAAACTGGAATCCCAAGGATTTCTTTCCAACTGATGCTCTCTGCTAGGACATTTGCCGGAGGCTTGAGCTGAAAATCCTTGACTGATGTCAGAAGTAACAGACTATAAGTGGTTTAGTGTTTGTATGCTAAGCTAGTACATCCTAGTGCAGCAGAAGACTAGGGGGGGGTGTTATTGTCCTCCCCAAATTGGGAGAGAGACCATGAAAAAAGAAGAAGAAAAGAACAAAGAAGGCAGGAAAGCCCGTTTCCAGCTGAATGAGCTGAAGCAAAGGGACTGAGCATCTCAGCTGTGTTCTTCTTGGAATCCAGGATTAGAGTGGCTTTTCCAAGGTTTGGCCTTAGGAGCCAAAATGAAACAAAACACTTTATGATAGTTAATTCTTTCTCACTATTGGGATATATTTTCAGGTTCTGGGCTCAGGAAAAAACTATTATGATAGCATCCCAGTCCCAATTAACTCTTCCTTGTTATTTTACAGTTACAGCAGTCAAAAATATTGTTGACAATATTATTGTAATTGTTATGGCCTTAAAACGTAACATGGCCAAGCAAGGTAAGAACAAAATGCTTCCAAACACACCTACATCCTTCTCAGAAAAAAAGTGGTCGTCTTTGACAGAGTGATTGTGGAACTTAAAATATGAAAAGTTAAGAACATCTGCACCAGGTCAGCTGTCCATTTTCAGCAACCCATGCTGCCTCCCAATCAAAGCAGGCTAATGCTGTACATACATCCTGACATCTGATTGAGGAATATATGGTCTATCAACATATGCTGGCCTTTCTCAGTCTGTGTCTTCCAGATGGATAGGACTACATTTCCCAAAATCCCAAGACAAGGAGAAGACTTTTAGAAGATGGCATGTTAGATTGGTTGCACAGGCTTGAGATTCATGGTTGTGACCTGGAAGGACAATCTCCCTGTAAAGGAATCCTAAATGTACATCAGTAGATAGATCTGTATATGCATTTCTGAATTTGTCTAACCAAAGCTACAACTGGATGATATAAATGGTAGAAAGTGTGGCAAGTATTCATATTTTCTGAATCTGTTGCTCAAACTCACAGACTGGATATATGACTGTATGGAGTAGGAACAAGGAAGGAAACGATAAGACGAGGGATAAAGTGGCTCCCATTTAAGTCACATTTCCTCTTCACCATCGAACATACAGTAGGAACCAGAAAGAGGAGAGAAGTATGCAGAACTTTTATCCTGGTCTCAGCAAAATGCAACCAAGTTTCAAATCTACAAACTACACAAAATGAAAGGGGAAAAAATGCCTAGGCAGAATTTGTAGGTGTGACACTAATCTCATTAGACTAATCCCAGTCTCTGACCGTAAAAGTGGTTCAATCTTACAACATTAGGTTTCTCCCGTTTCTGTAAAACTGTGATGAGAAATACAAACAAAAGAGAGGGGACAGTTACAGGCTTGATTTTACCAAGAGACATTCTGAATTGTCTTCACATACATTGCTGGTGAGTTCGTGAACTGTCCCATCTTTTGGCATATTATATTCCTTATCTGGATTGTTCTGGAAAGAAAAAAAACGTTGATGCAATAGTTAAGAATGGTTTAAAATGATTATCTTTTTTATTATATGAATACATTTGTTGAACCACCTCACTCTTTCCATGGCCATAAAGTCCAAGGGCACCACCTACTGGTAACTGGAAAAAAAAAGATGCTTAGATAGATGCTTATTTTAAGCCACCTCCA
Source organism: Charina bottae (assembly GCA_023362775.1). Lineage (NCBI taxonomy): Eukaryota > Metazoa > Chordata > Lepidosauria > Squamata > Charinaidae > Charina > Charina bottae. The sequence goes on along the minus strand of JALMGJ010000002.1, from coordinate 124,741,098 downwards.
TTGTTACGTTTGATTTACCCATAATTAGTGTTCTCTTTCTCAGCCAGATGAACTACAAACATTTTAAGAGTGAGAACTCTGCTATATGGTTGGAAATACCACTGATTAAGAGATATTATCCAATGTATTTAGTCAGAAATATGCCTTAAGCTCAAGAAAACAAAGACAGATTTTCTTTCTTTTCTCCAGGATAATTTCTGGAATTTGTGATTATTACTACAAAATTACTACAAACAAATGACGCGTGCGTCATCCGCAGAAGCGTCTTCGGACAACGCTGGCTCTTCGGCTAACAAACGGAGATGAGCACCGGGCCCTAGAGTCAGACACAACTGCACAAATGTGCGGGGGGAACCTTTACCTTTTTTTACTACAAAATTAACAATGGAAACATTTCCACAAGTTTCTTGGATTACTTTTGGTGACAAAGAGATAATTAACCAGCAGAGGGATGATAATTACCTTGATATTATCTGCAAAATCTTCCAGAGCCTTGGCTCCCGTGGTCTCCATTGAGGTTATGAGGCTTGGTAACTTGTTCTTAGTGCTGGCTGCAGTACCCTGAAATATGAGTCACAGCTCATGAGACAGTTCAAAGCAGGGATAGCCACTAATATCAACTGAACACGGAGCAGATCATTCACAGTTCTCTTGGGGTATAAAGTTCTCACATGAGTCTATGAAGGTTCTCAGTCATCCAGGTGGAATTGTCTGTGGCTTGAATCATGTCAACTGGATTTCTATTTTCTCAGTGGAAACGTTTCGCTCCTTTTATCCAAGGAGCTTCTTCAGTCTGAGCCAATCTCACATGAGGTTTATTTCACAGTCGGGAAAACTTTCTTGATTAAACGCCTTGCTAGGTACAGCATGTGCTCCTGACAAACTGAACCTTACAATCTTTACTATTACTCCATTTCCTGCCCGAGCTGAGCATATGCATTGAAGCATTTCCCATTATGGTACTAGGCAGCTTAACTTACCACTACTAGTTTGGGAAGTTAAGACCCCAGAGAAACTTTCCATGCTTCCAGGGACAAATCTACTTAAGCAGCTAACCTTAGTGGCATAAGGCCTGGTTACTTGAGGGACTGCCTGTCTCCCACAACATCTGCCTGGCCAATTCAATCCTGCAGGGTTGGCACGCTCCAGGTTCCTTCGATTAAACAATGTCATTTCTCAGGACCCCAGAAGTGCGCCTCCTCAGTAGCAGCACTTGCCCTCTGGAACGAGGTTCGCCCCGAGATCTGGATGGCCCCCCCTCTGCTGTTGTTTAGAAGAGCTGTGAAGACCTGGCTCTTTATCTAGACCCCTCACTTCATCATGCTTGCCATTTTTTTCTTTATTTTTTATGTTTTGTTGTAATTTCTTTGATTGTTGTGAGTTGTCCAGAGTCATTGAGAGACAGGCAGCATACAAGTTTAAATAACAACAACAATGTCTAACCTGAGTTAGTCAAGTAAGAATTGACACTGTATCTGTGTAAAATATGAACACTATATATGAAAACTCTCTGGAAGTTTCAGATAATGTAGAATTCAGCTGTGCACCTCTGGGCACAAGGGAGCACATCGTCAATATTCCTTATGCTGATTTCCCTGGTCCTGCAATGCAATTTAACATGTCCTATCCTTATCAAAGCCCATTTTGATCTAGTTCCACTATATAGTTAGACATCATTTTCATCTTTCTTTTGTAAATGATTTATATGGCCACCCATTTCACAGCAGTGAGTCTGCTATGTTTAAGTTTTCAGAGGCGCCGTGTTTCCAGTTTCCACCTTTCTATTTGGTCAGGCTGAATGAGATTAAGAATAAAATCAGACTAAGACCATCTTTGCTATGAACCATTGCTTAGAGACCTTCTTGTTAGTGACAAATCAAGATTTTTAAAAAAATTAAGTTGGGCACGTGGGATCTATTTTATACTGTATGTGGGACGTTCATTAATTTTATTACTATCTATCTTGAATGAAAGCTGATGATACCCAGCTGTATATCTCCACCTTAAGACAAGCAACAGATACAGTGGAAGTCCTGAGCTTGTGCTTGAAGGCTGTGAGGGACAGGATAAGGCAAAACAGGATTATCCTAGCAAGAAGGAGATGCTATTTCTTTAGAGGCTCCCTGGTTCCAGAACTCTGAATAAAATGGCACTACCATAAAGGAGCAGGCCTGCAACTCGGGGATCCTCCTAGATTTGTGGCTCCTGCTGGAATAGCAGGTAGAAGTAGTGGTCACCAACCCGTGTTTTTGCTTCGCTTCACTCCTGCTTTCTGTGAACTGTCTCCTTTGTGTTTGTACTAGTTCTGCTTACTAGACCAGAGTGTATATTTGCATTTTCATATCTATTACTCTTTCATTTGACTTTGGACATGCATATGGTCAATCAAACTGCTATAGTTCCCAACTGCTGGCAACCATCACCATTCTGCCATGAAAAACTAGACATTGCATTCTGAGTGTATGTGGCCTAGTGGGTTCTAGTTTAATTGCTAACCGATTACCTGCAAAACCTGATCAAATTCTGGCTTTGTCTGCTTTAAGTGCCTTAGGATGGGGAAGATAGTCAGCACAGCTGAGTAATCGTGACGTATAATGGCCTTCCGGGCTGCAGACACAATGTTATCGCCTTCGATCATCAAGTTGTCTAAAGACTCCTATAGAAAAGCAAATATTGGGTGACTTAGAGAAGTGAATATGGGATTTTGAACTATAGCCAAAGAAAGGACATGCTGAGTTTTGAAGGGACCTGAATAAGGGAATCAAATGTCTTCTTCTGGTGATGCTCCGGGATGATTTCAGTTAGTAGCTGGTACTCGCTTTGGGCCAGTTTTATGAAGGCACTCACACAGTGGATGTACGCATCGATCTCCATGTCCAACATGTCATCTCTCCCTAAGTGGGTTGTAGAAGAACGTAAGATTCCAGTTTCTTTTAGTTGACATATAAGCATATGCACAAATACAGAACAGTCAAATATAGCAGAAAACTGTATTATACATATATTAAAAATTAACAGTCTACCAATTGTGTAAGTGACCCAACTTTATGCCATTTATCTAATCACAAAGTAAACCTGCCAAGGTAAACACACCCACCTGACATACATCTAATGGATATTAGATATTTATCAAAATCATCAGGTGTTGTAAAAGGGATAGTATAAAGTATCTTAAGATGTATGTACATATATAGAAGAAAGGCCAAATGTGAATAATTCAACATATTTCACTTGTATGTTCTTTAATTAATGTAAAAACCGCCCAGAGTCCTTCCTTAGGTGGGAGATGGGTGGTGATAGAAATTTGAATAATAAATAAATATAAATAAATAAATAAATAAAATACTGTTAATTGGTGTCTTAACAATGGATTTTTTGCTAAAACCTGCAAAACTCCTATTCTTGTAGTCTTCTAACTAGGGATTTGGGGATTAATTTACAACTTGATTAAGAAGGATCAATTACCATTCATTTAATTGTTATTATTTGTAAATTCTCTACATACCAGAGTGGGGCAAACTTATCAAATTTCTAATTTCTTAAATAAACAATGGAACACTCTCAACAGACTAGGCTCAGATATGGTTTTACTGGCTATAACATACTCCATTCTTAATGAAGTCCATAGTCCAGGAATAAAATCATACTATAGCTATAAGCAGGATGATTCCTTTAAAAATATTCATGCCACCAGAATTTGGTACGTCTCCAAAGTGCTCCTATATCTTCAGTCAAAAGAAGTGGTTTCAAAGGAAGTAACTAATATGCTTGAAAGAGTGTCTATAACTTTTCACATTTTATTATTAATAACTAATGAAATTATAGAAATATTTGGAAATATTCTTTCCCCTAGAATTCATTCATCAAATAAGAGTTGATATATTATGCCCTAACAGTTCCACCATCTGATTCTTCTGCCTTGCTTCTCCATGGCTGATGTTTTCTCATCCAGCATCCAGCATCCAACAGCCAATCAACCCAATCTGCAGAGTCCTATGATGCATCTCTTACCCAACTGTATGACATCAAACTGCTTAGACAGAGTTTGATGAATGTTCACATTGGTAAAGCTACATGTGTTCAGAAAACCAGCATGTCTGGTTGAAGAGATATATTCTTTTATTTCCAACTGGCCGGTTTTCTATGCAAAATGAGTTTACTTCCCTCCCTACCCTCCCAAGAAGTTTTCAGACATAATATTTCCCCTCCTTCTATCTCAAGCAGCCTAGTCCAGAAAAAGCAATACGTTTCTGCATTATATTTTGAACTGAAGGGTAATTGGTTTTATCTAATGCTAGAATTAAGAATGAGGCTTTCAGAACTATCTTTCAACATAAGGATGCTGCAATGTCTGGGCTCTGGGAGGGACAAGGACAAGTTTTCATTTAATGCCAAACTAAGGTTTTTTTTGAGAATGGTATCTCTACTAGTCCTATGAATGCTTTACCTACTTTCTGCTAGTCACTAGGATGCATAGCACTGACTATGCAGATATAGATTTACAACATGCTACCTACTGCACGGAATGATTGCAGTGATATCCTTCATGATGTATAGGGAAAGAGCAGGCATCTATTTTGCCATTACACATACCCATGCCATAAACAGAGTCTACTCTATTAACTGAGGGAAAAAATATAAGAAATGCTCACTATTAAATTAGGGGCTTTGTAAGATGAAAGAGCTAGCAGAATGAAGGTATTTTATTCCAGTTCTTATATGTTCCTTCTGACTCTGTAAGGACACACAATCTGCTCAATTTCATATGCTGCCAAGAGAACCTGCACATCTATCCATCACTCATGTATGTGGAACATGCCTATTAAAAGTGTATAGAAATGCATTCCAGCAGAATGAAAAGTGAAAAAGATTAATAACCAAGATTTGAAAACAGGCAGGAAGGAGTGAGCAAAGAATCCCGTATGATGGTCTAACACAGCAACATTAAACTGGGATGAGGATAAGAACAAGAGTGACAAAGGAGACATGCTCCTAGAGTCAATGAATGTTCTGTGCCTTCCACTTTGGCCCTGTTAACTCTCAGGTTGCCCTTTTAAACCAATAAGGATCAGCACAGTGATCAACTGTGCTCCTCTATATCTTCCAGATTTCAGACATTCTAATTCTGGAAAACAACATTTTACCTGGAAGCATTCTAAGAGAATATTGCAAGAAATGTTAAAAAAAGAAGAAGAAGAAGAAGTCAAATTAGCCAGCCTTAAGTTTCATGTACTTACCAGCAACTGGCCCGTGCTTGTCAACCAAGGAATCGGAAAGATGCTTAACTCGTAAATCATGCTCATGACCTAGTGAGATGTCAGCGGGCATTAACAGAAGGAGTGGTTTATCCAGGACCATCACAGCACCAGTGCTTGTCCTTCGGGTTTTACTGGCTCATCAGACATTTAGAAACATTTTTCCTGACAACACAGCCTACTACCCCATGTTGGAACACTACAGCAGCAGTAGCAGTTTCAAGCAGGATAAAGTCATGATGCAATACAGCCTTGGTAGTCAAAAGCAAGTGCAACCACAATTTTCAACTGCTGCTGCCTTTATTTCAACACGGACTCCCTAGGAGGAGGAAGGGACAGCAGGAAGTTGCACCTCAGGTGAACAAACTTGATCTAATCAAGGTTGAAAGGGCTACCACCTTTGGAAATGAAGTGTATAAGGATAGAATGTGAAAGAAAAGGTCCCCAAGCTACCATGGAACTTCTGTTAGCCAATCAAACTGCATCACAGAATCGATGACCCTAAATTTAGGTGACTTGCAAATATTCAAGCTGTGTAAACAATTACCCACTACTACTCTGTCTTTCATATTCATCACTTTTGTTCTCTTTGCTTTTTGACTCCTAAACAAGCTTTGTTATTTCTAGTGTGACCTGAAGGCATACCATCAGTGAGGCTAAAGGCTAACAGAAGCCTTGCGTATAGAAATCCAAAACCCAAATTAGAACCCAAGCGTGAGAAAAAGAGAAAGAAGTGATTACCTTCTATAGGAATGAGGTTAGAGGCCCCCTTTTTCCCATCTAGACATTGCTGAGAATATTGTTTCAGAAGGTTCTGAGCCTTACGGATCGTGCCTGTCACCAGAACCATAAGAAAGGAGAGACAAAGAGACCTTGGAGGTGAATGAGAAACAAAAACACCAAGCAATCCTCCACCAGCACCTGGTCCTCCAGATCAAGTGTGAGCGCACTAGCCAACCGTGAGAATGCTCTACATATATACGTACAGAACTCTCTTGCTGTGTGTCCTTTTAATAAACAGTAATTGCTGACTCCCTTTGAGAGATTGTTAAAGAGTTCCTCAATATGAACTTAATTTGAAATGCTGTCCAAGCCACTAAAATCCTCTATTTCAACTACATATTGTACAGATTGGGAAGCATAAAGCATGGAACATTCCAGCAGTAATATTTTAATATTTTAACCCTGATTTAGTATGGAATAGCTACATGACATTTTCATGATAAAAGATAAAGGCATTAACAATCAGGACATCTAAAATTCTGTTGTAAATACTGTTTTAAACTACTTCAGCTCTCTCTCTCTCTGTGTGTGGACATGTACATGTAGGGTTTTTTTTTGGGGGGGAGGGTGTTAGCAGGAACACAGAAGTGCTTTCACACTGTCCCCTGCCAGGGTATTTTTTTCAATTTCCAGTCTACAGCCTTAGGATTTCTTGGTAGTCTCCCATCCACACATAACCCTGCGTAGCTTTTTTGAGATCTGTCAGGGTTGGCTGGATGTTGCCATATATACAAAAGTCTTAAGGATTTGAGTAACATATAGTATAAAAGTGTTACAAATAATAAATAAACAAATAAATCCTAATGTTTGAATCAAGGCCCTCTTGACACATTAAAGACGCAGCATTTGACCTGAAAAAACGTGTCTGTATAGGGTGTCTTCCGCAGGCTACTGTGGACAGCAGTGTCAGAGTTCTTCTAACTACAGAAATGAAGCAGGTGGTTACCATGAACTGAGCCTTTTCACTTGCTCTGCTTTCACTGTGGCATGCCTTCTCCATCATCCTATGAGTCATTATCTCATTCTCTTGCTCAGATGCAGCTCTTTGGGGAAGCTTCTGGGGGAGACTGAGAAGGCAGACTTACCCTGGGGTTAACTGTGGCCTTTTGCTGGCTTTGAAGATACTGCCTGTCAACTATACTGCATTGTTTTAATCGTTTTATTTGGCTTTCCATTCATATTGTGAACGTAATTATTTGATTAACTCTTTGAATAGTTACTTTGAATCCAAGAGGAAAATAAAGTGTATGCCTTTTTTTTTTAAAAAAAGAGCAACTTTAACAGGCATTTTGTAGACATCAATTGCATTAATTCGACTGTATGTTAAGCCCCTTGTCAGTGACCTACCTTAGCTGACTTTTGGGAGCACAAACATGGAAAACAGTCTGTTTATTCCAAAGAGTTGCTCTGTATGAATGAAAGGGAAGTCAACTAATTGTATTTAGGGTCTCAAGTTAGACACCCTCCCCTGCTGTACACTAGGGTTCCCCCAAAACCCACCCTCTCACTTTAACTGCAATCATTATAAGAGAAGGACCTGGTAATGTTTGGAATGTTGCAGATAATCAACAGAGAAGGACAGATGCCTTTGTGTTACAGTGTATATGAAAAATGCCATCTCTAGCTGATGCTCAATCAGTTTAGAAGAAACCACATAATTTTTTAGGCTTTATGCCTCAAATGGAAAGACTCAGAACATTCACTTTCTAAGCAAACAGCAAGTAACAAAGTGAAGATTTCACAACATTTTACTGGATTCCTCAGTGAAGGTTTACTTTCAAGGCCACAAAAGAAATCCATTCCCTTCTCTTAGGAACAGCTGGCCAAAGAAATAACACTAGCTGTGTGTTATTCCTGAGCATTCTCACCATGGATAGAGCAGGATTTTGACAAAAAGAGAAAGTAAAGAGAAAGTTCGATCTGTACAAAACAGGGCAAGCACCCAGAAGAGCCACAGGCAACAGAAACCAAGAGCTAGTTTAACAGGCCATCTCGCCTCTCACCCTCTTCCTAGCAATAAAAACTAAAAAAAGGGACAAGAGGTCAAGCTATTTTCCTCCCCAACCCTAGGACTTCTGTGTTCATTTATTCAAAAGAATAATTACGCGCCCCCCCCCCATATTTTTTTTAAAAGAAAGCATTAAACTGTGGCCGAAGCAGGATGTTGCAACTAAGAAACACTGAAAAAAGCACAAAAGAGAAAGTATTAACATGTCAGTCTACAAACAAATCTTGGTTTTACATGAGAAGTATTAGTAAACGTGCAACAAAATAAATAATGGAAGCAGGAGCACAGGCAGGAGTACACAAACGCCATATATTTCTCTGGGCTGCAGCTGTTATTTCATAGAAAACTACTGTAGGCACAACGTCCCAAAACTGAACAAATTGGAAAGGTTAAAAAAAAAAACCTTTATGACTCTAATGGGAGCAGAGAGAATATTTTTTCAAATGCATCATGAAAGAAACGTTGCACTTCTGCCAAAAGGCTAACAACAAAACAAGACAATCCCAACATCCAGACGGTCCTGGGTTTGCAATACCATATCTACACAATACAGCACATTACATTTTGACCCAGTATTAGTGTGCCATTACACTTTACATGTGATAATAGAATAGGAGTGGCATAAGGAACCTCACCTCGGCTACAAGTTATTGTACTGCTATTACATCTGGTTCAAGTGGGACGTGCTGTATTGAAACCAAAAGTATTTGGCCTCAAAGTAAATAAAAAACACTGTGACCATAAATGGGGTGTATACATGCAATATACTCCATAAAAAGCAAACATAACTTCTAAAGTGTGCTATGTTAATTTAACTCACACATTTCATGTATCCAGAATAATATGCAAAAGGTGAAAGATTTATATAATATGAAGAAAAACCAGGGTACAGTATGGATTGCCAAGATTCACTTCAAAACAAGATAAACAAAATGTGTGCGGGGAGGGGGATATCACCAACAAGGTTACCAATATGGCATGAATACTATTGCGTTAACAAATGTCAATCTAAGCTAACTTCTGATGGTAGTTTATTTATTTATTATTTATTATTTAAATTTATATGACCGCCCATCTCCCCCAACCGGGGGACTCTGGGCGGCTTACAATAAAAACTACAATTAAAATACAAATATAAAATTACAACAAACAATATAATATAATAAATAAGTATAAAATCCAATCTAGGCAAATCAATCTTAAAAATAGGGAGGCCTATTTAATATACTTGAAACCGATTCAGTAATAGCAAGAAAATTGATTGTGTAACGTCTATGCTGAACTTGTGCTTCATTAAATGTCATTTCTTGACTAAAGTCCTAACGAATTCATTTTAAAGTATTTTTAAACTAAGATTGCAAATCATAGGTAAATTTCTAACAATGCTATAACGTTCAAGTAAAAAAAAATATGATTTGCAATAAATTATGAGATCTGTCATATTAATAAAAACAGGTCTAGTTTTCTTCTAGGTGATTTATGGCACATTAAGATGCACATGTCTTTATTTCCCCCATAACTGAAAAACTTCCTTTCTTCGTTGGTAACCTCAATACAAGTTTAGCTACTATGTATGCAGCAAGCATCAGCATGAGCTAATCCCAATGCAAGACTGCAATGTTAGCCCCCCATGCTCTCCACAGATAAGGACCCTTCATGTCTTAGCATCCTCCTCCAATTTACATAAGAACAATTAACCATGTTTATCTCCGGACACACTAAATGCTGCTGGGTATTAATTCTGTGCTACTGAAGAGCAGAGTACTTAGCATCCTAATTATGCCTTGATGGATTCTATTGGAAGTCAAATGCCTTTGTTCTAGATTTATTTCTCTTGATTAGGCACTTCTGAACCAAGTGGGATAGCATGGTGGTTACTAATGAAGGCATCACATTCAAGGTAGAAGCAGTGATCAAACAGGAGAAGAGGAACAAGCTGTTGCTTCTAATCTTACCCAGCTGTCCTCAGAAAACTATTGCCATGCGAGCATCCTGGAAGCATTCAATGATTCTTGTACAGATTAGTTAGCATTCACCAGCAGGAAGGTGAACTTGGAACAAGCAGATGACTTGTAGCCAGCCTAGAGAGGACGACTAAACTGTACTTCTTGAGGGAAGAAACATCTTTTCAAAATGGATCCACAGAATTCTTCAGAGGTTTTTGTACAGAAAACGTTCTGATGCAATAACCTCTCTGCTGGGGGTAGAGGTGTCAGCTTTAATTCTGACAGGATGTGAGAGTTTTTGTTTTTGTTTAACTAACTGATCTTAAGTTCCAAGCAATTACTGAACATATTGGTTTACAGTTTCTTTGCATTAAACACTTTTGTTGAAGGAAAGTTTCCCTACAACTTACTTTACACTTTGACTACAAGCAGGGTACAGATGCATGAGTGACCACAATTTAAAAATATGTGACAGTCCATACAAAAGGTAAGCTCTCCAAAAAATCTAGTTACCTTTTGGTGGGAATATTTCACTTGCATACTTGAATCTAATATTTCTGCAGCACAGATTTATAGGATATCAGTTTAACTTACTCACTTTGTGATACGCTTCTATTACAGAAGCATATCACATGGAACAGAACTCCGAAGTTTAAAACTGATTAGGAGGATGGGACTTAACATTTACAGAAAATGGAATAGGTGTTTCCTTGCCTATCATCCAAGATGGATAGGAGACAAAATAAGGGATGATTGCATTCCAACAAAAGAAACCAAGAGCGACAATTTGACAGAGACACTAGAATTTCTCCTCTAGAACTGCCCTTGAGAGCTGAATTATTTCTGGGAAATAGAAGATTTCTTACCTGCCAAAGAATTATGAAGACACAATTATCTTCCATTATTTTGTCAGATTGCTTCGCTGTAGGGCTCTTTTAGATACATACTAGTTATCTTTCCTGACAGATCAATTCAAATTGCTAGCAGACCTAGCTGGCCCAGCATATGAGAAGCAATTGTTTCATTATAGGTGTTATGGGCAAGTGGCTTACCACTTCTTTAAGTGTGTGAATTAGTCCTATCTGGTCCACTGAACTGCCCCTCCACTTCATGCACGTGATGTTTTCCTGGCTGGAAATGTCAAAAGCAGAATTCACTGAATCTACTGCCTTACAAACCAGAGGAATTAGTAGGCCCTTTCTGATAGCATTTGTCATTTCAGATAAGTGTCACTGGGAGAAAGAAGGGAAAGCCTTTAGCTCAATAATTAAGCTTTGTCTATAGCTGTGGAGGGAAGTGGGAAGCATCTGACAGATTAACAAAGATGCACACATGTGAAGTTGAACTTAATAGAAGAATTTAGCACCAATCTTCTTGTCTTCTCTCAGTACTGGCCAGCTTTCAGGAAGAACTCTAGGGCATGGCATAGATTTGAGATGTTCCACTCGGGTATGCCAAGCACTCCCATTGGTAGCAGCAGTAACAGGCCTGAAATTGCATCTCAGCACATGAAAAAGTAATACATTCTGAGAAGCTGCAGAAAGGACACACATAACACACACCTGGGATGTGGACTGTCAATAATATAATTAAAAATAAAAAAAATCACAAAAATAATAATTATAATTACAATTATATTTTCATGCCTGACAATTTAACTTGAGTGCTCTACAACCCCCTATTCATCTATGTCTTCTATAAAAAAGCACCTATAATTCACAGCTTCATGCCGCAGTTTCCCTCCCGAAACATTATGTTGCAAACTCATTTTCTCAAAGGCAAGAAAATGTTGGTATGGAATAGAGGCCTTAATTATTGCCTTCTCCAAGCACTTATCCTTTCAGTTCAACTATCAGCTACACTCTAAATTCATTATATGTGAAGCAATCTGCCCTAGAGTAGCTAGAAGGTAAGAGAATCTTAATAAAAAATAATCACTCAGAAAATAGGCTTAAAGAGATTTTTTTTAAAAAAAATGCATAACTAAATAAAATAGTTAAATTTAAGAATCTAGTAAAATTAAGGCCTTTACTCCACTGAATAATTACAGAGGAAAAAGCCTAGTGAAGAGAATAGATGCCACTTTACTATGGCTTTAGATCATCAGAATGATGGGAAGGGTTAGAGAGGCCTGATACAGACAGGGCTGAGATAGGAAGATGAAGTAAAGGACGACTGGAGAGAATGATGAAATAATTTGAGGTGGGAGAGGATGGATATGGGTTTGTGCACATCTGTGGGCAACACGGCAGGAGAAGAAGTGAGGAGAAGAGTGAAGAAGAGGAGAGAGAGATTATTCTAAAAGGGAGAGTGAAATGAGTGAATGAATGAGCAGATCCTGTGTCAACTGAGAATGTGGAGTATGAGAAAGAGTAAACTACTGGTTCCTTAAGATACTTGCTTATATTGTAGATCAGATCTCATTTCTATCTTGCATTCAGGCTTTGAATCCACTTAGTATGCAAAAAATAAAATCTCTTTCAAGTCAAGCTTGACTTCTGTTGACCTCATTGACATATTCATGCCATTTTCTTGGCAGCAATACAGAAAAGGGTTGCCATTGGTTTCTTTGGAGATGGTGGGTCTTGGTTTTTGTCTGCCTTGACTGAAGCCCTGGTATGCCCTAGTGGTCTCTACTGCAAATATAAATCAGCTCTGACCATACACAGCTTTTGGAGATCAGCCAACGTCAGCTACATACTGCAATCCAGTTGGGCACTTACTATCCAGTTACTTATTTAGCTTCCCTGTGTTGCCTTTCAGTGAAATGAATGCTTTGTGATTAGCCACATCCATTATGAATCTATGAATAGACAGCCTTGGGCCAGCACTAGTGCAAGGAATGACATTTCTACCTCCCATCACTTGCCTGATGTTTTTGTAAGATCTTCATATTTACTTGGAAATTTAAGCGGTCTACTGACCTTCCATATGTATATTATATGGGATCAAATAATAATCCTAAAACAAAGGGATTTTTACCCCCCAAACTATACTGATTAAAAAGCGAGAAAAATGTCCTGGATTTGATTTTCCAAGACAATTACATAGAAATTGTATCTGAAATGTTGGACTAACCTGGCCTTTTTATGGGTTTTTTGGTTGGTGTGTCTTTCCTCTTGTTCTGAACAGCAGGGGAGTACGGGACGCCCGAGGAAGAACTATTCTTGCGAAAATGCTCCTTCAGTCCCTTGATAGAGCGGTCCAACTGGCTGGAACGGATCTGGTAGTAAACGTTCATGAAGTCTAGAAAAAAATAATGCATATTACAAAGGAGACTTCATTTTTGTTATTGCTCCAAAGTACTGATGGCAAGATAATGTAACAGAAAAATTGCTCAATTTCAGTTAATTGGCTTATGCTTACTGGTTATTGGGAAAAGGAACCATGCTGTCAAACTAAACGTTTCATATATATTTATTTTTACATAAATTCAGCATTTTTGGTTTAGGAAACTTCTGTTTACTAAAATGCATTGCTTTTAAACAAAAAACAGAAAAGAAAAAAGCAAACAGCATTACACCCCAATTTGAAGCAAGCTATATCCATGAAGCTTGACTAGAAAATATGAAGTTAGCAAAAATCAGTTTGTAAAAGAAAATATATTTAAATAGATCAGTAGGTCAAGTCTAAACATGTTTGCTCTTTAAAAAAACAACAACACTTTGGAATAGTTACCACTACCAAAGATGACTTATGCAAGGGTACACAATGTGCAGCTCTCCAGATGTTGCTGAACTACAAATCCCAGTATAACTAACAACCAGGGATGCTGGAAGAAGTGATTCAGCAATCCTTTCAGAAGCCAAGCCTTGTGCACTTACATGATAAATACCAACACATGGTTCTCAAAGCATGCAGAATTAATTTTGCCTTCTCTAGAATTCCCTTATGCCTTCTAAATTTCAGTCTCCTACCCTTACTAGAGCTGTGTTCTAATTCTCTGACTGCTCGCTCTAAAAAGGTCTCCCTAGATGCTATGCTGGTGTGGGAAACGGCTCTGTTCCTTAGGTTTCCCTTCTGGACTCCTGCAGGCGGTTGCTTCTCCTCACACAGACAGTTAAAACCTGTACCGCAAAGAAAATGAAGATAAACCAAGTCACCCAAGAGAGGCCTATCAGAATATTAGAGGGGCTCCTTACAGCTAGGCTGCAAGGTAGGCGGTCAACAATTAGGAGCAAAAGACATGGGGCTACCTCAGGGAATAATGCAAGTTATCAGTTGCATTGCAGCACCACTACAATAATCACCTCCAGCCAAATTACAGCTTCATGTTTGAGAACAGCAGCTGTGTTAGTTTTGGAGCAGCAGAAATACTGAATTACTGAAACGAACGGGCTTTTCTGAGCCTGTGTAGACAATAGTCTACTTCATCCAATGCTGCTACAGGATGATTAAATGGGTGGCTGAGTTAAAAGCAACCACATTTTCAAGTATTAGGAAGATATTGGAATTGTACGCTTAGAACGGTCGTTTTTAAACAAACACAGTGCAAGAACCGAAGACTATAAGGCAAGGGATGAGTGCTATGGCAAATTCCCAAATTAAATTATCATGTCCCCTATCCTTGAAATGAATCTCCCTGCAACTTTTAAAGAAAATATATTTATCCCTTTAACTTTCCCCTCTGCAACCAAAAACAACTCTGGGCGGCAACTGCCTGGAGTACTGTCATGTCATGGCTCTCTTCTCTCCAACCATCAATTCCATCCCCTTACAGTTTGTTTCTTCTGTGCATTTCAATTCTTGACCCCGCCCCCCAAAGGTGCCAAACAGTGTATTTTAGGATACAATGCAAACAATGCACCTCAATTTTTTAAATAAAATAATGCAAGTGTCTGCGCTTTTTTTCACAGACTGGTGTCAAAACAGAATTACAAACAAAAAGATGAAAAACCTGAACTAGAAATAGATAGATCTACCCACAAGTCTGCTTTATGGAAATCAACTGGACATCTTAGTTATGATTTAAATACAACTAATTTCCATGGAAAGTAAATCCAATTAATTTAATTTAGATTCAAACCTATGTAATTTGTAATGGATATACTGGAGCATCTGCTCGTTTATATTGAGTGAAGTAGCCCTATGCTATCAACAAGAAACAGTCTTAAGAAAAGGACTGTTAATATGGAAGTAAAATGGGAAGTTCCACAATTTTTCTTATTGTATAGCTTTTCACATGAATGGGGCTCAAACAACCTAATTTGGACACTTAACCCCATGCAAACAGCCCCCTTATCAAATAACAGCGTTTTCAAGTGAATATAGTTCATTTCACACACAAAACACATCAAGATTCACCGGTTAGAAATAACCTTATCCTTTTGTTTTGTGTTTTTCCTGTAATAACCAGAGACACATGACAGTGTTACTTCCTGTCCCTCATCTCCCAGCTTCATCCACATTTAAAACAACCTTCCCCAATCTGTAAGCCCAGACATGTTGGGGCTGCAACTCCCCAAATGCCCCTGCTGGCTGGGAATTTTGGAAACCACAGTCCCAAAACAGCTGGAGTTTGCATATGTAGAAAGCTGTTCTGGCGATCTGAATCCTCTTCCAGTTACTCCTTCCTATTTTCTCCAAGAAATTCACAACTTCCCAGGCTTCCCCCTCTCCTACTCACTCCAGACTGGACTTGAAGATATCAACTGTTCCTGGGGTTCTTGTTGCTGGACTGCTGAGGACAGAGAAAGGTAAGCGGCTGATGTCAAGAAACATGCAAAGCTCATGGATGTGCCCAGAAGAAGCAAATAAGTTCCTTCTACTAGCAGAAATAATGTATTGTTTACACTATTATTTCAGGGGGGGGAAGGAAGCAATGAAAGATTTCTTTGATTTTTATAGGAACTTTTTAAATAAATAAATAAATAAATAAATAAATAAATACATACATACATACATACATACATACATACATACATACATACATACAACAAATACATAAAAACTACAAGAAATGAAATAAAGTATACTACAAGAAAAAAAGAATTAAAAAGTGTGAAAAAGAAAAAGAACTTCTGACCTGGCTGGGAATTTTGGAAACTGCTCATTTCCCCTTGGATTAGCATAGGCGAATGAAACAGAGGCTGAAGCTGAAATAAGCATATCTTATCATGCCACATTTTAAATCATCTGCATTTTTTGTATACTTCAATCTCTGTTGAATAAGTTTCCATCTATGTCCTGAGCTTTTTTTTTTAATTTACACTAGAATTTAAAAGCAAGCTAAAAATTACATGCAAGGGAGTGTCACAGAAACCTGGCACTGACTGGAATGCGTGCATTTTCAAGCCATAAAGTAGCGTGTTTGGTTTTGATCTAATTGTGGGATCCAACCACTGTGACTATGTTTTATAACCTAGAGCAGGATTACCAAACATTTTTAAGCCAGTAGTGTTTTGAGAGTTATAGGAACCCTTTCAAAATGGCTGCCATGTTGGACATGGGCAATAAAAATACATCCATTTTCCAGAAGCCCAACTGGGAAGGCTGCTCCCCAGCAAGGAGGTTGCCCATGTCTAAACAAATTAATCTCTTTCCAGTGTTTGTGGGGCTCAGAGGTATCTTTGGAAATTTGTGCTTGAAGCTGATGCCTGTTTCACCATGCTCATTTCTTGTTTGCTATTTTAATTAAAATGACCAAAAATACATGCAAGGAGGACAGGAAATTTGCCAGGCACTTCTGCACGCACAGGCTTCACGCCGGGGACCTAGAGCTTCAAATTACACGTGAACCCAGCCATTGTCTTTGTAAAAGGAAATGTAGCCTTAAGAAAGGAAATTTAGAATGGAGAAAGAAAAAGAGTTAAGCGCCTTTTACTTATTTGTTAAATTTTTATCCCTCCTCTTCATTCAAGAGCTCAAGGCAGCATACACTTTTCTCTTTTTTACCACCTCAACCAATCTGTTAAAGTAGGTTTGGCTGAGAGAAGGTGACTGGCCCAAAGTCATTCAATAAGTATACACGGCTAAGGTGGTTTCTTCAAACTAGAGTTCCTCTTCCAAAGTATCTCTTTTCTGGAAAAAATATGTTTCAGTTCTCTGTAGCTTGAATCATGTCAACTGGATTTCTATTTTCTCAGTGGAAACGTTTCGCTCCTTATCCAAGAAGCTTCTTCAGTCTCAGCAAAGTTTGTAAGGGAATCCTTAAATATGTTTCTAGGGTGGCTGTGTGACCTTGCACCTGGGGCTAGGTTATGGTTATTTGAGATGTTTATTTCTAAGTCCCTTTATCATCCAAAGGAGGATTGTTAAGATTACCTTGCTGTTGTTGAGATTGCGAAATGGTCTTAATCTTCCTAGGCACAGAAGACAAAGCAGGAAGGAAAATAGGGGAAGATTGTGCCTGAGGCCCCCACCTCTATTCAAAGAAGGATTTTCCAAGTTGGCATAAATGGATTCCTTGACCCCTCTTTCAAACCACTTATCTTCCCTGTCTAAAATGTGAACATTGTCCTGTAAATTAAATACTTATGGATAAAAGCTTCATTTGCTTTGACCAGAATAAGAGAATCAGCTTTGCTAAGATGTTAAAAGGTATATAGCAAGCTGATGGTCTCCTGGCTTCAGCAGGACTTAGAAGAAAAAAAAATCTATTTCTCAGAATTCTACTTAAAATTAGTGAGAAGCTACATGGTGATTGAATTCATGAAGCCACACAATTTTCTGACAAATGGGAATTATACATATTCAAAAGGCTTGGGCCATAATTCAGAGACATACTCATACTGTATGTCTTTCAAGCATGTGTAAGAGTCATCTGATAAGATTCCTTTGAAGCACTCTCCACTGTATTAATTCTCAAATATTTAAAGTACATTTAAAATACAGTTTGGGAATTAAAAGACATCAACTACTTTAAAGAAATCCCAGCAAAAATTACAGGAGTCTTCTGCACATACTATTTTAGATTATGCCATTAGGAACCACTCTAACACTTACTGGGACTCTAATTTAAATTAATTGGACCAAATAAAAACTGACTGCTCTCCTAAGCCATTGATCAGCAAATAGAAACTGACATACTTTGCACATATGATGTGAGAGGATGATGAGACTAGAACAAACAACTGAGCTTTGCAAAGTTGAGTGAAGTAGAGGGGAGCACAACAGGTAAAGTTGACATAGCATCACAGAAATTACAAGGCTGACCGTGGAAGAACTATAAGGTATTACTAGAGACTGGTTAAGATGGTGAGCATTTGTCCATGTATCCCCCAGTAACTGAGCCCAACTCTATGGTATCTAACAAACATCTTTCTATTTTTGACATGGAAAAGAAGGTGAAATACCTATTAAAAAGCAATGTAAAAAATCAATATCATGTTCTCTAAAGTACATAATAAATAGGCTATCCCAAACAAGCAGAATTAACTAGCTATTTAAATCAAAATATTTGATATGTGTAAGATCACCATGACTAATTTAAATATAATAACAGAATACATTCCACATTCTATTAATTTTTCACAGTTAACAATCCAGGCTTTTGATTTGCTTCCTATTGCTTAATTTGTTTGTTACCATGTTTTGAAACATGTTTTTTGTGCCATAAGTTAAACATGCATGAAAACTAAAATATTCAGGAATCTAACGGGTCCAGAGGCAAAAGAGCATTTGCTTTATGTTGCACTGGAGCACATTAGGCCCATTGCTGGCTCAGTGGAAATGTGAATTTCACTTATTTGTATAGTACCCTGAAAGCAGATCAGAAACAGCCAAAATGGCAAAAATCAAATCAATGTAATAAAATCAAGAACAAGATAAAATCACTAAACACAGAAATAGGGAGGCAAAACTTTAGCCCATGATGAAAGCCTGGCAAACTAAAATGGGCTAGCCAGAAGCTTAGAACATAGCCAATCCCTAAATCACCTCCTTCCTCTGGGGCCGGTCCCAATCGGTGGTAATAGGAGATGAAAGATCCGACTCTCGCCCCCTTGTTTGTGGGGTGCCACAGGGTTCGGTTCTTTCACCTCTCCTATTTAATATCTACATGAAACCGCTGGGTGAGATCATCCACCACCATGGGATGAGATATCATCAGTATGCTGATGATACTCAATTGTACATCTCCATCCCAGGTGAAGTAAGTGATGCAGTGGCCGCCCTCTCTCAGTGCCTAGAGGCTGTGGGGGTCTGGATGGGGAACAACAGGCTTCAGCTGAACCCTGGTAAGACGTAGTGGCTGTGGATTGATGGTTCTTCTAGATCTGGGAAATTACCATCCTTGGTTCTGGATGGGGTTGCACTACCCCGTTCGGAATCAGTGCGGAATCTGGGGGTCCTCCTGGACTCACGACTCCTGCTTGAAGAGCAGGTGGCAGTCGTGGCCAGAAGGGCCTTTGCACAGCTTCGTGTTGTGTGCCAGTTACACCCTTTCCTAGATCAGGAGTCCCTCCGTACAGTCACTCATACCCTGGTCACACGGGGCTACCCTTGAAGAGTATCCGGAAGCTTCAACTGGTCCAAAATGCGGCTGCGCGCGCAGTTATGGGTGCCCCTAGATCAGCCCATGTGACACCTCTGCTACGCCAGCTGCACTGGGTGCCGGTGTGCTTCTGGGTGCAATTCAAGGTGTTGGTTATGACCTTTAAAGCCCTACATGACATGGGACCAGGTTACTTGAGGGACCGTCTCATCCCCATAACTTCAAACCGTCCCACTCGATCATGTAGAGAGGGCATGCTTCGGACCCCGTCGTCAAGGGAATGTCGTTTGGCGGGGTCCAGAAGGTGAGCATTTTCCGTGGTGGCTCCCACTCTTTGGAACATTCTGCCCCCGGAGGTGAGACAGGCCCCATTGCTGCTGTCCTTCCGGAAGAATTTAAAGACCTGGCTTTGCCGCTTCACGTGGGATGGGAATGGGAACAGTTCCTCTTGGGGATGACTGGTGCCGTAGAGCCCTTTTAATGAGAACATCTATCGCCTATTGGATTTTTATATTTAATTTATTAGTTTTGTAATGTATTTTAAATTGTAGTTATTTTTAAATATTTTAAATTGTTGTATTGTAAACCGCCCAGAGTCCCCCTTGGGGGAGATGGTGCGGTAATACAAGTTGACATATAAATAAAAATAAATAAATAAATTTACCATGGTTCCTTCCATACTCCACCAGCCAACCAGAAATACGGACAATGTCCTGCAGGACGCTCTCAGGAAGGTGTTCTAAGGTCACATCTTCTTGGGTCTTTAGGTCATCATCCAAAGTGATGAGATCCAGGATCAGGATTGGTGGAACTGGTTTAGAGTTTCGGGTCATAAGGCTACGAAATTCAGATTCCAATGATTCCTTCCCCCTCTCAAACAGCAATTTCTGGATGAATTAACATGAATTAAAAAAGATTAGAGGTATATCCTAGAGCTTGAAGGTAATAAAATAACAGGATATTTGTATGGCTGCCCAAATCATACAAACATGGGCAGTGTACCTCAATTTAAAACAAAAAAAATTAAGTACAATTAAACAACAGCAGCAACAATTGATAGACAATCGGGAACCCCTGATATGCAGTACAATTCATAAAGCCTGATTGAAAGGGGTCCAGATAATCTGTTTCCTCCAGGACCCTTTGGAGCTGCACACCAACCACTAAAGGGGGAAGGTTGGAGAAAGGATGAAAATTGTTCAATTCCATTTGATCCAGCAATGGCTTCTTGAAGAGGGAGTGCATTGTTGCTTCTTTCAGAGTTAGCGGAACCACCTCGCTTCAAGGTTGCACTTATCACCAGGACGGGTATGGCTCTAACACACAAGAGGTTGCACTTAACAGCCCCAAGAACGCTGTCCACTTCCTCAGGGATAACTCCTCCCAGATAATTAAGATAATTAAGCAAGGCCATGTCCCAGTGATATCCACAGGACCTGCACAGCTAGAGTCCAACTCAGAACAAACCAGAGCAATTATCTACCAAGTGTCAAGAATAATCTTCACAGTAACCCTGGATATGCTCCCCAGCCCCTCTGTTCTGCAATCCAGAAAGCATGATTTATGCCAGAGCTTTCCAAACTGTGTGTCGGGACACGTTAGTGTGTCGGCTGCTGTGTCTGGGTGTGTCAGGGCTCCTGCTGCCTCCGAGCCCTGCCAGGATTCCGCGTAGGTCCTAGTGCCTGCCTTGTGCCCTGCTGCCTCCAAACCTGCTGTGATTCCGCGCAGGTCCTAGTGCCTGCCTTGTGCCCTGCTGCCTCCAAACCTGCTGTGATTCCGCGCAGGTCCTAGTGCCTGCCTTGTGCCTTGCTGCCTCCAAACCTGCTGTGATTCCGCGCAGGTCCTAGTGCCTGCCTTGTGCCCTGCTGTAAGAGTGTGTCACGAAATGATGCATGTCTAAAAAGTGTGTCACCAACATTAAAAGTTTGGAAAGCTCTGATTTATGCATACAAATATGTATATTTCCACCTTGAAGATGGTTGCTCAGGACTCCCAAACTTCTCTCTCACCTCTCAAGTTCCAAAAAGCAGTTTGGGATTAGTCAGTAGATCTTCCTAAAGTAGATCTTTTCTTTTTAAAAAGGAAATGGTACTGTTGTACTGCTGTTCAAAATATACTGTGAATAATTGGCATAAACAGTTTTTATAAAGGGAATGAAAACACTGCATGTAGTTCAGCAATAGTTCCTATTTAAAAAGCTCTGGTGTCTAAACTTTAAAAAAATATCTTAAGGTTTCAAAGAAAATATGTAAATTGGGCAAAGGTCCCTTTTGCAAGGAACACAAACACTTGATGTGCAGATATCATGCTCTTCTGGATCATGACTTTCAAAGACATTCTGACTCACAAATATTTGCTTCCCATTGAAGAAAACTGCGGCAAGAAATAAAAATGTAACTGAGCTTTACCACACCATGATTTTACTGTGTCTGCACTACAACATAAACCACCAAAGATACAAGGCATCAAGGCAAACCACCACTGATCTGTTTCAAACTTGTAAACACTCTAGTTCCTTACAACCCTTGGAAAACCAGTTTTTCCCTCTTCCCTCACTTCAGTTACAGATGAAAGTTGTGTTCTAGCAAGATCACCCCACGTTCATGGACGTTTTCTTTCTCACTGGACTGACTGCCAGTTGCAGTCCTTATTCCCTTTTTTCCAGTTCAGGGAAAAACTCCTGAGTGCAACTCTGCCAGCATGAAATTCTCACTAGGTTTGCTTCTATGGATAATGTTTCTATGGATAATGCCAGTAGATCTGGCATCACAGAGAGAAGGCTTCTTAGTGAATTTATTCCTCCATCAAAGCCCTCAGGAGCACTGTTTTGCAACCCACCCACCCAAATACAAGCTCACAAATACATGTGGAAAAATGCATGGACTGGTGTGCGTGTGTGTGCGTGTGTGTGAAAGACTAGAACATTATTTGCTTCTTTTTCTATGAAGGAAGGAAAAAGAGGATGGTTAATTCCCACTGCAGTGGAGGCTCTCTGAGGGGAATTAAATTCAGCAGTTGGCCAATGTGAAGTGCTCTCTGTTCAGTTACTGGCTGGGTTGGGCTAAGCCATGATTGGCTGAAGGTGCTCATTTCCTGTTCCAGAGTCAGAAGCACGGACACCATCACACCAAACCTGTTTTGATCTGAAGGTGGTGAGGGTATGTGGGCAAATGTGAGTTGCTTTTAAAGTAGGCATGGAACTGTTTGCAGTTGGAACGGATAATGGTATGGCAGAGCTCATTCATTTTCATATTCAAACACATTACATACCACTTTATTGAGCTCTGGACTATCAGGATTGTTATCTTGAAAATATTCCACAGCCTTCTGGATTTTAGCCATGCAGCCTAAATATTCTTCCAGTCTCCCTGAAGGGCTATAATGAAAAAAAACAGTAATTCAGGAAGAAAGCTCCATCAGACAACTGATTGCTACAAAACTCTATAAAGCTCTTTGCCATTTTCCCATGGAGACCAAAAAATAATTATGTTTATTCCCTCTTTGAAAAGCCTGCTGTCATTTACCAGGACCAGACCTTTGGTTCACCTAGTTCAGGAGTTTCAGTTGGCAAGTTCCCTTTGAAACACTGGCATAGATAATCGGTAGAGATCTGAGTATAAGAAGGGGAGGGGACATTTTGTGACAGGGGGCACATTTATTTATTTACTTTGTTTATATATATACTGCATGTTCCCAACTACCCATGGCAGTTCATCTGAGAGTATGGTATGGGAGCTATCCCAAAATGATTGCCACGATGGACATGGCCAGACAAAGCTTTCCTGTATTAGAAGGAAAACAGGCAAGACTGTTTACTGCTTATCCCCTCTAGATCCCAAAGGTGTTTTGTTCTAAGCAGGTACATCCACCACCAAATACAGCAGTTGCTCACAACCTCCCATTGTGATTTTCTAAGAATACCTATGGAAGCTACGTAAAGGCATTCTTGGAAATAAAAATTATGCTGAGGATTACCATTTATTTATTTATTCCATTTATTTGGCCGCTCACTTCACCATGGTGACTCTGGGCAGCTAGCAACAATTAAAAATACAACCAAGCAACAATTTTGCTTTATAGCATGCTATCTTCCATTTTTAAAACAGACTTTTAATATTTAAGGTCAGGTGAGACAGAGAGCCAGGCAGGTGGCAATGGGCTCCACATTGCTGCCTCTATGCTAAAGGTGCACAGCTTTTTCAGGGCTGAAACCCACAATCTGCTTTTCAGTGGCATGTCAGAGTTCCACTCTCCCCAAAAAGTTGGTGGGGCCAGGAAAATACTAAATGTCACTTCATCTCCATTTAATTAAAATATATGTGATTATTTTTACTTGGTAATTTCCCTCATCTTTTTACATTAAAAATTAATTTAGAAACAACTTTTGAAGGTCTTTAGGATCCAATACTCGGGGCTTTCAAAGGCCATTGGTGAATCTGGGACCTCAGATTATGCAAATGTGCCCTAATGTAAAAAGATAAGAATACACAATTGTGTCAATCGGGAATCAAGAAAATCAAGAATTGGCAAATTCTAGGTAAGTGGATTTCAACTTCCAGAATTCTTAACAATAGATGTGCTGGCTAAAAATCCTGGAAGTTAATGTCCATACATCAGAGGAGCTTGTATATTGGAAAATATTGTTCTGATTCACCACTCCTTAAAACAAGTGAAATTACAGGTAGTCCTTGTTTAACAACCACAATTGGGACGGGAATCTCGGTCACTGAGCAAATTCGCTCAACGACCACAATCCCAGCACTCCCGGTTGCAGTTGTTAAGTGATCTCCCAGGTAGTTAAGTGAACAGAGAGAAAGACCTGCCTGCCGAAGGATTTCAGCTCCCCTCCATGTACCGAGGGGAAATCCTTGGTGGGGCTGCAGGAATGAAGCAGAAATTTTCAGGATTTGAGCTTTGTTCCTGCAGCCCCACAAAGAGTTTCCCCTCCCCTCCGTCCCCTCCACTTGCAACCTTCCCTGCCGGCTTCCCCACTGACTTTCAGGGGAAGCCAGCAGAGAAGATTGCAAATGGCGATCATATAAATGCAAGTCAGTTGCCGAGCGCCCTAAATGTGGTCACGTGACCACGGGGGGTGTCGCGATGTTTCACGATGGCCGGAAGTGCTTTACGAGCTGTAAAACACCCTTTCCAAGACTGTTGTAACTTTGAACAGTCGTTAAGCGACCGGTCGTTAAGTGAGGACTACCTGTATTCTGTTTGGAAGAAAAAGGAACATTGAAAGAAGAGCAGACTAACAGCTTTATTACATATCAACTCACCCTTCCCTTATTATCTTCTCTGTGTCCTTTGCTACATGGTAGTAACTTATAATGTGATCCAAACAAAAGAGTGTCTTCTCTACGTTCTCTTGCAGACGCTGAAGATTTTCAGTTTGTTTATGTACAGGGATAATTGAGTTCTCCAGCTTCATCAAACGGCTTTCAAAGGATGAAAGAATTGAAACCTAAGCAAAAAAGTCAGAAAAATCTGATATAGGCAAGTGAGACCATTTTCTTCAATCATCTCCACTGCTATCTTTTACTTTGCAATTCTATCAAATAAAACAATATTGATTTTGCAATTCTATCAAATAAAACAATATACATTTTGAATTAAAACAATATAATTCAAAATGTATAAGATAGCCATGCTAGAAAACGTTCAACATCCCTTATTAGGGCAAATGACCTTGATGAGTCAACTCAACATCCTGGACTTATTATCAGGGTTCTGAGTTTTTCATTAGACAAGATAATACTGAAAGCAAAAACAGGGAAAGAAGATCAAAACATGCATTACATTGAAGCCATGAAATTCTGTCAAGATGAAATGTGAGAGGAGGTTGCTGGGATGATTTCAGGTTGCACCAAAAGACATGTTATAATAATAACTGCCCACAGTCCCTCCTTAGGGGGGAGATGGGCGGTGATAAAAATTTGAATAATAATAATAATAATAATAATAATAATAATAATAATAATTAGTAGTAGTTACATAAGCTTACCATATTTTTTGTGAGCTGATCACTTTTTTCTAAACTCTCTCTGATGAAAGACAATGTTTCTTCTTCCTATTGTTACAAAAGAAAAAAAAACATACACTCACAATCACTGAAATAAATAAGTTCAGAATATAAAGTTAATGTATGTAATGTAATGTAATGTTAATGCCAAACAATTAGGCTGACCATACATCCCATTTTGAACGGGACAGTCCCATTTTTTAAGCATCTTTCAACTGTCCCGTCGTTTTGATAAAAATCTAAATTTTGTCCCGTTTTTTAAACCCGGCAGGAATGGTGCAGAAATAGGATCCGAGCCGGAGCTGCTGATTGGAGACAGCCTGGAAGAGGAAGCCCTCCTGCCTATCAGCGTACGGCAAAAGAGGGCGGGGTTTGCAGGCGGGAGCCAATTGCGCGGACTGGGGGGCAGGGTTTGCAGGCGGGAGCCAATCGTGTGGACTGGGGGCGGGTTTGCAGGCGGGAGCCAATCGTGTGGACCGGGGGGCAGGGACCCCTGTCTTTTTCATGAATACGGAATATTACATAAGACCCCGTCCCGTTTTGCCATCCCAATGTCCCGTTTTTGTCTCAAGGAAATATGGTCAGCCTACAAACAATGCAACCCTATTCAGAGGGAAAGTAGAAATTCTTAGCAAATGGCCACCATAACCTAAGCTCTGCAGCCAATGAGCTAGGTGCAGGAGTAGTTGTTTTTCAAGTGTTCTTTTGCATATATTTCAATGTAAACCAGGTTTTCAAGACCTGGATGTTGAATAGCATGCTCTTATTTTAAATACCACATCAGTTTACTGGCTAAATTATACCCTGAATCTACTGATTATGAATATAATTTTAAAATAATTATTTATAAACCATAACTTCTCTTTATAACTTTGGGAGGGGGTGCAGGTGGATAGAAGAACCAAGCACACTCCTCAATCAAAAGAAGAAACTGTTTCTGATACTTGAAGGTAGTTCCCAAAATTCTGGAGAAGATGGCAAGCTTCTTTTTTTTAAAAAGTAGAGAGAGAATACAAATTACAGCTTGGAAGGAAAAGCATTCTATATTTAGGGATTGATACAGAAGAACATTCTTCTATGCATCTCCAACAAATAAGCCTCTGCAAATGAGGATACCCTCAATAGCGGCTCTTCCACAAATCAGGCGGCAGCTTTGTAATGAAAAAGGTAATCTTCCTGATAACCTAGGTCCAAATCATTTTTAAAGGTTTGAAAATTAAGTCCAACACTTGGACTGAACCTGAAAAACAACTAGAAACCAGTTATACCAGTTAACAATCTTAACTGCCACATTTTAGATCAACTGAAGCCTTCAGATTATCTTCAAAGATAGCCCCAACAGTGCTTTGCAATAGTCTTAATGTGATGTATCCAAAGCATAAATAATAGTTTCCACATCAGACTAATTCAAGAGTGATCACAACTAGCAAACCAAACATAGTTGTATAAACACATTGTTTACTGTAGTTGCTATTTTTAATATTTATTTGACAGTAAAATCACCTTCACAATCATCATCCAAAGATGCAGGGACAGCTTATTATCAAGAAGTATTGTGCTAACTTGATCTTTCAAATGGAATGCAATCCCTTCCAAGTCATAATGATTCACAATCCTAAATCACACATTCTACCAACAAATAGTACTTCTAACTTGTTCAGATTAAATCTCATTCACTGTCAAACTAGCAAATTCAGATTCAAAAACATCAACTACTTCTTTGAAATTATGTAACAAAATACAATTGAGCTGTATATCAACTGTACTTCACTCTAAATGACTTCTCCCATGGTTTACTACAGATATTAAATCACTCAGAGGGCAAGAAAGAATTCTGTGGGACAGTCAAGGCCAAAGACTCTGGTGATGTCAAAGTGTTGTCCCAGAGCAACATTTTCTTACATTGGGCAATACAGGGTCTCTAACATCTTGTCCCACTAGTAGATTTGCCACCTTTATTTCTAATTCTGCTCCAGTGATACTGAAATAGCTTCCAGACAAGCCTTCCATCATGCCATGACCTTGTTTCCTTCAAAATCACCCTTTTATTTGCTTGCATTTTTCCATCCCCAACTCTCTCCTGCATCTTACCTGCAGATTGCAAGAAAAAATTCTCTTTAAATTATCCCACTATAAGAGTCACTTGTCCTATTTCAGTGCATCCTGAAATTATTCTACAGGGATGGCTCATATTGCAGCCCAATTCTTTGTTTAACTGGAAGCGAGACACACCATCATTCTTTGACCGATATTCTAATTCACCATTAATTGGACCGTGGTGCGTTAAGTCAGTTTCCTGAGTTTACACACCACACTGACACAAACCAACCCCTTGGTCTCCTTCTCGCAACGTCCTGGGCTAAGAAGTGGTTGGCGAGTTGAGGGGTCGGGGTCATGCGAATCCCACCACGAGAGGCAGAGGGTTTCCCAGACCTTCTTCGAGGTGCCTTTGAGGCCCCCCAAGCGGGACTCGGCCGCTCGGGGATGTCACCTCCAGCCTCCAGCGCCAGATTTCAGGGCGGCCCACGGAGGGCGACAGGAAGGCAGGAAAAGGCCAAGCCCAGGGGAGAGTGGAGGTAGTGGGACTGATACGGGAGCCAGGAGAGAAGACCCTACCACCCGCCCACCTGCTTGAGCTTCTCTTCTATTTCCCTCCTCCGGGCGGACGCCTCCTCCGTGGGAATCATCCTGCGAGCAGACCGACCCCTGGAACCTGACAGACGAGGCCGGCACCTCCTTTGCGCTCCTGTCAACGCGTCCTAGCTTCACGTCCGCCTCATTCCCCGCCCCTCCGGTATTGAAAAGCCGCCATGCTGGGAATGGCTCTCTTGAGCGAGCCGAGCATGCGCGGTGCAACGTGGGCGGAGATCTAGCGTGCGCAGGCCCATGCCGGTGTTCCCTTTGAAGGAGGGAAAGCGGAGTCTCTTAAACGTCGGCCATTTTGGAGAAGCATCTGAGGCTGCTCGGTTTAGACGCCTCGGGGGGAGTCGAGAAGTGGGAGGGGCTCTAGCCGCGTGGGACGCCTGGTTCGGCGCTACTTAGGTATAGCCCGTCGTTGCTGAGATTGTCCCTTGAAAAACACTCTTGATGGGATTTCAGTGAGCGTGCTAGGTACTATTATAGCAAACGCTTAAGTAGGTAATTCCTACTGAATTCAGCGGGACTCACTCAGATGAATATAAGGTTGCAGTTTACCTTAGTTTAGTCATGTCTTATGATAGGCTGCTTTAGCTCCTTTGGCAGCTGTAAATGATTTACTGAAGCAAATATCCTAACCTCCTCACATAGTAAAGGTAAAGGTTTTCCCCTGCACAGTCGTGTCTGACTCTAGGGGCCGGTGCTCATCTCCGTTTCTTAGCCGAAGAGCCAGCGCTGTCCGAAGACACTTCCGCCGGCATGACGGGCGTGGAACACTGTTACCATCCCTCCGAAGTGGACCCTATCTATCTACTTGAATTTGCATGCTTTCGAATAGCTAGGTTGGCAAGAGCTGGGGGGAGTGCGAGAGCTCACTCCGTCACGCGGGTCTTGAATCGCCGAAGTTGCGACCTTCCGATCACAAGCCTGGCGTCTTAACCACTGAGCCATTGGACCTCCTCACATACTAGAGTACAATTGCTATTGTTACTCTTAAATATGAAAGGGGGAAGAATGTCAGTATTTTGTTAAATAGTCATCCTTCTTCTCCAACTTGGTGTTCTTCAGATGAGTTGGATGTAGACTGAATCTGAACCGCCCAGTAGAGATGGGCGGGGATAAATCCAAATAATAAATAAATAAATAAATAAATTGTAAAATGTGTAAAAGCAATACTATGTATCATGAACAATACCTAAATGAAAATGTATTTTCTGATAGGTACACAAATATTAACTTCCAAAAATGAGCCAGAAGTACATACTGCTCTTAAGGGTACAGCCAGTTGCAAACTGGAGAGACAGCAAATTGACAACACATCTGATGCAAGTACATAAGGTGCAACATTTGGATGATGCCTTGGTCATGTATTTGTTGTCTTTTGCCCCTTGGACACTCATACAGTTTGCTTGCTCATTATCAAAGACTAATTCAACACAAATGTTAGAGTTCTGTTTTCTTTCCCTGAGATGCTATTATGACTCCAATTCTGGTTTGCCCCTCTCTTGTGATGCTTTAGATATCTAAAGAAATGTATTTGGGGTAAATACCACACAATTCAAAGTGATTTACTTTCAGATAAACTTGCAGAAAAGCACAGTGCACGAGTACAACAGACTTTCTGATTTTGCACTTGTTTTCTAGACAGAAATTTCCCCTGACTAAAAAGGTAAAGGTTTTTCCCTGCACAGTTGTGTCCGACTCTAGAGGGCGGTGCTCATCTCCATTTGTTAGCCGAAGAGCCAGCGTTGTCCGAAGACGCTTCTGCAGTCATGTGGCTGGCATGATGCATGCGGAATGCTGTTACCATCCCACGGAAGTGGTACCTATTTATCTACTTGCATTTGCATGCTTTCGAATTGCTAGGTTGGCAAGAGCTGGGGCAAGTGCGGGAGCTCACTCCGTCACGCAGGGTTAGGGTCTCGAACCGCCGACCTTCTGATCGACAAGCCTGGTGTCTTAACCACTGAGCCATCGTGCCCCTGACTACAGTGGACTTATTCCCAAATTCTAAAATAATCTGTAAAAATGTTCTCTGGTCAAATAGAAGCAATTGAAGGGTTTTACATACAATACAACCAATTCACTTTACATTCCATGGATAGAAGAAGTATCAGAAAGGTATTAATTAATATTGTACCTTTCTATCTAGGTACAAACTGAATGGTTAAAGGCCATTTAGCTCTGAAACGTGCTGCATGGATTTAGCTGACTCATATGAAGCCAATTACAGTATTATTGAAAGGACTTGAATGCTGTAATCCCTGTATGTGGAGATGGGAATATGTCCCTAGACATTGTTTCTCACTTCTGGAGTTCACATCAGTGTATCATCCTCAAAAGATTCCTATTGACAATTTTTCTTCTATAGTTGTTTTCTTAAGGTCCAGGTACAAAAATGTGTGAATGCCTAGTGGGGAAAGAGAGTTTTATAGCTATAAGGTAAGCTTTAAACACTCAATAAAGCATGATGCAAAATTATTGTTCTGTCTCCAAACAGATGACATAATTTGGTTGAGTAATTCCTATCTTAGAGAAGCCAGTAAGACTTGGCATTTTTGTCATAAAAAAATGCACATCACATTGTATTTTAATGTTTTACACAAAATTGATGACAAACTGTTTTTAAAAAGTTTTCTGTAAAATCACCTTATCCACTAGGTGTCCCCACATACCAGTTTGAAAAAAGAATAGTAAGGGTTGAATGCTTTGTTTCAACCAATATTCAGTCTTACATTTGGGACATGTCATTTGTAATTTAATTGGGACATTCCTTTCAGGTAGGGGGCCAGCTATTCTTGATGCAGCTCAGATAAAAGTAAATACTGTGTTCTGAGTCCTAATCCACTTAGCAAACAGCAGTGCACACACCGCAAAAATGTGTTGGAGAATGGGGAAATGAAA
Source organism: Charina bottae (assembly GCA_023362775.1). NCBI lineage: Eukaryota > Metazoa > Chordata > Lepidosauria > Squamata > Charinaidae > Charina > Charina bottae. The sequence goes on along the minus strand of JALMGJ010000002.1, from coordinate 124,710,110 downwards.
TACCTGGCCCAGAATTCACTGACTCTTTCAGCTAGATACCACAACAACTAGAAAGATCTTTCAGTTTAGGCCTCTGAAATAAACGGATACTTCTTACCATTTTTACACTATACACACTATTTAATACTGGACATATATAGAACAGATGGAACTTTCGGCTTGCAAAATTGGTTAACAATTTTTTTACTTGAAGTGCCAGATTCTTAAGTTACATTTTGCACCATTTTAAAATAGTGTTTTTCCTCTTTTTGCCATGGGCACTATCTAGGATACTTCATTAACAATGTGGTTGGTGTCACGTTCAGGAGATGCTCCTGGTGACTGTGGGTGCACTCTCCTCTCCTCTGGTCACTGGGGAACTCCCTCTTGCTTTACCCCACATGCCTCCTCCATGACTGTGACCTAAGAGTCAGCCTATTTTTGGGCACAGGCTTAATGCTCTTTGAAAAGTTGTTAAAACATGTTCAGAAATTACTTGACTGCATGTGTCACCTGTCACTCTGGCAACTTGAAAGGTGTCTAAACCCTCCATCCCAGGCACCTGTCCAAGCCTGCCCCATCACATGTTGAGCAAAGCAGTTGATTGTCGTTTTTCCTGCCAGTGGGTGACATTCAGTAGGAGTGAAATCAAAGCCTGTGGAATCCATCAAACTCCCACATTAAAACTGTAAGGACAGCACTTATTATTAAGGCAGAATAGAGCCCAAAAGTCAGGGCGGGGAAATTTATGCGGCTGCCATACTTTTCTGCTTACTCAAGCCCAGGAGGATAGGGAAGAACAGTAGGAGGAAAGGGGAATCTGTACAAGAGAAAAGAGAGTAGCTTTTGACTGTCTTACCTCTTTCTCATGCACACACAATTCTGTATTTTCACAGTCTCGCCCACTGTCAATATGTGCCCCTGCTATAGTTATCCTTCCGAGAGAGGGTTACCCTGAACAAGATGGTTTACCAATGAGACATACTCCCAGTGAGTGATAAAAGGTTTGTGGCATCAATTTGGACTTTATTATTATATTTCTTATGGCTTCTATTTCTTCTGGCTATTCTGTGGCCACTAAATCCCCAATGTGCTAGCAGATCTAGAGAGTGTTCCTAGAGTTGATTCTCCTCTCTTCTTTTTTGCTTTATATGCATGGCCAATGCCATGGTATAGATATAATATGCTTCTATTTTACCTGATAGAATTCTTGCAACAAAGAAGGTGCCTGTTCTGAGGCTCTCTTATAAGGATGCTTTGTTCAGTCCTGTTTGCCATTATATTTTAAGTGTATTATTTCACATCAGACAAGCATGTTTTTCTGAACATAATGGGAATTTCCTGTAAATAAATATTAATACCTTTTCAGGAACTCCAAAATCAAAGAAAAAACTTCATCTTTATTATATTTTTCCACCCCTTTTTTTCTTTTCCTTCTTTCTTTCTTTCTGTGTATCATGTAATTCTGAATTTATCTGAAAGCATGTTTCAATTTAGCTGTAATCATACTGTATTTTATCATGACAAAAATTGTTCCATGCATTCAGGGAGAACAGAGAGCTTTTTAAAATAATACCTGAAATTATCTTGCTAACCTTACAATAGATTTGCGTTTCTTTTCTATTAATTTAAGCTCACATCTGAGACATGAATCACCCAAAATATCCCTGTGCCAAGCTTCCTTCAGGTACTAACCTGTCAATTTATAGAAAAATGTTACTTCATGGGTTTTAGAATCAGTTATCAAGTCCGACAGGTTTTTTAAAAGGCAGCAAGAACAAGTTGTTGATTAACTTGCAGGCTCTTTTCCTTGCTGAAACAGGGAACAGCACAAGAGCTTAGTCTTCTCTAACCTGGAGGAGTCCTCCAGTACACCATTACACTACAGTTCCCATAATTCCTAACCACCATGGCCATCAGATCTAGAGGAAAGCTGATGTAATAGCTCCTCTTAGGGTTCTTCCCCACACCTTGGGTGATGTGCTTTCCTTGAGTTTCTAGAGCCATCCAACTGTCATTGTGGCAAAATAACAGTAATGCAGATGGGCTTTATAACACTAACAATGGCTTGTGTTTATCTGGTCAGATAACAATAGCTGTGAAAACTCCCTTTGCCTTGTGGCTCTGATAAATAAGGCAGCTATTCATTTGTGGGAATTATTCATGGCTTTTGTCTTGCTTTATTCCTCACTAGGCAGTGTTTGCTTGGGCACGTAAATCTGAGGAATGGGTCTGCTCTCTGTTCATCTGGCGTTGCATTTCTTGCTTTCCTCTGCCTGTTTTTCAGGGCCTTCAGAAAAAGCAACAACTTCCTGGTTACTATCTGACCATAAGCATTTGAGTGTTTGGAAAGGGTGTGAACCAGATTGGAATAGAGTGGAGAAATAAGAGCTGCTGTTGTGCTGCCTGCTGAAACACTTTCCTGGTTGGCCAAGGGTGGCTAAAGAGAAAGGAAGGTCTTTTTCCAGAGGAGCCTGAGGATGGGGTGGCAGGAAGAAAAGCTCCCATATATTTCCCTTGGGGGAGTTGGGCGGTGATAAATCCAATAAATAAATAAATAAATAAAATTTCCTCCTGCTTGAAGAAATGCTCTGTAAAATAAAGGTGAAGAGCCAAATTCTTGTCAGGCAGAATCCCAGGAACAAAGTCACAGCTGGAAGGAAGAGAAGGGGGGTTACTGGACAGTGGAAATTAGTTGTCCCACTGTTGGCCTCTTAAAGCCATACCAAGAAGCTGCTGAATTATTAGGGCAGAAGCCCCTCCTGCCCAACTCTTAATTTTGTTGTTGTTTATTCGTTCAGTCGCTTCCGACTCTTCGTGACTTCATGGACCAGCCCACGCCAGAGCTTCCTGTCAGCCATCGCCATCCCCAGCTCCCCCAAGGTTGAGTCCGTCACCTCCAGAATATCATCCATCCATCTTGCCCTTGGTCGGCCCCTCTTCCTTTTGCCTTCCACTTTCCCTAGCATCAGCATCTTCTCCAGGGTATCCTGTCTTCTCATGATGTGGCCAAAGTACTTCAGTTTTGCCTTTAATATCATTCCCTCAAGTGAGCAGTCTGGCTTTATTTCCTGGAGTATGGACTGGTTTGATCTTCTTGCAGTCCAAGGCACTCTCAGAATTTTCCTCCAACACCAACTCTTAATATCACTGGTAAAAATTGGATTGGATTTTTAGCAGGGGCAGTTGGCGTCCAGATTTGAAGTTTTCCTCCCTATTTGTAATTTATATCTGGCAGTCTGTTAAAGAAACAGCTAATAGGGAAAAAACGTAGAAGAGATGGGAATTCCTTAAATAAATCCTCAAAATACAACTGCAAACAATTTCAGTGTGTAAAAAAAATTTAAAACAACACATATACAAGGTAGAAGGGACCTGTTCTTAGTCATTAAGGAAAAAAAAGTACAGTATCCCAGAATTGTAATCTCAGGCTAAAGCTCAGAATGAGCTGATGTTGGCAAAAGATGTTAAGGACAAAAAAAAAAGGTCTTTGGTTATGTTCAAAATCAAAGGAAGGGAAAAGAAAGAATACCAGCAGCAAAATCTATCTGGTAACAAAAAGTGAAATAATACAACTCTCATTTTGGCTCAGTCTCCTCAAAGAAGAGGGTATGTCTTCCACCAGGTAACTGTGAAAAGCAGGATGAAATGGCAGAGTTGAAGCTTGAGACTGATAGAAACCTGTTAAGACCTATTTATTATGAACAAATTTAAATCTCCAGGATCAAATGAGTTGTGTTCTAAGGTGCTGAAAAAACTTGCTGGTGAACTGGTAAAGCCTGTGTGCATGATCTTTGAGAAATCCTAGAGAACAGGTAAAGTGCCAGACGATTGGAGGAGAGTTAGTGTATTTCCTCTCTTCAAAGAGGGAAAAAAAGAGGATCTAGAGAATGACAGTCAAGATGAGATCAATATCTGAGAAGATTCTAGAACAGATTATAAAGTGATTAATAAAACAGGTACTGCATTATTTTCAAGATGCTTAAGACACTCCCTGCGTGCGGAGTGAGCTCCCGCACTAGCTCCAGCTCTTGCCAACCTAGCAATTCGAAAGCATGCAAATGCAAGTAGATTAATAGGTACCACTTCGGTGGGAAGGTAACAGCGTTCCGCGGCGTCATGCGGCCACATGACCGTGGAAGTGTCTTCGGACAACGCTGGCTCTTCGGCTAACAAACGGAGATGAGCACCGGCCCCTAGAGTCGGACACGACTGCACAAATGTGCGGGGGGTACCTTTACCTTTACCTTACTGCATTATTTTCAAGATGCTTAAGACAGTATGGATTTGTCAAGAACAAGTCATGCCAGGCTAATGTTATTTATCTCTTACCTTCCTTGATTAAATTGGGGAAATGTTGTACATTCATAACATTGGGCTAAATTTTTCAATATGTCATTAATTTGTTTTTAAGTAGCTGAACATGTATAATTTTGAAAACTATAGGCCATTGTTAAAATTCAAACAATATATAAATATCAACAGCAGTATAATTTTCTAATTGCTGCAGTTCATTCACCAGTATATCCTCCTGTTTTTTTCATAGCTGTCTTTGTGTTTGATGCCAGAGAGATAAAGAATCCTCTCATAAAAGCTTTGCTGGAGTCCCATGCTTTATATACGGAAATATAATAAATTAAATTGATTTGGAAGAAGCTCTTTCATTCTTGTTGGCATTTCAGTGTGAAGTCCTCTTGTAATAATAAAAAAAAGTTTGTTAGAGCTCCACTTCTTCAGTATGCAAATTCCTCTGTTTAATCTTACAATTATTGGATTATAATCTGCATGTGTAGGTACTCCAACTTCTACATTTATGAGATAGGTTAGCAATGAATTTTAAATCTAGCACATATTGTTTTATGAACTGAAGAGTAATAAGTATATATTTTTCCTTGTAGGATATTTGTATCTCCATATTGAAAAAAGACAGTAGTGACATGTAATCTTAAGATATTTCAAGGGTATTTACCAGAGTTCATTATAGATAAAATGGATTTGTCTATGTTTAGAGAAAAAATGATGTCTTCAAGAAGTAGAATATCTCCCTTCACAATTTCAAGAAGTGATTGAAACAATCTTACTTGGAACTTTATTTTGTTGCCATTTGGGCATAAATTGAAGCAATTGTTATTTTCTAAAATTCAACCTGAAAATACAGTATTATAAATCTCCATCATCTTGGGTTTCTTTTCCCAGATGCTGTAGTAAATTTTTCAGATACATAGCTACTCATACATAGCTACTCCATTTTTTCCCCATTTGTCTAAGGCCACCAATTTTTGCATTCCATCTGTCAAAGCCACAAGATACTAGCATTCCAGTACGTTTACATTATTGCTTTTAAAATGTGTCTCTTGAAAACATACAAGGTGTTCATTCAGCCCATTAATATTAGTTGAGAATATATTAATTTGGTCCATTATGTCAGTTCTCAAATTAAGTTAGGTCCCCAGATTCAGGGGACCCTAACACTCACAGCCACTCACAGGGTGGAGCCAAAGCTTGTTCTTCCCCATCCAGATCCCCACAGCCTCTAGAAACTGAAAAAGAATCTTGATGGCAGCACTTGGTCAGCCAGGGGTAGAGATACGTGAGCACCATTTGCTTATTGATGATACTTAACTCCAGCTGGTGGATGACCTCACCCAGTGGCTTCATGTGGCTGTTTAATGTGAATAGAGAGAGTATAGAGGATCCCCGCAAAGTAGAGGTCTAGGGCTTTATCCTTCCCATCCTACCAACACTGAAACTGGTAGGATGGGAAGGATAGGAAGGAAGAATACTTTCCTTACAAAGGAAGAAACTTTACCTCCTACTCCTAACCCCTAGTTCAGAAGGATACCATGACTGAAGGTATCAAAAGCTGCTGAGAGATCAACAAGAACCAGGATAGATGCACCACCCCCATTCTGATCCTGATAGAGATCATCTACAAATAGGGTCAATGCCATCACAGTACTTTGTCCCAATCTGACACCTGACTGAAAAGAGTCCAGATAATCCTTTTCTTCCAGGGCCTTCTGAAATTGCAAACTGACCATGTTCTCATCAAACTTTCCTAAAAAAGGGAAGATTGGAGGTGGGGTGAGATTTGTCCAACACAGTCAGATCCAGTGATGGTTTCTCGAAGAGGAGAAAGACTACTAACTCTGTAAGAGTGGTGGAGCCACAGTATTCCACAAGGATGTATTCACCACCACCTGGATCCAACCACACTCTCCCGGGAGGCCTTAACTAGCCAGAAAGGACTTGGATCTAATATACAAGTAGCCGTGCTTACAGCCTCAAGGAACCTGTCCACTTTCTCTGGACCAAGAGACTTGAATTCTTCCTAGGTAACCAAGTCAGATTGGTGGATGACATAAAGTTATTTTTATTTTCTCTAGGAGAGAGAGAATAAAAATGACAGGTCTGAAAATAACAGAATGAAATTGAACAGGGACAAATGCAAAACCTTGCACTTAGGAAACAGATTAAATGAATAGAAATAAAACAGTATGCTGTATCAGGTTTTGCAACAGTACTTGTGAAAAACATTTTGACATAGTAGTTGATTACAATTAAATATGAAGCAGCAGTCTGATGTAGTTGCAAAAAAGAGAAATGCTATTTCAGACTGCATGGTTTTTAAATCATGAAGTAAGGTTCCCCTTTATTCTGCGTTGGCCAGACGCCACCCAGAGTATTATCTCCAATTCTGGGCAGCACAGATCTGAACTCTGAAAAACTAGAAGAGGGTTTGTACTCTATTGTAGGGGCATTTATAAATATAAGTAAATAAAAACATGACCAAACTGAACCAACAATATTTTCATTAAAATGAAATTACTAAAGATTCAGAATTTGAAATTGGTGTGTGTGTGTGTGTGTGTGTAGGTGTTCACACATTTGATCTATAACTTTTGCCTCATCATGCCCATTTTTATTACACCTTCCAATCCAAAAAGGACCCACATATATTTCTTATGGTCTTCTCTCTCTTCTTTCATTTCTTTGGTGGATGTATGCATGTCTGCCCATTCTACATAATTGGATAGGATTTCTTCTACCTTCACTTCTGCCATCAGTAAGTAGGAAAAATAAGATGTTCATGCTATTCAAAATAAATAGATTGGATTTTATATAGATCCAGAACTCATAGGAATCTGTATAACGACCAGGTAGCAACGGTAAGAACAGACCACGGAACAATGGACTGGTTTACGATTGGGAAAGGAGTATGGCAGGGCTGTATACTCTCACCCTACCTATTCAACTTGTACGCAGAACACATCATGCAATGTGCTGGGCTTGATGAATCCAAGGCTGGAGTTAAAATCGCTGGAAGAAACATTAACAATCTCAGATATGCAGATGATACCACTTTGATGGCTAAAAGCGAGGAGGCGCTGAGGAGGTGAAAGAAGAAAGTGCAAAAGCTGGGTTGCAGTTAAACCTCAAAAAAACCAAGATTATGGCAACCAGCTTGATTGATAACTGGCAAATAGAGGGCGAAAACGTGGAGGCAGTGACAGACTTTGTATTTCTAGGCGCAAAGATTACTGCAGATGCTGACTACAGCCAGGAAATCAGAAGACGTCTACTTCTTGGGAGACCAATGACGAATCTTGATAAAATAGTTAAGAGCAGAGACATCACACTGACAACAAAGGTCCGCATAGTTAAAGCAATGGTATTCCCCATAGTAACCTATGGCTGCGAGAGCTGGACCATAAGGAAGGCTGAGTGAAGGAAGATAGATGCTTTTGAACTGTGGTGTTGGAGGAAAATTCTGAGAGTGCCTTGGACTGCAAGAAGATCAAACCAGTCCATACTCCAGGAAATAAAGCCAGACTGCTCACTTGAGGGAATGATATTAAAGGCAAAACTGAAGTACTTTGGCCACATCATGAGAAGACAGGATACCCTGGAGAAGATGCTGATGCTAGGGAAAGTGGAAGGCAAAAGGAAGAGGGGCCGACCAAGGGCAAGATGGATGGATGATATTCTAGAGGTGACAGACTCGACCTTGGGGGAGCTGGGGGTGGCGACGGCTGACAGGAAGCTCTGGTGTGGGCTGGTCCATGAAGTCATGAAGAGTCGGAAGTGACTGAACAAATAAACAGCAAGAACTCATTTCCACTGAACCTAGAGAACATGGATTCAGATTAATTTTTTTTAAGTTTGATGGATTTCCAGCATCCAAAATAATCCAGTTTGATGAGTGGCCCAAGCTCTAGAAGGAGTAATTTTGTAAAGCACATGGAAGAGAACAGAATGCTATAGGGGATTACTTTAAATAGTTGGGTTGAAAAAAAAGAAATGTTGGTCAGCACAGTTTTTCTTATTCCCTGTAGTACTGTGACTTCTAAAATGTTTTTCCCAATTGCTTCTGCTCTGTAACTAAATCAAGATACATATAATTCATATTTACAAAAGATGCCCTACAGGATTATAGAAACTGAATCATTTTTTTCAACTGGCTTGGTTTAACTGTATAGTCTGCTCTACCAAATCTGGGTTTTTAAATCTGTTTTTGAAAACTTTTTTTTATTCAGCAGGGAAAACAAGTCATTTCAATGTGACATGCCAAATCATCAAATCTTACAGGTGAAGGAGCATCTTGTTACACTGGATAGTTTAAAGGAGATCATGAAGAATTCTCTGCACTGCTTCAGGGAACCAAGGAAGGGATGTCTGGACATTCTCTCAGAAAGTATTGCTGCTTCTTTGATTCTCAAGTAGGGAGCTGAAATTGCATACAGCAGGATGAGAAATGTGTGGTAGTGAATATATGTATGTGTATATCAGTATAAAGACTGTGGAAAAATAGATTGATTTGTCCAGAATTACTACATTGTGTAAGAAGAAAACATTCTTGGAAAGGTTATTGAACAAAACTAGATATAGTACTTTGTCATTTGTGCAAAATTTATTTATTTATTTATTTATTTATTTATTTAATGCTATATTCAGATCAAAATAGTATGACTAGCTCCCAAAGTTCACATGTTAGGGCCTTTTCTGGCTGATACACATTTGCTTTGATCTGATTCTGAGCATAAAAAATAGTCCCAGTCATTTGATCTTCACAATTAAGTGCTTTCTTTCTTTCTTTCTGCAAAATGAAATTAGGGCTGCAAGATTTAATCAAGATAATTAGAAGATTCATCAACTAAAACATATAATTACAGATTAAAACTTTTCCCCAGATAATTAACTGGGCTGGGATCGATGAACACACAATGGGACAGATTGCGCAGATATCTGAGCTCAAACAAGGCTTTCAAATCTGTGCCTTTTCTCATTACTGATGGGATCTGAGATATGAATGAACAAGATCCTTTGCTCCGGCTTAAGATGCTCACCACAGCCCACTTGATCTGCTAGTACCCATGCAAGATCATCAGTTTCCATTATTCCATTCTCAGGGTGCTTCCCTTTTTGTTGAAGTACTGCTACCACAACCGCAGATTTGTAATTCCACATCAAGTAAAAAAACAACCCAGTTTGAAAACTGCCTTTACTAGAATCTATCAGGTTCTGCAGTAGGTCTAGAAAGCTTCTCTAATATGCTAAGCCATATTTGTATCCGGAAAAGCCTTTTTGATTTGCATCACAATGATGCAAGCAGTTGGCAAACTTGGCCAAGGATTTTGTTTTTCAAGCAGCCTTCAGAGGATCACAAGGGACATAGTATTAATAAATATAACTTCCTTGACAGTGCTGCCGCTAAAACTTTTGGCCTGCTTTTTTTTTCCTTTGGAAGTTGGGGTTTTAAAAAAGTAAAGAAAGTACATATGGCCTATCAGAGGCTTAATGCATAACTTTTGCTTCCTATTTTTCTTTTAAAAAAACCCCTCTTGATCTGCCCCTGAATTTCAGCAATATAATCTGGGTGGGCTCCTTGGGCTGCAAAAAAAATAATGTGCCATGTCCGTGGGTTGCCCACCTCTGCTCCATAAGTTTAACATCACTTTCCCCGTGAAGACTGTGCAAGTGAAGGAAGCCGATCGTAATGTATCTCTGTATTTAGGGGGCTCACAGGAGTGTGAGTGCTGGAAAAAAAGTGGGTGATGAATGAATCATCCTCATACCACCTTCCACTGCCTGGGGTGCAGTGAAGTGATAGAAAGGCATGAAGTCATTTCTGTCCCTTGGACTACAGGTTGCAGAATAATGCTCTACAGATTCTTGGCACTTCTATACAGCCTAGTTGACCTGTGTTCTCTCCCTCACCCTTAGGTGGTCAGTGATAGAGCACAAACATCAGCACTCCAGCCAGCACTCTGCCCCCCCCTCCCCTTAATTACCTTGCTGTGTTTTGTAGTCAAGGATAGGCAGTGGCGAGAGGCAAGGCACCTTGACTTCTGGGCGAAGGGGGAGAAATCCCAGGAGCCAGAAATTAAAATTTCCCACCAGTGAGCAACTACTGATCCCATAGCTCCAGAGGAAAGGCTGCAAAAGTATCTTCATGGGGTTTCCTCTGGAGTAGAAGTTGACTGATTTAACTTTTGAAGTTAACTGGATCAGCTTGCAAGGACTGACAGAAACCCCATGGCTTCATGCAGACACAGAGATGAAGTGTCGGTTTCAAACCCGATGCAACCCTTGCAAGCGGAAGGACTACGGAGTGGTCTAGAAGAGCAGGACACCTCCAAACCCACTAAGACTGGGTGGACTCTGAGATATTCACTGTTGGGATCATAGTATCCAGAATTGACTCTTGAACTTATTTTAATCTTTGGTGAACTTTCTAATTGGCTAGTGTTCTTGTCCTTCTGTTTATTTGGGCTCTTAGTTCCACATCATGTGATAGTATTGGAGGAAACATTTTTATCAAAAAGTATCTGAAGAAAAGGAAAGAGGTTTCTGCGCTCTGAAGAATAAGGATACACACCCACACACCCACACACTTACATATCTGTATAATTTAGGACCATTTCATGCACATGGCTTAAAGCAGGACTTGTAATGGGTGAAATCTCTATTGAGCAGGGTGCTCATTTGCATTATAAATGCAAATGACAGAGAGTCTCCAGGGCAATTTAAACCTCACGTATAAACATGCAGTTTGGGTTAACATAAAATTACAAGATTTTCATTATTTGGTTGAAACCAAGGACACTTCAGCCTGGGAACTCCCTCTGTAATCCCCCCACCCTTTGTATGACGTTATGATAGTTTCACAGTGAAACAATGTGTGAGAACAAGCTTCTGAGTGCCAACTGCACCGTTTTCCCATCTCCCAACATGCACTCTCATCTTTTTTATCTTACATCGGCCATCACCTTTGAGGGTGGATTACTCTTTACCCAGAAAATCCCAAGTCCAAGGTTTTCAAAACATTGGAAAATTTCAATTTTTCTCTCCCAAGTGATGTGTAACAGAGGCAGGGCTCAGAATCATCTCAATATGATGCAGTTTTCTCCCACTGCTGTATTATTTGTTTATTGAATTTGAAACATTTATATCCTGCCTGTCTTCTGTAGAGTTTTAGGTGGCTGACAACATTCATAAAAACACAGAAATTATTAAATGGCAAAATAGTGGGAAAATACTCCAGCATTTAACTATATTTAAAACAACAGTTTGATAAAACCAGCAACAAATTATAATAGAAAGTCCTCCTAAAACATCTTCATTAATTTCTAGAAAGCTGCTTGTAAGGAAATAAGGCAGGCTCCAATGCAAGTAGTCAAAATGCCCACTTCACCATACCAACTAGACAGATCTTGAGGGTTGTTGTTAGAACATACAAGCACATTCCTGAGGTTGATCTCAAAAGAAAGAATTTCTATGGGCAAAGTTAGTTGTTCAGACATTCTGGTCCTAAACCACTCAGGCCGTGAGTCCAAGAGGACCCCCAGATTGTGCACCGGGTCTGTCTGGGGCAGTGTTACCCCATCCAGGACTAAAGGTGGAAAATTCTTGACCCTGGAAGACCCAAGTACTCAAAGCCACTTTGTCTTTCAGTTCCTTTTAGCAAGTGAGCTTCAACATTCTGGACCAATCAGACTTTACAAATAGCTTTCAAAGGCAACCCTGAGTAATGCACATTGTGACCATCCATGTGTCATCCTGGCAAAAAGCTGCATTCTTGGACATAGTTGATGCACTTGTCCCATCTACTATTGATTACCTGAGTCTCTGGGGTCAAGTCTAGGTCCAGAAGGACTCCAAAACTACAAATCTCTATTTTCAGAGAGAGTGCTAGTATACTCAATACAGATTAAGCTCCAATTCTTGAATCACCTTTACTGATCAAGAGCATTTTCGTTCGGTCAGGATTTAACTGTGAACTGCTAGCCCATATCTACTTGATTATCATCACTAAACAATAGTGTCCTTTGAGTAAGAAAAAAAGCAATATAGAGTATTAACTGCATGTTTATTTTATTTATTTAAAAGATTTGTATGGCCACCCATCACCATGTTGGTGACACTAAATTCCAAAATCCTAGATAGCCTTGCCCAGTGGTTTCCTGTATATATTAAATAGCATGGGAAACGGAATAGAAACTGGTGGAACCCCATAGGCCCATAGGTGTGAAGCTGAGCAGGCATTCCCAGCACCATTCTATGAAGTCAACCCTTCAGGAAGGACTAGAGCCACCACCAAGCTACATGTGCAACTCCCTCCCCTGCATACCTGTCAAGAAGGATACCATGGTCAATTTAACAAGGCCACTAAAAGATCTAGCAGAAACAATAAGGAAATATTCCACGTGTCCAGGTTCTAGCTTAGGTCATCTACCAAAGTGATGTCTATCTCAGGCCAAAACTGGGGCCAAAGTTTGAATTCAGATTTACTTACTCTGGTTTGGCCAGAAAAAAAAAGTGATATAATTTTTCCCCCCTCTGAGAACTAATAGTGAGCTCACACATGAGTGTGTGTGTGTGTGTGTGTGCCTTTGAGTCAGTTTTTGACCCCTGGCGACTCCCTGGGCAAGTCCCTGCAGTTTGTTCGTCAAGATTTCAGAAGTGGTTTGCCCTGGCCTTCTTCCTAGGGCTGAAAGAAAGTGACTGGCCCAAGGTCACCCAGCTGCTTCATGCCTAAGGCAGGCCTAGAACTCACGGTCTCCTGGTTTCTAGCCTGGTGCCTGAACCACTACATCAAGCTGGCTCTCCATACATGAGGAGCTCCTCTCATTTTAACCCACAATAAAATCCTTGTGAAGTCATTTGGGCTAAGAGAAATTGACTGGCCTAAACCAGCGAGCTATATGTTCACGTGTGGAATTCATTATTCAGTTCCTTATGTTCAGCCATTCTAAATATTAGACTTCTGTATTTCTTAATGATTTGAGACTGCCTTCTTTAGCTGATGCCATATAGATATAGGAGGTGTGTAATTCTCAAACTTCCATTTGTTGTTGTTGTTGTTCAGTCGTTTAGTCGTGTCCGACTCTTTGTGACCTCATGGACCATAGCACGCCAGGCCTTCCTGTCCTCCACTGTCTCCCGGAGTTTACTCAAATTCATTTTCGTTACATCGGTGATGCTATCTAACCATCTCATCCTCTGCCGTCCCCTTCTCCTTTTGCCTTCAGTCTTTCCCAGCATCAGGGTCTTTTCCAGTGAGTCCTCTCTTCGCATTAGGTGGCCAAAGTATTTGAGCTTCAGTTTCACTATCTGTCCTTCCAATGAGCAGTCAGGGTTGATTTCCTCTAGGACTGACTGATTTGACCTCCTTGCAGTCCAAGGGACTCTTAAGAGTCTTCTCCAGCACCACAGTTCGAAAGCATCAATTCTTCGGCGCTCAGCCTTCCTTATGGTCCAACTCTCACAGCCATACATTACTACTGTAGGAATTCAGACAGTTATTTTCCCAATGCATGGGATTTGTCCATCCCCAACACATTTCATTTCTCCCCAGATGGACCATCTCTGAATACTCAGATTGGGCTGGTCTGCATGGGAAATGGAACATTCCAGGGTAGAATGGAACATTCTGAAAATAGACCACTTTACTTTGCATATCCTAAGCTTAGAAGGCACTAATGCTAATGGCTAGCAGAATGAGAGATACAGTGAGAAATACAGTAGTTATACTGTCCTGCAGTACACTACAGTAGGCACTATATTATTTCTAATGCTAGTCTTCTATATCATCTTGCACAAGTATACAACGCTTAAAATGTTCAACATATACAGTACCTCCCCTTTTAGGGCCAACATAATTGGAAGTTAATCTGACTAAACTGATATGCAGGAGGAAGCAATTTTGACAGCGGGAGACCTCTCTAAATGACCTAGAAAAGTTATGTTGATAATTCTTTAAAATAAGTGATAATGTCATTGGTAAATTATAATTTACTATTAAGTGTAATTCCTGCATGGAATTTCTGTAGGATTTTCTGTAGTAACTTGCACACTCCAGACTTATATAGTCAGAACTTTCAGATATTACTGATGACTGAAGCTGCTGCTAATCATATTCTTATATAGTGGAGCCAAATGACCTTTGGATATTTATACATTCTTCCTTGTTAATGTGTCTCATAGTGAAAGCTGCCACAGCAAAGCACTACCTCCTGCAAACCAAGCAAATGAGCCATGCATGACTCCCAGATTCCTTTGGCTAATCCCCTTGTGATCTTCTACTGCACTCTTGCCCTTCACTGACTTTGCTAATGAATAGAGGAACTGATATACATACTCATCCATACAACCCCTCTCCAATCCCTTGTTTTGGAAAATTCAAATAGGATGACAACATTCTTTAAGACCTCCCTTTTTAACACAGTTGAAAAGCAGCTTGAAAGCCTCTGGTGCAACCTTGTTTTTGATACAGAATTTATAATTACAAATTTGCCCAACAGATGGCTGTCTAATTGGACAGCCTATTACCTTCTGAGTCAATCTGTCCCATTGTCAAACAGTCCTTATCATTAGATGTTTCTCCTAATGGTTTGCCAAATCTGTTATGGCATTTATACTGTTTGGCTCTGGATCTCCCTGTGAATGCAGGGATTTTTAAAGACTGGGCTAGATTTAACACACCTGTTTTAGTTTGTAAAAATGTAAAGAATTGGACATTCCAGCCCACTCCTTTAGGGACCCTGTCAAACTTGCAAGCTTCTGTGCGCCCACCTCAACGCAGCTCTGTTTGAAGAGTTGTACAGACCAAGGATAATTGAAATTAAAGAACCATGAGAAAAGAGACCAGGGACTGGAAAATTACCGATCTTCAGTTAGTACTTGGTCAGAAGACAGAACAAGTCAACAAATATGATCACATTCTTTCTGGCTAAGTCACAATGTATTTTCATTTCTGTTTAAATTGTGGTAATTCTTTCTAAAGTTGTAGCTGTACATGTAGCATATAAATTGTATTGCAAACCTGTATTCTCTTTTCGATGATGCATGTCATCTTCTTCTGGGGGCGGGGTTGTGTGTGAGGCTTACGTTTCCACCT
Organism: Charina bottae; assembly: GCA_023362775.1. Taxonomy (NCBI): domain Eukaryota; kingdom Metazoa; phylum Chordata; class Lepidosauria; order Squamata; family Charinaidae; genus Charina; species Charina bottae. Next base: position 124,694,731 of record JALMGJ010000002.1, on the reverse strand, counting down.
TAGCTTGTCTGAAATTCATGAATGAGCCAAGCTGAAAGCTTCTCTTGGGAGTGATTTTCACAGTCTAAGCATCTAGAAAACTGTCTTGCACAGCCCCCAAATATGCATCAGATAGTGATGCTGGAACACTGAAAGTGACTCTGAAGGAGATCCATGCAATAGACTCTTTTTATTAGTGTGAGTTACTAGACATTTTTATTTATTTATTTTCTATCCCGCCTTTATTATTTTTATAAATAACTCAAGGCGGCGAACATACCTAACACTCCTTCCTCCTCCTATTTTCCCCACAACATCCCTGTGAGGTGAGTTGGGCTGAGAGAGAGCGACTGGCCCAAGGTCACCAGCCGGCTTTCGTGCCTAAGGCGGGACTAGAACTCTTATGCTATTTTATACTGTTTTTCTTTAGTCAAAGTTTCCCAACCTGCTCTTCCCTTATTAATAGTGATTTACAAAATGTCCCAATCCACATATGAGATGTGTCTATGTGACTATGTGTGGTTTGTTATACTTTTTAACTTACTTTAAATCTGGGAATCAGTTGAGATGTGAAGGGATAGAGATCATTGGGTATAAGTATGAAACAGTTAAATAATGACATGAAAGTAATAATGTTGATCTTTAATCTAATTATTTGCCTCCCCTCCTTTTAACCTCTATTTTACCCTTTTGCACTGCAGCCCTCCATGTGCCAGTCAAAGCCTGATGTGGCCCTCAGTCCCAAGCAAGTGGCCCATCAACTCAAACAGCATGGAAGATGGCATGCCTTCGTGGAGAGTAGAGATACAACTTCTTTTTTTAATCCTGGTGTATATAGTTTTACAGGAGCAGGAAATGTTATTGCACTGTTTTCACTTCCCTCTTCTCCATTACCACTTGTCCATACCACAAAGGTTTAGAATGCCTTTGAATTCTACTATTCTGTAGTACGTACAACCCAATTCATTGCAAGGTTAAGCATCTGAAGTATGTCTATATTAGGGGAGGGGGAGAAACTGATTTTGAAAGCCAGTGCTTGACAGGCCATTGTAGATTAAATAAACGCAGCACCGTGGGCTGCAACAATGAGTACTTGGGGGAGAGCTCAGGCTGTAATCCTTGAACGGAGAATATATGTGTTGTCAACACACAGAAGTGTGTCTATTTTCTTCTGTGGAAAAGGTCAGGAGAAAATACACACTTGTTCTGTTAAGTGTACAAATACACAGTGAAAAAGTGTTTCAGAAACATTCTTCTTGACGATGGAATGAGGGGAATTAATTGCACCTGTTTTGCACTCTGAGATTTCTTTGCATCCAGTCCCCAAAGAAAGATCCTGAGAAATATAATTGGTACATATTTTACGAGGGAACTTATGTCCTGTTTGCTACTGACCCAGCCACAATGTAGTGATGGAGACTGAGGTGGAATGTTTGGGATGTGAGCTAATGACTGCGGAGGAAGGGGGTGCTCTGAAAATCCTCCTTTAGCATTGCATGAATAGAGTCAGTACTCAGCGTATATTGGATGAGTAGGAATTTATGCATTAGACATGAAGAGGCACAAAGTCACTCATTCTGGTTGCCCATGCAGTGTCTTTGTTGAAGGTGAAGATTTATGCAGCAATCACCATAGACTAGAAAATGGAGGTCTTGGTCAAGACCTTTCGGGCAGAATTGCTTTCCCCAGTCTGGCGTTTGCCAGATTTATTGCAGCCCCCCATTTCTGGAAATGATGGTGATTGTATGCACACACAACTGAAAGGTGCCTGTTTAGGGAAGATTGCTCTGGAGCAGAGATGGGCAGCTTGTATTCCTCCCCACTGGAAGCTTTGGTTTTCTCTACATCCAATGAAACTCCATTTCATTTTTATCCTGGCTCTGTTTTGTGGCTGTATCAATAACATGCCACTCATCAGTAGCCATGGGAAAAAGCTTGCAGAGCACAGTCCTGCTCTAAAAGCCAGAGATAACTCCAAGGATCTACTCCAGAGGCCACATCTACATTTTGAAGCATCAGAAGCCTTTGGCTGCCCTTTGCCCTTACCAGGATGTGGGCTGAGGGAACTGGATTTGACAGGCTATTTTGCTGGCAAACTTGATGTGAAAGGGACAGGCTGCACCTGTGGGTTGAGGTCATTGGTCGACTATTCTCCAAGCCCCTTCTTCTTTTCATGGGCATGCCTCGGCTTGCCTGCTGCATTGTGCCACCTCTTCGTCTCAGCTGAGAAGCATGTCATCCAGTAACGGCTGGGTGCCATGGTGGTTGTTTATATTTGTTTACCTCCCTGGCCTCCCTCAGGTGCACGGGAGGAAGGAGGCATGGTAATTATAGAGCAAGGCTGGAGTAAAGAGCTCCCTGGGGCAGGTTGCTCCGCAGGACACACAGCACAGCTCTACTGCCAAATAGGCCAGCCGTGGGCTAGGACCTCTCTTGGCTTGTCTATTCTTATGCCACCTTGATTTGAGAGTGGATTCACAGCATTTCTCTACCACTGGAGAGCCTTTCATTCATTCAGTTCAGAGAATGCAAATGGACCCAAGCCAAGGAAGGGTTCAAAGGGAGGCGTGGGGGAGACGTTTGAGCAGGCACCTAGGAAGGAAAGGTATCAAGGAAAGGCTAACATTGCTTAGAGAGATCCTTGTTGTGGATTTTCATGGAACTGTAGGAAAAGGAGATGGGTTTGCAGCTTCCTGAAGTGGGACTCTTTTCCATGAACATTTTTTTCCAGCACAAACATACATATTACAAGGCAGCTGTCCACAAAGTGATGCTCTCTGAATGTTAGCCAATCAGTCAGCTAGGTGTCACTGAGATAGGCCTTGACTCCTGGTGACTGCTTGCCTAGATAACCACCAACTTGACCTACAACTTGCAATTCTTCCATAGATATTCCTATAATCTCAGACTCCGTCCACCATATCCATCGTCTTCACCTTCTCTAAATACATTGGGTGACAATACCCATCATTATAGAGACCATAGTGGCTGAAAATGATAGGAACTGTAGCCCTAGTGTACCAGGTAAAGAAAAGCCGATATCAGCTTATAGTCCTGTGGTCTTGCAAACCGATAACAAGTAGGAACATTAATTTCAAACAAACTTTGATAATTCAGAGCAAATGAGCTCATCCATATACTTGAAAGCAACACTGACTACCCTGTAGTGTTGCCACTTTCTGTGCCCTGCTCTACAGTGGCAGGTTCATCATGCTTATCTCCAAGCCAAGGAAACACTTTACTTGCTCTGTTTGTTATTGCCTGTTTTGATGTTTGTCACTCAAGCTGCCGTGAAAGATGTAGGAGCAAGACGGGCAGTTCCTTCCTGCCCATTCCACCTAACAGAGCCCTTGCCTCTCCTGCATTCTAGGGTGGAGGCTGGGCACGTTTTTCAATGAATTGCACTTCTCAAGGAATCACTGCCTGCAAAAAGTGGCCCTGGGCTGACTGCACAACAGGAATAGCTGGCTGTGAATTAGCAGTGTTGTAATTCAACACATTCAGAAGGCACCACTGCTATCAGTAAGGAAAGACTCCGTTTTAGCTTTTCCTAGACAGCTGTTTATGGGTCTTTTTGTCTGATGAATTGTCAGCATTCAAAAAAGATGCAGGATTCTTGCATCATGATTATCACTTAAAGTTGAGTTTGTCAAATCTTGGGAAACAATTATGGCAGAAAGGGTTTTAAATGGCAGCCAACTGTTAGTCTACTCCAAACCCAGCTCCTCCCACTCTCTTACACCCTCTTGCTTGCTTTAAGTCACCCTCCAGTCCCACTTCATACAAATCCAAAGTCAACCCATGTTCCCTAACAGTGGTGTTTATCTGTCATTAGTTTCAGAATGATACATGCCTATTACATCTCATACAAGCATCCTTTTAAGTTTGGGATATGTAGCTCTTTTGTGCACAGGGAGTACTGTCATTTTCCAAAATCATGGTTTATTCATGTCTGAAAGCTTTGCAGTATACTCTCTAAGTAGCCTGCACTGGTGCAATTTCAACTACATTAACCTTTTTAGTCAAAGACAGTTTAGGTTCAAGTGTACCTCAGCCCAGCAATTTAAGGAACCTCATAAACCTGAGCACAAAAGATGACACTATCTTCTTCCACTGCGGAGCTATCATAAAGACACCTGCTGCAATCATCTCAATATCATTAGTTCTGAGTACCATCTCCTGGTAGGGAATTTCCAGCCCAAGGGATTTTGCTGAAGACATACTGCGCCAGTGCCTCTGGGTGCTTGGCTTGTCCTTGCAAATAGCAATTATTTGGGTCAAAGTATTGTCTGCAGTGTTAGCTGTGGGGTGCCTGGATTATAACACTGGATCAGCAATACATGCTGTGTATTGACCTGTAGGGTTTTTTTTAGTGTATACTAGGTTTGCATGACATGTTGAACCTAGCCAGTAAATTTTAACTTGTATTATGTGAGCCCAACCAAGAAGTGTTGTGTGAAGAAAAAAAAAATTGGTTAATTGATTTATCCATGGATATTTTATGACACAAAGCACAACAGCAAAGGTGTTTCTTAAAATGGTTAATATAAAGTTGGCTTATAAAGAGCTACCAGATCTATCGTGCAAAAATCCAGATGACCAAAGAGCTGCATAACACTCTCATTTTTACCATCTAGTGCAGGGCTTTCCAAACTGTGTGTTGTGACTCAATAATGTGTCGCCTGAGGTCCCCAAGTGTGTCGCGTGACAACCCGGAAGCGCTGGTGGTGCTTTTGGGTTGCCGCACGGCGGCAGCAGCTGCCGCTTCGAAAGGGCAGGCTCTGGGGACCCCGAAAATGCCCTCGGTTCCGGCAGGGAGGCGAAAAGCCTCGCCGTGCGTGCTCATGCTGCTGGGCTTTCCGGCGCTCAGCTGATCCGTGGGGAGAATTTCCACCCAGCCCCCCCCCCGCGCCAATCAGCTGTGAGCCCAAAAGCCCGGCAGCGTGAGTGCACGGGGAGGCTTTTTACCTCCCTGCTGGAACCGAGGGCGTTTTCGGGGTCCCTGGAGCCTGCCCTTTTGAAGGGGCAGCCGCTGCTGCAAACGGCAAAAGTTTGGAAAGCCCTGATCTAGTGGTTATCCAGATTATTCTCCTCAGATCCTTTAGTGTTCAAGTGAGATCATGAGTCCATCTTGTTCCACAGGCTTTCCAAACCATATCTGAAGAGTTCAGTAGCTGTGTTCACACAACAGTCTTAACCATAGTTTATTGAATTAGCCCCTTTGCCCTAGTTCACGCAACAGCTTGAACTGTAAATTAACTGTCCTGGTTAGATTCACATAATATATTGATAGCATGGGGTTTTTTTCTGCCGTTCAATCGTGTCCGATTCTCGGTGACTGCCTGGACTAGTCCCTGCAGTTTTCTTGGCAAGATTTCAGAAGTGGTTTGCCATTGCCTCCTTCCTAGGGCTGAGAGAGAGTGACTGGCCCAAGTTCACCCAGCTGGCTTTGTGCCCAAGGTGGGACTAGAACTCTCAGTCTCCTGGTTTCTAGCGTGGTGCCTTAACCACTACACCAAACTGGTTCTCATGATAGAATGTTATTCAAACCCAAATCATGACTGAACTATGGGCCTCCTACCCATTTTCCTAGGATAAGATATAAAGCGTGAACACCAAAATTTTGTACAGTTTTATCTGGCAGTTATACCTGTCAGTATCTATTAATGAGTGGTGCTATAAAATCTGAGAATAACTAGCACAAAATTTTGATTTAGGATTTTTGAAGGAAACCACATGTTGGGGATTGTAGGTAAAACATTTGCTGAGAAACATGGGTTTGTGAATATGTGAAATGGCTATTAGCTTGATTAGGAAAGCAAAACTTCACTGACAACAACCAACACTGGAGAAAGAAAATTGGACAATGAAACCATTGCATTTTGAGCATCTTATTTGATCCTGGATTAGAGTTATGCCTTGAGAAACTCACTGTCTTGAGATATTCTGGCTGAAAAGAACAAATATAACCATTTCATACACACACACACACTTACACTTTAAAAAGTCCATTCTTGTGATGTCTCATTCTGCACAGCAAGGAAGCATGTGAACATAGAGTATTTAAACTTCTGGATCCTTCTTCCCATCAGAAGCTGGAAATTCCTAAACTTTGGAGTCTAGTTTCTTCATTACTATGCAACATGTGTCTACCCCTTCTGCTCCTCTGCACCATTCCTTACTTTTTTCCCACCCTAGCAAGTAAAGTAAAAAGGCGCTGGATTTTCAGAATGAGAGGGAAAAAATGTAAACAGAAGAGGGAGGAGGGAAGGTCTGGAGATCCATCAGCTGTGACTTGCTCAGAAGGCAAGGCTTCAAATCCACCGAAGGAAACAAAGACTACTAGATTAGCATTTCCAAACTGAGCAAAGACGGGGCCCCATTGCAGAGCTGTTTATTCTAGGCGTTGATTTTCAATATTTAGAATGATTAGCAAGTGAAAGCAGATTGTTGCCAAGATGGATCGATGCCAGCCTCTATGCTCAGTGAAAAAGAAAAAGCAACATATAAAAGGACAGCAAGAACCAGAGAGAAAAGAAAGGCTTATGTTATATTTTCCTCCAGTCAGTTAAGTGCTTTGAGGTGTTCGCAATTGCCCAATGAGGAAAGAAGATAGATTGCAGGACGGCTCTTGGGGGGTGGGGAGAGGGGAGGAAGGCAGTAAACAACCAACCAAATGCACTGATCCAAACTACTATTACGTAGAATCTTTGCTTTTCAATTCTATGCTGGACAGTCATTGCTCATGATTTTACCAACAAGGAGCTAAACTTCAGACAATTCAGTCAATATCTAAATGTAAAGAATGATTTGGATCGTCCAAGAAAAGCCATCATTTGGGGCAAAATTTTAGTTACTTATTTCTACTATCTGCCCACAGTTATCTCTGAACCATTCACAATATAAACATAGTCTGATGTTAAATTTGACATAGATGGATTCTTGGCTTTCATAGCATTTCACAAATAGGACGATTTCTTTATATACACTGTATTTTGAAAGGTGTCTCACTAATGGCCTAAGTCTGGGAAAGTGGATCTAGGAGTCCCAGAGGACCTGAGGGACCTGTGGGTGGGGGAAATCCTGTCCCAGGGGTCATTTTCCATGCAAGAGAGAAGCCTGGGGATCCTGGTTTGTGCTTCTTGTGAGTGCCTAGCCGAGAGCTTTCCAAACTGTGTGTGGCGACACAAAAGTGTGTCGCCACACACAGTTTGGTGTGTCGCTACACAACCCGGAAGCGCTGATCATCATCAGCGCTTCCGGGTTTTCCCGCGGCGACACACCAACGGCGGCGCGCAAAAACTGAAAGCGGCAGCAGCGCTTCCGGGTTTTTGCGCGCTGCCGCAATGGCGGCACTTCCAGGTTTTCCCGCGGCGGCAGTTGGTGTGTCGCCACGGGAAAACTCTGGAAAGCCCTGGCCTAGCCACTGAGATTTTTTCAGTAAGCCATGGTTGAGCAAGCTGAGCAGATAAGCCAGTCACGGAATGAGGTGATAAAGATTTATCAGTCAAGCCCTTACATGCCTTGCAGACCCCTATTTTAAGGCCTGGCCCAGGAAGAATGGAAACTGCATTTTCCTCATTATAAAACTGATTTTACCAGACCAGCTCCATGCATTTTGGGAATACAATTCACAGAATGACAAATGACTCTATTACACTGGCTGGTAATACTGGGAGCTGCAATTCCAGCATATCTGGAGAGTTCCAGGCTGGGAATAATTTTGTCATTTATTTGGGGGGAAATGCCATTTCTCCTCAGCATAAGCATTGGCCATGAACAAGATGTTCATACTCCATACTACAGAAGTGCTTCCAGACAGGCATTTATTATGAAAATGCCTGCCAATATAATGGTATGTGGGAATGACCTTGGGAGACAGGAGGAAGAGCTGCAGACTAGGCAATGGTCAAATAAGAGGCAGTTGAGCCCGCAAAAGCAATGGGGACATGGTAAATGTTTCTGAAGGGACCCTCCCTAGTTTCTTGGGCTGTAAAAGCGAGGGGAGAGAGATGTGCTTTCAGACTTGCAAGGTTCTGTTAATGTAACCTTACAATAAAGTGAGAGCTAGTACTTCTGGGTGCCCTTCTTGCTTGGACTACCTCACAGGGCTGACAGCCTCCTTCATGAATGTTGCCATCTTGCACTTGCAACCCTCTCTGCTTCCCCATCGCTCCTTCTATTTCTCTCTTTAGCCCGAAATATCCATTAAGCAGAAACACATGGGACAGCCAGCCAGACCATCCCTCTTGATTGGCAGTGTTGGGGTGCCCCCAGAGTGAGGCCCCGACAGTCCGTCTGCCAGAAGCCCATTGTCTAGAAAGACTCTGAACTTTCCTTCAGGGTGATCATATTGCCCTAACCCAAACGGTGGGTCTCCCTCCTTGTGCGGATTTATGAAAAAAGGCCAGCAGCGTGATTGCCATTGAACAGTACCGTTGCACAATTCTGTTTGAGCAGCCCCCGCCAATGGTAATACATTGGCGCGGTTCGCCAAACTCCCTTTTCTAACAATTCCTCCCCGGCTCCCTCCCACAGCTGGGGAGAAGAGTGCGAGGCTCTTTGTGAAACTGACTGGCTTAAACAAACAAATGGATTCCACAATGCCTTTCTCTCCCCCCTTTGCTCATGGCTTTGGGGGAGGGAAGCGCGCTACTTTCCCCAGAATGGAGGGAAGCAAAGAGGGCCATGGGTGGGGAGCGGTCCTGCTCACAAGCTTTGGTGTTCGAAATCATGCTTTACCCAGGCAAGCCTGGGCAGGCTCAGTAACCAAGAGGCCGTGACCTGCCTTTCTCGTTGCGTTTTCTCTCTCTTTTTCCTCCTGAGTACACATCGTGCTTTGTGAGAGGCAGGGTAGTCTCCCCAGCTCACGTTGGAGGGCAAAGTTTACAACCCAGGGAGAAAGTTTATTGTCTCACATTCTTTTGCTCAATCTCTTCCTTGGATGCTGGGAAGCCTTAAGCTTTGATGGAAGCGAAAGAGCTGCTTCTCCCCTTCCCCTGGTTACGCCACCATTGCTCACGTCTCCTGTTCCCCAATATGCATGCAATTGGAGGGGGGTGTTCTTGTTTTACAAATTTAGAAAGTGGGAGAGCCAAACCCAACCTTGAGCGTTGGGGGACACCATTGGGAAGTTTGTTTTGCTAGTTTTAATTTGGACAAAAGAGGTCCTTCTTTCTTCCAAGCCTCATATGACACTGCTTTTATTTTTCTCTCCCTCCCAGGGTCTGGCTGGCTCTTTCTGCTGCCTGAATCATCAGAGGATATTTTTCATCAGTTTGCAAGTTTCCTGGACACGTAGGATTTCAAGGGGGGGTCCGTATTGCAGAAGGGGGAAAAAAAAGAAAATAATGGAGCGGCTTGAATAGAACCCACTTTTTAGACTATCCCAAAACAACATTTGAATAGCTTATCATTTATTTTTATATAAAGGCAGAAAACAGGACAGTGGGAAGGAGACTGATTTGGGACACTGATACTGAGTGTGGTGGTGGTGGAGCAGTCTGTGTCTCTTTCTTTCCATTTCTGGCATGAGCTCCAGAATCCCCCAGCTATTCCAGGCTTCCCTAGATCACATGGCACTGCCCTTATCTTCCTTCCAAGAATTTAAACATTTTTGTCCTTCTTGGTTTTGACAGCAGTGATATTTTTTCTTGCTGAAGACAACAGGGTCCTCCCACCACAACAGCTGTAAAAAATAATAAAACAAGTATGAAAAGCTACAGTGTTTCACCACCCAGTTTGGGGGAGGCAGATCGGGTGACATCGGTGTGACCAGAAGTCTATCTTGGTCATCTGGGAAGGTATGGTCAACCCCAATCCTTTGATCACTGGCTGATTGGATATATTAGTCATGTCATTGATCAGACATTGACCAATCAATAGCCTGAAAATACTGGCATCCAAACTGTAAGAATTGAGGAATTAGCAAAGTTAGAGAACACAGGATGGAGGCCAAAATCTGAAGAGTCCCCTTTAGGGAGGCAGTTCTCTTTGCTGACCAGTGAGGCACCTTAATTCTGAAGATCATTAAGTGGCTTGTTAGAACCAGTGAATGGAGCAGAGCTTAACATTGTGTAAACTCTTGCGTAGAAAAAGGAACATTGTTTAAAAACACAGCCTGTGAGCACGTTAGAGAGATTCAGTGGAAGTGGGAGGGGCAACAAGCAGCTTCCTCTGGAAGCATAGAGTTTGCCTCCTAGAGCAATCACCCATATGCTAATGAGGCATGCTTGATTTGCCGGATTCCAACACCCCTTCTCAAATCAAAGTCATGCATCATGCCTACACAAGATTTAACTCACTACGTAGGCCTTGGTAGACACCCTTCGCAAGTGGTTTTGTAAGGATGTCTGCAATCATGCTATTTGAGGGACAGTACTCCAAATGTAGTAGTCCTATCTCCTGTGCCTCTCTAATTATGTGGTAGTGAACATCCATGTGTTTGGTCCGCCCTCCCACCTTCTGTGACAGAGAGAGTCTTATACAACTTTGGTTGTCCTCAAAGACTCTTATTGGAGCAGGAACACTGACCCCCAGATCCTCAAGTAAATACTTGAGCCATTGCATCTCTGCGCATGTCTCAGCTGCTGAGACATACTCCGCTTCAGTAGTTGAGCGTGCCAAAATAGCCTGCTTGCGACTAGCCCAGCTCACAGCCCCTCCCCCAAAGAAAAACACATTTCCACTAGTGGATTTGCGATCAGTTACATCCTCCACCCAGTCCAGGAGAATCAGTTGCTGGCAGCTTAAGCTTCAGGTCTGCAGTCCCCTTCAGGTATCTTGCCACCCGCTTAATGCCTGTCCAGTCCCTTTGGGTGGATACGCTGGTCTTTCTGCAGAGGATCCCCACTGCAGTTGAAATATCTGGCCTCATTGTGGTTGACAGATATAACAGCTTTCCAATGGCCTCTCTGTAGCCATTGTTCTGAGGCAACAGTTCACTAGTGTCCTTGATTTTGTGTAAGTCTGTTTCCATTGGAGTTGGAACTGTGTTTGCTTTTTCCAGTCCCAGGCTCTCCAATAATTCTAAAATCTTTTGCCTCTGACTGAGGAGAAAACTTCCATCCTCATCTCTGTCAATTTGTATTCCCAAGTAGTAGCTTGCCTTTCCAAGACGTTTCACCTCTACTTCCATGTTCAAATTGGACACAATTTCATCAATGTCCCTCTGATCCTCATAACAGAGAATCAAATCATCCACAAACGTCAGAATGAACACGTCTCTGCCATTCTTGTGTTGTGTGTACAGGCAGGGATCAGCTTTGCCCTGAGTGAAACCTTGCTTTATTAGTATCTGGTTTAGTTTCACATTCCAGGCCCTTGCTGCTTGTTTAAGCCCATAGATCCCCTTCTGAAGCCTGCACACTAAATTTATTTATTTATTTATTTATTTATTTATTTATTTATTTATTTATTATTTAAACTTGTATTACCGCCCATCTCCCCCAATCAGGGGACCCTGGGTGGTTCACAATAAAAACAAGGTTACAAATACAAATACAAAATCACAGCATCAATAAATAAATATAAAATCCAAGGGCGATAACTATTAATACTAGGGAGGGCTTCATGAGATTAGCCAGCCCCAGGAGGAACTGTTGGCATTCCCATCCCAGGCAAGGTGGCAGAACCAGGTTCTTTAAATAAATAAATAGATAAATATTTAAATAAATAAATAGATAAATAAATAAATAAATACATACATACATACATACATACATACATACATACATACCAGTTCTTTGGATCAGTGAAACCTTCAGGTTGCTGCATGTACAACTCTTCCTGAATTTCACCATGCAAGAATGCTATTTTAATGTCCACATGTTCCACTTGCATGTTTCTGTTCACAGCTAGACTAAAAAGAAGTCAAATTGTTGTGTGGGTCACAACTGGTGCAAAAGTCTGGTCATAATCTTCCCCATACTTTTGTGAATAGCCCTTGGCTACCAGTCTAGCTTTGTACCTTTGGACTTCTCCCTTCCCATCCTATTTGGCCTTAAAGACTCATTTGCAACCAATGGCCTTTTTGCCAACAGGTAACTTTGTGAGTGTCCAAGTGTTGTTGTGTGGCAGAGCCTCAAACTCTTCTTGAGCTGCTTTCCTCCACTTACTTGCTTCAGCTGGTGGCAGCTGTTGCACTTCCTTACATGATGCAGGCTCTTTCGGCAATGCCACTCCTGCAAGGTAGGGCAGTCGCTTGGCTGGAACTCCCTTGTTGGGTCACAATGAGCACCTCAGGTCCGGAACAGGACTCAGGTCTGGATGATGCTGCATCTCTGCCCCTTCTGTCCCTCCTGGTTCCTCATTGTCTGACTCAGGCGGAGTCTCTGGCTTGATGTCCTCTCTCTGGGCTTGCCTGCTTGCTGCAACTGGAAATACTGGGTGAGGTACTTTGAACAAGTCATCATCACCTCCCCCTTCTGTAGAGCTATTGGTTAGAAGAGTTTGATTTGGCTCTGTCTCATCAAAATGTCCCACTCTGCAAGTTTGGATTGAGCCAGTCTTGGAATCTGAAACTCTATCTCCCATGCTTCCCAATGGGCAGCCCATCAAGATTCCTCCCTTTGCTTGGGAATCTAATTTGATTCTTTTCTCTATTGGAATGTGTGTGTAAGTAGCTGTCATTGCTAGATGTCTACTACCCCCAACAGATGCTTGGATTGGCCCACACAGCTCGGTGTGAATTGGCTCCATGGGCTGTTTAGAGCGCCTGGTGCTTCATTTTGGAATTGCAGGCCTTGTGGAATTTCCCTGTGTGTAGGTTCTGTACCTTACAACAGCCTTACCATAGTCCTTGGCTTCCAAATTGCTTTCCAATACATTTTTCTTCATTGGAAGAATTACATTTGAATTTCTTTGTCCCAGTCATCTGTGCCAGAGGATGGCGCTGTCATCCTCCTTTTCTCAGTGACTGGACATACATGCCATGTCTGGCCTCTCACAATTGAGAAAAATTAAACCTTTATCTAGAAATCCTGTTAGAAAGACACCCATTTGATCCATTATTTCACAATTGTTACCTTTAAAACGAATAGTGTGGCCCTTCTTCATCAGTGCAGATGTGCTTATCAAATTCAAACTCACAGCTGGAACATATAAAATGTTTGTAGCAATTAAATCCTTCTGGGTGGTGCCATTTCCGCACCTTAGGAGAGCACGGCCCTCTCCTTCCACAGGGATTGTTGTTCCATCTGCTAAGCTGATTTCTTCCTTTGAACTTGGGTTCAATTCGATGAAGAAAGAAGGATCATTAATCATATGCATGTTGCAGCTAATAAGAAAGATGAGCAGTTTTTATTTATGGCTGAAAATGCAAGAAGACTCGCATCTGGAGCTTTCTCTGTGTTGGTTTTCTGATCTGCCTTCCTGGCCCAACAATTTTTCTTTAAGTGACCATCCTTGCCACAAAAATGGCACTTGATGGGCCTCTTTGTTATTGAAAGGCTCCTCTGCTGCAGACCACCATTTTTGCCCTGGGGCGCTTTTGAAAAATAGCCTGCCTCATTGTGGGTCTGCTTGGAATTTCTATTGGAGGCCTGCCTGCTATACTCAGACTTTAATTCCTGAATTAAATCTGAAAAAGGTTGTCTGGCTCCCCTATAGCTGGCAGCAAAACTAGAAAAATTCTGAGGCAGTGATCCCAACAAAAATCCAACTTGGATCCTGTTGTCCAAAATTACATAATTACAAGCAAGCTTGTGCAGCAATGATTGAAAATTAGAAATATGCTCATCTATGTCTCCATTTGGCTGGAGTTTTAAATTGGACAACTCTCTCACCAGATTAACAACTTGGGAATCTCCTCCTTCCCCATAGAGTTTAAACAATTCTTCCATCATTCCTCTTGCAGTATCTCTGTGCTGGATTTGTACCAGCATTTGTGCACTTAAGGAATTCATGATCAAGCCTTGGAGCTTAAGATGATTGGCCATCCAGTCTGCAGATGCTGCTGAATCTGGACTAGGAGGATCTTGATTCAAAATATTATGCAGATTAAAAATCCTTGCCTGCCTTTCCACCCATATCTTCCAGGGATAAAACTCTCTGGGTTTTAGTTTAAAAATCACCGGATTGTGAGGCAGGAGTACACTAGCCATCTTGTCTAAGCAAAGGGGACTTAAAAATCACTTCAAAAAGAAAAAAAAAATCTTTCCTTTATGCTTAAGGCTATTTCCTTGCGTAAGAAACCTCTTCAGTAGCTAGACTGAGTATTCTCTCAAAAACAACAATGCTCGTGCAAAACCAGCAAAAAAGAAAATTTCTGCTCAAAAATAAAACAAGGCAAAAAGGAAAAATTCCTGCCGTTTGAAAACAAAACCTCTTTCCCAAAAAAAATCCTGGACCCATAACCCTTGGAAGATCATTCAGTGGCCTGTTAGAACCAGTGAATGGAGCAGAGCTTAACATTGTGTAAACTCATGCATAGAAAAAGGAATATTGTTTAAAAACACAGCCTGTGAGCACGTTAGAGAGATGCAGGTTCTTATTCTTACACTTTTAGCCCACCCAAGCATAAAGAAACACACGCTTAGACATTGCAGGTACAACAAGTAAGTACAAAAGAGTTCTTACATTTATTTTGTCCAGGTACAGCCATTTCAGTAGAAAATTGGTTTCAGTTCTTCTTTCTGTTCCCTAAACTGTATACCTTTGGCCCTGTTTGCTGCCAGAGGCTGCGTGGAGAAAGGGGCTTGAGGCCTAGGCATGGCCTCTCCATGGAGGAGCTCAGGCACATGCATCCTAGTCCATCGGTGAAAGAATCAGAGAGAGAGAAGAGGAAGTGGGAGGGGCAACAAGCAGCTTCCTCTGGAAGCATAGAGTTTGCCTCCTAGAGCAATCACCCATATGCTAATGAGGCATGCTTGATTTGCCGGATTCCAACACCCCTTCTCAAATCAAAGTCATGCATCATGCCTACACAAGATTTAACTCACTACGTAGGCCTTGGTAGACACCCTTCGCAAGTGGTTTTGTAAGGATGTCTGCAATCATGCTATTTGAGGGACAGTACTCCAAATGTAGTAGTCCTATCTCCTGTGCCTCTCTAATTATGTGGTAGTGAACATCCATGTGTTTGGTCCGCCCTCCCACCTTCTGTGACAGAGAGAGTCTTATACAACTTTGGTTGTCCTCAAAGACTCTTATTGGAGCAGGAACACTGACCCCCAGATCCTCAAGGAAAGAAAGATTGCCTCCTAGAGCAATCACCCATATGCTAATGAGGCATGCTTGATTTGCCGGATTCCAACAAATGCATTAGCAAGGGAAGGCCTTAAAGTTTATCACACTTCTGGATTGTTTTTCAAACCAACCTGCTCCTACTTGCTGGAAAATGTTAAGCTACCTGAGTCTTCCTCTTGCAGGGCAAACTGCAACTTCTAGGTTGGGGGGATGAGAGTTGCTTTTGATTGAGAAAACACGCAAGAGAAAGAATGAAACACTTGCCTCTATGTGACTCTTGGTCCTGTTCAATTTTTTCTATCCTGCTGCATCACTTGCTTGTAAGTGAAAGGGGAAAAAAGGAGAGAAGTAACTGCCTAGCTATTCTGTATGGTGGGGAGTTTGGACTCTATTCAGGTAGGAAATTGGTCAATGGAGCTGTTCTTCAAACCCTTGCATGCCGCAGATGTGTGTGAAAGAAAGATCAAGGGCATGCAGCAAATGTCCTGTGGTCAATTACCAGATTTCCAAAAGGCATTACAGTCTCACACCACCAATCAGCATTGATTTTACTGGGACCAATCATTCACTTTTCAAAGATCCACAAGATCCATGACCAAAATAAGAGAAGAAAATTATGAAGGCCTTTTCTCCAGCAAAGTCTGCTAAATAAAGAAAGTTAAGAAGTCCCTTTGCAGCTTAGTGCAGCTATTGTAAATTCTTGAGATGAAGGAAAAGGCCATTACTGCAGGGAGGGATTACTGGTTGGGGCTGGTTCCATCCTTTGATTATAAACTTTCTGCCAATCAAGACATTATTCTTTGCTCTAGCGGGTGGACACTTGCACACCTTCAAAACAAAACCAAAAAAGACTGGTGTGCAGTCCTTCAGAAATAATTTGGAAGAAATATTTTGGAGCATAAGGAAGCATAAACACAACATCTGTCTGCAGGTTAGCTGTGGCTGCTCTAAAGGATTGTGGAGAGACACACTGAAGCTCTTCTTTGGTATCAAAACCAAAGCACCATTTGTCCTTCTGTTCAGTCTGCTATGCAAGTATTAATCATTGATGGGCAAATTTCAGACCCGCTAAACTTAATTCTTACACATTGTTATCTTTAAAGTACACTTGGATCTCCAAATCAAGGACTGTCCACTATAAAGTTGCACACATGACCCATACTAGTGATAACCCCTGTCAATATTTACCTGCTCCATAACAACATTTCCCCTTTCCTTGTCAACCACATCACTCCAGCTGATCATAGGCAGGGGAATGGATTAGATTATCTCCAAGGTCACTTCCACCCATTACATTCTATGATTCTATGATAATGCAGAAGCAATTGATTTTCTTTAAACTGAGAGATGTTCAAGCACCAATTAGATGAAATTACGTCATCAACATTTGGACTGTACTTTCCCTTTAAAAAAAAATCCAAAGTAGCAACAAGATACCAAGTAAATTCAATAATCTCACAGCCAGCCAAACAACATAAAAACTATATAGCAATTAAAATACAATAA
The DNA here is from genome assembly GCA_023362775.1 of Charina bottae. Classification (NCBI taxonomy): domain Eukaryota; kingdom Metazoa; phylum Chordata; class Lepidosauria; order Squamata; family Charinaidae; genus Charina; species Charina bottae. The sequence continues at coordinate 124,678,060 of JALMGJ010000002.1, read as the reverse complement.
TTGACAATAATTTTCTCTTAAATAATGATTTAATTAGTAAAAAATAAAAGCACATAAATATTAAATCAATAGATGCAGTGTAAAAAGGTAAAGGCAAAGGTTCCCTCTGCACATTTGTGCAGTCGTGTCCAACTCTAGGGGCCGGTGCTCATCTCCGTTTCTTAGCCGAAGAGCCAGCGTTGTCCGAAGATGCTTCCACGGTCATGTGGCCACATGACGCATGCGGAACGCTGTTAACTTCCCACGGAAGTGGTACCTATTCATCTACTTGCATTTGCATGCTTTCAAATTGCTAGGTTGGCAAGAGCTGGGGCGAGTGCGGGAGCTCACTCCGCACGCAGGGCTCGGGATTCAAACCTCCGAACTTGCGATCTTCCGATCGACAAGCCTGGCATCTTACTCGCTGAGCCACCACGCCCCTGTAGATACAGTGTAGAAACATTTAAAAAGCAGCAATACAGTGATCTACAACAACATTTTTCAAGAGGTTAATGAATAAATTCTTAATATTTAAGAAAAGTTTTTAAAGTGCTACATTTTACCAGCCTGAAAATATGTGAGATGTCTTCTGTAGCTTGCTTATTTATTTATTTTTATCCCGCCTTCATTATTTTTTATAAATAACTCAAGGCGGCAAACATACCTAATTCTCCTTCCTCCTCCTATTTTCCCCACAACAACCACCCTGTGAGGTAAGTTGGGCTGAGAGAGAGTGACTGGCCCAGGGTCACCCAGCCGGCTTTCATGCCTAAGGCGGGACTAGAACTCTCAGTCTCCCGGTTTCCCATTGGCTCCTTCCTAGGGCTGAGAGAGAGAGTGACTGGCCCAAAGTCACCCAGCTGGCTTTCATGCCTAAGGCAGGACTAGAACTCTCAGTCTCCTGGTTTGCTATTGGCTCCTTCCTAGGGCTGAGAGAGAGAGTGACTGGCCCAAGGTCACCCGGCCGGCTTTCATGCTTAAGGTGGGACCAGAACTCTCAGTCTCCTGGTTTCTAGCCCGTTGCCTTAACCAATAGACCAAACTGGCTCTATATTTAATGCTGTGGGCATTGTGATTTATGATGTTTGAAATTTTGTTCATTGTATTTTAGTAGGCTGCTTGTATGTGTGTGTATGTGTCTATACACCCCTTTGAGCTGATTTGGAATAATCTGTTTATGTGTGAGTATACAGGTACCTATACTCATACAGGTACACACACAGAACAGAGCAACCAACTGGCCAGCCAATGAAAGGAGAACATAAGGCTCCCAGAATTCTATGGGCATCTAGGGAAGAGGAAGTTGTGCTTCTTTGCCACTACTAATTACACCATCAACCACATCTAGTAGGTCTACATATTACATTTATGGAACCACCTATCATGCCACAGTCTCAAGAGGAAAGGATATTCAGATAATGCAATATCTCTTCAAAGAACAGCTTCAGCGGAACAAACACAAAAGAAATGCATGTTTATTTTAAAAAATAGAAATAAATCTTGATTGTACAGAAAAGTGTTAAGGAATGAAGGCTCAAGATCTTCCCATCAGTATTTAAACTAGCTGGCCAGAATACTCATTTATAGAATAAATGTTTTTCTTCCATTTCCTGAGGATCAAATGTTCAACTGAATAGCCCAAGAGAGATTGAAAGGGGTTCTGTCTCATGAATGAAAATGCTCAGAGTGCAGACACACACCTTACTGAGATTTAGCAACAACAAAAAAGTTGCCTTATATTGTGAGTTCTTCCTAAATTGTTAGTCCTTTGGCATCTTTTCTCAAAGTGGTGGCCTTCTATATGTTTGGGTTCTAATTCCCATCTTTCCCAAACCCAAGTGTTTCCCAAGTGTTGTACCCCAAATTAGAGGGCATGAAGTTGGGGGAGGCTAGCTTACATTAACTGGCAGTGGCCCTCCAGAGTTTCAGAGAATTATCTTTCTGCCTAGGAAATACATGATATATGCTGGGAATGGAGAGCCTAAGGCCTTCTCTGTGCCAGACCTGAGGCAGTGCCTTTCTTTCCCTTCAAGTAAAGCAGCTTTGGACAACACATCTTGCAATGAAGATAACTACTTCATGCCTTTTGTTTGATTGCTCATTATTATGAATTTTCACTATGGCCCTGCCAATAGACAAACGTTTCCAGCACCAATACAATTTCTCTTAAGGAAGACTGAGTAATATTTGGTTTTGCAATTGAGGAATTTGTTTTCATTTTATTTAAATGACCTCCAAGTGCCATACAGGGCATATCTGATGTGTGCGTGGTTATATCATTGACGTGGGTGGAATTGGATGATTGATTGATTGATTGATTGATTGATTATGTGCCATCAAGTCATTTTTAACGCCTAGTAACCACATAGATAGATTTTCTCCATGAAGATCTATCCCTAACATGGTCTTTCAGGTCTTCCAACAGATTGGATGAAATTAAGGTGTAAAAATATTTCCTTACTTTAATCCCCAATAGAAGCCTACATGGCATGGGGCCAGGTTACCTGAGGGACCGTCTCATCCCCATAACGTCGAACCGTCCCACTCGGTCATTCAGAGAGGGCATGCTACGGATCCCGTCCGTAAAGGAATGTCACCTGACGGGGTCTAGGAGGCGTGCCTTCTCGGTAACGGCGCCCACCCTTTGGAATATGCTACCCCCGGAGGTGAGGCAGGCCTCATCGCTCCCGGCCTTCAGAAAGAACTTAAAGACCTGGTTCTGCCGCCTTGCGTGGGGGGAGGGGGGGAACAGTTCCTCTTGGGGATGGCTGGTGCCATAGGGCCCTTTTAAACATCCAAACATCATACCACCGCATCTTGGATTTTTATACTTAATTTTAATATATTAGAGTGTTTTATTGGGTTGTTTTAATTGTCGGATTTTAATGTTTGTGTTTTGTAAACCGCCCAGAGTTCCCTTGTGGGGAGATGGAGCGGTATATAAATTGAAACATAAATAAATAAATAAATAAATAAGGAAAAACGATGTGCTGAAAATTGGTGGCTTTGCTACTGAATTTCATCCGAGTAGTCTAAGGATGTGCTGGGAGCACAGAATGGGTCCTGGGGAAGCATAGGCAGCTCACATGTGCTCCATGTCCTCTGTGGCAGGATCTGTTTTAGAAGATGTTCCCAGGCTTAGGCCAAAGCTGCAGGAAAGATTGATAGGAATAACAGCGTACGAATGTCTACTATCTAGAGCTGTCTTACTATGGTGATGGAGCACCATTTCCCCATGTATCCCCCACACTGGCTATTTTAACCCGGTACCTTTGTAACCTGAGCTGCTCTCTCTCTCCTTCTGGGCTTTCCAAAGGTCATTAGCAGGCCATCCTCACTAACCTTTCATGTCCTGTCCCCCCCCCCCCGCCCCCCAAGTTCCCAGAACCAATTGCTTCTGATCATAATTAACCGCAGGTGGTTTCGTTTATTAGCATCTCTTTTGTACCTCTTGCTCTAGAGGGCTTCATTCACAGGGTACCCAGCTTCTTGTCCTCTCTACCCAGCCCTCTAGATTGCAGAAAAAGCAGGCATTTTCCACCGCAGAGATAAACGGACTGTGGATGTTACTGATTATTTCTTAGAAAAACTAACCCTTTTTCATCCAGTCCTGCTTCCTCTCATTAGAAAACGTACCAGTGGGAAGATGCTGCCGAGACCTTTTGTTCCAGCTATGCTAAATGTTGCGAGCTGAAACCTCCCTAGCCTTATTTAATTACAGTAATGGGAAGGACTCCCAGCGTGGCTTCTATGGAATAATTACTGGACAATTGACAGGATTGTAAGCAGGAGGGAAAAGCGCTTGGGAGGGAAAGGGAAGCTAGTGAGCAAGTGTAGGCATCCATACTTAAAGCTAACTCCGGTGGATACCATTGAGAGAGAAGAGCCAGGAGGAGTGGGTTTCTTGCACAGCTGATAATGTGGGGCTGCTCTCCCTCTCTTGTGGCTTGGTTGAATGATAATGCAAAAACGAGGGCTGAGAGCAAACAGCAGTCGATGGAGGTGGCCACATACCAACAGATGGAGTATAGTCTTTATAGTCCTCATTACAGGCAGACCTTGCTTAACGACCACAATTGGGACCAGAATTTTGGTTGCTAAGCGAAGCGGCCATTAAGCAAATCCGACCCGATTTTATGACCTTTTTTGTGGTGGTCGTTAAGTGAATCACAGTGGGCGTTAAATGAACCATGTGGTCATTAAATGAATCACACAGTTCCCCACTGATTTTGCTTGCCAGAAACTGGCTGAGAAGGTCGAAAATAGTGGCCATAGGTTGCTGCGACAATCATAAATGCGAACTGGTTGCCAAGTGCCCGAATCGTGATCATATGACCATGGGGATGCTGTGACGGTCATAAGTGTGAGGACAGGTTGCAAGTCATTTTTTTCAGCACCGTCGTAAGTCCAAACCATCACTAAACGAATAGTTGTTAAGTGAAAACTACCTGTATGCAGAGCAAATTTGATTTGAGTGTGGTGGCTGCTCTTCTAAGTTGACTCCCCACTCTCACAGCTATCAATCCACTTTCACAGAGCTTGACTCTGGGTCCTCTCCTTTGTACCATTCTGCCACTTGGTGATTCCCTGGGCCAGTTCTTATTTCCTTTGTCCCAAAGGCAAAGGATACTGAGACGCCTTACTTTGCTCAGAGTAAAGCCTTGACTCTGGACCCCCTTCAGAGCTTGGAGACCTAGTGTGCAGACATGGCTTCCTCAGGTTTGGGAATATTCAGCTTTTCCTTAATCAAACGTTAAAATAAAAATAGCAAGTAGGGACAATTTTCACAGGCTTGGGCATCATTCTTTTTAACAATCAATTCTGTTGATGAGCTCTGACAAAATTGTAGCCAAAATGGGGCTACTAAGGAGACTTCCAGGGAATGTATGTTAAACTGAAGATGACTCTGTGAACCATTGACCACAGCAAAGACCAAGGAACCGGTGAGTAGACCAGTTCCTTGGAACCTCACCAGATAAGGAGAGGATGGGAGATTGCCCACATGTGCTCCGGATGGCTGCTCCTTGCGAGGAGACTGCAGGACAGCAGTTTTTTGTGGGTTTGAGCTCCAGGAGATAAAGGGATTAGCCATCTTGCTCGCAACCATGGTGGAGCCTTTTCAAGGACATTAAGTTCACAAACCTCACTTTCTCAGCACTTTTGGAAATTGCCTGTTAACCATCTTAAAGTTATCAGAGACCTTCGGAACAAGTTTGAAAAGTCATTGGGTGAGTTTTATCTTCAACTCTGAACAAAAGAAAAATTAATTATAAGCTAACAACTTCAAGAATTTGAAATAAACAGCAAAAAGCTAAATGAGATTTGGAACTTAGAAAGGTATAAATGGATTAAGGGTCCAGATAAGTTTGGAATATTGACTTTTACTATAAGATTTTGGAATTAACTATAAAAAATAAATAGCTTCTCATGGGAATCAGACTTATTTTGGCTATCCTGGCTATTGTAAGCCATAACAAAGGTAAGTTACTTTATGATTTTAGAAACTGGACACTACAGGGGACTAAAGATTCTAAGCAGAAGGAAAAAAAAATACAAGCCTGCTCTTGATGTCAGTTAATACGGTACTGGGACTTACAAAATAACACAAAACATTATAACATCGGAAACATTAAAGGAGATTTTTGAAGAATGGAGCCAGAAGTTAGTAACTAAAATATCAACTCTGTCAGTAATGATGAGAGACTTCCGGTGAGGACATGACAAGTTAGACGTCCTCAAAGGAGCAGGGACAGCATTGCGGCAGAGATTGGTGACCAGAAGGCAAGTTCTGGCTGCTGAAACCTCTCTGGAAAAAGAAGAGATTATGAGATCACCCACATGTGCTCCAGATACCTGTTCCTCACAAGTAGACTGCAGGAATCGAGGTTTTTGTGGTTGGCTTGTGAGCTGAGCGGCTGGGAGTCGAGGGAATTCCACTAAGCTCACAACCGCAACATAGCCTTTAAGGCATAGCTTTCCAAACTGTGTGTCACGACACTTTAGTGTGTCACAACACACAGTTTAGTGTGTCGCGAAGTGGTGGCGTGGGGGCGCACGTGGTGGCGGTGCGGGGGGGTGTACGGCGGCGGCAGCGGCACGCCATCAGCGCTTCTGTGTTTTAGCAAGGCCACTGCCGTTGCCGCGGCACCCGCCCTCTGGAATATTCTGCCCCTGGAGGTGAGGCAAGCCCCCACACTGATGACCTTCTGAAAACAACTGAAGACCTGGCTCTGCCACCTCGCTTGGGATGGGAGGAGTAACAGCTCCTCTTGGGGATGGCTGGCTCTGTAGAGTTCTTTTAAACTACACCAGAGCCTCTTGGGTTTTATACATTTTATTAATTTGTTTATATTAAGTACTGTATTTTATATGTTTTTATATGTTTTATTGCTAACTTTGTGTAAACTGCCCAGAGTCCCCTCTGTGGGGGGAGATGGGCGGTGATATAAGTTGAATAAATAAATAAATAAATACAATATAAATATAAATGCACTCTTTTTAATTCTCTTTCTCTAAGTTTAGTTTGTATTAGTTTTTACTATTGTAATCAAATTCTTAACAACTTTTTAAAAAAAACAAAAAGGGGCTACTAAGAAATAAGAGAGATAACAAATAGAGAGAGAGAGAAAAAAGAAATAAAGAGATTTCTCAGCTGACTTGGAAAAACTTAAACTTATCAGAAATGCAAAAAAAAGGTCAAGTTTTGTTTTTATGATACAATATGGTAAAATATATATAAATACTTTCCTAAGGATATGTTTATATTGCTAAACATGTATATTCCGTGAGTTTTAGTTTTGCATTGCTTATAAAGCATTTAACTTTAATCTTCTCTTCTGTGGTTCTATATATCTCGCACAGTGTTTCATGGTGCCTTAGTGAATGCAACTGAACTGATTTTAGAGAAACACTAGTGCATTTTAGAGAAACATTAGTGCCTTGCCTAGTTATGCCCTAGAAAACAAACAAACAGCTCAAAGCATACTGTTGCTGTATCTTACCTTTTGTGGGATAATCAGAACTATTCCAATTGAAAGGCATTAGAAACCTATATAGAGGGTAGAGTATCCTTTCTGTAGAATAGTCTTGTTAAGTGGATGAGCTATTAGGGATAGGTATCTGAAGTGAAGTTTGATTCAAATCCATTCCTTGTTGACACATCGTAAGTCATATTCTGAAGATCTTTCAACTGGTATAGTTACCAGGGAGGGTTTTGATTGGCATATGAAAATCAGAGCACATCACGCCATTCTTATTCTAGATGTATTGACTTGCTCCCAAGCACAGCTCAAGATGCTGGTTATGACCTTTAAAGTCTTAAATGGTTTGGAACTGCTTGCTTCCATACGAATTTGCCTGACTTGTAGAAAAATCTATAAATAAATAAATAAAATCTATAAAGCTTTCTCTCTGAGTTCCCCACTCCTTCTGAAACCAGCTAAAAAGTTGACCTTTTTAGTGGCTGATTCCATCTTGTGGAATTCCCTACATCCTGAAGTTGTTTCGTTCCTTTTTTCAGGTGTGAAGACCTGCCTTATTTGCTCTGACTTTTGCTGGTTTTATTTTGTTGATTTTCTGTCTATCATGCTTCTGGATTGAGGTTTTCAATGTCCATTGTTGTATTTTTCAATCTTAATTTTAAACCAATATTGTAATTTGAAATCTGGTTCTCAGTTGTCTTCCTCAGCCCCTTTGAACACACTCACATTGGAGAAGGATGATCTAGTGGACATCATAGAAGGTAAAGGTAAAGGTTCCCCCCGCACTTTTGTGCAGTCGTGTCCGGCTCTAGGGGCCGGTGCTCATCTCCGTTTGTTAGCCGAAGAGCCAGCATTGTCTGAAGACGCTTCCGTGGTCATGTGGCTGGCATGATGCACGTGGAACGCTGTTACCTACCCACCGAAGTGGTACCTATTTATCTACTTGCATTTGCATGCTTTCCTTCCTCGAATCCAAAAGTCCCTGGGCTGATTGTACAGTATTGTAAATCCAGAGAAATGCAGTTTGCACATATTTACTTGGTTATTACTGACTGAACACTGGAACTGAATAACAGGCTGGCTCTGAATAAACCCTGTATAAAGCTCTGTGCACTTCCCCATCACCAGTTTTTCCATCTCCCCATCCCTCCCAAAGCTATTTGAAAGTGACCCCAATCACTTTTGCCAACCTTGAAATGATGAGAACACTGTGACTCGGTTGGTGCTCACCCCCTTAACCTCCATCTGACCAATAGGATCCTGCCATCAGTGTTTCCCTCCCTAAGCTATTATCAGTTGTGGCCTAACACATATCCCTTCCCCTCCATTCCACACAAAACAAAACAATTGAGAGTGTCCCCTCTTCCATGTCTTTTAGAACAGGAGGTATTTGTCTTTATCTAATGATTTCCTAAAATCTTGGAGAGGTTGCTACGATGGGAAGCCAGGTGATGGAAGATTGATTATAAAAAGATGTAGGCAACAGCACTGAAATGCTCTGAAAGCTTCCCAACTGCCTTGTCACCATTTCTCTCTTTCATTTAAAAGCAGCTACGAGTGGTGAAGGTGAAATGATAGCATCTCCTCAGTTTTGCAACTTGGCACTTTTTCCAGTAGCTGCAATCACAACTGCATACTGATATAGTGGCCGGATCGGGTGATGGGGGAGATAAGCTCTAACAATGAAAGCAGGAAGAGACAAGCTGTAGGACAAGATGCTGAACCACTACTAGAGGGAAAGAAAGCAATGGCTAATTTAAGCCCAAGAGGTGGGAGGCACACTGAATTTTAACCGGACAGCAGAGGTGCAGTGATTCAAAGGGAGGGGGGAGGGAGGGAGGGAACCAACTTTGACGAAATGTCCACCCAAGCAGAGTTAGGAATGACTCAGCTCACCCAAACCACCGACCTGAGATTAGAAAGCTCCAGAGCTGACCTTGAAGTGGTGCAAAACAAAGAGGACACTCTGTGGTACCTCTCTATGTCCATTGTGGGGAAAGGGGTTAAATGAGGTCTGCTGCAGCATATTTCACATCATTTTGATTTCTTGCAAAGAGGTGGGGGGGGGGAAGAGAGAATAAATTGGAGCACAACAGGGAAGGCTGGAGGTCACAGCAGTGCATATAATCACAACTATGTTCTACTGGTGATACTAGTGGTTGTTAGCACTGTGGGTCCCCAGGAATGCATAGCAAACTCTTGCTAGATCGGATTGCTTTGGCTCTGTGTCATGAGCTGAACAGCCTCAGTGGGCTATTGCAACTCTGCTGGCTCAATCAAGAATCCTGCAACTGCTTCAGAACTAAGAACAGCATTAAGTTGGAGGCTGAAACAAATTTCAATAAGTATTTCAGGTCCCATATGGAGTGGACACTATTGCTTTGGAGATACTACTGCTAATGAGATTGCTTGTGTGCAATGATGCATAATTACGGTATCTGGCCTGGTAAGAGCCAGCCTGGTCCAGTGGTTAAGGTGCTGGGCTAGAAACCAGGAGGCTGTGAGTTCTAGTCCCGCCTTAGGCATGAAAGCCAGCTGGGTGACCTTGGGCCAGTCACTCTCTCTCTCTGCCCTGGGAAGGAGCCAATGGCAAACCAGGAGACTGAGAGTTCTAGTCCCACCTTAGGCATGAAAGCCGGCTGGGTGACCTTGGGCCAGTCACTCTCTCTCTCAGCCCTAGGAAGGAGCCAATAGGAAACCAGGAGTCTGTGAGTTCTAGTCCCGCCTTAGGCATGAAAGCCGGCTGGGTGACCTTGGGCCAGTCACTCTCTCTCTCAGCCCTAGGAAGGAGCCAATAGGAAACCAGGAGTCTGTGAGTTCTAGTCCCGCCTTAGGCATGAAAGCCGGCTGGGTGACCTTGGGCCAGTCACTCTCTCTCAGCCCAACTCACCTCACAGGGTTGTTGTGGGGAAAATAGGAGGAGGAAGGAGTATTTGGTATGTTTGCCGCCTTGAGTTATTTATAAAAATAATAAAGGCGGGATAAAAATTAAATAAATAAATAAATAAATAAATAAATGATCTGATGACCCTCATGTTACTAGTGGAAATGCTATATTTTACGATGGCTGACACATACTTGCCTTTGAGTCATCTTGCAGGGCATTGCTAAGAACAATGGATGACTTTTAATATATTACAGAGTGGAAAACAAAGTGTACCAATTTTTTATTTTTATTTTTTTAAATAGCAAACAGCTTTCCATAGCTAAATTGCACACGTATTGTTGCCATTTTTCAACATGAGTAGGAAACAAACCCCAATCCAAGCCATTAAAATAGAACAGAAAAGAAATAATTATGTTAAGAAAAAGCAAAACCAACCAACGCCCCCCTCCCCCATGTCTGGTTCGATATCCAGTAACGGTATGGTTTAACAGCCAGTAACTTTCCATGCTCTTGAAAGATGTGCAGAACACTTCTCCAGGGTTGACAGTTCAGCCCACTCCTGGAGCCGTTTCACAAGTGAACGATGACTGAAGGCATACCTAAATCTACAAAGTGAGACAGTTTCGAATCCAGACTCCAGTTCTGTCAGTCAGTGCTACCTTACATCCACTAGTTTTGACAGAGCTTAGCAGTAAATATATGAACCCAAAACCTAAAACAAAAGCATGCTACCCATTGCAGTGTGGAATTCTGGATGCAATACAATGTGTAACTTGCAATGGAAAACAGTATGTTTACAGCGCTAAAAGCCCTCTGCATAGAAATTACTCATTTTCACTCTCCGGTGTCCTGCTAGAGTTCTCATGGAACTGTAGTTCTGTCAGGTGCGGAGATGTAATTGACAGGTCTGTTGCCATTCATTGAGCTACAACTTTCAGAGTTCGGTGGTTGGGAGATGAAGAGGCTGAACCATTACAGAGGCTTTACATTTGTACTGTAGACATTCAGAGAGAGCGCTTGACTTGTTCCAATAGCAAAGTGGCTTTGCTCCATGGTACTTCACTTAATCTTGACAGCAGCCGGTGGTCCCAAATGCTGACATTATGTTTATTATTACTATTACTTTCAAAAAAAGGAGAATGGAAGCAGAGTTTTCAGCAACAGTCAATCCAGAAACACAGACCAGTTTCACTGGCATCTGCTTCTGCTGAGAAGAGCTGAAACAAATTTAGGATTCTAAATTTACAAAATAAAACACTAGTTCGATTACCTAATTAGAACATTTAAATTAGAATATGCAACTGTTGCAGGCTTCTAAATTAGGTTGAAGTCATTGTATATAACCTACAGAAATCAATAGCAAAGCTCCAATTAATTTGAATATGAAGACAGCAAATGTACATAAAGTTGCAGAATTAAACACACTGCTAAACTACATTTCTATGCAATTGTTGGTAAGGAAAGGAAAACTATTATTCAGATGCATAAAATTATTTGCTTGGTGTGGGTGTGGGTGGGCATGCATTTTGAAGTGCCATATCCTATGGTAAAAAAAACACTGGGCTGGACCAAGCCAGATCCACTGTATATTAACATAACTGGCTTCAATAGAAAAGCGTAGTTAAACCAACAGGATTTTAAAAGACTAAAATCTGTATAGATCACAATTATAATAGAATCAATTCCAAATCTGAATTCATGGAATTATAATATTCCCAATTTTAAATGTGACATATTATCCCTCAGTTATTTCAAAACTGATGCTGAACAGCTGGTCCATTTTGCACATAAATTCCATTTTCACACTAGTTTTGAATTCTATGTTGTTCCATCACTTAAAAAAATAGAGGTTTTCCAGCAGTTATTGCATTTTTTAATTAAAACAATCATGTACACATATCTTCTGACATGGTTAAGACTGCTAATATTGTTCCCAACAACAAAGCTTCTAGGTTTCTATTTCTCATTCACACATTCCCCCTTCCCTAAATTAAAAAAAAATCCAGTATTTTAACTAACAGAAAGTTGACTACATTTTGAGTAAGAAGGAAGGGGATCAGAATCTGAACAATAATAGCTTGAATTCCAGATCAGTTCCCCCCCAGTTATGCTTTGGGGATACCTCTGATTCTAAAATATCCTCCAATTCTTCCACTGCAAATAAAATTGTGGGCTCAATCCTGTTCAATGGCAGGAAGCATAATTGTTTTACCAATGCTATTAATACCAGCTGTCCCACAACTGTTATGAAATAATAGGAATGCACTTCACCCCACATTGACTGTACTTCTTCGGGTACTTAGACCTGTGGAAGCAATATATTTTAAAACAGGTACAGCCAGGATCTTAAGGCTGCCATAGTCCTTAATGACCAAATGCTCCTGGAAAGTCGGGTATTGGAAGCTGCAAAGAGCAGATTTAGTGCTGGATAGGGCTAAGGGAAGCTAGGACTACTGCTTTTTTGCACTACCAATTCCATGTACAAACCAGGGGAAGTTTATTTCAGGAAATATTTCCAAGCTTTTTGCATCTGCCTCAAAGTTGTTGTTCCATACAGAATATGGGTGTGTACTTCACTTCCTTTAAATAGAGACCTAATTTGGTGTTGCCCGGAACTGCAGGCCACAAAAACGTGCCGACTCTTGGAGATGACATCAAATTATGTTTGAGGATGGATGCAGTCTAGAGGCTGCCACGTGGTCATCCTTTTTTTCTAGATTGCTCAGTGCGCATTGAGGAATATACTGCATTTCCTCCAAATACAAGCTATTGACTTTCAGGCCGTGTGGTCAGAAGCCTCAGGAGAAATTGTGTAGGCAGTGCAAAACAAAGCAGAATCAAATGCACATTTATTGTGCATGCCCCACTCACGCTTACTCTCCAGCTCATTTGGAAAGGCCTTGAAATCTCTATAGAGACAGACATTGAGAGAGGGATGACTGTGAGAATAATTGTAAAACACTTTTGTAGTGCTAAAAGTATTACAAAATAATAATACATCTTCACATTTTTCTAGGCAGACTAACATGTGAGTTCAGGATTAGTATTTGTGGCATAACACAACGCTCTAAATTTAGATTCTCTGTTTTTGGAGAAGTTAATACATGTATCCATGATGTGGGTTATTTCTAAATTTAGGAGCATGCAAAATATTGTCCCTGGAAATCTAGCTCTTTCATTCACGTAATCTGATGGGCACGTGTTTCTGTTTTCTCTTGACTTGGTCATAAGAGTGTTTTTATCACACAAAAATCATTGTGTTTGCCATAGAGTAATGTAGCACCATAACTTTTGCCCTGAGGTTGTGACACTTTCCACACCAGAGGTTTGTTAGGAGAGACTAAGTGTATGAAAATATAAATATTTCAAAATGCATTATGCAGCAGTTAGGTTAGCATCTTCAAAGAAATGTAGGCAAGAAAAAAAAATAACTATATGGTGCAGAAGTTCCATTAATTTTTCAGTAGGCCATACTGAGCCTTAACCTGAATGGAACCACTGAATAGCTCTTTTAAAAAGTAACATCTACCAAATACCATCGCAGTGTCTCAAGTAAGGCTATTATTTTTCAAGATATATTTTCCATAACTATCCTAAATGTCCTCATTTTACTTTATTTGAATACATGCAAAGGCTATTATGACAGCTGATTCTGGGCTAAAAGTGCCTAGTTGGATGGTAAGAAAGTTCAGTTCTAGATCAAAAGCAAAAGTAATTCATCAGAGTGAAGTTTTAAGTTGCTCTTTCTTTTGTAGTTTCTGCTGCTTATACAGTGGTCTATAATGTTCCACTTTAGTCTAGAAACACAAAAGAACATGAACATTATGAGTTGTTTTGATTTGTTTACATTAATCCAATTCTACATTGCCACTGGTTGGGGAGTCACATAAGACAAGGCATAACTTAAAGCAGAGAAATGTTCTAGCAATTCTGATGGTTGCCTGACCAAAAGAGAAGAAAATAGAGCCCTACATAATCAATCAGCTAAGCTGTGGACTGAGTTGTTGAAGCATGCCACAAATCCCTTCATAAGCTTCTGCTTATAAAAGGATGTAATGTTTTTTTAAAATAAACTTTAACATCAGAGGGTTTGCCTGCTTTGACTTTTATGTCTAGGTATTACGGCATACAGAGTCAGTCAAGAAGTATTTTAGATACAAAAATAAGTAAAAAGGAACATCTAGAGTAAATCAGGTCCCCGTGTATGGGTTGTTGTTTTTTAAAAAAAATCTACTGGCAGATGTTCCCACTTACATATTATATTTCCCTCTGAATAACAAGCATTTGATACACTTCAATCTGAATTTCCATTATTACAAACAATCCTCCCTCCCTACCCAATACTCTACTGATTGTGCCCTCTGTAGCTAAAAATATAACTTCCATTACAGGTCTATAGATAGATAATAGCTTCTGTTTTAAAAGCTTGAAACAACTTGACTTACTGATTTATTTCAGAGTATATAAGTTTTAATATCTAAACTAATCTCGTGTAGTAGACAGGTGGTTGCCACTCCTTGGACAGAGATGGAAATTGTACTTGCCTGCTAGATTGTCCCATGTTTTATCTAAAAATCTTCCCTGGGAAAAAAGAATACAAGCACACTTACACAAGAAAGGGAGAAAGAAAGGAAGGAAGGAAGGAAGAGGAAATGGTAAATGAACTAGTATGTCCTAATCATCAGAAAAGGCCTGCTCTTCCAACCTTTTCAGATGTCCTCCCTTCTCCCACAAAGATGATATACCCTTTTCAACTCCCTCTAGCCCCCAATAGAAAAATCTGTATTTCTTTAAAGGAACACAAATAGACACTGTATTATTATTATTTGTCATCTGTTGGGGTACAGAGTTCCCCATATCAAATGTGTTACTTTTCAGATACATCCAGCCCAATTATCCGGATCTTCTTTTTCCCCCTCCCTAACTTTTCAGTGAGACAGTGGGTCCCAATACGAAAGCTGTCTCATTTGTTCATGGATTCTTCCATTTGTCAAGTCCTGCAGCTCTGGGACTATCTTGTTCTTACAGTTGGTTAATCTTGAACCTTCCAGTCAGGGAACTGTCTTTCATTAAAGACACCCAGCATTGCTCCAGTCATTCATTTCTGTCTGCAAAGAAGGGTCATTGAGTTCAAACAGTGGATCCATGTTGACAGAATTTGAGAGGTAATCATTTCTCCCTTCATCCCAGGGATGCTGAAGAAAAGAAGTGGCAATAAATGTTTCATCAAAGTCCAAGCTGCTCTGGTTGGATTCTGTGAGGACGTAGTCTTGCCCAGCTGGGCACCACTCTTGTGGGCAGTCAATATGTCTTCCATGCACTGTCAAATCTACATCCCTGGTTATTGGGCTGATTGGAGGAGTGATTTCCAGATCCTCAAAGGTAGAGAAATCACCATTTAAGGTGGTATCAAAGATAGCCTCCCAATCAAAATCACCTTTGAGAGAGCCAAGCTCTGTCTGTTCTTCCTGAGTAAGCATAGGGGAGCTGGAGAAGCGGGCTGCCTTATACATCCGTTTGGGCAGCGGCTGCTTGCGTTTATGGCTCATTTTCCCATCTGCTGGGTTCCAATTCTGGTCACTGGTAACTTCTTCAAATTCTTTGAGCAGCTGCTGTGACTCCACATTGATTTTCAGAATGCTGTTGTTTTTCCAAGAGGTTGCTGACTGGTGAGTTGAAGAACTGGAACTTGCATCCTGTTGGATTCTTCCAGTGAAGGCTGGATGTATCTGCACAGGAGGCATCCTGCGTTTCTTGAAAGCTCCATTCATCAGTCTGTCTGCATACTGGGGATCAATCTTCCAGAAACCACCTTTTCCTGGTTCATCCTTCTCTCGTGGTACCTTGATGAAGCACTTATTCAAGGACAGGTTGTGCCTAATGGAATTCTGAAATTTAAAAGGCAAAGCTTAATATGAGTTGCTCTGGAAAGAGCGCTAGTTTGTAGGCAGGTCTCTCCACTGGCATGAATGCAGTTGAATTGACCCTTTAGAATTACCATGTTCTGTTCCAAAAGAAAGATGGAAGACTGAAATGGTCTGCAGCAGTAAAACTAAAACAGACTTTGTGCATCAATTAACCTCACAAACCGGTATCAGTGTATTACATTCATACCAAACTATAAGCATCTGAAGATCATTGTCTTTAAGATTAAATCAGCATGTGTTTAGTGAATGCATTAAATTCATATGAACAGTGCTTTTAGTGGACGTCCTGCAAGTGAACTAGGGTAAAGTCGGAAAAGGCGATTGAGCCATTGAGTACAATCTCCTGCATATGGCAGAAGCTGAAATTAAAGCATCTCAGGCAGATAGAGGGCTATTTTAACCTCTGATTCAACACTACCAGGGAAGGGGATTCCATCACCTCTCTGGGGTATTGGTTCCCCTGTTGGATTGCTCTTACTCTTAGGAAGGTTTTTCTATCTTTCAGTTGGACTTTGCCTCCCTGTAATTTAAATTTCTAGAAGCAGTGTTAAATGAAAGATAATTTTGTAGGCCACTGGCAACTGCAGAAAGTTAAATGTAAACAGAATATTGGTATCCTGTTTTTGTCTACTTTCTTTTGTACACATAGAATGGATTTCCTAGACTGATTCTCTTAAAATGTTGTTTAGTAATGAACGATGGGAAAGAAACATTTTCCACCTGAACTATAACTTTATATCTGTTTCGACTGTTTAAGTAACCTTTTTTCAAACTGCAGTTCACTAAAGTCTCTAAGAAACAATTCTCCAGAATCTTGAAATCACTCTTCCTAAACTTTTGTTGTTGTTCAGTCGTTTAGTCATGTCCGACTCTTCGTGACCTCATGGACTAGAAGTTATTTAAAAAGACTAAGCATCCAAACAAGTTTTGAACAGTTGAAATTCAAATCAGTGACCTGAGGCAAATACTAAAATATAAAATGTAAGGAAGATCTCTCTCCCCCTCTCTTCCCAACCTCATATTTCTAATACTAGATTGACACTTGTTCTCTTATCATTCATTTTGGCACATATATACATTTCAGCCAAATAACTCACTCCTACATTCACATTTTCTATAAATAATTATATGGTTCTTGGAGGTTTCGGTAATCTATTGAAAAGAGTTTTTTTAAAAAAAAAATATATATCCGCTTGTATTTCATTCTGTACTAAAAAGTAAGAAATGATTTAGTGCATAGAAATAGGAACTGCAGCATAAATCATAAATCAGCTGCAACATAAATCAAGTTTATGTTTGTATCTTCTAACTGAAGGAAAATAAAGTATCAATGAGCCCTATTCCTCTTAGGGTCCCTAAGATTGCATGCAAAAATAAAACTAAACCATGATTTGTTGAATAAGCCAGTGCCAATCTGGTGGAGAAGTAAAATAATTCTGGTTCGCTTGGCCAATTCTTGTTTTGTCCCCTTTTCTTCTCTTCTGCCAGAACACAGATGCTTCTCTACTTCCCAGCAGCAGTGAAGAGCTGTTCTGCCAGGCTGTGTGTGAGAGGTGTTTTCTGTTTTTTGTAGAGTGGGTCCTTTGCTTTTGTGTCTCTGGAGGTTTTGTGTGTGGTTCTTCATTTAACCTCTCAGTATGTGTGAGAATGTTGCTGCCAGAAAGAATGAGAAATTTGGGAGAAAAACAAGAGGGCTTCCTTTATTCTGAGGAGTGGTTTCTTTGGTAGCTAACACTGCCTTGTACTTCTCTAGACTGATGGGAAACATGGGTAGGAACAAAAACAATTAAGGCAGGCTCCTGGGTTCAGGTATTACTTGCTAGGGTGAAAATAAGCCATACATTCAGTCAATTTCAAGATCAGCTTTGCTGTAAAAATAAACTATGGTCTGTTTTATCCTCTAAGGTGGAGTCATAAAAAATCCCACAAAGATTGTTTCCCCACTAGTGCCATAAAGCATCTTCACAGCATCACCCAACTGTTGTTGAAGTGATATAATGTGTGTCCTTGTAGTTGATATTTTGGCACAACAAAGTTTGGGTGACCCTAGAAGACACTGTAAATCGCCAGGGAGGAGATTACTTTAGTCAAAACAAATCTTAGCTTAGTGTCATGTGTGAGTAAGGGCTGTGTCTGTTTTCAGTAGTCACCACTGAATTAATGGTTCCTGTTTCATTGATTTTAGGTATGCATAACCATGGCAATTCACAGTGGAATGGAAAAGGTAGCCTTCATTCTACAGCTTCAGGGCATTCTCTGATTCTGACCCCCCAAACACAACTAGACTATTTTCGTGTGCTGTGGGACTAAGTATAAGAGCTATGTACTGCTGAATCCCAGTTTAATCTAGGACAGATTGAGACAGGGACCCACGTAAAGAGCACTCACTTTACATACTTGTTTGCCTATTGAATTATATTTGCACCCCTCTGTGCTACATCTTGGGCATCCGAAGATCATCTGATCATTTCATTGGGCTTTGCACAAAATGCTGTTCTAGATCACAATCAAAATGGAAAATTATAATAATCAAGAACAACAATAAAAAGACCCACCCTCAAAGGAGCCATTTCTAATTTTACAAAAGAAAGAATTTGTGCGTCTAGAGTGATGGAGCCCAGTCCCAAAAGAAACTCCGCTATCCAGTAAATAACTTGGTCTTTCAGTGCACAAAAGCCAGGAGGGTGTTAAGAGATTGGATATGGTGAAGGATTGTCTGTGGGTTTTTTTTAATGTTGCCTAGATATCTTTATGCTTATTCATCCATAATCCTTATTGCCAAAGAGCAAAAGCAGGGCTTGAATGCCTGGAGGGCTAAATAAAAACCTTTTCCTCCAGGCTGAATTCCCTGGGTATCTTGGCTCTTTTCCAAAACACACAACTGACTCCCACAGGAATCTCCTTCCATCTTCCCCCCTGCCCTGCTTATGGGAGGCCTGACATTTTGACTTGGTGTCTGTATTTACAGGAACGGGGTTTAGTGAGACGGGTGAGAATGTGGGCACCACTGGAAGAAAAAAAGAAAGAAAAAGGGAGAGAAATTCCTGCAAACAAACTGATCTCAGATGAGTTAGAATTTATTGTATAATGAAATCTTATGAGGGTCAGTGAATACTCCCTTCCCCTGCCTTAGAGTCATTTCAAATCTGCTGGGCTGTCGACAGCTGCTTGTGCCCTAGCTAATTAGCATTTTTATAATTTCCCCTGCAACTATCAGTCAAACCACCTGCATCTTTGCAAAGAGATACCAAATGTTATCAGAAAGAAAGGAAAAAGAGAGAAACAGGTGTCTAATCTAACAGGTTGCACATACCCATAAAATCAAGCTTTTCTTCCCCTTCTCCCTCTGCAAATGTTAGTGCTCATTTACTTTGTGTATTCTAAAAAACATAACATCTCCCTCTTCTATAAGAATCTCATGGGGAACTAGGAGATTTAAACATCTGGCAATATGCTCAAAAACTTGGTATTACTTCATGTTCATTAATTTTTAGCTTTGCACTCTTCATCCATACTCTGGTTGTGATTGCTCTGTAAACAGAAGCTAAATCCATTGTTCTGGATTTTGATTCTGAAAACTTGGTTCAGCCATTAAATACTGGGCTCTTCTCAAAATATTGACGAAGGATCTCACTCTACAGAATAAGATTAAAACTATCTGGGTCCCTCAAGAATAAGACAAGGTAGGTGAAACACTATGTATATTTTGAGTGTAGTCTTTTTTACATTTGCCCAGAAGTATTTTTTGTAATTTACTTCTGAATATAAACATTCAGAAAATTGCACATTAGAGTGGTGCCAAGAGAAGAAATTATAATATGGTTGGCATAAAATATTGTCACAAGATCTGATATTCTTCCCCAGAGCAATGGATTCTAACCTTCCGTTGTTCTTTGGCAAACCTCTGGTTCTCCAGATGTTGCTGAACTACAACCACAATGACTTCAGATACTATGTCAGTAGTATGTTATAGATGATAGGAATTGTAGTTAAGCAACATCTAGCAAGCCACAGCCACTCCATCCTTATTTTGGTCTAATATTATATTGAGATACCCTATCACTCTTCAACGGGTCTGCCTTAATTTGAACAGTCACTATATTAGGCCAGAATCCTGGCCTAATATAGTGACTGTTCAAGTTGAGGCACTTAGTGCCTTTGCTTTCCCCAGAGAAATCTGAGCCCCTCATTTAGTCACACACACAAGAACTGCAGGCGCTTTGGGTGATGTTTCCATCATTATGATTCCTTCCTGCCAAGTTCATGAGGACTTTCTAGGTTGACTTCCAGCTCCTCTTCATATATTTATTTTTATTTTAAATTAAACTGTTGCCACCAATGGAATCATTTTGGAATACTGGAACTGCATATCAGTGGTGACTCTTGAACTGAAGCTTCCTGTGTTATCTGGAGCAGCTAATCTAACATCATGCCAATGAAACATCCAAAAGATGTGTCTTATACTTCAGTTTTGAGAGGTTTTGTTATTTTCAAATATAGTTTAGAATTAATGTGGCATTGCTGGTTAAGATAAAAAAAAAGGTTAAGCTCTATATAATAAAGTAATAGAGTGGGATGAAAAGTGTTTTGGAGCAATAAGGTCCTTTGAACATCCTAGTCTTTCAAAACTCCTTCTCTTCTCTTCTTTTTATTTATTTATTTAATTTATTTATTGTATTTTTCACCGCCCATCTCGAAACAACTCTGGGCGGCTTACAAACAAATTAAAACAGTAAGAGTTAATTATTAATTAAAAATATACATTAAAATATAAATATACAAATATAATAAAAACTCTAAAATGTAAAATATAAAATATAAAACCCAAGATGGCGAGATCAGAATCTTGTTAAAATTTCTCGGGGGCGCGTCAGGGCACCAGCATTCCTAACCAGGATTCCTTTTGCATTCCTAACCAAGATGGGCAATAGAATACACATTATCAAAATGATATTAGAACGTCATTAGTAAAAAAAAAAAGAACTTGGAAGTAAAATGGAATAAAAATAAATGTTTATACTGTATTTATACTATATGTTACATGCAAGTGTTACTTTAAATATTGAAAACTGTAATATTATAAAAAGGCTTTCAAGAATATGCCAGATTTCCTCTAACCATAAAAGTGCATTATCCACAGTATTTATGGCAGTTTTCCAACAAATTACTGAAAAACCAAATTATGTGACTCCAGAAATTTCATCAGATTAACATTTTTATCATTTAAATGTATATAAAATTTGTTCACACAGATTTAATTTAGGACAAGTGATAGGGAAATTGTAGTCTCTAGATCAGGGCTTTCCAAAGTTTTTCCCGCAGCGACACACCAACCAGCGTTGGTGTGTCGCCGCGGGAAAACCCGGAAGTGCTGATGATGATCAGCGCTTCCGGGTTGTGTGGCGACACACCAGGCTGTGTGTGGCGACACACTTTTGTGTCATGACACACAGTTTGGAAAGCTCTGCTCTAGATATTGGGACTAATGGGAGTCCAACATAGAGGGGAGCCAACATCATCTGGAAGGTCACTTCTTGATGTAAGATACCCTTTACTCAAGAGATCATACTTCATTTGATAATGGTACGTTATGTTGGGACAACGCTGCACCTAGAATTATATACTGTAAGTACATATGTATGCATGAATGTATGAATGAATGACAGAAATGATAGTAGGAAGCTGCTTATGAACATATCAGGGTATGGAAGTACATAGAGATGAGTGAGCAGAAAGGTCTTTTTAAAACTTTCCCAAAGAAATGCATTCTCTCAACGGGTCTGAAGTAATGGCAGTCAGTCCAAGACAAGACATGAGATATATGTAAGTAGATAGATACTGTAAAAGCAAAGAAGTTATCATAGGTATGTCTTCAAAAACAAACTTACAGGAACACATATCCCCTTGATATCACTGAATGAGAACAATTTACTGGGGATTAATAACATGAAGGAAAACAAGTGCATATATGAAATAGTTATTTTGTGACCAGGGTAGGAATTATTCAGTACACTACACCGAGGCCATTATTGGCAGCATGGTGGCAACTGTGGTATAAAGACTGACCATAGTCAATGGTTAGCACTTCAGAAATTGGGTTGAACTTCATATTCTGTGAGGGGGGTTGGGCAGAATCCCAAGTACTGTATTGGTATCTTTGGACAGGCAATGAAATTATATTACTCACCTTTGGTATCCTTTCTATAATATCCAGCAACTGATGTACTACTAATCAGGAGAGAAAATGTACTTTGTTAGAGTTTCTCTCTGAGATTCCCTACTATGCTTCAATGGGGTTTTATCTCTTAGATTCAACATTATACCCTAATCTGAAATTTTACAAACACAAGGGATATCAGATACAAGAATGCCTGAATGAAACATGTTTTCCTTTGATTGAGATTAATTGGGTGAGGTTTAAAAATAAATAATGCTTGTATTATGTTGGCTTTTAAGTATCCATCTTCTACTGGGAAAGGTGGGAAAACCACAGGCTGAGATCATACACACTAAACTAAACTATAGTACAGTTTGCTTGGCTTTGCCTTAGTGTGTTGTGTGAGCTTAGCTACTGGGATTTATAAATTATGTATTATGTCTTAAAGGAATGTATGAATCCATCCATGATGACTTATTCAACAAACTGTGAGTTTAGTGTGATGCTTGAAAGAAGTTACACTTTCACAACCATTGAAATTACAAATAAGCATGAGATGCACCATTGCCCCTGATATGGAACTCAGCCAGAATTCAATAAGCACTTTAGAAAAGACCTCGTGATTACCCCTTACTTGCATTTTCTCAAGGGCTGGCCTTTCCTTTTTTTCCTATTCACTTCAATCTTTGAATCTAATACATTTTAATAAATCACATAGAGCCAAGTTCAGAATTAAGCTTGCCAGCTATGGCAGAAATTTGGGATTCAAAAAGGTATTACTTAAGGACAGAATTCCCTCACCCTAGGACATTGACTGGACTATAGGGGAAATGTTCAAGAATGTACATTTTTCCATGCTGCTACTACAGTTATATGAGTATTAACTCCATTCAAGAGAATACCGAAAGCTACCATTTTGCTGTGTTTGTACTGAATTCCTTTGAGACGAGTTGGTCTTGATGGCAATTACCTTATGTGACAAATGCTGTGGGGAAAATGGCAGCCTCCTGGCTGCTCATCCTGGGCACTCCAAATTATTGATTCTTTGATGGAAGTTCCTATGACCAGTACTGACATCAGATTCAACTGTAAGTTCAGTTGGCTTCTACATGGAATCAGGGGGGGGGGGTGCCATCTTGTTTTATGCTTCAGGAAGCAAAACATTTTGGGCCGATCTTGTCTCTAATAAAATATCCCATCAATTATGTTCCCTTCTTTTCTCCTAGTATCTTTTCTCACTTGTTTATTGCTAATTCTTTCACATCTTTCTTCATCTTCAGTCCTGTGGAACACCAGATGGCATTCAGCTCTTTGCCTTCTATATAACTGATATAGCCAGGGCTTTTGATCTTCCCTCTCCAATGGATTAAAGGAAGAGGGGGGGTTGAAAAAGAATCTTCCCTAGGTCAGGTTACCTGTTAATGTATTCTTTCCTTTCCCCTGTTCCACCCCACTTCATAACAGGTGAAGGATGGTTGCTTTAAATGTTTTCTTGACTACAATGACATTAACCTAGTTTCTCCTGTTTATGACAAACCAAAATCTGGAGTATAGGAACTGATCTGCTAAGGCACTAAAAACTGAATATGAACTGCTTTTCAAGGTCCTCACAACAAGGTTGATTTTTCCAGATTCTTATTGAGAACAGAGATATCTCATGATAAAGCAGTAAGTTAATGGCAAAGCTCAAAGTCTTTGGACCAGTTTAATATCAGTGTTCAAAAGCCTAAATGTCCTATAAGCATTCGTTGACATTATGGTTCAATAACTCATGATAACAAAAGATATAAATACTCCTGAAAAATAATCACATTACCCACGATGGGATAATCAACCAGCCTGTTTTCTCTGTGTATAGTTTTCCTATCCTTTGGGTCTATATTTGTGAATTAATGGATTAGAGGCATTCAGGGTATGACTGAGAGATAATAACCTCCAGGCAATTTTTAGGTATACAGTATAGTCAATCTTTGATTAGGTTGACATATTGTTCTAAGCCATAGTATGTTTGTTTGGGGTTCAGTGTGTTGTGCAAACCCAGCCAACGTGGGTTATAAATCATAGTTTATGGTGCAACATGTAATATGACTCCAGCAAGCTGTACTTAGTCTACTAATCAAAGACAGTTGGAGAAGAAACCCTCAAAGTCCCTGAGAACTATTCCATTGGCTTAAGGCCTACTCCAGTCTTTGCACAGCATAGTTTGGATGCATTACAACAGGGAGGGGGTCAGAACTGAAGGTGTTTAAGGTTTGAAAAGAGTGCTATTAGTCTCTGCAAGACTTAAAAGACTTGGTTTGCCAAAATTCAAAACATGCAGAAAAAGGTCCAATTTTTTGGATCCCACTCACTCTAGGGGCCATAGAAGGAATGGTGATGGGCCACAATTTTGCACCCCTATGGTAGCTCAATAAATAGATGGAGTCTAAGATATACTGGGCCATACAGTAAACACTTCTGGCCACTTTGAGGAACACTATCTGTAACTCTTTATCCTTATCCTTTTGTAATTTATTTAATAAACCATAGTTAAACTAATCAACTTTTGTCTTGTCCACTACATTTCATCTTTCCACCTTTACTTTTTTATTCATCTTCTCTTAGTCCCAAACATTTCTATATACTCTCTACAACAACCTTCCCAGCTAGATTGTGGATTATGGGAGTTGCAGTTCAACATGTGCGGACAGCACCAACTTGGGGAAGGCTGTACTTGAACACATTCTTTATGCTGGCACTTCTAATTGTGATTGCCCCTTTTCTGGGACTACAACAACTAGCGTCTCAATAATCCACAGTTTTTGTCCTTCAATGGAAAGATAATAGATAACTGCTACCTTTAAAGGAAGAATATGCCTGTTTACATTGTTCTGCCTTCTCATTTACAACAATCTCTTGTGCTACTAAGTGCTTACTCCAAGCAAAACACTTCAATAGGAAACACACCAAGCAACAGTAATTGCACTCAAGGGAGAAGGAAGCAGAGAAAGGTGCTACAGTTCAGCATGAACACTAAGTGTCGTTGGTTGCTTTCTAATGTCATGGTGGGGTGTCAACAAATCTGTTCTTCTCTCAGAAGAGTGTCCTACAGCCAGAAAACGTAGCAACATGGTTCTCATATAAAATGGCAGAACTGGGATGGGGGGGGGGGAATGGTATGTTACTTTTTGAGGAAACTTGGTCCAGAAAGTAGAAAGCTACTTTCTAACTTAAGAGTGCTGAAAGTGGTTTGCAGATCTACCATAGTTGTTTCTGAAGTCCTTGGACATGTAATTTTAGAAGTTATTCTTCAGCACCATAAAATATGAGTCTGATTTACCTAGCATGCAAAGGAATTAGACTGAAAGTCATAGAGAAATTGTCAGATCAGCTAAAACAAGCCATTACTGCTCTTAGATTGATTTGAGCGGGAAGCTAGTTATTAACTCAACACTGGTACAAGAACACGGGCACTGTAACTTCACATATATAAGTACAGTAGGTGCCTCACTCAACAGATAGATGCCAAAACAGGGGAACACAGGGACTTTCCTAGTTACCTACCTGCCATGTGGGGTCAGCATGCCGGAAATAGCAGAAATTATCAGTAATCCATTTATAGATGTCTGAGAGGGTGATTTTGGTTTTCTTGCTTGCTTCCATTGCCATACAGATGAGGGTGGCATACGAGTAAGGAGGTTTCACATGAGGATTGGTCTTGTAATCTATGTTTTCTAGTGGCTGGCCTTGTAGGTGTGCAGTCCTGGATGTGGAAGAGGAGATTGGCTTGCCAGGGGTATGGGGCATTCCCATGCAAGCTGGATCACCAGCAAGGGGGGAACATGGTGCAGCCGAGCCAGGTATTTTGTGATAACCATGAGGATCTGTGCTGCACAGGGAAGAGGATGACTTGCCCATGTTCGCATTGATGATGGAGAATTCCTGAAGCCACTGTAGGCTGGTCAAGCTGTCGTCCAGGTTGCCTGAATCCATCATGCTGTTCTCCTGACCTTTTTCTTCTTCTGACTGCATGCTTAGCCAGCTGTCAGTCATGCCAGTGGAAGCCAAAATAGGCAGGTCCAACATTCAGGAATTGTGGGAGAGCAGGAAGGGGGGAGTAGGAAAAGAATGGGGAGGATGGGTAAGGGAACAATCCTGAAACAATAACATGAAGAAGTTCAAGGTCCCTAACCACCAGGCAGCACACAGATGCACACTTGAGCAAGTTATTTCCCAGCCAAACATTAAAAAGCACAGGAGCCAAATATATCCTGGATGTAACCCTAGAGAATTGAGTCACACCTGACTATAGGAGACCCTTCTCAGATCCGATACGATCCAATACGATCCAATACAATACAAACATCCTTCTCAACTACAGTAACTTGCTTTATGTAGGCCACAGTGGTGATAAGATGGGTGGAATTCACCCAAATGCCTTTTCCCATTTGTGGCAAGGTTTTTCTCAGAACTGCCAAGAATCTGAATAGCTTTGTTCCTATTGAAACACCATTACAATGCAGAAAGAAACATACCACTGAAATGACCCCTGATACTTCTTTCTGAGCTATAACAGTTTCTTTAATTTCAGAAATGTTAGGCATCCCAAAATTGGCACCTTCTATCTATCCTTTACTAAATCAGCATGAGTGATATAAAACAACATCTGTTTTCCATTTAATTTTTTCTGTGAATTGTCTTTTTTTTAAAAAAAGGAACAGAGATATGAATGCATATATTCAAGACAATAATTTTATATACACTTACCTGGGAATAAGCCCTATTAAATGCAATGGTACCTATTTCTGGGTAGACATGTACAGGACTGTGCTACAAAAATACTAATAATTTAATGCACATATCTTTTACCATCCAAATTAATAAGTACAGGATGTATAATTTCTTTCCAGAATGGTTAGAACTGCCAATCTTATCCTGGGCATACACATTCAGTAAAAATGGGAAGTTTTTTTTTTAATTGAAGGTACCCCAATACAGAACACATTATGTAATTAACCTCAGCCTCCATAGAACAACCTGAATATTATTTCCACTGATGATAAGGAACTAGACAATTTAAACCTAAACTAGATAATCTTAGTTGGCTTGCAGTTTCTTGTAGATTTTCTGGACTATTTTAAGAAGGTAGTGACATTGTTTACAATCATGCCATAAACTGGGAGAATCAACTGCATATAGTAGCAATAAATACTTGTATTTAGGCATTCAATATCTAGAACTAGGAAATGAAAACCTATGCCAATCACCTTCGTGTTAAAGACATACAAATCAATCCCAAACCCAAATACCTGGCCAAGATCGTTACCGTAGGTAATGTCTCCTCCACCCTCTTGAAATGAAGGTTTTGCTATATGGTAATTGGTTCAGGGAACCCACTATCACGATCTGATGCCGTGCAGGTGGGGAGAGGAATAAAGCTTTCCCAATATAATGGGAGGTAGAAACCTAAACGTCCCTCTCCCTGGCGAGCCTAATAAATAAATAATCCCATCATCTTACCTGCTCCTATGAAGAAACCCCACTGCTGCCAAAGGTTTACGGCTTAACGGGGGCTGTTCGGTGGGGTAACGAAGAAGAAGGGGAGGGGGAGAGGGGGGATTTCTACTGTTCTCCCGTTGGATAAATTATTAAGGCTGCCAGAGCCCTTTTATCCCAAAGGTACTGTGATTTGTAAGCAACAGAATGACTGTCAATAAGTAGCTGCTCCAAAAGGCTTCTCTGGATGCCATGGAGACGCTCCGCCTCTATAAACAGCTTCTGCCCTTCTCATTGGTCCTCGGGTCTCCATGGAGAGCGCAATCATTGACAGCCCCCCCCCCTCCCGTTTTTCTGCTCAGTTCGGCTACTTTGCACCAACTTTTTGTCTCCCATCAGTTTTCCCCCTCCCGCTGCCACTTTTTTTTTTTTGGCTGCCAGTTAATTTTTAGTTGCTGGTGGGGGGGGAGGGCTGACCTACGAAAACTCGGCGGCCTGAGTTTTCCCCGTATCACATATGCTACGCTGACACGTGAATGTCTCTCCCCGTTTGTGCGCGCTCTGCAAGGTGGAGGCGTAAGTTAGCTTACTGAGGGAGAGGGATTGGTATGTGGTAACTGCGCCGAGGGGGCGCTTGGAGCTTACTGCTGTGAGTTTCATTAAGACAAATTAAAGTCCACTTGAAACAGCTCCCAGAAGCCCATTATTCTTTGGGTGGCGGTGGTGAGGGGACCCGTCTGCCAAGAACAAACAGCCCAGCAACCAGAAAGATCCATGCCTTGAAAAGAAAGGGAACCATTTAAATCGCCTGCTCCTTCCTTTCAGAGCTTGGCAAGTCCAGCCTCTTAACTAGCTGTTGCTTTGCCCAGCCTCTTCAGCAATGGACTGTTGTTGCTTCCCGCTTCCTTTGCTTGTTTGTTTCTTTAAATCATCATATCATCATCATCATCATCATCATCATCATCATCATCATCATCATCATCATCTACTAGACAGTACTTCTGCTTTGAAGTTGCTTTCGCCAAGGGAGGAGGAGAGGGCATTCCTGTGCAAAGGTCTCTCCTGCTCTTCAACTCTTTTCACAGCTAATTTAACAGTTAGCCTTTCATGAGGCTAAGACTTTGGGGACCAAATTGATCCCATGCCTAGACCTGGTGCAGTAAAGTGGCACGCATGCGGGGGGGGGGGGGCAGGGGCATGGGGGGGGGGCTACGCCAGCCTCCTTTCTCCTTGCCGCTGCACTGTGAGTTGGGCCTGAAGCCTCTGACCTTTGTGTAACTCAATCAAGGGGTCGGGGGAAGTGAAACCAGAGCTCAGGTAGAATTGGGGGGGAACGGCAGGCCCTCAGTCGGAAAGACTGCAGCATCTTTCCCCCTTTTTAATTAAGAGGCAAGGGTAGAAATCCTCTTCAGGAGGCTGCCGCTTTGTTCTCTCCACCCACCTTTCCCTCCCTTGAAAGAAAGCATAATTGGAAAGGATATTAGATATTTATCACGTTCTTCAAGAAACTGCGGTCAGCTTCTAGCACCAGGCGATTTTATACCCCCAGCTTCACTGGCCAAGGAAGAAAGCTCTCTGCTGGGGCAGCCCTTCCAGCACGGTTTCTACCACACTCTTCTGCTTTTCCTGTCCCTCAGTTCTCGCTTATTCACACAGGCTAACTTGGATGCAAATATATTTGCAAAATACATTCCTGCAGGAGACACCACTCTACAAATCAAAGAATGAACCTACCTCTTCCAGGTTAACCAATGCTCTGATGTGTATTTGATGGTGAGGAGTCTTTTTGTGCAGAAACAGACAACGGTGACATCATGAAACCTGGCTAGTGGGATCCAGACACTTCTGTTAATCAGTCACCTCCTTTACATTCTTTGAAAACTCTGTACCAGGGATAAGGATGGAAAAGGGAGAAACAGGAAGTGTCCCTTCGGGTAACAAAATAATGGAGACGGGGACCCATTATTATTATTGTTGTTGTTGTTTTTTATTATTATTTATTGTATTTATTTATTTATTGTCAGCTCCTATTTTCCCCACAACAACAATCCTGTAAGGTGGGTTGGGCTGAGAGAAAGGGACTGGCCCAAAATCACACAGCTGGCTTTTGTGCCTAAGCGAGCATAGAATTCAGGGTCTCCCAGTTTCTAGCTTGCCCCTTAGCAAAATCCTTATTTGCTTTTGATCACCAAAAGACTACTATGAAAAAGGGCACTGTAGTATAGTAGTGAGAATGTCAAACAAAAGTCAGGGAGGCCCAGGCTCAAATTTCTAGTTGTTCTTTCTCAACCTAACCTACCTCACAGAGTTGTTGTCCAAATAATACGAATGAAAATTGCATTCTTGAGCTCTTGGAGTAAATACAAGGAGTAAATACAAGGACTGAATCCAAAAGTCAAAATTACAAAGGATTGGGAAGGTTCCATCTGGTACGAGTTCTGCTTACACAGAGACACCCTCCTGCACTGAGGTAACTTCTCTGCACTACTCCTGACATTTGCATACCATTCGGCTTATAAAAGCTTCAGACAATGCCCCTCTCCGGCGGTTTACTGGTTTTGGAAACTGGCCCAGCTCAGCCAGTAAAGGCTGCAGCCCTGCCATTTGATCACTACTCGGAACTATGTAAAATGTAAGTCAAAGAATGCTCACCCTTCTGCCCTCCCCATCTTAAAGTGGAAATTATGCTGGCTCAGGTCTTTGTCAATAGAAATGGTGGATTTCATCTCTCATGGGCCAGGCTAAATGGAACTTTGGGGAGTTGAAGTCCAACCCCTTGAGAAGACACAGCATCCAGGAAGGCTGAACTACTGTCTCAACTGCCTCACAGTTAGAACCTGTCTTGTTCTGAGGTATTTGATAGCCCGAGGTGAAGGCCAGATGGATCTTCCTTCCATTCCATATATAAAGACAAGCTGACTGGCAGTTGAATCTTATTTCAGAACTGGTATGGGCTTAAGTGCCCTTCAGGACATCGGCTCAAAGCGGATACATAGATCTGTTCAGTCATGTCTCCCCACTGTTTCCCTATCTGCACCCCTTCAAAATTCAGTTTCTGCAGGAGCTACCTCACTCTTTTTAATGGTAGGACAGACTTTTTCAAGTGGCAGGAAAGCGGAGATGCTCATAATATCTTTTCTCGTCTTTTTGAATTAATAAGGCACAGCTCAATTAGCAGACAGAACTGGGGTTACATGGTAAATAATATTTAATGTTCGGTAATGACTCAGATACTGTATTTGGTAGTCCTGAGAATATTTGATGAGACTGGAGGAAGAACTTTTGGGAATGAAAGGGAAAAGAAAAAATGTACTTTTAATGTTGTGGTAGTGTTAATTTTACTATCTATATTGCATATTATAAGAATAAAGAAATCTTTAAGCTGTACTGATTGCTAATATACAATTGAAACTGTTTATTTTCAGAACTACGGTCATTCTTAAAATGAGAGAGCAAAATTTGTAGTTGGCTTGCTTGCTTCCTTGTAGTTTACATTATTTTAGGTCAGTAAGATATTCACTTGAGATTAAAACCACCACTATCACCCATTTTCTTTCTTGCACTCTTCAGGGAGGACTTTATGGCACAACACATAGGCATACAGTTGTAATCGAAATTATTCAACCCCCATTGCAAATCAGGTTTATTGTCAAAATTTACACTTTCAGCTGTTTGCAATGAACAAATCAAACAAAAGCAATTGAAATAGCTCAACAAAACGAATGCTTCAAGTGGTGTCCCCAAATTCAACTGGAAATGCAACTTATAATGACTTCTCCAGTCTCAAAATTATTCAACCCCCTGAATAGAATCCTCCACAACAGCACACATACTGTACAGTATGCAAAACAGGTGTTGTCTCAAGCACACCTGATGCAACTAATCAAGGGCTTCATTACACATGAAATGCCTGAACTGGCTAGGGGTTTGTTGAGTGTCACATTTGATTGCATGTTAGAAATATGGCTACATCAAAAAGGTAAGAGAAGAGATAATCGCCCTTCACAAACAAGGAACAGGGTACAAAAAGATAGCGAAGGCACTGAATGTTCCTAGAGACACTGTTGGAAGCATAGTTTGCAAGTTCAAATTCAAAGGAACAGTGGTTACACTACCTGGATGGGGCAAAAAAAGGAAGCTGTCAATGGCTGCAACCAGATTTCTGAGAAGGTAGGTTGAGAGAAACCCTCGAGTGACTGCAAAAGACTTGGTGGCAACAGGCACTGAGGTTTCAGTGAACACAGTAAGGCGCGTACTAAACACAGAAGGTTTCCATGCTAGAACTCCAAGACGTACACCACTACTGACCCAAAAGCACAAGAACAGTTGGCTCCAATATGCTCAAAATCATATAAATAAGCCACAGACGTTTTGGGATTCTGTTCTGTGGAGCAATGAAACAAAACTGGAACTTTTCGGCCCAATGGATCAGCGGTATGTCTGGAGGAAGAAGAATGAAGCGTATGCTGAAAAGAACACTCTGCCTACAGTTAAGCATGGTGGTGGCTTGGTGATGCTCTGGGGCTGCTTTGCATGCTCTGGCACTGGAAACCTGCAGCGTGTGGAAGGCAAGATGGATTCATTGAAGTATCAGGAAATCCTAGGAGAAAACGTCATGCCATCTGTAAGGAAGCTGAAGCTTGGGTGTCATTGGACCTTCCAACAGGACAATGATCCCAAGCACACCTCAAATTCCACTAAGGCTTGGATGCAGAAGTAGTCCTGGAAGATTCTACAGTGGCCATCACAGTCACCTGAATTGAGCCCCATAGACAATCTCTGGTGGGATTTGAAGGTGGCAGTTGCAGCACGCAAACCCAAGAATATTACTGAACTGGAGGCCATTGCTCATGAGGAATGGGCTAGGAATCCTCAGGAACGCTGCCAGAAGCTGGTGTCTGGCTATGCATCTCGTTTGCAGCAGGTCATAACAGCAAAAAGGTGCTCTACTGAGTACTGAAGATGCTTGCCATGAAGGGGTTGAATAATTTTGAGACTGGAGAAGTCATTATAAGTTGCATTTCCAGTTGAATTTGGGGACACCACTTGAAGCATTCGTTGTGTTGAGCTATTTCAATTGCTTTTGTTTGATTTGTTCATTGCAAACAGCTGAAAGTCTGTACATTTTGACAATAAACCTGATTTGCAATGGGGGTTGAATAATTTCAGTTGCAACTGTACCTGTGAAACCCTCCAGATATTGCTGAACTGCATCTCCCAGCATCCCTCTCTCTTGGCTGTGCTGATTGGGGCAGCTGGGAATTGTAGATCTGCTCATCTGGAAGGCTGCATGTTTTGTCTTCCTTTTAGGCCAGGAAAATATGTATCATGAAGTCAGTATCATCGCTACCACCTACTTCCTTTTCCTTCACGCTACAAGGAGTTTTCAGACTTTGGTCTTCATGGTTTAACATTAAGAGGCGCTCCTTTTTAAACTTAGCATTATACTTGCAGGGAAAATGAGATGGGAAAAGGACCATATCATCTGGCTTTTCTCTCTGTTGTCCCCAACTGCAACAGGAGAGGGAATGGAGGAAAAGGACATTTCATTGGCCTGGCTGAAAAAACAGCTCCTCTCCCTGAATTGCAGTCAGTTAATCATTGTACAAAGATCACTATATAACATTAAGAAGTGGTGCCTGGGCCTACTTCTTTCCTCTTTTTTCCCCATCCCTTATCCCTTCTGTGTTGTGTCTTTTAGACTGTAAGGCTGCATGAAGGAACAAAGACTGATTGCATAGAAAAATGGCATAAAATGCTTTAAAGCAGGGGTGGGCAATGTCAGGCCCGCGGGCCATATAAGGCCCGCGGGGCTCCCGCCTGCAAACCCCACCCCTTCCACGTGATTGGCTCCCACCCACAAACCCCACCCCCCAGGGCTTGTGATTGGCTCCCGCCCGCAAACTCCGGCCCCCGGTCCGCGGAAATCCCAGAAACCCCGCCCCCCACCCCCCAGTCCCCTGTTATAAATATCCAAATGGCCCTTGGCAGAAAAAAGGTTCCCCACCCCTGCTTTAAATAAACCATGGTGGACAAAACATGGTTGCCGGAGTAGTTTATCAAGTACCACTTCAAGCTTCCCTTATCTTTGACAATGCTGGCAGGGACTTCTGGGAGTTGTAGTTTAGCAAAATCCGAAGGGCTAAAAACTGCCCACTTCTAAATATTGTAAATAAACCCGTACAATGGAGAAAAGTTTCCTGAGGCAAGGAAAGAAAAGTCTCCTTTTCATCCCTCTTGAAAGCTCTATTCTCTGCAAAGCACCACAGTGTTAATATTCCATGCTGGCTGGAGTTCCCTGAAACGGATTTATTCTGTTAGGGATTGACTATTACCTCAACACACAGTTTTTTTTATATATTTGTGAATTAACTGATTAATTCAGCTGGGGGTGGGTAGAAAGCAATTAAAAATACAAGGTATTGTTGATAAAAGTTTTCAGGCTTTCAAAAACTTAACAGTATTCTATAGATTGGAAATTTCTAAATCTAGTCCGACTAGGCTTTAAATATTATCATGACCACACATGAAATAGCATATTTACTTTTCTGTTGTATCTTTTTGGGAATAATCATAAACATAGGGATGCGGAGTTTTCTTCTATACATATTGCTCTCTATACACTGAAGTTCCAAGAGGAAGAGGCAGGTATTTTGGCTCAGGGTTTCTTTTTTTAACCTTTAAATCTCCATGTGACCTTGGTTCTGAATGTTGCAGGGAATATGTCCCTTCATAATGGATTCCCTAGCTAGCTTTCCTCTAGTAAGAATAGTCTCTTAAGTTCCATCATCTATGGAGAACAGGTTGATTTCTGTTAGAAACACATCTCCCTTGCTGCTGCCCTAATTCTGTGTAATTTTTCTTCTGTAGCATTATTCTAGAGCAAGTGTTACTGCTGTTTCTCTTACAGAGGGTAACATTCTGGTTGTGAACGTAGTAGTTTTACTGTTTTTATTATAGCTTACACATGTAAACCTATGTGGTGCATTTTATGAGTTGTGTAAATTGAATTAATTCCCACAGATAAGTCAGAGCATGCTGCTCAAACACATTTATTTTAAACTAACAACCTGCACGTTTGGCAGTCCTTACATTGGAAAATATCTTAGTCACGACAGGGATTTCAAAAAAGAAAGAAACCAGCTTATTTGGAATTAGTAGATAGGGCTACCAGATCTGGGCTGCAAAAATTCAACAACTGCTCAAAGGCAGCAAAGAGATACAGAATATCCAATTTTCTGCAACCAACTGGGGTCTTCAGGACTTTTGCAGCCCCTATATGAAGCTTTATTGCAGCATCTCCCCAAATCTTCATTAAAATGTGTAACCCAACAGACATTGGGAAAAGGGGCTGAATACAGTACTGCTGACTTGCATTTGAATGCCCATGCAACTGTGCCAGCAACAGGAACTTTTCATTTTGAAAATGCAGAAAGAGTGATTTTGAATGATAGTTGTTGAATAAACCATGGGATCTCCTCCCTCCCCCAATCTTTTATCTTTAAAAAGCTTATTTTTGTCACTGCTGCCTTTTGTGCAAGATCAAACCCCTTTCTCTGGAGTAATAGCATTTGGCTCTTGCCTGCCCTCTTCTGGTTTCCAAGCCTTATTACATCTCCTAAATAATTTATCAATGCCCATGTTAACAAGTGCTATTAAGAATATTTCCCATATTCACAATTCGATTTAGAAAATAAAGATATCAAAAATTTACTTCTTAAAAAAAAAGCTCACTTCCATTCTGTATTAACTGGTTCCTGTACATTGGTGCCAAGTGGTGTGTTACCACTTTTATTGTTTCTTTGAAGGCAATACCACTTTTTAGAGGCATTACTGTCATCCAAGTCATGACTGACATGATGTAAACATCAGTTGCATAGTGGATCTGGGGGCAAGTCCACAGAAGACCCAGACAGTTCTAATAGTATGTTTAACTTCTGATCCACTACAACCCCTTAGTTACCACATACACAAACCCGCCGACATGTAGTGCTTTCCAATCAAGCCTTCCTCATCTTCTAGCCCAGAGCTTTCCAAACTTTTCATGTTGGTGACACACTTTTTAGACATGCATCATTTCGCGACACACTCTTACAGCAGGGCACGGCAGGCACTAGGACCTGCACGGAATCACAGCAGGTTTGGAGGCAGCAAGGCACAAGGCAGGCACTGGGACCTGCGCAGAATCCTGGCAGGGCACGTTTGGAGGCAGCAGGGCACAAGGCAGGCACTAGGACCTGCGCGGAATCCTGGCAGGGCAGGTTTGGAGGCAGCAAGGCACCAGGCAGGCACTAGGACCTGCGTGGAATCCTGGCAGGGCAGGTTTGGAGGCAGCAGGGCACGAGGCAGGCACTAGGACCTGCGCGGAATCACAGCAGGTTTGGAGGCAGCAGCAGCCGCGACACACCCAGACACTGCAGCCGACACACTAACGTGTCATGACACAGTTTGGAAAGCTCTGTTCTAGCCATTTTATAGACAAGCAGAGCACTTGGTATCAATGCATTGATGCAGTGCTGTCAGTTGGAAGGATTCAGATGTGTTAGGCACTGGGGAAAGTTTTGGGATAAGCCAAACCTTTG
Source organism: Charina bottae (assembly GCA_023362775.1). Taxonomy (NCBI): domain Eukaryota; kingdom Metazoa; phylum Chordata; class Lepidosauria; order Squamata; family Charinaidae; genus Charina; species Charina bottae. Next base: position 124,642,073 of record JALMGJ010000002.1, on the reverse strand, counting down.
CAAGAGAGAGCTCTACTTGAATTAAAATAGAACAAAAACCTATAGATACATAACACCAAAAAGGTGGCAAAGTGACCTTTAAACTAAACCGTGAAAGAAAAGCCAATAGGTGCTGGGCAGTATCTGGTTTGGAAGAGTGTAGATATGTCAGGAAATACTATAAAGGATGAGGCCAGTGTTGGGGATGGGTTAATTGGTGGTCATGTCACAGGTTAAAAGGCAAATTCTTCACTATGGATCATTTGAAAAGGGACTGCAAATGAAAACGCCAACTTTGCAGTGGCTATATACTGTACAAAGCCTGCATCTGGAGTACCAAGTACCGGTCTGGTCACCATATTTGAAAAAGCAAATAATAGTGTTGAAAGAGGAACAGAAGAGCGCAACCAAAATGCTCAGGTTCGTTGCACATCTTCTCTTCAAGAAAACACTGGACTGTTTGGGACTCTTTAGATGGGGGGAGGGAAAGGAGGAACATGAATGCAGTGTATAAAATCATATGTGGGGTTGAGAAAGTGAACAGGGAATCGTTCCCCTCTTTCAAACTAGGGCCAGGAGCCATTCAATGAAGCTGATTGGGAGATCTAAAATAGGAAATAAAGCACTTTTTCATATAGTGCATAATTAATACATGGACATTATTAGTACAAACTGTGGAAATAGCCACTAACTTGGATGGCTTTAAAAAGAGATCGGATAAATTCATGATACATCTAGCAAAGGCTATTGGTCTTTTCATCTGATGTTACTTCAAGATTGGCGGTAGCATGCTTCAATATACCACTTGCAAAGGAACCACCCTGGGGGCGGGGATGTCTCATTTCCTTCTTGCAAGCACCCCGGAGGCATCTGGCAGCCACTGTGAAGAAACAAAATGCTGGACTAAACTGGGCTTTGTCCTGATTGGGCATGCCTGTTCTAATGTTCCATCATCATCATCATCATCATCATCATCATCATCATATCATCATCATTTTAAATCTCAGCTCATCAACAAATTCTCTGAGTGTTCCAGCACGTCCCAGTTACCATTCTCATGGGAAGAACTGCTTCATACACAGAACAACTGGTTTAATGTGGTCTATGCCTGAACCAAAACGTGTTTTGGTCTATACAGAAAACAGCACAAGGCTAGTTCATTCAGGATATGGATTGAAATCTGGTTGTTCCATGTAGAAGTGGCTGGGGAAGGGTAAAGCTGGGGAAAAGTCCAGCAACTGAGGGGAGGCAGGGAAAGTGTTAGAAAGATTGGGGGGCAGTAGGCCAGTGGGATATGCCCTATTGGGGGGCTGTTCCTTACTGCTGAAACCATCACAGGTGCACAGGCTAGTACATTGGGGACAGTGGCTACAGGAGGGGACAGAAGGAAAGGCATGCACTGGGAACAGTCAGGGCAGCAACAGTTGTGGCTGAGGAGCAGGAAGGAAAAGCACTGGGCATCCTGGCAAGTAGCATATGTGGTGCTGGGATACTGGCAGTGGCAGAGGAGAAGGAAAAGTTACGGGATGATCGGGGGATGGCAGAGAGGGAGGAGGGAGGGGCTGACATGATCAGGGCTGTGCAGGCCAGTAGGAACTGCCATAGTGGGAGCTGCTGAAGGGAGGTGGGTCAATGGGGTTGACACACACAGCCCTCACTGGGCTGGCCCTGCAACATCACCCTGGGTTTTGTCCTCTCTGAAACACAGAACCAAAGCCTTTGGGATTTTGCTTCTGATGAACTGTGACCAACCCAGAACAGTTTGGCAGAACTTTCAGAACGTAGTGGTTTGTTCTGGGTGTGAAAAAAAAGACTATTTGCCTTTTGGATTCTTTTCCTAGAACTTTCTAGCTCAGAGATCCTGCCGAACCTTAAGTATTTGAGCTTTCTGAAGTCAGATTTCCTCAAATGCCATATTAGTGGATGTTTAGGATTTCCTTTCTGAGTACAAGCTAATAGCCTTGCAATAGCTATAAGAGCTTTTCATTTCTTTGGGAATGCTCTTACTAAACAGAACATGAACTATAGTGGCTAGAAGGGGGAGTGGCTGAGCAAGTTTCAAACATGACACATGGAACAGTAGAGAGCGCATTGAGCCTAAAATACATCTGATTAACATTAATCTTTAAAGCAGTGAGCCTTTTCATCCATATAAGAGCAGCTGTAACAAATAAAACGCTGTGAAAAATGTGAAGGTAACACCCTTCCCCTGCCCCCTCCCAAAACGCCTGAGACAGACCATTCCACTCAACTTTTTCCCTCGTAAACAGTTTTATTCACTCTTTAAAAGAGTCATGCAATCCTAAATACATATTGCATCATTGTCATTGAGGTGCACACAAGTGTATCCAGAGGGCTTCACCCTTCACAGCCCAGTGTCAAATATAACTGCAGTCCTGAGTGAAGTTCCACTTGCTTATCTGCTCCCACTGTCTCCTCATCAACGTATTTCAGATGGGCACAATTTCTGCATCTGGCAATTTCTGTTTTCGCAAAAACAAAAACTGGCTGGGAGGGGTGCATGAAACTTGGCCTTCGTCCCTGAGAGAAAAAGGCTACAAGAGAAAGCTACATTTTAGATGGCCTTGCTGGGAAGTTCTTTCTCTGCAATTTGATTACCATTATTACAATCTTTTGAGAAATGCCTGGGACATTAGGACCGCACACATTTCAAGAGCATTGGTGAGAACATAATAAAGTATATACACATCACCTAGGCCAATCGCATGAACCTCGTCAACATTTGTCCTAATTGTAGGCGTTGTCTCAGTATATGGATATTTTACAGGCATACTACATAATAGGTGAGGTAAACTTGAGAAAATGTACTTTTGCCTAGTTTTCTAAATGATGAATGAGAAGAGTGTGACAAAATCATGCTCCTGTGACAGAATACTTTTATGGGTGTTCTCCAGTTGCACCAAACCATGTGAAGACTCCAGACCCACGTAGTCACTTCAAGGGACACTATTCTGAATGCTCCTCAAGGTCATTCAAGCTGAACATTATTATCCAAGATTATATGCTACTTGGTTGCTGCTGTTGTTGAGCTTTCAAAACCATTATCAATCTTGTTCATGAAATCAAAGAACTAGAAGGGGCCATTTAGGCCATCAAATCCAACCTCCTGCTCAGTGCGGGAGTTCTTGACAGATGGCCGTCTGGCATCCACTTTACACGTCCAGTAAAGGGCAGCCCACCACTTCTTCTTCCAGTGCTCTTACTGTTAGGAAGCTTTTCCTAATGTTCAATTGAAATCTCCCTTCTGATGACTTAACTTCGTAATTACATGTCCTGTATTCTAGGAGGATAAAGAACAGAACTTGACCTTCTTCTCTGGGACATCCTTTCAGGCCTTTGAAGATGCTCTTTTCCTCCTAGTCTTCTATTCCCATGGTCAAATATTCTCAGTTCTTCTTTTCACAGGTCTTCATTTCCAGCTTCCTGACCCTTCTCAATGCCTTTCTCTGAACTTATTCCATTTTCTTTTAATCCTTTTTAATGTTTGGTGCCAAGAACTGGAATTGATAGTCAAGATAAGATCTGACCAAGGCACAATAAAGTGGAACAATTACTTCCTGCAATTTGATAATTATACTTCTGTAAATCCAGCATAAAATGTCTTTTGTATTTTTTGCAGCAACGCCACACTGCTGATTCACATTTAACTTGTGGCAACTCCCACAAAATCCAACTCCGTCAAAATCTTTCTAACCAGTATCCAGTTAGGTATTCTCCATTCTATACCTGTACAACTGATTTGTTTCATGACTTTGCACTTATATATTAAATTTCGTTTCTATTGTTTTTGATCCATTTCTCTAACCTATCAAGATTGTTCTGAGCCTTATTTCTGCCTTTTGGGGGTGTCGTCTGCAAATCTGAGAATCATTATTTCCACCTCCTCATTCCAGTCATTAACAAAAATTCATATTTCTGTCTGGTTTGATGTGGAATTATCAATGGATATTCCTTAAGTATGAGAATCTTCTTAAATATTGATATTAGACTGATCTCTAGTTCCCTGGATCCTTCTTTTTCCCCTTTCCGAAGAGGGTAGCATTTATCCTCCTCTAACTGCCTGGCACTTTACCTGATCTCCAAGATTTTTCAAAGGAGGTTATGCAACACCATGATCCGGTTCCTTTGGTATCCAAGGATAAAATTCACCTGACCTTGAATGAATTTTCTTTTTCAAAAGTAAACAGGTATTTCCTGACCATGTTTCTTTTCCTCTCAAACCTCAATCCTGTCACTTCATTCTCTTCTTCACAATTGCTTTTGGAATACATACTTCTTGTTGGAGAAGATTTAGCTAAAATAAGAGCTAAGTAGGTCTGCTTTTGTTTCCTTTTAGCATTTTTTCATCTTTACTGATCAGTTAATATGTATATAAACTCAGTAGGTATTTTTCGTAAGACCATCCAAGTATGCAATGGAAAAGCTGTCTATGCACACACTTGTTTTTAAGTGACTACACAAAGTAAGGTATGATAGTACCTGAGCAGATTTGCATCTTTATCCTTGAAGGGGGGGTGAGGAATGATGAAGGTGTGACAAGGTACAACTTGCCTTCTTCCCCTGGAGGCTACACAAGATCATCCAGAAAGTCTGACCTGGGAAATAACTCTAGGTCCCAGTGAGGAATTGTCAGTTATTACAGCTTATTAACAAAGAAGCAAGGATTCAAGGTAAAATGAAGCAGTCCACCACCATTACTCTTATGGAAATCTTAAGTGAATCCTTCTCACTGAATTAGTACATGGAACTAGACTGCCAAGCTGTAGTACTTTATGGTTAATCTACAATAGGGTGGCACCCAAAGACAGGTAAAGCAGCTTTATAAAGAAAAGAAACCTAAACACCTACAGTTAGTAGTTTCGCTCCTGCCATGTTTCCAGCAATTGCTTGAATGCCGTTTATGTCCATAGTTTCAGAAGTCCAGAAGAGGTCCTACCTCAAAAACTGTAAAACTTCCATTGGTTTTAATGCATATATTCCTAAAATGTAGGTCCCAAGAAGACACTGGAGATTCACCAGACTGTTAGTAACAAGTTGGGGAGGGAGGAAAGAGGATTGCAGCATAAGAGATGATTGTTAGATGAACAAGCAAGTAATTGTTCTTTTAGTGTGAAAAAGGTTGCACACTGCTGCTTTGGTATGATTTCCCAAGGAGAACATGTTAACATGATAACTAACAAATGCATAACTAATGACACCTTTAAAGGGTTTCTACCCATATAAACAGACTTTAACATCATGCATGAAATTCAAGGGACATCACCGTACAAATAATGCATTTAATATCTCTCTCAGCAAATTGCTACTTTACGCCAGTTCTTTTTGTTTTCCCCAGCCACACTTTCACATGTAGTTAACTTATCTTCTTTTGCTCAAGGGGAGGGACATCTGTGTGAATTTCCACTCAGAGAATTCTCCCTGTTGAAAATTTTCAATTAGAGCTAGCTACTTATTTGTCCACTTTGAGAGAAGCTGCTGGATGCCACTTGTTTCTTTACCAAAGTATTGTTTATACTAGACACGTTAATTCTACTGAAACAGCTTTCTCTCTGGGCGTTACATCCCATAATTCAGCCCAGATCTTGAATAGTCTATAATTGATATTAGATCTCTGGCATTAACCTCTTAGATGTGCTATCTGAGCATGTTCGAAAGGTAACTAAAAGGCTACAGGATGAAACTGGAATAGATAAAAAGACAGATCATTACATTTCTTCTCAAGTCAGCAGACATTAGGTGAAATAAAATGCATTTTACCACTCTGGGTGGAGAAGACAGGGTGTTCTGCCAATGCATTGGTTTGGAGGTGTGAATTTGTTTCTGCATACATTACATTTTCTCAAGCACACATTCGGTATATACATGTTAAGAACTTAACAGATAACCCAGCATTAATTCATAGCTAGAAAAAGGAACACAGTGTTATGACAATTACCAAACAAGTGTTAGATTAAGAGCATAAAGGAAAACGATAATTACGAAGCATGTTGAGTTGGCAAGATAAAAATAGGAGACGAGAGGGAGAGAGAATTTATGGAGGCACCAATCATCAAATCCATCTCAAGCTCATTCATCTCAAGCTCATTCATCCATCCTCACTGCAAGTTCATTTTAACACAGAACACCACCCGAAGAATTTGAATCAGTGATTTTGAATGCTAGGTAGTGTGTGTATTTTTAAAGTAAGCATCATATGATCTGCAGTACTTGATGAGGTTTATAGCCACAGCTTTGCTGCTCTTCTTTATGTTATTATGGAAATGTGTTTAGTATCATTATTTTTCCTTTGAAACAATGGGATATCGAGGACACAGAGGTCCCAACATACACTGCATATCTTCAGCAAACTCCAAGTCAACGTTATCAGGGAAGTGGCGTCCCAGCATCTGGCCGTGGTTCGAAGAGTTGTCAGCTGATGTTGGGAGATCTGTGACAAGGAAAGCAGTGGAGGGTATTGTGGATGTGAGCTCAGCAAAGTTCAGAACTAGCATATCAGCATTCCAGAGGGTAGAATACCCATATCTGCACCTTAAAACTCAACAGATATCAGGTCAACTATATTACTTAGTACGACAAGTAAGATTAGTATTACCCTGTAAGATGCTTACTACAATTTTTATAAAACTTAATTTAGGCCTTCACTGGACTCTACATTCCCCTTCTTACGTTGGCACTTATTACAAAATAAACTTTCTGTTTAGTCAAATACTTTTTAAAAGGCACGTTTACATTTTGCTATTCACAGAGTACTGTCAGACCACCTGCTAATCTTCAATTTTAAAAAAGGAGGAGGAAGAGCCTAACATGCTTTCAAGTCTTCCACTTTATCATGCTTACCAAGACATGTTGGCAGGTATGCCAACATAAAATAGCTGGTTTTAGAAACTTTGCTATAGCTTGTGCAATTACCTAACTTACACTGATAATTCATTAGATGTGAAAGTGGAAACTGCTATTATTCCAAACAAGACAAAGCGCTTGCAGATATTCATGCACAAATATGCTGTATACAGTATTTCTAGACAAAATAGGTATAAAAGTATGTTTAGCCCTATCCTTGTTAAATCTTATTTGCTGCAGCCATTGCTGAGAGGCTGGGACTCTACACTGGGACTGTAATAAACGACTATGTTACTTCCTTCAGGGTACAAACACATATGTAGTCTCTAGAACTGTTAAGTTTATAGTCAGGGCTGTCCAATTGAGAACACATTTTATAGAACATATTGGGTAGCATGCAAAGGCGATGAATTCACCTAAATACATTTTGTATTTGTATTTTACTATTCATCTTATTATAAGCCTCTGCATTATTTTATACTTTTATCTTACTCTTTTATCTTTATCTTACCTCACTGTATTTTATCTCATTTTATCTCACTCAAGTCTATTTTACCTTATCTTATTGTATTTTACCTGTCTTATTTTGCTGTATTTTATTGTGGCTGATGCCCATTTTTTGATATGGTCATTTGACTAATCAATAAAGCTATACTGCTAAGAGGCAGAACTTTGTTTCTGCTTTGGAGGAGAGAAACACTGTTAAGAGGTCCTCATTCTAAGCACATTTTGATAGGACCCAGTAGCTTAGCCCTCTCCAACTTAGTCTTCTCTACATAGAATCACAACTTCCAGCGTTTCAAGCAAGGATTTCCAGCATACTGGCTTGGAATTTGGGGAGCTGTATCTCTGTCACATTGAGAGGACACCAGTTGGAGAAGGGTGAGCTAGCTGAATAGCCCAGGAATAAAAAGAGCATAGCAGCAACTATATTGATTTATGCTAATGCTCTACAATAGCAAATAGACAAGACTTGAGAATTTGATAACAAAACAGCCAACATTTTCTGCAAGAACGTGTACCTGGAGATACCTTTAAGCATAAAAATGACTGCTGTTAGCATTGTGACAGCTATTTGCTACTGATGTGGTACATAAAAGACTCTTTACTTGGTGTGAATGTAACCCAGAGTCATGTGCTGCAAGGTATAAACTGGGTTCTTCACTGAATACAAGAAGCAACTAAGGTTGTCTTCTGTGTGTATTATGTCTATGAAGGTTCTCAGTCATACAGGTGGAATTGTCTGTAGCTTGAATCATGTCAACTGGATTTCTATTTTCTCAGTGGAAACGTTTCGCTCCTTATCCAAGGATAAGAAGACTGAAGAAGCTCCTTGGATAAGGAGCGAAACGTTTCCACTGAGAAAATGGAAATCCAGTTGACATGATTCAAGCTACAGACAATCTGTGTGTATTAAGTTTATTTCTGAGGTATTAGATTTGTATGCCAAAAAGTTAGAAAAAAAATAACTTGCATTTCTACATGTTCCTTGTGTAATAAGTGAGACACTTAACTTCTGCAAAAACGCTCTCGGTCTCATGCACTTTTCAGGAAACGTATTACATTTTTTGCAGCACAAAAGTAAGGCCACTACATTCAGCCACGGATTTACCTCTTCTTTCCTTAATTTTGATCTCTGAAGTATATAAACTCCCTTTCAATTGAGGAATAGACCTTGGGAAACACACCTACACACCAGCAACACCACTTCTAAGAGTTATAAGTTATATAGATCCGTTATAGTTGTCCGTTATGCTGTATTTTTTGGTAATTATTTTGTTTTGCCAGTAAACCATTGGTGCAGAAAGACTAGTGTTTGATGATATTTTCAGTATTACTTGATTTTGTTTGTACTCCTGTGTGTTCCTACCACTTTTATCACAAAAAGAAACATTATGGGGGGAAAAAACCCAAGGCCTCCACAAGGCTTTTTGACAGTCAGTGCTTTGAGTTCCCAGCCTCAAAGTAAACTCCGCGTATCTCATGTTCCTATTTGCCTGCATGCTTTTTAGCCTTCCCCCTTCCAATGAATTCTACCTGGGAAACTCTTGCCACGGCCAGAATAAGTCCTTTAATTCATGTTGTGGATTTATTCTAATACTCCTTTAACTCTGCCTATGTGTTGGATGAATAAAACATAAAGACATAATTTATGGTCAATTCCCACTGGTCAATTTTGATTCCATTGCCCTCCTTCTCATCCCATGTGGCTAAACCATCCATCAGGCAGAACTTCTAAATGCCCCTTTTTTCATCTTTGGGACAAGCTCTAATAGTTAACTCTTTGCCAGTATGTTATGTGTACATCTGGCATCTTACTTACATGGATATGACTTCAGTGTTTATCTGCTCTTCTTCTTTTTTTTTTTGCAAAACGTGCTGTTTCCTGAGCCAGCTCTACTGGGCAGACAGCAGTATTTTCTCAATAGAGTAAAGTCAGGATTGTCCTGAAAAATGGTTTCCCTGCACAGCTGAGCTGCATTCTCCCAGTCCTTTGGGTGCTGCAATGGTTTATTTCCCTTATACAGAAAAGTAATCTATAAGGATGTATAGTAAAGCAAGTGTGGTTTGAAAGTTAAAATTCAGCTGAGCAGGAGACCTTAAACTTACCCTGTTCTACTAACTTTTGGATCATGGTCATAGGCGCAAACAATATCTCTGAACCGCAGCAGCAGTTCCTATATTCCTTTTCCTGTGTTCTTTACATCACTGAATACAGTGAGGGTTCTCTAGGGATGTTTCTATCCAAGTGATGAAAGGAACTACTTGACCCTGGAGAGAAAGGACCTTTCTTTTTTCAAAAGACTGTGCTTGTGAAAAGAAGCCTTAAAAAGAGGAAGAACCCTATATTGCAGAATGAGAGCTGCATGTTTTCCAGATGTGAGCAGCAGAGGACTTCATGCATCTCATACCTATTCCTCAATGCTTATGGGACAGGATTCCGGAACTGCAGCTGTTCAGTGAAAAAGAAAGACCAGAAGCAATTGGTAAACAAGAGAAAAGACAGACCACACAATTGCACAGGCATGCAATGCAGGGGCAGTTTTTTTTTTTTTTTGGGGGGGGTGAGAAGAGAGAGGGAAAGAGGATAAAACAACGAAAGCTTCCTGTATTACATTTATATGCCCCCCAGAAGAACTTTTAAGGAACCTTTGCATAGTGACCTTTTTTAAAATAACATTCCAACTTGGGAATGTGCCATTCAATGTAAACCCAATCTGCTTTACTGTCCATTTTTCAGGGCACATTTCTGTTTTAATAGGGGGGGGGGGTTTGGTTCAGATTTTATTTTTAAAAATGCAGAGAGAGAAAAAAGGCCATTTCATTTACACAAAGAGGGCGAGAGATTTAGACCTATTTTTGAAAATGTATGAAGTGCAGATGGATTCTTGGTTCCTTCTTTTTTCTACCAGCAAAAATGTCTCATCCATGTTGTCTAGAGTGACTGCTTCTCAATGCTTCCTTGAATGGCTAGGTGACCCTGTAACCACACAGACACTTTGATCAGTCCAGGAAGTGCTACAAAAGATAGGCAGTGTCCACCTTATTGTAATGGCCTCTTCACTTCATACATTTCAAAAAAAACCCTGTTTTCAAAAACAGGGATGAAGAACACTGGATGGATTCCATTCCTGCTAGCATTGGAAACACCAAGTTCAAATTTGTTTCAGCAGGATTCATGGCTAGATTGTTTTACCTTCCTAAATTTGAAGGCAGTAATTCCACATGAAAGATTCCTAGCTTAGCACTGTAGCCTGGTCTTTGCCATTTATTGATGTCACTAGACAACATTGTGATCCATTCTGTAGCAGGGATTCACTAAAATTTATGGGACATGTCATGAAGATATGGAGACAGTCCTGTTGGATGGGCCAGATTACTTTCTCTCTAGTTAAGGGCTAAACTGAAAAATTGAAACACAGAACCCATGGTGCCTAAACATCTGCCACAATTTCAGGGTTTTTTTTTAATTAAATTGTGTATCCCAAATTCAACAGATACGCAAAATATCCCACAATAAAAGCACAAACTGAAAACATTACCAAAGTTTAAACAAATAAACTTTTTGCTCTAGCCACAAAACCCAGGAACAAATAGAACTAAAAGGTACCCTGTGCTAGGGACCTAGGTTACTTTTAATTTACTTATTCTTAGATCAGATACAATTTAAGTACACATATGTTTAAATCCATGCAATGAAGTAATGACTAGGGTGTCTGTCTGCCATTATTATAAAACACAGACTTGCTTCAGAAATACAAAAGGAAGTAATATAGGTTAATAAGGTATCATGTGACAAGGCATCTGAATATTTTTCATCTCAGAGATCAGTGCAAAATCCCACAAAGCTCTTAGGCTTGCAGTTGGGAGACAGTAACTCAGGAAAGCAAAATACATTGCTTGAAATGACCACAAAGAGTTATTTAGTAGAAGAAAAGAACATTAATTCGTCCTTGTTTGGTTAAAACTGCTGGCATTGCTAATTACTTGTGGTCATTAAGCCATTTCACTTTCAGGAAAAACCACTTTGCAAATTGCCATTCAGGATCCTCTCCTTGCTACTTTTTTTACTTAGATATGCAAAGATGGTTTCAAATGCATCCATGGCAAACATGCATGCACTGGCTTACTGTGTTCCCCATTCCAGATACTGTACATGTGATGGGAAGATTATATTTTGAAGGGGAACCTGAGAATTAAATAGGTCTTGTATATTTTACACATAGAAAGCAGCCCTTGCCCCGGCACACACTTGTGTATTTTGTTCTGTAACATGTACAACTGAGACAGAAATAGCCCCTTTCTTCCCATCCATCTTCTTTCTAAGTAGACTTTCCTATCTCCAACATTCTACTTGGAATGTTGATTAGCAGCACTTACCTGTATCTGCTCTTAAAAAGAGAAGAGGACCCAGAGACTAAAAGACCCCAGAGACTAAACCATGAGGTGGAATTACCCAGAAGGTGTTAACTGAAATAGGAGTTCAAACTTTGGAGTGAAGAAAATGGAGTGTGAGGGAAACTCAAGGACAACTTCAGAACCTCTCCTTTGCCAACAGATCAGCGCAACAATCTTCAAACTAGGTGCTAAAGGGCTCAAAGCCACATGCATCTCTGCGCAGCAGATCAGGAAGCCATTCCAAGTTCGGCTTGAGTATAACGTCTGGGCCAGCGAGGCAAGTCCATGTTGTTTCTTGAGCAGCTGTAAAGAAGCAGCATGGCTTTGCACACGGACTCACAATTAGTCAGCAGGCGGCAAGGGGTAGAACGTTTGGCTCCGCACACAGACAGTGAGGGGAAGGGATCAGCGGAAGAGTCTTGCAAGCAGCAAAGCCACCCAAAGGAATACAAGCCAGAAAAACTGAAGCCGCATCTTGTGGCAGCAGATTCATTGTTAAATTTATTCCACAGGGTCCTAAGGTCCAAGCCTCCCTTTCTGAATCTCCCAATATTTGAATCAAACACTGCAGGCAATACTGCAGAAGAAACGTCTCAAGTGTCTACGGATACAGCCAGGGCAGTATGAGTTATGGATATGATCCTCTATCCACTACAGTTCCCAAGTTTAGCCCAGGTCCTATTTCAAGCTGTCTACAACCAAGTATGCGAGGGAATAAGGAGATTCTATTGTGAGTTTTTCAGAAAAGTCCATCCAATCACTTTCTCACTTCTAGGGTTCTCTGGGGAAAGAAGGGGTAGGCAGTATTTGATGTAAACATGCACACAGTATACTTAGTTGGTCATGCACAAGGCAAACAGTGTGAGAAAATAAATAAAAAGTTGATGCCCACCGGGTCATTTCTCCTGATACTCCCCACTGCCTCAGAGAGCACACAAACAGACCCATGTTTAGCCTTTCTGACGATTGTCAGGGATCTTGTTTTGCTTTCGTGGAAAAAAAAAAGCCTTGACATTCAGCACTAAGAATATTTTTCTACAATTGTGGATTGAAAAGTAATTAAATAACTAGACAAGGATTTTTTTTTAAGTTTGGCAAAGGCATGATTTTCTAAAATGCTATTTTGAAGGTTCACTCACATTCAAGTATTCTGTTTTTCTCCAGTTGAAAGCACGATTTCTTTTTAAAACATTTTGCTCAAAGCAAGTGACAAGCTGTTGCTCTCCATCCTTGTTTGCTCAATGTGCTGGCTGGCAAGATTGCCCTGGTGCCAGATTTGGTGAAACAGGCTTATGAGCTTACTGATCACTGTTTTTCACCCCTTCTTTTGCAGATCCATGGTAAGTATTTCAAATTTTATTTTAGAAGAGGTATCCAGTACTTCTATATATAATTCTCATCTTGGGAAGCTAAAATCAGGGATATCTAGTCTGGTGATCTTACTGAATAAAAAGGAAAGCAGCACAAATAAGCACCAGTTCTCCCTCTGGCTTCCAGGTTTCTTTTGGCCTCTTCAAGACCTTTGGAAAACTGTAATAAGGATTTTTTTCACCTGTTTTCCAGTGAATTCAGTTTGGAGACAGTCTTTCAAAAGCCAAGTATTTTACTACTGATAATTAATGGCTGATATTAATCTGCTCAGCTATCTGTGCAACTCAAGCAGGATTACTACCAGTTTAAAAGATTGCAACTGGAGGGGTCATGGGTACACATTAAATTGAATTTAACATGACATTTGGTTAGGATTTACCCAGTTCTGAACTTTTACGTGTGTGTGTGTGTGTGTGTGTGTGTGTGTGTAAGTACGTAGATCCAATATTCCAAAGAGCATCTATTTTCATCTTGAAATCCAAATGACCTTGCATGTGCCTGTGTTTAAATGATTCCTGCCCTAGTAGAAAGATGGTATTGTTACTATTGTTATGAGTCTCTTATCAGCTGGCACATATGTGGTTGGCACAGCAAAGCCTGGATTAACCCTAAAGTTTCCCACGTGGAATAAATTAGGAAGAGAGACAAGATGACTATAGGAAAAAAGGTTTCACTTGCTCGTAGCTATGTAAGGAAGTTGAGGATGAAGAAAGCACTCCTTTCAATAGCAGTGAATTATTATACCAACCAAGAAAGAGGCAGCCTTGAAACTTTGAGAAGGTGAAGTAAGCAAGGAATAGGTTGCCATGGTTTTAGAAAATATGTCAAATTTACTGACGTGATGGAGAGGGTCCGGTGCACCTCTGTTTTAAAAATCTGAGGTGCACACCAAAGAAAGTGAGGTATATTTACCTAATTGAAATCTACGAAAGTTACATCTGCAAAATTGGGCAGTGTTAAAAATGAAAGCTGCTTTTTTAAAAAAAAATATCTAATAAGCCCTGGACATTGACATTGTTAATTTGCATATCAATTCAATCCACATTTCAGTTTCCTCCAGACCCATAAAAGGACAGTCAGTAAAATTTATAACCATTCAACAACATAGAGAAAATGAAGGGGTGGAAGCATGGGTTAAGGAAAAAGAAAAACAGGTACTGTGTTGGCGCAGAGTGAACATGAACTTTCACACTTATGAAATCCAGTGGGGCAAAAAGATCAATGAAAGAGCAAAGAGACAAAAAAAATGTACCCAGAATTAGTAACAAACTCAAGTTGGGGGTGTGATATTGGGGCTTAACCAAAGGATATTAAACATGAGTCTAATGAAATTATGTTCATGCTTGTTCATTAAACTGTCATTATTGGGCTTCCTATGTGTGCGTGCTATGGTCCATGAGGTCACGAAGAGTCGGACACGACTAAACAACAAATGTGTAAGGATAAAAATAAATCTAAGGACTTCTAGACAGACATAAAGTAAGCTGGGGGGCAGTAATCAGCTCTTATTATGCTAGGAAACAAAGAATGGCTCATTTCAGTGACTGAATGAAATAGACACTATTCAATGGATTTCCCTTCCCGAACCTGGTATCCCCTTCAGATGTGTTCAACTACAATTCCCATAATTCCCTAGCTGGCAGGTTATGGTCTGGGACTTATTGGAGCTTTAACACTTCCAAAAGACTCCAGGATGGGAAAGCTGAACTAGGTCTTCTAGAATAAGAACCCAAGAGGTTTCTTTTCTACCTAGTGGAACCAATCACCAGTAGAAGACTTTGCATTTTATTTCTATAGGCCTCTCTAGATGTTGCTGTCTTATCCAAGAACCTTTGAAACTGTCGGGAAGAATCTGGACTTTGATCAAGTTTGGGCTCAGATCTAACTACCCAGCCTATTTCTTACAGCAAATGTGTGGAATCATCTGCAAAAGACACACTTAAGTTGCTTCCCTCCAAATTTGTGGCTTCCCTCCAAAGTGCAGCTCTGTGGCTTCCCTCTGATAACTGTAGCCCTGTGAAAGAGCCAGGCAAACTGAGACTGGGTGGTTTACAGCCCAATCCGAAGCCAGCTGTGCCACTGGTATCACCCTTTTTATTTTCTTGGATTTAAAGGAGTTCAAGAGAGAAGAATGGTTGTGAAAGGAGTGAGGGGAGAGAAAAGCAGGGCAAGGAGAAAAGAGATATAGGAAGGCAAACAGCAGGAAATAAAGACAGACACCACAAACGATGCAGTTTAGGTTAAACATGGCTCCTACAGTCTGCAAAGATTAGAGACTGAAGGGTTAAGGAACTCTAAGCAGTTTCCCGGAAGGTACTGAAACTGCAGTGACCAGCATTCATTGAAGAAAGCCACCTTAGAACTTGCTTTATATTTAGGAAACCTGACCTTTATCTCTACGGCGTAGTGTGACGTAGGGCAGAGGTGGGCAGGGGAGGGGAGGCAAGAGAGAGTGGTCTTAAGTATCAGGAAGATGCCACGCAAAATAGCATTCTCCTTCCTACCCATTTCCCTACACTGTACGGCTCTAGTAGGCATAGACGAAGATTAATGGCTGACAGCTCTCAGGTGGTGGCGGGATTTAAAGCAGAGGAGGGATATATAAGAAACTGTCCTCCCACCTCCCTTCAAAGTTCATGTTCAGCAGACAGCCACTCACCAGGTAAGCGGGCCTCAGAGCACACCTTATTGTCCAGAACTCTCACGCTTGCGTTGCCAATGTCATTGTTATTGTCACACTCCATACCTAGGTAAGCGCCTGTCCTTTGGCCTGCAAAGGAGTTAATGCAGTTAGAGAGGGGATGAGGCTTTGTCTTAATTTTGCTCCTCTTTAAGGCAGCGGAAAACATAACACATTTCAGAAATGAAGAAAACCTCAACAGTGGCCAAAAAGGTGGAGCAGCCTTCCCCAACCTGCTACCTCCTAGGTCCGTTGAAATGTCAAGTCCCCAAATTCCCAATTGGGGTGTCCACTAGTTGGGAATTCTGAGGGCTGAAGTCTCTACATGTCTGGAAGGCATCAGGTCAAGGAAGACTAAGGTAGAGAGTGGACAATAAGAGATGGGGATGCAGCGGCCAAAAGCTATTGTGGCTGGTTTCCTCCACCACCTCCATTTTCATTTCCTGTTTCGAAGCTACCCTTGCCAATATGGAAAATATACATGGCATACTATAGGAAGACATTTTGTCTATAAAGGTATCAAATAAACCTGTTATAGAGCCACAGAGAAAGTCAAAGGAAAGCGCCTATTTTGTGCTTTAAGTTGTCTCTGGCTGGCACCTAGTATGTCCTTTGGAATATTCACAGCAAACCTAACCCAGCAGAAACTTGAGTCTGTTGTGACAAGACGGTAGAACCAGACTGGATACCATCCTCTCCCCAGGTAGTTCTAGGAACGTTTGCGCAATGGGAATTCTCAGCATCTTCCCCAAAGCTACGGGTTCCAAGATTCTGGGCAAGATGCCAGGAGAAAGACAGGGATAGAAATCGTGGCAAGGTATTCGTGTAGATCAGTCTACTGTTGCAAGCTTTGGACAAGCTCAGCAAAAAATAGAACAGACTTCTTTTTCTATAAATCCAAAGTTGGTTTTCTCTCCCACCTCATGGTTTACTATTGCGTTATGTTTTCATGTTAGTCATGGTAGTTTCAATATCCTGTACAAGCAATTGCCATCTAAATAACTTTATTTTCCTACATTTCCAAAAATTGAATTAAAAAAAATAGAACAAAATCTATACTTAAAAAATAAAAGGGGGAATTCCCATTTCTGTAGTGACCAACAACATTCATCAATGTGATGCATTTCTGACTATACTGACAATGAACAGTGATCTCATCAACCAGTGTTTATTTTAATAAGGTTTGCCTTCATAAAATTTAAGATAACCTAAAAGTGTTGCTTGTATTCTAATATTCAGATTTAATCTGGGCTGCAGAATGAAACAAAAGGTGAAACATGTAGAGGGGATTGCCTCAAAAGGAAATACAAAATTATTTTTTAATAATAATAACAACAGCAGTAGCTTGCCTGAATTTTAGATAGCCTCAAGGAAATGAATGGGGATTTAGCCATTTGATTTCAAAAGAGCAAGCTGAGACTTTGTCACACTAATCTTCATTTTGCTCCTTGGAAAAGGAAAACTGAGTCTGGAGCTGAAGGAAACCCTAAGCGTCTTTCTCTCTTTAATGACACCAATTCATTGACTTTTGGACCCTAAATTCTAACCGAATACATGAAATGATTCAATGTCAAGAGAAGAACAAAGAATACCTTAAATATCAAACTCTAGGGTTCAGGTATTTTGGGGAAGAACTGCCTTTTTAATTTTGTTTTTTTTTTATTGGGAACGCACAGAATGAAAATTACATCCCACTGTGAAAGAATAAATCTTAAAATCGGTAATATGCTTCAGGATTGCAGGTTTTCCATTTTATTAGAACGCCCTGCCAGCCAGATACAAATGCTAACTCGAGTGGACATACAGTCAGAATTCCAGAACTCTACGCATTCTGTTCAGGAATCTGGAACTTGGTTCTGAAGCTGATAAAAGTCCTGTCATTAAAAACAAAAACAAAACAAAACACCTAGTTTTGATTCCTCTCCCAGTGTCTTTTTCAATGAAATGTTGAATGGGGATATTATTCCAACCCTTGTTACTCTCAGACAATTGGAGTGAAAAGTAATTTGCTGATCTACTGCTCATCACCCACATACAGTATCTACCAGTGATTCTAACTTCTGCCCACCTTGGCTGACAATAAGCGAGGAAAGCAGGCAGATCTCTTTATAATTCTGCATATGTTCAAACCTTCTTCCACCTGCTCATTTAAGGAAGAATAGGCCCTCCATGTCAACCTATAGCAATTCAGTGGGCAAAACTGAGCTTGCGCAAAGGCAACGTTCCTCAGCCCCGTTCTCTATCCTATGCTCGCGATGAACCCTGGCTGAGCTAGATGTGAAAGACAACCAACATGGGGCATGAAGCAATGCTGTGTTCTGTGTTACCATCTTCCTGTGTGGGAGAGGCATCCTCTTCCTCCATGACATCATTCCCCTGCCAAAAAGGATAAGGTAGGAATATATAAATAAATGACTCACCATATAGTGAGGGTGATTTTAATATTTCCACAGCAGATTCTATCCTCCAGGGTGCTTTGGGGAAGCTATATCCTCAGTAATCTTTTTGCAAGCACTTGCTTTAAACAGCATATAGAACTGAAATTTTCTGAGTTGGTTGTACAATTCCAAATTATAAAGTTTGGAATCACAGATCTGAAGGTTGGCCTGTAGACAGTCACAATTTTTTTTGCACAAAGCACAATGTAAACTTCTTTTAGAAGTATGTTGCAGTAATTTAGAATAGACCAAAAGGAAGAGTTACAATAAAAGAGTCACACATAAGAAACTCTCATACTTGATTGAATGAATTCAGCTGGAAAGAGTTAGTGAACCCAACAGGGTGGACTGTGCAAAATGGAGTGGGAGCCTAAATAATAGGCTCAGCTAACCATTCTGCCACAGTGATCCAGTTTAAGTACATCAAGTTTTGCCAAACTAGCTAGCTTGCTTGCTTATTGATTTATTCATAGGATTTTTATGGCTGCCCATCTTATAGCAACGAGTCTGGGCAGCATTCAAGAATTAAAACCAACGAGAATTACATCAACAATCCAAATGTCCAAGGTGGTAAAAATCAGTTCCAATAACAATAAAAATTAACCAGCAGAGTTCCCCTGACTTCCCAGCCCAAATGCTTGGGGGAACAGCCAGGTCTTTAGTGCCTTACGAAAGGCTAGCAGAGGCCATCTGGATCTCTGGAGGGATGCTATTTACTTCTTCCAAAGGTACTGGGATTACAACTACCAGAATTTAAAATCAGTATGAAACATGGACTTGCTAGCTGGGAATTCTGAGAACTGTAGTCCCAACATATTTGGAGGAATTAAACTGAGGATGGCTGAGTCAGGCCAAACTGTACTCTTATTGATCCAGAATATTTCCTGTATCTCGTAGTTCTGTGAATGGTTCCCATTTCCTATATCAACTTCTCATTGCGTTAACCTGGAATACCACTAGTCACCTGGCTCCTGGTCTTAAGAATGATCCCTAGCTACCGAATCTACATTTTTGGGTTTTACTGTTTTACTTTACCCTGTGGTTTCCACTTGCTTTTTGTGTTTTGCCTTGTACTTTAAAAAAACAAAACAAAATAATATGTTTTGTTAAAAAAAATATTTTGCATACAAATAAACACTAATTCTGGATCAAAGACAGTGCTCGCTTCCCTCAGGTCCCACAAGTCAAACAAGCTTTCAGATATAGAACTTTACCTCTGCATCTTGCTCCTCTGCTGAGATACTGACAAAATTTGCATCAGGAGACTCAACAGGGGTTGACTAAGAGAAGAGAAGAGAAAACTGAAAAATGTTGACTGGTGAGTATCCTATCAGGACAAAATATCATCTGCCAAATCGCATCAGTAGTACTAACCCAAACACAACCAAACATTGCTTGTCTTTCTGAAATGCTAATTTACTTCTTTACTTCCTCCCTGAATGGGTATTTGAAAAGATACAGAGAAGATCTGCCAGGAATCATATAGTTCCTGCTATTTCTAGGACAATGTCATGGTGGCTACAGATACCTTTTTAGCAACTATCTTGGATGTTATATGTGTCCAGTCAAGCTCTATTCTAAACATGGACTGGACTATTTTTAAAAACCACTTTGTGGGGTTTTCTTTAAAAAGTGACAAGCATTGTATGAAGTACTTTGCCTGCATATGAACGGGTTTGGCTCTCACCAAATCAAGAGCTCCTTTTTTCATCCCCCTGTACCATAGTTTCTGCTGCTTGCCCCTTGATTGGTCTGGAGTTCGATCTACTTACATCTCCTTCTGAAGGTACCTCACTGACAACAGCAGGGGATGCAGCCATGTCTCCATCTTCTTCAGTGCCAGGGGCTACATAGGAGCCTGACATGGAAGACATGGTATCTGTGCTGATTTCGGAGTGCTGGCTCTGGGAGGAAGCCATAGACATGACTGACTGAGCCAGACTGCTACTAGCAGGATCTAAGGGAAGAAGGGAGGTGGCAGACAAGACATAGTTAGAGGGACATGTTAGAGGAGCCACCCTTGTGGACCACTGTTAACAGTACTTGCATTTCAATATTTGCAATCTTGAGCATCATTTGCTGGAATGGTGGGATAAACTTAACAAACAACAAACCAATCAACCATAAATGTCTAAGAGTGTCCAACATGGTTAAAGATAAAGCTATAAACCAACCATCTTCTTCACAAATGCAATAGCATAGCTCACAATCAGTTAATGAACACAGTATCCTGGAATACAGGAGATACAGGCAGCACATATGCAACATCATTAATTTGGAACCAGGTTACAGACTGGATGTGCATCGGGTTCTTATTATTTATCCACTTCCGAAAATCTTGCCAAGAAAACTGCAGGGACTAGTCAGGCAGTCGCCAGGAATCAACACTAATTCAAAGGCACAATAATTCAACTTACATCAAGCTGGAGGGCAGAAAAGTGAGAGGAAACACCTTTTCTACTGTACCTTCTGGGGAAGAAATGGTAGAAGAAAGAGGTGTTCCTGTGCATGAAGACTGATCTATTGCTCCTGAGGAGGATAAGGTGAGATTTTCACTCTCAGGTGTCACACCACATTCCTAAAAACAGGGAAAACATAATCTATAATGAAAAACTATTACTAGGAAGCAACTATTAGAAACTGGGTGCTCAGTCTGACCACTAGGGTAGCCTTCCCCAACCAGGGCACCCTCAGTGTGGATTTCAGTTCTAGAACTTGCCGGCCAACATGGCCATGACTGAGAATTCTGAAGAGCATCAAGGCTGGGGGAAACTGGTAGAGTCCCCCAAGCTAGCTTTAAATTAGGAAATATGTGAGAATTAGAGGAAAATCTGGAAGATCTTGAGTCATTTTTCCAAACCAACTCAAGCACTGGAAAATGTAACCTTTTCAAGATTGGCCTTACAAAATGTTACCCAAAATGTAACCCAATTCAATTTCATTGGAGTAGACCAATTTTAAGAAGTGTGTTATGTGGTACTTGTGGTGGGTGGGTGGGAGAGTGGGTGGGTGGGAGAGTGGGTGCAGAGACGTTGGTAACCAAGGCCCTATCACTTTCAGATAGCACATCCTCATCACTCCTATCCAAAGGCTTTACCCAGCATTTTCTATCTGGCAAAGCATAGATCAACTGGGATAAGCAAATTCTAGTTTTAAGCTGGGGTGAGAGGAATTCCAGAGCTTGTAAAGTTCAGTTCTTTTTCAAGGTAGATTTTGGCAAGCACCTCAGGTTCTTTTCCAAGTGTATTTTCACCAACATGCCTACCAAAGCTGTTGGCTTTAACTCCTAGATATGCAAATGGAAAAATCTTCCTTTCCTAATGTGTCCTCTGCACTGCATGTCTGCAGGAGGAAAAATGTCGAGCAGCAATAAAAACAAAACAAAACAAAACAAAACAAAACAAAACAAAACAAAACAAAACAAAACAAAACAAAACAAAACAAAACAAAACAAAACAAAACACAGGAATGTTAAAACAATCACCTCTTCATGAGGACACGGAGACTTCCTTCTGGAAATCCTGACTTCAGATTCACTACAAGTCTTATCCTCTTCTTCATGTAACACCGTGGAATTCTGTGAGATTGACCTGGTGAAAAGACACAATCTAAGAATGACTCCTTTCTAGGAACAACACTGATTAGAATGCAGGGGGAGTCCCAAAAATGCTACAGAAGACCCAAGTGGCCATTGAGAGCTAGCTAGATACATCAGAAAGACAGTCCTTGACACAGTGTTCACAGGCACTGTGAATAATAATTGCGCCTGTGACAATACTCGACGACACTCATGGGCCCTCAGCATTTTCTAAATTATTACTTTTTTAAGAAAACTGAAATGCCTAGAAATTCATGAGATCTCTGTTCTCTTATGGGAACCTGGCCATTTTTATTTATTTTTAATTCTAATAATAATTACATAATGGTGCTTGTGACACCACACAAAACCAGGTGATGGTATTCACTGTGTGAAAAGTTTGCTGACCCCATATTAGAGACAGTAGGCTTAAGGGATACAGCTATCAGCCTTATAGAACATCTCCTGCAGTGCAGGAAGGAGATGGCAGGAGGCCACTTACTTGGACAGGCTCTTCTTCAACTTATGTCCTTGATTGCCACAGTCTGACAAGCGTTCAAGGGAAGACAGCGTCCGGATGGGAGGCAAGTGGCCGTCACTGCCATAGGAGGGTAGCATGCCTGACACGTGGCTGTCCCCAAGCACATGGAGTGGAAGGGCTGCTGGGGATGGAGTGAGAGGACCATTAAGGGCTTCCAGCAAGGAGACTACCTCATAGCCAGGGGGGATGTTTTCTGAAGACTAGAGGAACAGAGAAGGATATGAGAATGAGACGTTACTCTTGAACAGCAGGAACTGTTACAAGGAAGCTCAAGACAGAACAGAAAGCTACAGCATCCATCAAAAAGAGCACACAAAGCAGAAAGAGACACCAAGGTCATTGATGGAAGATCAAGGTCATTGATGGAAGATCAAGGTCATTGATGGAAGAGTGGCCCTGCAACTCTGGAATCAGCTCCCTCCCTTCATCACATGGTCTTTAAAAGGTTAAAGACCTTTGTTTTTGGTTAGTGGGTTAGTGCAGGGTCTAGTTTTTCTACCCTATTCTTTTTTAGCTGAGACTCCTGTGTTATTACCTAGAATATGTACACACGCACACACACACACACACATACTCCTATCCCAGGGCATTGTTTTAAGGTAGTGTTATTACTTATTACTGGTTTCCTGAGGCATGAGCTAGTTTTACTGGACTGATTTGTAATTATCTTTTTCACTGTTTTGTTTTATGTTGTGCCTTGATCAAGGCATGTAATGATTAATTAATTAATAGGTAGCTTAAATTGAATGCTTTATTCTTGGCCAAATAATTTGGATTTCTTAGCTTGAAACATTTCAGCTGATAGAGAAAATTATGCTTCTATGGCTTGAAAAAGGATAAATAGTCATGGAGAGAAACACACGAACACACAAAGCAATCTTTCTGGACATAACTAGAAAAGACCTCTGTGGTCACACTCTTCCATGTTCTTGTCCTAAAAATAAAGACTCAGCTCACTCCTCCTGCAGATAGATTCTTGACTCATATTTCTACAGATGACACATGGCATTTCTTTAGAAATGAGAGGAAAAATGGTCTATGAATTCTCCAAAAAGCTGATTGAATGAGATTAGGCTCAAATTCTCTTTCCCAGCATCAAGCTTTCTAAGTACACAGTTGTTTAAAGACAAATCAGTAAATAAGGAGGAGCACTTAACAATACGGTCTTCCACCTGCAGGCTGAAGCAGTATAGTTCAGAAAGCCTTACTGGCTTTGAATATAGCAACCTAGTTACTGAGAGATTCCGGTTCTCCCCTAAACTTGATACGAGATCTGTGCTTAACTGTGGATGCGCATTAAAATATAGCACAAGCAACTGCTTTAATCATCTCATCTGCCAAGATGCCAGCAGGTTCTCTAGCTTCTGGTTCTCCGCCCTGGCTTCTGGGGCATCATGTTTATTTGCTTGATTCTGCCTGGGGAATGACTGCTGTGCTCCCTGAGCAATCTGGAGGAAAGATGGTAATTTTTTCTTACTTATTTTTAGAAAATATATTTTGCCTTCTCATTGTTTTTTAAAAATCCCAAGGAGGATTTTTTGCTTCTTTCTAACTTGGCACTTGTACAAGTTAAAATGTTTAAACAAAGTATACATTTATAGTTATATAGTTGTGAAAGATACCACACCTCTGAAAAATACTACCACTGTATTTCTCACATTAGTATAATTAATTTGGGTAAGATTGTATATTTGTGCAATTTGTTTTCCTTCTGCAAAATGAAGGTACCCAAGTCTGTTCTTTTTTCACACTCTCAGCATGCAGTGGACATGGTCTGGAAATATGGACAAGTCCACCTCAAACATGGTCCTTCTTCTCAAACACAAGCAGGAACACAATAAATACTGCCTCAAGTATGAATTGGCCGTCACTTGTCTTCAGAGTTTTTCAGTGGATTTAGATAAGCTCTGGGCTTCCCTCTCCCAGCTGTAATTTCATTGCCACTTCACTGTCAGTGGCACTTCTTTCTGGATTACTCCTCTACAGGAAAGTTTCTCTTAAGTTTTAAAAGAAAGCCTCGTGGTGTCAACTCTTCTCCAACAAAAAAATGAACAGCCCAGAAGACCATCTCAGCCAAGACGGGGCAGGATCAGCATCTGAACAATCAGTCTACCAATACTCACTGAATGTTCCTCCGAATCTGATGTCTGGGATGCAATGATAGGGTTGAAGTTGGTGGGGGAAAGGGGTCCCACTTTTTTCCTCATGGCTCTGATCTGTAGCAAGGCCCGAAATGCTGTGAGGAAGAGATGGGATAGGGATGGAAATAAAACAAATTTCAGATTCTGCTAGAAATTACTCTGATAAACCAACCAGGGCAATAACTGATTGTGACCCCCAAAATTCAGCTAAAATATGGTCATGATTGGCTGCACTATCCTTTCTCCTCTGATAGTTGGTTGTTAATTAAATAATCTTAGCCTATCTTGGGTGCATGCAATGTTCATTTCTCAAAGTGAGAGGATCAAGCAGGTTAAGCATCTGATTTTCCAGAGAGGACCCAACCCAAAATATAAAAAAAGATCAGGACGTACGCAATCTGCAGATGGGACAATTGTTAGCTTGGTAGCGCAAGGTGTCAGCACAGGTGTTGCAGAGACAGAGATGGCGGCAAGGTAAGATCAAGGTGTCCCGGACATCGGATAGGCAGACCACACACTCTGCACTATTGTCACTCACCTCATCCTCTGCCACCTGGATGAAAAAGCTTGCTATAATCAGTATGTGTGTCCTTACAAACACATATTTCCATAGCAAATTTGAATCATGAAAAGATGTTCCAAAGGGAGGGAAGGAGAGGTTTCTAACATAGAACTTTCCAGACAATCTTGTTGAGACTGTGTACAATATGTACATTGTTCTGCATCTTTAACTCTAGTTCTCACCTTTGAATCCTGTGTGTTATATTTGTTTTCTATCCCATAAATTTCCTGAAGGAGATAGCTCACTCCATCCACCTGGAAAAAGCACCAACACTGAAGTTACATGAGAAAGTAGGGGTTGAAAAGGGATATGAAGCTCCAGAAATAAAGAACTGAGAAGCAGCCTGAGAAACAACTTTCTTCTTTCTGTCTTTTTTTTCCCAGTGAAAAACTGCATTATCTAACCTGAACAGGCACCTTTCCATAGTATGAGGAAATTGTCTTCATGCTTCCAGTGAATTGGTGACCACCTTTCCTTTTACCCACTTGTTGATATAAAAGCTCTTTGCGATCACTACTGTTGGAAATGGGCTGGATGGCCATCAAACTCCTCGGCATTGCACCAGCAGCTTTTTCTAAAAAGTAACAGGAACTAATATGCACGGAAAAGCAGAGAACCTGATCCCACCAGCCACACACTCACCACTTGCTTTTGTTTGAGGGGTTTCACACAAAAGCCGCCATCCGCATGCTGAGAGGAAGAAACACAAATGTTCAGGTGGACTTCAATATCATAGTCCATCAAAAGAAACTTTACAGGATAGGTGTGATGAAACAGAATTCACTCCTTAAAACACAATTGTACACCATAGAACAGAACAAAGAAAATGTATCCTATTCATGTCATGCCTGCCTTGTGCTTCAGAAATTTAACAATCATTCGCCTTTTAACTCAGACCATTT
Source organism: Charina bottae (assembly GCA_023362775.1). NCBI lineage: Eukaryota > Metazoa > Chordata > Lepidosauria > Squamata > Charinaidae > Charina > Charina bottae. The sequence continues at coordinate 124,616,122 of JALMGJ010000002.1, read as the reverse complement.
TCACTCACCCAGCATTATTCTATGTAACTCCACTGCTCAAAAAAGACCGCTATAGTTCCACGATATTCCTCTACTCCATTATATATTTTTCAACCTTGTAGCTATATATTTTTATTCATTTATTGTTTACATTGGTTCAACCTGCATACATTCAACATGGGAATTTGGGTTCATGCATTTGGCACAAAGGATCAGCAAAAACACAATGTTTACCTTCTCAAAAGTTGCCAGCAATACATGGCAGTGACCCATATGCTCTGCAAGACAAGATCAAAGTTGAGGTTGAGAATAATACACACTTACGCAGAAATTGATGCAGACTGCTACTTCCCCCCCCCCCGCAGCTGTCCTTAACAGCAGTAGTTTTAATTGACCAAAATTATAATCAGGATAATTAAATATACATATATGATTCATTACAGAAGACCTTCTAAGGGTTTTAGTTATCCTGGCTGAAATTGGAGTGTGATCCCATTAGTTCTCCTGGATCTCTAAACAACCTTTGATACATTGACCATGGTATTCTTCTGAACTTTCAAAAAAGACTGGGCTTTACAGTGGTTCCAGTCTTCTGGGCCCATGTCCAAAAGGTGATGCCAAGAGACTACGATCTTGTACTTTGGTTGATAGGGTGGCAGCATCCTACAGGGTTCCATCCTGGACCCATCCTATTCAACAACTACATGAAACCACCGGAGGAAGTCATCTGGAGCTCTGGAATGGGTGTCACTAGCATGCTGATGACCCCTAGTTCTATTGATCCTTCCAGCCAGCTCCAAGGAAGCAATTGGTAGCTGGTTAAGTTCAGTAACAGGCTGGGTGAAGGAGAACATCCTGAAATTAGATCCAGACAAAATGGAAGTATTGTTGCTAAGTACGAAACTGAAATAAGGAATTGAGATACACCCTGTTTGGTATAGGAATGCAATCCCCCTGATAGGGTAGGTTCAGAGTTTGGGAGAATTTCTTGATCTTCACTGGATTTGTGGGTGATGTCTATGGCAAGGAGCACATTTGCACAGTTAAGGTTAGTGTGTTAGCCACTATCCTGCCTAAGCCAGAGAGATTCAGCAATACTTATCCATGCTTTGATTACATCCTATTTTGATTATTGCGATCTGCTTTACATGGGACTATCTTTGAAAAATGCCTAGAAGTTGCAACCGATGCAAAATGCAGCAGCTGATCTGCTAACCTGCAGAAATACACAAATCCTATCATGCCTATACTTAAAAAATTCCACTGAATATCAACTTCTATCACAAATTGTGATAAACTTGAAAACCCAAAATGATTTAAAGTCACACACACACACACACACACACACACACGCTAATTAGGAGTCTGTCTGGCCATTAAGATCCACAGGAGAAGACTATCCATCTGGCACACAGGAGAAGGGTTATGCTAGTGGTACAAAATGTTCTACCCCAGAATATTCTGACCCATTCCAGGGGTTGCAGAAGACCCCACACATTGCAACAGGCTGCTTGGTGGAGGGACCACCTCCAGAACACTAGGAATGGTCAGAATGTTCTGGGATGCTCTGCACCCCTTGGCCTTCCAACATCTCTCAACATTAAGGAAACCTGTAAAGATGTATCTTCTTTACCATGCTTTTGTTTAGTGATTATAGTTCCAATTTTAATTTTTTAAAAAAATTTAAAAAAACCTGCTTGTCACCATTTCCTTGAACAGAAAAATAAGCTATATATTGAATAGAATAAGCAAAGAAAGAAAGCATGAATGTGAACCTTAAGAGAGTCCTTACCATCTCCCTCGTCCACCACCGCAAGAACCACCATGGGATAAACTTCACGGTCCAGATCAAAGCTCAGCTGCATAGAATAAGGTAGTTAAAAGGCAAGTGACCTTAGGGGATGGGGTGAAATACTGGTAGAATTATGACTGCAATTCACATACTAATCCACTGTGCCCAGCAAGCATAACCAGAAGCTTGCAATTCTACAAATACAGGCCCCCAGAGAAAGTCCCATTTAGAAAGAAATGTCTGGAAACACTCTGCTTTTTAAAAAGACAAACATTACTCCATTAGTGTAATATATTCTGTTGATAGAAAAGACCCCTATTTTGCGCAGAATGCCTAGGCCCTGATGAAACATGAATTCTAACAGGATAATAGCTCAAAAAAGGACTTTCTCAGTGTTAGCCTGCTTCTCCCTTACCTCTTCTTCAGTCCATTCTGAGGGATCAATAGTATGGGAAGGCAAACAGAACTGCTGGCAGACACCTTGCTTGTAATGGACAGTCTCGGAGTGTAAACGGCTCTCCTTAGGGATGTAACTGCCAGAAAAAAGCAGGTAACGCAGAGTGAACATAGTGAACCACACACTATGCTCTTATCATCTTCCCAACCTAGCAAGGAGTCTTCCAAGACACACACTTCTGCACATCATCTTCAGGCAGCCCTTTTTAAAGCTACCTTCTGATTGGCTCATAAAGTCTTTCTTGCTCTAGCAGTCAAGTTATATATCATTTCTACCTGCCCGTAATCTATTTTATTGATACTGTTGTTTTAGAAATTTATGATTAGCATTTTAATTGCAAAGCTGCACTGAAAAATGCCTAAGCCCCTGAAAGGTGTGTTAAAAATTCACCCCTAAACAAATACGTTGTTATTCTCCTTTGAGTCAATTCTGACTCTTGGTGGCTACAGGAACAAGTCTCTGGAATTGTCTTAGCAACATTTTTCAGAAATAGCTTGCCCTTTCTTCTTCCTAGGGCTGAGAGAGAGTGACTGGCCCAAAGTCACCCAGCTGTCTTCTGAGCCTAAGACAAGACTAGAACTCACAGTCTCCCGGCTTCTAATCCAGCACTTTTAATCATTCCACCAAACTGGCTCTCATAAACCTATATATCCAATGTAGATATCACCCAAGAAAAGAGCTCTTCTTCCAGGCACGATAGCATGTTGCATTTTCACGTTTGTTTTGTTGTTGTTGTTCAGTCGTTCAGTCGTGTCCGACTCTTCGTGACCTCATGGACCATAGCACGCCAGGCCTTCCTGTCCTCCACTGTCTCTCGGAGTTTACTCAAATTCATGTTCATTACATCGGTGATGCTATCTAACCATCTCATCCTCTGCCGTCCCCTTCTCCTTTTGCCCTCAGTCTTTCCCAGCATCAGGGTCTTTTCCAGTGAGTCCTCTCTTCGCATTAGGTGGCCAAAGTATTTGAGCTTCAGCTTCAGCATCTGTCCTTCCAATGAGCAGTCAGGGTTGATTTCCTTTAGGATTGACTGATTTGACCTCCTTGCAGTCCAAGGGACTCTCAAGAGTCTTCTCCAGCACCACAGCTCGAAAGCATCAATCTTCGGCGCTCAGCCTTCCTTATGGTCCAACTCTCACAGCCATACATTGCTACTGGAAAAACCATAGCTTTAACTATACGGACCTTTGTCGGCAAGGTGATGTCTCTGCTTTTTAATATGCTGTCTAGGTTTGCCATAGCTTTCCTTCCAAGGAGCAAGCGTCTTTTAATTTCATGGCTGCAGTCACCGTCTGCGGTGATCTTGGAGCCCAAGAAAATAAAATCTGTCACTGCTTCCATTTCTTCCCCTTCTATTTGCCAGGAAGTGATGGGACCAGATGCCATGATCTGGGTTTTTTTAATGTTGAGTTTCAAGCCAGCTTTTGCACTCTCCTCTTTCACCCTCATCAAGAGGCTCTTTAGTTCCTCTTCACTTTCTGCCAATAGGGTGGTATCGTCTGCATATCTGAGGTTGTTGATATTTTTCCCGGCAATCTTAACTCCGGCTTGTGATTCATCCAGCCCGGCATTTCTCATGATGTACTCTGCATATAAGTTAAATAAGCAGGGTGATAATATACAGCCTTGTCGTACTCCTTTCCCAATTTTGAACCAGTCGGTTGTTCCATGTCCGGTTCTAACTGTTGCTTCTTGACCCACATACAGGTTTCTCAGGAGACAGGTAAGGTGGTCTGGTACTCCCATCTCTTTAAGAATTTGCCACAGTTTGTTGTGATCCACACAATCAAAGGCTTTAGCGTAGTCAATGAAGCAGAAGTAGATGTTTTTCTGGAACTCTCTTGCTTTTTCCATGATCCAGCGAATGTTGGCAATCTGATCTCTAGTTCCTCTGCCTCTTCGAAACCCAGCTTGCACTTCTGGTAGTTCTCGGTTCACATGCTGCTGAAGCCTAGCTTGTAGGATTTTGAGCATAACCTTGCTGGCATGTGAAATGAGTGCAATTGTACGGTAGTTTGAACATTCTTTGGCATTGCCTTTCTTTGGAATTGGAACGTAAACTGACCTTTTCCAATCCTGTGGCCACTGTTGAGTTTTCCAAATTTGTTGGCATATTGAGTGCAGCACTTTAACAGCATCATCTTTTAGGATTTTAAATAGCTCAGCTGGGATACTGTCTTCTCCGCTAGCTTTGTTGTTAGTAATGCTTCCTAAGGCCCACTTGACTTCACTCTCTAGGATGTCCGGCTCAAGGTCAGTGACCACACCATCGTATTTATCAGGGATATTAAGATCTTTCTTGTATAGTTCTTCTGTGTATTCTTGCCACCTCTTCTTAATCTCTTCTGCTTCTGTTAGGTCCCTGCCTTTTTTGTCCTTTATCATGCCCATCTTTGCACAAAACGTTCCCTTGATATCTCCGATTTTCTTGAAGAGATCTCTAGTCTTCCCCATTCTATTGTTTTCCTCGATTTCTTTGCATTGTTCATTTAAGAAGGCCTTCTTATCTCTCCTTGCTATTCTCTGGAATTCTGCATTCAGTTGTTTATATCTTTCCCTTTCTCCCTTGCCTTTTGCTTCCCTTCTTTCCTCAGCTATTTGTAAAGCCTCATCAGTCAGCCACTTTGCTTTCTTGCATTTCTTTTTCTTTGGGATGGTTTTAGTTGCTGCCTCCTGTACAATGTTACGAACCTCCATCCATAGTTCTTCTGGCACTCTGTCTACCAGATCTAATCCTTTAAATCTATTCCTCACTTCCACTGTATATTCATAAGGGATATGATTTAGGTCATACCTGATTGGTCTAGTGGTTTTCTCTACATTCTTCAATTTAAGCCTAAATTTTGCAATAAGAAGCTCATGATCTGAGCCACAGTCAGCTCCAGGTCTTGTTTTTGCTGATTGTATAGAGCTTCTCCATCTTTGGCTGCAAAGTATATAATCAATCTGATTTCGGTATTGACCATCTGGTGATGTCCATGTGTAGAGTCGTCTCTTGTGTTGTTGGAAAAGAGTGTTTGCTATGACCAGCGTGTTCTCTTGACAAAACTCTATTAGCCTTTGCCCTGCTTCATTTTGTACTCCGAGGCCGAACTTGCCTGTTATTCCGGTTATTTTTTGACTTCCTACCTTAGCATTCCAGTCCCCTATGATGAAAAGGACATCTTTTTTTGGTGTTAGTTCTAGAAGGTGTTGTAGGTCTTCATAGAACCGGTCAACTTCAGCTTCTTTGGCATCAGTGGTTGGGGCATAGACTTGGATCACTGTGATGTTGAATGGTTTGCCTTGGATTCGAACTGAAAGCATTCTGTCGTTTTTGAGGTTGTACCCCAGTACTGCCTTTCCCACTCTTTTATTGACTATGAGAGCTACTCCATTTCTTCTAAGGGATTCTTGCCCACAGTAGTATATATAATGGTCTCCTGAATTAAATTCGCCCATTCCTGTCCATTTTAGTTCGCTGATTCCCAATATGTCGATGTTCAATCTTGTCATCTCATGTTTGACCACATCCAGCTTACCTTGATTCATAGTTCTTACATTCCAGGTTCCTATGCAATATTGTTCTTTACAGCATCGGACTTTCCTTCCACTTCCAGACACATCCACAACTGAGCGTCCTTTCGGCTTTGGCCCAGCCGTTTCACACTTTCTGGAGCTACTCGGAATTGCCCTCCGCTCTTCCCCAGTAGCATTTTGGACACCTTCCGACCTGAGGGGCTCATCTTCCGGCGTCATATCTTTTAGCCTTTTGATACTGTCCATGGGTTTTCTTGGCAAGGATACTGGAGTGGTTTGCCATTTCCTCCTCCAGTGGACCACGTTTTGTCAGAACTCTCCATCATGACCTGTTCTTCTTGACCTGACTTCATTGAGTTACGCAAGCCCCTTCGCCACGACAAGGCAGTGATCCATGAAGGGGTTTGTTTTACCCCCTTACAATTGTTACTGTCTTGTTTACTGGAATATCAACTTCCCAGATGAAAAATCTCTAACTCTAATAGTAACCTGAGGTCCTATTTTCAGGGCAACCCAGCCTGCAGCCTTCATTAATTTCCAGCCATGCTGATCGATTAGGAGGCACTCATTTGCATCTTCACAACATCAGCATATTTCAGTTTAGGCTGGCTTTCAGCATAGTACTGCAGTGATACTGTACATCACAAACCAATTCACGGTGGGTGCATCCTGTGCGTGAGGCCCTCAAAAGCTGTTCTAGGCTAAATCCTGCCATGCCACAGGCATGCTCAACAGCAGCATGGTGATATTAACGATCCTCCTTTAGATGATAAAAGGACTTAAAATAACATCTCAATATAACCATGACCTAGCCCTTGCTTTTCTTGTGTTTTGGAGTTTGATCTTTGGGGTGTATAAAAGGACTTAAAATAACATCTCAATATAACCATGACCTAGCCCCAGGTGTAAGGTCACACAGCTACCTAGAAACATATTTAGGATTCCCTTACTAACTTTGCTCAGACTGAAGAAACTCCTTGGATAAGGAGCGAAACATTTCCACTGAGAAAATAGAAATCCAGTTGACATGATTCAAGCTACAGACAATTCCACCTGGATGACTGAGAACCTTCATAGACATGTTATAGAGCTATTTTACTCTGTACCATACATATCCAAAACATACTGAGAAATTCTTAAACCTTTTATATTCTGGCTCTTGGCACATGGATTAATTTTACCTAATGTGCAGTTGCTTGTCATGAGTTAAAATGTATTTCCTCAAAGGAGTGCTCTTCTTGGAAAAATAATACCATTTTCGCTGTTACTCCATCTGCAGTATTTTATTGCTGGGAAAAATGCAATTCCTTTACAAGATAATTCCGTCATTGTGACAGGAAGTGCTATGCTTAATAGAGCTGCAGATTCCATTGACGCCTATTAATTTTATATTATATTAAAGGAAGCAGTTCAGAAATATATTAATAAGTTTAACCCTAGCAATATGATCTTGTTCATTCCCAAAGCAAGGCTCTTTTTGTTGCAGGAGGCTAGATAGAACTTGCTTCTCAGAACACTGCAAGGGAATATTCTGCTAAGGCAGGGCTTTCCAAACTGTGTCGCGACTCAGTACTGTGTCGCCTGGGGGCCCCAAGTGTGTCGCGCAACAACCTGGAAGCGCTGATGGTGCACTGGCAGCGCGAGCAGCAGCGGCGAACCATCAGCGCTTCCGGGTTCCAGGACGCTGCTGCTGCCGCTGCCACGGCGCACAAAAACCCGAAAGCACAGCGGCGGCAACCCGGAAGCGCCACCGCTTCTGGGGTTTTGTGCGCCGGCCATTGGTGTGTCACCAACGGCAAAAGTTTGGAAAGCCCTGTGCTAAGGGATAAAAGACAACAAGGAGTGTTTAAACTACCTCCATGCATTTAGCCAGTGTGTGCATTTAAGAGGATAACGGTGCCTATCCATTCTACTGCCAATTTTTACATTTTCCAAACTCCATACATTCAGCACAATTTCTGAACCTTGACTCTCCCAATAAATATGGGCAAAAAAAAATAATATTGAGGAGTATTTGTATATGACCCAGTGAACCCATGTAAACAGATACTTTTCAAATATCACACACCAAACATGGGGGTTAACAGGACCAGTCTTCTTGCTTCACTTACATCAATCCCCTTGAACTGAATTTGGTGGAAACTATCTGGATGGTGAATCCAGGATCAAACTCTACGGCCTACTAGGAGGAAGCCCCTTGAAGCAGCTAATTGCCCTCTATCAACACAAGGGTACAGTCCTTTGTTATATCCACTGAAGTTATACCTGGCACTCTTTCTCCCCGCCTTTCCTACAGCTGATGCTAGGAGGCAATTAGCTGTGAACTTATCTGCATTCCTATCCTAGAAACTCTAGCTCTCAACTTACTAGATATAAATGAGGAGAGGTCATCTGATCATTTTGTATGGTTACACCTTAGTTACAGATTTGCAGCTCCCAGAAAAACAGAGGGCCCTGTCCACTTTTCCTCCTAGCCACTGATCAGTAGTAATGAGGTACAGGCACTCCCTTTCCCCAGCTCCCCTTTGATTTACCTCACCACTCCATTCTGGAATTCTTCAGTGGCTTGATAATAAATGGTTATGGCCACCCGTGCATCCGTGTCAAATGTGAACTCCACATTATAATGGACTTTGGCTTTGCTGACTTCTTCGCCTGGAGTCTTCACTTCCTCTGTGCATCTAATAAAGCAAAACAAAGTACCCAATATATAGTTTTGTACAAATGCAGGAGACCCAGTTTTTTAAGGAGTGATTTGGGGACTTCTGGGAGTCGCCGTCCCAATAGATCTGGAAGGTACCAGGTTGGAGGAGGCTACTATATGATTTTGAATGTTAAAAACAAAACAACTAGTACAGTCAATAATTGCCTCTAGACCAGGGTTTTTCCAACTGTGTTCCATGGAACCCTAGGGTTTCGTGATAACTTGATGGGGTTCCATGAGAGACTAAGGGCAAAAAAAAAAAAAAGTTCACTCAAATATAGCCAATTTTCCCTAACTAGAGCTACAGGTTCCATGGCCTGAAAAAGTCTGAAAATCCTGGCTCTAGAACACGGGTGTCCAACCTTTTGGCTTCCCTGGGCCACATTGAGTGAAGAGGAATTGTCTTGGGCCACACATAAAATATATAATATAGTTAATGTATATAAGTAATAAAACTTCATTTATTTTTTTATATTTTTTATTATAAAATTTTAAAAAAGAGGGCAACATAAAACTAGTGGGATATTTGACCGTGTTTTTGTGAAACTAATGCATCAATGTCTGGTTCCATGAAAGTGGTTGCAATTCTCAGTGAGTTCTCAAGGTGCTCGTCAGCTTTTACCTGGGAGAACCATCACCCCATTGGCGGCTGCTGCTAACAGCACGTTTTTCTGCCCGAGCCGCTGGCGGCCTCCCCTTCCTGCTCGGCATCTCGGCTCTGCTCCGAGCGGCAGCCTCTGCCAATCTTTGCCTACTAACTACAGACACATTAATGGTAGAGCGGCAGACTCCGCTTGGCTTGCGAGTCAAGTTGCAAAACTGACTTCGGCGGCTGCTCGCAAACCGGCGGAAGGCCGCTGCCTGCCTGTGTGGGAAGCCGAGAGGAGAAGCGGATGCTCTACGCAGGTGATGTAACTACCCTGAGCTTTGTTACTGTCTCAAATGTACTATTGTCTATTTTTGGCGTGGGCCTGGCTGCAAAACAGAACAAAGAGAGAACAGCAACCAAAACATCGCAAAATAATGTTAAAAGTTTATGATGTTTTGGGGCCGCATTACTAGCTGTTCAGGGCCACTGGCTGGACACGCCTGCTCTAGAACATTACTAAAAGAGAAGGTACTGCCTTCTCTTGAACTACTATCTCACTGTCTTCACTGGGACATACTTAGAGTAAAGGGTTCTTGAATCCAGGGTAACTCTTTCACTTCCCCACTTAGCACTGTCAGAGGCTTTGGGTGACTACACCAGGAGTTTATGTACCCAAAGCTTTTGTAGGGATTTTTTCCCTCCTAAACATTCAGGAATGTCTCCATTTTTTTCCTACAGAAGGAATGTCTAGTGGTAGGTTAAGAGGCTGTTCTCTGACAGTGAGCTCATAGATCAGCAGCAGAACATATTACTTTGTATGCAGAAAGTATAGGGAGTTCAAGTTGCAGCATCTCCTGGTAGACCTGAGAAGTTTCCTAATGAAAACTGAAGAGATCTTGCTGGGCCTTTGATTGTTGCAAATGTAAGGAGGCTTTTAATGTTCCTATGTGTTGTTTCCACTCTGCTATGTTGAAATCACAATATTGAGATTTGCTCGGAAAATGTGTTGTTGTTGTTGTTGCTGCTGCTGCTGCTGCTGACTTCAGCTAATATTTTAACTGAGGATGACTGGGATATACCTATTGGCTACATCCCATGCCTTCTGATAAAGTATGCATTCCTCTTCTACTTTTCCAATGTTTCTTCTCCATAAATAATCCAATTTTTTTTACTGTATCCCTCTTATATGCGTGTTAATCTGCTATTCATCGATTTGAGGGAACATCAGCAATTACCTATTATCTGCCAGGAGTTTCCAATTTTCCCTTTCTTCTCTTAAGGACTACATTGTGTGTTCTCCTCCCATGCTAGACTCTACTATGGTTGGGGCGTGGGAGTGAGGAAGACCAATGCATTAGTCCTTTTCCATGAAGGTTGTACTACCTTCAGCAGGATTTTTCACACTGCCACCAATGATTACAAGGGAACGGAATATGACCATGGGTGCTGAACCAATTCCGCAAAAGCATTCAAATCCCAGGCTATTACAGGGACAGCATTTGTGCAGGATCACTGCAGTAGGAGAACAGAAGGGATAAAGGACAGGAATAAGAAATCAGAAATCAGATCCATTAGCCTAATAAAATTCTTCCAGGTCTTTACCAAGAAAGTGACAGTTGCGGATTTATCCACCTGATTTAATGAAAACTGACACTGCTGAATTGCAGGATGAAAAGAACGAGTACCAACTATGGCCTTGCTTGCATGTTTTACATCTTTGCCTATTGTTTGGATTCTCTGGAGAAAGTCACAGACTTGTTACCTTTGCAAAAACAGAGCAAGCCCAAAGGAATACACGGCAGTGCATTTACATCGGAGCATTTTAAATGGCTTCCACTGCAAGGACGCCTGTCTTAAGCCGTGTTTCAACACATTTAATTTCTGAATGCATTTGTATGTAGAACCAGATGCAAGTTCTAGATCCCAGAATGCAAGGGGGGGGGAAGCCGTAGAGCAGAGCTTTCCAAACTGTGTGTCGTGACACAAAAGTGTGTCGCCACACAACCCAGAAGCGCTGATCATCATCAGCACTTCCGGGTTTTCCCGCGGCGACACACCAACCGCGGCGTGCAAAAATCCGAAAGCGGCAGCAGCGCTTCCGGGTTTTTGTGCGCTGCCGCAATAGCGGCACTTCCGGGTTTTCCCACGGCGACACACCAACGGCGGTTGGTGTGTCGCCGCGGGAAAACTTTGGAAAGCCCTGCCATAGAGATTAGTTAGCAACCAAATTCAGAGCATATTAACTTGGTAGAGAAGTCTCCTTTACTGAGGCCTGCTCATAATTGCTGTTATGCCATCCAGAGTCCAACAATTCAGTTCTCAGGACTGAAGAAAGGGGCACTGACTACTAAGGAAGTTCCCCCTCCTCCAGGCAGATCTAAACTGTTAGCACTGATTCCCCTCTAATCCCACCCTAGCAACAAAAATGAATTTAACTCCCTTTAAATCCTATTGTCACCTGTAGTGATCCTGAAAGCCAGGTGGGGAAGATAAAGGCCAAAAAGAGACAAGCAGCCTGGTCAAATCATCTCACACAACACTTGCGGAAACCCCTCCCCAGAACAGTTCACACTTAATCTCCGTGTTAATCTTGAGGAGCTGCACACGGATGTGCCCTGCTGCACAAGAGCGGATGGACCGCTTCCAACAGGCAACATCTGTACATAACAGTTGTTCAGAGCTAATTCTCGCTTTACTTTTTGAAGTCAAGTTCAAAAAGTGCCACCAGGCTTTCAAGAGCCCCAAAGCACATGACACTGTCAATTAGGGGCTGGCCTATGTGGCTGAACAGCTGTACTTCCCAAGTAAAGAAATGCACAACGATGGGGACTTCTTCTTTTAATTGTTTTATGTTTGATGGGAGCTAGGGAGCCGCCTCAACATTTAAATCACAAGTACAATTAGAAGAGGACAAGAACTGGTCCACATAAATACATGTCAGAGGGAAGCTTGCCTCTTCTGATATATTTGTGTTCTGCACAACTGATGTCACTTCATGTAAAAGCTTCGAAGATGCTATTGTTCTTCTTAACCCAAATTTGGAAAGTAAAAAAAAAATCAGCTCCAAGTCATCTAAAAAGAGGAACAGCTTTGCTCCATAGAAATAGCTATAATGGCATGCCATAAACTGTACAGCACCCATGCCCTTGTACTAGACAAGGGAATTTGGTCCAGCAATGTATTTAAATGTATATATCAAAGTTTCCACTTCATTCATAGGCACATGTGACACCTCTGCTCCGCGAGCTGCATTGGGTGCCAGTTTGCTTCCGGGTCCAATTCAAGGTGTTGGTGATTACCTTTAAAGCCCTACATGGCATAGGGCCAGGGTACCTGAGGGACCGTCTCGTCCCGATAACGTCGGCCCGCCCCACCCGTACATGCAGAGGGGGCATGCTTTGGACCCCCTCAACAAGAGAATTCCATCTAGCAGGGTCCAGGAGGCGTGCCTTCTCTGCGATAGCGCCCGCCCTATGGAATATCTTGTCCCCGGAGGTGAGACTGGCCCCCTCACTCCTGGCCTTTCGGAAGGCCCTTAAGACCTGGCTCTGCCGCCTGGCCTGGGACGACGGAGGTGGTAGTGCCTCTTGGGGTTGGCTGGCCCCATAGCACCATGATCTACTCTGCGGTCCTTAATCCATCTTGGACTTTATTTATTTTATGCTTGTTGTGTTTTTAGATATTTTGTATAGTTTTTAAATTTTATTTGTTGTAACCCGCCCAGAGTCCCTTGTATGGGAGATGGGCGGGGGATAAATTGAACAAATAAATAAAATAAATAAATAAATAAATTAGGCCAAGAAATCTTTGCCAACTTATGTTCTACTTTTCATGTAGAAGGTCCCAGTTCATTTCCTTGCGATTCTATCCACAGAGGCCATAGAAAGCTGAGTTGGAAGGATAAAATCCTTGAAAAGCTGGTGTCAAATCAGAGAAGCCAACATTGACCTGGATTAGCCTTTCCAACTTGGGCCTTTGAGAGGTGCTGGGATGAGAATTCCTTGAATTCCCAGCCAGAACGACCAAGGTGGCTTGGAATTATGGGATTTACATCTGGAAGGAACAAGGTTGAGAAAGGCTGGACTAGGGAGCAGAGAATCTGTTTCTACCAAATCGCGCCCCTGGCCGGTCTAACTTTGTATTCTCTTCTGCAGCTCCTAGGCAAGCCCATTCAAGCAAACAAGTTCCCTTCAAACAGCCTCAAGCCGCAGGAAGCCCCATTCACTAAAAGTCATTTTAATGCCAGGCAGTCCTCTTTTTTTTTCCTGCTTTGATTGAGTTGGAGGTTCAAAGTGCAGAACAAATCCCCGGCCTGAAACCTCCGACTTACTTGACTAAACGCAGGGTGTCCTTGCGGATGTTGATCAGGCTCCTCAATGTTTTCACTGGCTCCTGGGGGGGTGGGGCTGCATACGGAAACTAAGCAGAACACAAGAGGAAATACAAGGTTTAGATGCCAGGGTATACACCAGACTATGAGGCCTGAACTGCAGTAAATAAATGAACCCTTGTCCAATCTTGCATAATCAAAGAATAGCCTAGACATGTGTTACTGACTCTTAAGAGCGAATGAAAGATGAGACCTCCCAAAAGATCACAATATGCACTGCATTATGGCCCAAAGCTCAGTTAGCCTGGGGCTTTTTTCTGAATTCTTCAAGTCAGAACGCAATGTCTCAGAAGCAGGATCTGGCAAAATGACCAAAACACCCTCACGACACAACTTCCACCACTTTCGTATATTAGCCTGGAGTTGGGCGGCCAATCAATCAATCAATCAATCAATCATCTGGTGTCACAACGGATGTGCAAAAAGGGTGGAGCTTACATTGGATCTTTAAACTGTTCTCTGGATATCTCCTTCCATCCCTTTTGGGATGGCTTCTTTCCCACCTGTCCTTTGGCTTATTCTCAACAAGACAAGGATGATATAATATTGTGAAGGGTGCTGAAGGCAGTAACAGCCCTTCTTCTGCAAATATATAAAACCTTCTGACTCGAAGTTCAGATTTGTATATATCCAGGGATGCAAAATAGAAATGCACTACATAAGGCCAAACCTGTACACGCACCAAGTTGCTTGTGTGTGAGAGAGAGTATGTATATACAGTATATGGGTATGCTCCTACATCCATGAGCACACACAGGCCATCTCCCAGCCCAAAGAACTTAAAGCATAGGTGTACCACCAGATTCTCCCTGGGTCATTCGCAGCACCCAAAGCTTTGGATGTGACTCCCAGAGATTTCCAAAAGTTGCTACTGAATTTTAATTTTTTAAATATTTCTGAACAGGACAATTATTAAAGGTAAGCCTGGATTGAAACAATTGTAATGATAATTAAATTTAATCACAGGTAAATGTAAACTGGATGAAATGTCTGTACTGGCCCCATCCCCTCCTTTTTGTGGTCCACCTCAGGATCCAAAGGCCAGGAGTGACCCTTAGCTTTACAAAGTTGTGCTCCTCCAATTCTAGGAAGCACCACCCAGTATTTTCTCTGGTTGTTGCTAAGGATCCTGGAGCAGGGGCTGAGAGCATGCATGACGACTTGCAGGTCATTCCAGTTGGATACTCCAGGCATTTCTTAGCGAAGAAAGCACACAAGGGAAGAAGGGCAAGACAGATTATGTCCCTTCACTAACAGACAGAGCTAGAACACAGCAGAGTCAAGGAAGTCAAGGTGGTGGCCACTCTATAGAGATTCAGGAGGAGTCAAGAGAAAGTGGAAGTACAAGACAAATTAAGAGCAAAGGTTTGAACCCCTTTTAGCTTTAACCTCAAAATAATTATGAGCAGCAGGTGAGCTAAGAAAGTGAGGAAGCATTTATTTCTTGGGAAGCACCAGACCAGGCCTCTAAAACAGGGGTCCCCAACCTGTGGGCCGCAGCCTGTTAGGAAGTGGGCCGTGTCAACTTGTAGAAAAATTTAAATCAGATAAAAAAGAATTTGAACAAACTAAATCGGAATTTGAGATACAACTTTGTGAGACAGATGATCACAAAGTATAAATTATTGTTAAAAGGTGAAATGGTAGAGGAACAAGTCAAAGATTGCATGATTAAATGGGCAAAAAATATTGGTCATAATATTCAAATGCAACAATGGGAAGATATGTGGATTAAAGGACTAAAATTTACTCTGTCTTACAACTTGAAGGAAAAATTCTATAAGATGATGTACAGATGGTATATGACCCCACAAAAATTAGCTAAAATGCATGGGAATGTTTCCAACCTGTGTTGGAAATGTAAAAAAAAAGAGGGGTCATTTTACCATATGTGGTGGACATGTGAGATTGCAAAGAAATTTTGGACTCAGATACACTCATTAATGCAAAATATTTTACAAATTCGAGTTCCATTTAAACCAGAATTATTTTTACTGGGAATATTAGAAGAACAAATAGGAAAACAATTTACAAGAATTCTGCAATACATGATCACAACTGCAAGACTTGTATATGCACAAAATTGGAAAAATCAGACTACACCTACAATACAAGACTGGATGTTAAAATTGATGGACATGGCAGAAAATGATAAATTGACATGTTTATTAAAAGAAAATTCAAATTATTACTTTTTAAAAGAGTGGAAACCATTAATGGACTATTTGCAAAATGCAGGAGGGGCAAAGCTTATATGGGGATTTGAAGATTAAAATATATATAAATTGATATATTAGACAAGAAATGTTTTTCAATGTTATAAATGGACCTAGCATGTAAGATTAATTTTTTAATATACTATGACCAGGGATAAATCAGAAGTTGACTAATTTCTATGTTTCATCTTTTTCTTTTTACTTTACTACACCCTTTTTCTTTCTTTCTTTGATTTGTATTTCTATTTCTTTTTCCTTTTCTAACTTTTATCTATGTATATTTAAAACTTAAAAAAATATATTAAAAAAAAAAAAAGGAAGTGGGCCGTGTCAGGGTATACCCAAACATTGTATTAAGAATTTTACTGCAGTGAATAAGGCAGCACAGCTGAGAGCACTGATCAATTAGCTCTGAGGAAAGTGAACAGCTAATTGCATACACCTGAATCAATCACCACTGAATGACTTTGCAAAGTTACATGGATATAAGGAAATTGGAAGAAATCCATATTGCTGGGTGTTGTAGGAGTTGCTGGATTGTGTATTGCTGTGTATAGTTGGTTAAAAGGTATTTTGCCTGTGTATATATATTTGTATTTAGTAAAGTCTGTATATATTGGACGTCACAGACTCGAAGCAAATTTGTTCTGCACCACTCGTGGATTGCACCAACCGCGCTACTCTGACAGGCCGCACAGCAGGTGAGCAGTGGTGGTCCACGCGATTGGCTCCCGCCTGCAAACCCCGTCCCCCGACTGGCTCCTGCTTGCAAACCCTGCCCCCCGGTCCGTGCGGTTGGCTCCCCCTGCAAACCCCCCCCGGTCTGCGCGGTTGGCTCCCGCCTGCAAACCCCGCCCCCCGGTCCGCACGATTGGCTCCTGCCTGCAAACCCCCCGGTCCGCGCAATTTGCACCTGCCTGCAAACCCCCCCCCCCGGTCCACGCGATTGGCTCCCGCCTGCAACCCCCCCCCCCCCCGGTCTGTGGAAAAATTGTCTTCCACGACCAGTCCCTGGTGCCAAAAAGGTTGGGTACCCCTGCTCTAAAACACATCTTTCAAGATGGAGTGGTAAAAACAGATAGAGCCATGGTTGTTCCCTCCTTTGCTGGAAGACTTCTTTTTAGAAGATGAGACTATCATGTTCTTCATCTTCTCTGTGACTTTGCATACACACATTTTTGGACACATTAGAGCAACCTTGGGAATCTCCCTCCCATTTGTGGGTACATGTATGCATGCCCAGGATGTTTCCACAACAGCCTGTAACTGAGAGTAGTGCAAACCACATCTGTACCTGGATTCAGTACATTGTGGAGAGAAAGGGCAAGTTGTCAGCATCCCTTTATACTCTTATAATTCCTTCCCCCTTGGCAATTGCTCTTATAATAGTCTAAATGTGAGTGAGAGGGAGTATTTTTAGCTTGCTGATCCAGCAAAATGTTAATTTAGATCAGTATTTGGCGGTGCATCCTGTGATGATTCTCTGCAGACTGCCTCAGAACTCCCTATTTAACCAGCCATACTCCAGAGGCAAAAAGGAGAATTACTGCTGCTTAGTACTGGTCACCTGCAGTATAGTGTAACAAAAAGCAAAGTGGAGAGATTTTTTCAGGTGTAGTTTGCCTAGAAAGAAAGGAAGCGAGCAAGCCCTTGCACCTGGCCTTGTGCAACCTACACCGAATCAAGGCGGTGGAGACAGAGGGATGTGGTGACCTTCAGTCATCCACGTTGGTGGCCAAAACCTTCTGAGTTTTCAACTTGAGTTTAACTAGAACCCACACCAAGCCAGAATTAAGAATATCTGCCTTTCACCCATTGCCCTTCCTTACCATGTTTGTGGCTTGTTCTGGTCTCTTCTTTGTACTGCACATCAGAAAAGAAAGCTTGTTCATGAACCTTTCATGCGGGTTCCAATGTGTATTCTTTCTTTTTCCCTCCTGACCACCTGCACCCCACCCCTCAGTACTATCATACTCTATGTTCCAAGTGAGTTTATCCAAGGTTATATACATTTTATTACTCCATTATTCTGGAATGTAAGTTTATTTTTAGTTTTTATTACTGCTATATAGGGTTTCTATTTTCTATTGCTTTATTATTAGGTGTATGTGTATGTGTATGTGTATGTGTATGTGTATGTGTATGTGTATGTATGTATGTATGTGTATGTATGTATGTGTATGTGTATGTATGTATGTATATGTATATGTATATGTATATGTATATGTATGTGTATATGTATGTGTATATGTATGTGTATATGTATGTGTGTATATATATATATATATATTTATTTATTAGAATTGATGCTTTCGAACTGTGGTGCTGGAGAAGACTCTTGAGAGTCCCTTGGACGGCAAGGAGGTCAAACCAGTCAATCCTAAAGGAAATCAACCCTGACTGCTCATTGGAAGGACAGATGCTGAAGCTGAAGCTCAAATACTTTGGCCACCTAATGCGAAGAGAGGACTCACTGGAAAAGACCCTGATGCTGGGAAAGACTGAAGGCAAAAGGAGAAGGGGACGGCAGAGGATGAGATGGTTAGATAGCATCACCGATGTAATGAACATGAATTTGAGTAAACTCCGAGAGACAGTGGACAGGAAGGCCTGGCGTGCTATGGTCCATGAGGTCACGAAGAGTCGGACACGACTAAACGACTGAACAACAACATACATACATACATACATACATACATACATAACTGTACACATTGTGTTATTATTACTGTATTTTATTATATACATTATAAATTGCTTAGAGGCTAGTGGGGTTGAAGTGATTTATAAATGCCTTCACTTAATAAATTTATTTATTCTTCTATAGAATCAAAAGCCATGGAAAATCTAACAAGCCCAGTTCTACAAGATTGGGAAGAAAAAGGCCACACAATTCCAGGCAGTGACTAGATGGCAGCAACAAATTAGTGTTTTCTGTATCCCACTCCTGCGTCTAGTGGTCATTCTGCGTTTCTGCAATTCAGGTATGGTAGCCTTAAGAAAGCGCCTCCAGAAATACAGGAGCGACTTCTCTGCAGTCACACTCTACATGGAGAACACAGCGAGACTTTTATAAACTTACTGAAAACTTAATCTGTATTTTCCAAGCATTGCAGTTGCTCATTAGGCAGAGAAGAAGCTTAAACTTGCAAACTGGGACTGCTAATTCAGAACTGGGTTTCTCTTTGAGCCACAAAGTCTTATTAAACTCTAACTGGCATTGCCACCTTGAGACATTCTCACCCATACTGTAGCTGTCATCTTGAAAGAGAGACTTACTTTTGGTTTTTTATATAACTAGGATCCATCAAGAGGACCCCGGGAAAATGTAGCTTTTTCACAGCCTCCCATTCAGCAAGATATGAAATGCAGCTATTGTACCACTGGGACCCAGATTGTATAGAAATGCGGCTTTACCAGCTAGCAACTCCCTTCATGCAACAAAAGGGATGGATTTCAGATTCTGGATGATGTGAAAGATTCATTTCTAGAAATCAGACAGTATTATGTTGTGACCATCACTTATCCTATAGCAGCAAGAAGCTGAATATTACTGTCAGACTCCCAGCATACCAATCTGGCATTTACCAATTCATAAGGAAGTCAGGGTAAATGCTGTAGCTGCTGCCCCTCATGTCAAGCGTTTTGGTGCCCCCAAGTGGTAACACACTGAAAGGACTTTAACCCCAATGCACAGAAGGGAATCGGTATAATTACTAAGCCAGGGCAACATTACATAGCAGCTGCTTTCATTTCCGAGGCACAACTACGGTATTGTTCAAACACAATGGTTGCTATGGCTGGTCTGATGGTACATATTAACGAATCTACTGTAGTGTCTTGTCTTGTATTATTTTTTATATCAGGGTTTATAGCGTAGAACAGCAGGAAAAGAACGTGGGAAGTTTAAATTGATCAAAACCTGCCTTTGCAGACAAATGATTTCTGTAGGATCACATCACAGATACTGCAATAGATTAATACATGCCACCAGACCAACCACTGCATCTGAAAAATATAAAAGCCCCCAAAATGCATTTAAAGGACAATCTAATGCAGTGTTTCTCACCTTGACAACTCGAAGAGGTGTGGACTTCAACTCCTCAGCTGGCTTGATGTCCACACCTCTTCGAGTTGCCAAGGTTGAGAAACACTGATCTACGTAGTGTCATTTACCAGGATATGATGATCCAGCTGCAGACACAGAAGGGGTTTAGAAAGTCGAGTGACCTAACCATTTGTGTTGATGACATGAACACGTGGTGCAGTTCCGGTTTCTTGAGTTCAGTAAGTGCAGTTGTGGCAAAATTTAAGTTGTGTTCCATGGAGATACTTTAGACTTCATCCAAACCAAATAGGTCCAAGGTTCATTTCCCCCAAGTTGCTGATTTCTTCCTGCAAGTCTGGCAAATAGATGTACACCTGCTTTGTACAACTGTAGGTTTAAAAATAAGAGTTGTGATTATTCACAACCATGAAGATCATAGATTTCTGGACTGCAAATCTCACTCCCTCCTTCTGTCCAACCAGACCAAAGGAGAAGACAATGGGAAAGGGTGCAAAATAACTTCTATGCTACAGCTTTGCAGCCAGCCCCATAGTAAGAGTTATAATATGGTTCAGAGAGAGAGACAGACAGACACTGTCAAGGTACCCCAAAACTCAATAGTAATAGTGCAGGAAAACTAAAGATAAAAAAGCTGTCATTAAAGTAATTGGGAAAAGATGGACTCTGGGAGGAAAGCTAACACTGAGCTGGAGACAATTTATGTGCTATATGCGGGAGCTAGACTTAAGAATACCGAGAAAAAGCACCAATGAGAACTGGCTCCAATTAAAACCAAGCAAGAGGTGCACAAATTCACTAATGGGGATACATTTGTACCAAACCCTGTTAAAAGAATCTGCCTGCAGACCCAGGATTTAACCCCTTTAATCTTCCCAATTTCCTCTTCTTTTTTTTATATACATTTTTATTAAAAGTTTTAAAAAACTAACACAAACTAATACAGAATAAAGAAAAGAAAGAAAAAGAGAAAGAAAAGTGCAGAAAGAAAAGATAAAAAGAAAGGTTCCGATTTCCTGTGCAGCAAATATAAGTATGATTACAAAATCATCTTACTCTATGATTACAAAAAAAGCTCACTTTTTTCCATTATCCAATTTTTTTTTCCTAATCATCAACACCACAAATCGTAAGTGCATTTTTTTCTGTTTCATGCAAAAAGTTTATAAGGGTGTTTCCAGTCAGCTATAAATGTAGATATTGTTTTTTCTCTAATCAAAGAAGTCAATTTAGCCTTTTCTGCAAGTTCCATCATCTTCACCAACCATTCCTCTATTGGGTAGTGTCGAGCTTTTCCACTTTTGAGTAATTTCCTTTCCTGACTGCCCTATACTATAAATCCTCATACCAAAAATAATTGCAATTTAACGCGATTTCTTCCAAGCCTCTTTCATTGGACTTGGACACACTCATTTCAATTTCTTCCAATTCCACAAGGCACATGCTCTGTAACACTTCATAATTATATGGTATTCCAGAGAGGATGGGGAACAGGCAGCACGGTGAGTGCACCGGGATGATGCAAAAGTGATTCTGGAAGCCCAGAAGAATGCTGGGAGAGAGAACAAGTGCCCATTGTGACACGGACTGTGGGGTTCTTCTCCTGAACGTTCATTCTTGGTTGGTACCTTTCTTCAGTCACTTGTGCTGTGAAAGAGAGGGCTCTTATCTGTCTGCCTCTTTGCTTTATGGCAGGTATCAGCAACACAGTGCCTGAAACACCCATAAATGGCATCTGCAAGCCCCCCAAATAAGTTAAAATAAAATATATCAAATCTAAGCAAGGCTGGAATCTCAGATGACGCATGAAGATAAAACCTTGGGGAGGCTGGCCACTTAAATGATTATTTTTTAAAGTATTTTATGGTGCCTGCCATCTGAAAAGATGACTGCCCCCTGCTTTACACTTGCCTGCTCAGAGGAATGTTAAAGTTGCTTCCATGGTAAGGCCCTGTGGTACCTCTTGTCTGCTCACATACAGCACTTAATATCGAAGCACATTATCGGGTGATGCTCTCCCCAAGGCTTACACTACCTCCTTTAATGTTTTCTCAGAAATAAGCCCTCATTTAAAAATCCCTGGTAAATTTAATTAGAAGCTTTCCCCTTAGAGCTTCTGTTTCCAACCACTTCCCGTTCACGTAGCAATGGCATTATGCATGAACTGACCAATTTAGCTATTGCAAAACAGCCCAATAGTACCAAGGGATTTTTTAAAAAGAATAAAAAATAAGGTACCCCTGGGTGTGTGTCAACAACACGACCAGCAGCAGAGATTAGCAAAGATGGAAAACCCATCAAGAGACTTAGACACTGTTACTGATTTGGTTTGTACTTGACGGGGGCCAGTCATACTAGAGACAACTATGTAGCCTCTGGCTTTAAGTGAAGTGACAGCACCCTGGAACAACAGCTAAGAGATCTTTTGCTGAAAAGGCGGGTTCCTCTTCCCTGGAGGTGCTCCAATAGAGACCAGACACCATCACTTTAGGGTGCTTTAATTTCGTTTTTCACACAGACCAGGAACTTGGACTCAATGGCACAAATAGACCCTTCTAGCTAAGATTCTATGATACTTTCATCATGGTTTGGGTCTTTATTCTTCTCCACATGGTTAATTAGCTTTTCTAGGCAAATTGACCAGAGATCACTTCCACACAGATCCCTCTAACCATGGCTGCTGAAAATTGCTGACAGAGTTTCCTGCTTTCCTACAAGCTTAATTTAGTTTTTTTTTAAAAGAAAACCACCGCCTCACTCAAAAATTCAAGAAAAAGAAAAGATTCCTGGCCTTACCATTTTGCATCGTTCCCCTGCCCACTATGGTTCACAATCACTCCCCCCAAATGTTAAGTGAAGCTCCTGACCATCATAGGTTATTCAGACCTGATAACCAGTTAGAAAAGACTTAGGGAAGATTGGTTTTGTATACGGTAACTGCAGTGAGACTATTGTACATGTAGTCCTTGGTTAACTACAATAATTGAGACCGGAATTTCCATCGCTAAGCAATGCGGTCATAAAGTGTGATGACATGTGACCGAGTCACTTAGTGACAATCCCGGCACTCCCCACTGCTGTGAGAAGCCGGCAGGGAAGGTCGCAAATGGTGACCACATGACTGTGGGACATCGCAACTGTCATGTGAGTCAGTTGCCAAGCGCCCAGTTCACGATCAAGTGACCACAGGGGTGCTGTGACAGCTGGAACTTTGAGGACTGGTCACAAGTCTCCTTTTTCAACACCAACGTAACTTCAAAAGGTCGCTGAACGAATGGTCGGTAAGGGAGGACTACCTATTATGCACAAAGATGGAAAAACACTAAAATACCCACAACAGAGGAATGGATTGCAATGATGGAACTCGTGGAAATAGCAAAATTGGCCTGTCTAATCAGGGATAAGACAACAAGAAATTTATTAAAGACTGGAAACTGAAAATGGAAAAAATGAACTGGTGATTTATGGATTTGCTGATTAAAAAGGGTTCATTATGGGAAGAAGAGAATAATGATTAATTTTAATGAGGGAGGAGAGAGGATAAGTTTGTTTGTAACTGCTGTAAAGAAGATCGAAGTCGCTTCTTTATATATCTTTTCTTCTATTTGTATTCCCTTACACTTTTCTTTTTCACTTCACATCACTCTTTTTTTCTTTTTCTTTTCTTTAATCTTACTTTATATTATTTCATGTTTATCTTTTATCTTTGAAAAAATTCTTAATAAAAATTATTTTAAAAAAGTTCTTCAGCCCTGCACTAAACTATAATGTGCTTGATTTTGATTTAGCGTGATGTTTAAATTCAGCTCCTGGGTTTGTAAGCCATGCCTTGTGGCTTAGCATATTGTATGAATCTAACCAATTGTACTTTATTCCAAAAATTATGGTTAAGCCAACCATGGCTTAGCATAATACGCCAACCATTACTTGCCATTAAATGCTTTGCTACTGATTAAACATTTACTCTGAACTGGTAACTTTAATTTTTTTTCCAGTTTAAATTCAAATCATAGTTCAAATCTTGTTTTGGCTCATAAAGATGCAGCCTCTTTTAAAAAATAGAACAGGGCTGTTGATATGTTGCAATGCTATGGTGTTTTCAAACATGGTTCTGGGATTTTTCAAAAAGGATATTGATACAAGCAGAAGAGAGGAACTCTAGATATGAGTGGGATGCCTGAAGCTCCAGCCTAAGAGAAGGGAGGACAGTAGTTGGTTATTCCTTATTGGTCCCAGAGGCTCCATTATACCCTTTAGAAACTGCTGCATTTTTTCTAGTGCTCATAAAAAAAAGACAAATTAGCAGGTATCTTGTCTAGATCAGCAAATAAAAGGAATTAGCCCATCTCCCTATGGGAACTGAAATCAGATAAAGATATGATCTCTCTCAATGGAGAAGAAGTACAGGCCAAGTATTGTAGGACCAGCCAAGTGTCACAGAAAGATAAAATTAAGCTGTATTTCAGAGAAGCTATTCCGTTCCTATCCTTCTCTTGCCTAAATGAGTTTCCATCTGTCTTTGAGCAGAATAGATCTATTCTGGTTTCCTGTAACTTAAGCTGCACAAGGCTAAATGAAATAACAAAGAAATAAATCAGGCTACATTCAGAAATTGTATTTATTTAATTATTTTATATTTATAGCCTGCCCCAATCCTAACGGACTCTAGGCAGGATATAATAATAAATATCAAGAACAAATAAAAAACCCACCTGGTACATCAAAGGCACCATTCACTAAACCCCCCATTGGGAAAGTGCTACTTTGGCCTGTTTTTGAAATGCCTGTAGGGTAGGGGCCCTCTGTACTGCTGGGTTAGACATTTCCATAAACAGGAGCTGCCACTGAGAATGGCTATCACCTGGGTCACACCCCATGAAACTCATGAGGAGTGTAGACCCACACTTTTCTAAATGGCAGGACTAGATGGGAATGTTCTTTTGGATTGTCATTACTTTGCATCCATCCATCCATCCATCCATCCATCCATCCATCCATTCATTCATTCCATTCTGAGCTGCAATTATGGTTCTACCATAATTTCCACTCCTCAGTGCATCAAAATCTGTTGACCTTGAATTGCTAACAAGAAGCAAAACTCATTTCTCTAAGCCCCATTCCCTCACTCCATGCAAAGGAAAATAAATTGCACCTCCTCATTCATGCCCTTACTTCATTTTGTGTGCATTGGTTTAGCTGTGTGCAATGAATGACTGAATAATCAGCAGTTCCTATCAAGGGGAGCCACAAAGCAGTAAATAGACTCTTCCCCTTTGAAGGCCTGAAATCCAGGAAGCATAGTGAGGCAGGAGTTGCTGCAGATGGGGAAGCTGACACCCACATACTCCACAGATGATTGTAAGATAGAATCAGGGAGTTCCAGGGCTACTTTTGAATTGGGATGACGTCCTTGACTAGAAAAAAAGATTTCCATTTCTATTAAGTAACTTATTACATAATATTAAATTACCTAATTGTGTCATTGCATGATTTAAGGCAGAAAACTTTAGATTAATTATGCAAAAAAGTATGCATGAAGAAATACTGGTTTTTGTCCGCCCTGACTCTAACCTATTCAGGTGGTCAAAAAACCTGGGATGGTTTAATACTAGCTTAAGGTTCTTCTTATTGTTAATTACTTGATAGACCCATGAAAGATGTCTTGATATTGCCTCAAGGTGAAACAGGTAACTATCTGGGCCCATTTGCAATTTAGAGACCATGTTGTGATTCTCCTCCAAAATGTCACAGCCAAGCATAAAGCACCCCATTTACCAGAAGGCAAACTTGTAGGATTACTCGCTCTCACTCTCCAGCAGTTCATTCCCCATCCTCAGCATTAGAGCTTGCACCATTGACATTTAACAGCAAAACAGCAAATTTTGGTAGCACAATTCCCCCCCCCCTTTAAATCAAAGATGGAAATAGGAGCTGGAAGCCTCTGGAGGACAACTGTCCAATTTCCATTTTGATGCAGCCTCTCCCAAGAAACCTAAAATTGCACTTCCCAAATTCAACAGTAAAATGGATGGATTTTGGCAGCAGAATTTTGGATAAATGGGGGAAATCTTGTGGGCTTTTAAAAGCTGGAAATGGGAGCAGTTTGCTTCCCAGGTGCTTCCTGCTACTATTTTGATCCTTTAAGATCTGGGGGGAAATATAGGCAGAAAAACTCATCCTGGTAACATAGGAAGTGTGTGTGTGTGTCTGTGTGCCTTCAAGTCAGTTTTGACTCCTGGTGACTGCCTAGTCTAGTCCCTACAATTTTCTTGGCAAGATTTTGGAAGTGGTTTGCCCTTGCCTTCTTCTTAGGGCTGAGAGTGTGTGACTGGCCCAAGGTCACACAGCTGGCTTCATACCTCAGATGGGACTAGAACGCACAGTCTCCTGGTTTCTAGCCTGGTGCCTTAACCACTATACCAAAGTAGCTCTCTTAACACAGGAAAACAGTCTAGCAAAATACTAGCTCCATCAGCTGAACAAAATCTATAGACTTAGAGGCAAAGTCCTTCAAATGCCCGGGGGACTGGGCAGAGAGCACAGAAGGTTGTTGCCTGCATGCCCTGCTTTAGGCTGGCCTTTCCACTGTGAGAAAAGGGCTTCCAGATTAGATAGATCTGCTCTGATGATGATCCAACATAGATTCTATTCTTACAGCTCAATCGTTTTCTGCTTTCCTAACATTCTGTCCAGTTGACAAAAATCGACAATCTTGTTACACCATAGAGCATTTGCACAAATTAAAAAAAAAAAAAGAACAAGGGCACACTTACAATTTTAACACAGCTAGTGTTGACCATTCAGAAATAGAGAGAAACTTCTCAAATATTTCCATAAGTTATAATTAAATGAATCACTCCATGCTCAAGAACTGAGGCACCATAGAGCAGGCTGCTTTTTCACAAGCAAATGAACTCCAGACACCTTTCTTGAAGGAAATGCCCAATTACAGAATAAATAAGGGACCCTCAGAATACAAACAAGCAATGGTGTTAAGGCAGGAAACCAGGATCCAATCTCTCTCTCTCTTTGATGTCTAAAGAAAAAGTGATTGCTCTCTTGACTAAGAACCAACATGTGTGGTGCTTCTGTATTCTGCTGGATACTGGACGTTCAATGTGCCAGAATCATAAAAGGGAAACGGGAAAAAGAAATATGAATAAAAGGCATACAGCATGGCCAGTGAGCAAAAGGACAAAGAATGCTCTGATGTCTGCCAGCCTTATTTCTTAATACTTGCTTATTAACATTTCTCCCAATACAGAGACAGCAGCATAAAGGATAATTTCCATTTCCCCTGAGGGATTAAGTGTGTCTTAGTTAAAAAAAGCAGTTCTTTTCTGAACATGGGTTGAAATACACCAGATCCAGAAGGCTTCTGGGAGAAGTGCTCCAAGACCTCCAGCTTTCCAGCCTACGGGCTCAGCCACCTGCTCCAGGCATTATTAATTCACCTACTTTATCTGGGCAACTCCATGGCCTCAGCCAAATAGAAGGGAATTTTTCATAGCTCCCAAACTCTTACTTTTTCTTTCCATTTTTTCCACACTAATGTAATGAGACTGGTGGAGGGAGCTTGATTAATAAAGGGGGAAAGATGAAGCAAGCAGATAACACAGATAGTAGCAGGAACTTGACAGCCATCAAGAAATATCTTGGAGTAAACTCTAGCTCAGAGCTTTCCAGTGTGTGTGTCGCGACACATTTCTGTGTCGCGGCAAGGGCCCAGGTGTGTCGCAGGGGAACCCGGAAGAGGCGGCCATGCACCACGTGGAGCCCCGCCCATCCCTTGCCGCGCCGACAGGTCCCTGCTCTGAACCCAGCTCTTCAGCTCTCACCGCAGAAGCCAGGTAAATTAGCAGCCTGGTAGGGCTGCAACTGGGGGGGAGGGTGCAGGGACGCGACTAGGCTGCCACGCTGGGGTGGGGGGTGCAGGGACTGCGAAGCGCAGCGGCCGGAGACATGGCTTTTCCCCCCTGAGAAGTGCCAGTGGCCTGGCCGCCGAGAAAGGGACGGGGAAGCGGCTCCGCTGCCCGCTAGGTGCAGCTAGAGCAGGGCTTTCCAAACTTTTCATGTTGGTGACACGCCTTTTAGCCATACATAATTTCGTGACACACTAATGAAGAGTCCCCGCCCCCCGGCCCACATGATTGGCTCCCGGCTCCAAACCCCGCCCCCGCCCACGTGATTGGCTCCCGGCTCCAAACCCGCCCCTCGTGATTGGCTCCTGGCTCCAAACCCCGCCCCCGCCCCACGTGATTGGCTCCCGGCTACAAACCCCGCCCCCAGCCCACGTGATTGGCTCCTGGCTCCAAACCCCGCCCCCCGGCCCATGTGATTGGCTCCCGGCTCCAAACCCTGCCCCCAGCACATGTGATTGGCTCCCGGCTCCAAATCCCGCCCCCCGGCCCCCCAGTCTTGTACTGTATGTATTGTATTGTATGTAATTGTAGATCAGAGCTTTCCAAACTGTGTCGCGACACATTTCTGTGTCGCAGCAAGGGCCCAGGTGTGTCGCAGGGGAACCCGGAAGAGGAGGCCATGCACCACGTGGAGCCCTGCCCATCCCTTGCCGCGCCAACAGGTCCCTGCTCTGAACCCAGCTCTTCAGCTCTCGCCATAGAAGCCAGGTAAGTTAGCAGCCTGGTAGGGCTGCAACTGGGGGGGAGGGTGCAGGGACGCGACTAGGCTGCCGCGCTGGGGTGGGGGGTGCAGGGACCGCGAAGCGCGGCGGCCGGAGACATGGCTTTTCCCTCCCGAGAAGTGCCAGCAGCCTGGCAGCCAAGAAAGGGACGGGGAGGCGGCTCCGCTGCCCGCCTTGCCGGTGCATTTTTCCCTTCACAAGGACAAGCATTTTAAGAACCAGCTTCTCTCTCACTCAGAATCTGAAATTTTGCAATCTCTTCCAACCAGCTTGAAACCCTTCCGTCTCATTCTGCTATAGTTGGCAAGTGTGCCTGTACCTCGCTAGACTGCTTCTGCATAGCATCAATTGAAAAACACTGGGTTATTTGGCTCAAACAAGGAGAAATAGAGCAGGATGTTATTGGTACATATGTTGCCCCTCAGTCCAACTTCCTTGAATTCTGGAAGAGGGAGCATTATGTATGCTGCCTTGAACTGTACAAAATAAAGGCAGGGTATAAATTTAATAAATAAGTTAGGCAGGGTATAAATTTAATAAATAAGTTAGATAAACAAATGTAGCTTCATGATTCTGTAGGTAATTCCATGCTGCCCCTATAATATTTACTCTTATTCTGGCAGGATATCATAGTGGACTGTGCTAAAAACTGCTGGGAAGTCCAGAAGAATCAATATGGAGAGATAGAGATAGAGAGATATATATCCTATATTTCCTAGGAGGAAAAAAACCACAACTGTTTAGGGTAAAAAGGCTATTTTGATGCCAAAGATAGGCCTGAAGCTGGACTGAAATAAGCCACAATGGTCTACTATCTCAAAGTGTTCCTGGAGCTGCTCAGCCACCACCACCTCCAGAAGCATCTCTTCAAAGAGAGTAATTGTGATTGGATCAGTTACCACAAACCTCAAGGTCACATATTTTTCAGGGCTGTTGACATCATCCAGTCCTCTCAAAGAGGATTCAAATATTTCCTCTGCCCAATCAACCAATCCCTGAATACCACAAGGCTCAGATATACGGATCTGATCAATCTTTCCAAGAACCTAATTCACATCAGGTTGCAACCAATCTCAATTTCTTATGAACTCTGGTTCTTGGATCTTTCAGACCATAGAAGACTGTAATGAGAGCTGTCCGTGGAATGACAACTAGGCTTGTATTCATTTCTCCCTTGTCCCATCCCACAATCCATTGCCAATCCTGCTGGAACCTTCATTGAGGTTCATTGGAGTCTGAAACTGGAAAATCAAGCAGGGTGCCCATAACAGTCCAGTCCAATCCTGCAGGGGAGAGAGCGCTGACCACATTACTGATTCTGGCTGCCTCTGTCATGATCTCACAAGGTAACTATAATGGTATGTGGGAATGACCTTGGGAGACTGGGCCCAGAGACGCTGCCTAGGGAACAGTCAGATAAGACACAGCACAGCCCCCAGCTGGATAGTAGGTGGGGCAAGCGGCTCAGAAGAGACCCTCCTAATTTCTCGGGGGTAAAGGAGATGGCAGGAGAATTGTACTTTCAGACTTGCAAGATTCTGTTAACGTAACCTTACAATAAAGTAGAATTAGCTGATCTGGTCGTGTTTCCTGTCTGGTCTACCTGGAAGGCTGACAGTAATCCTCACAAGTTGCTCCCTCTCAGCTCGAGTTTCTCCCTTCTGCAACGCAGGGTATACCTATGGGTTGTTTTGAGGGAATACGATGATAAAGCACTTTGAACATGAAAGTGCTATAGAAAAGTATTATGAATTACTGCTACAATAGGCTGTTAAAGTGAGTGCCCCAATCCTTCACACTGGAAGCAAAGCAGACCTTAAAAACAGGGATTTAAGAGCCCTGAACATGTCAGAAAGCTTTGGATAACCTCCTGGTAAAATGCTTTATCATCTAAGATGAGTGATGAAGGTAATGGACAACCATGAAAATATGCCATTGTTCTTTCTCTGATATTGATGTTGACCATGATCAGAGACATCAAAGTAGGCCCAGCATACTTTATGTTTGACTGCATGACGCCATTATATTTCCTTCCTTCTATACCCATAGCTTCCTCGGGCATTGAATTATTATTTTTCCCTTCTTATTATTACTGAATTGAAAAGCTCCTTCACATCCATCTCATACAGAACACTCCAGGATGCTGGAGAAACTCATCTTGCATTCTTTATTCCACCCCAAGGACGCTGTTCTGAATGCAGCAGGGAAGGAGGAGGGGGAAAAGCCCTTCCGTCCATAATTAACATCTTGCACATCCCAGAGGTCTGCAACAGTGCCTGGCATTTAATGCTTTGCTTGAGCCAATAGGCAATGAAGCAAACTTTAACTTGAGAATGGGATCAGGGACCCTCCTTGATGCTCTTTAAACCAACAAATCCAGACACAAAGAATCTACAAAGGAATGATGGAAGATGAGGATAAGGAGGAAAGTTGCTTCTCTGGAGTGCTCCATGCTAAAATATTTGGCTTCTCTTGCAAGGCGAGGAGGAGAGGCTACACTGCATATACAGATAGTCCTTTTCTAGCAACTGCCTCGTTTAGCGACTGTTTGCACTTATGACGGTGATGAAAAAGTAACAATATGACCAGTCATTGCATTTACGACCTTTGCAGGTCTGTAAAGCAAAGGAAAACTGAAGTAAGATCATAAGCACAGTCACGGTTTCACTTAGAGACCATTTCGCTTAATGACTGAGTTGCTGGTCTCAACTGTGGTCGCTAAACGAGGACTACCTGCATTTAAACTGAGGAGTTTATAGCTGTGTGATATAGGCAGCACCAAATTGCTTGGCACTTCTTTTGTGAGTGTGTGTGTGCATTTCTTCAAATCAGTTTTTGACTCCTGGCGACTGCATGGACAAGTCCCTGAATTTTTCTTGGCAAGGCTTTTCAGAAGTGGTTTGCCATGGCCTCCTTCTTAGAGCTGAGACTGGCCCAAAGTCACCCAGCTGGCTTCATGCCTAAGATGGGACTAGAACTCATAGTCTCCCGGTTTCTAGCCTGATGCCTTAACCACAACACTAAACTGGTCCTAAACTGGATAAGGCACTCAGATTCTATAAAATCATGGGGGCCCTAAGGCTTGGTGTAACCCTGAGTCCCCTCCAATTCATCCAACCATGATTTTCTCAATCTTCCCCCTCGTTTCAACCCACTCATTCTTCCTTCATATATGTTTTGTAGTCAAATTCTCCTTCATTCTTTCTATATGACCAAACCACCTCAGTATACTTCTTTCATACTAGTTGTTCACTTTTGTACTCAGTTTACATTCATTCAGCATCCATTCATTCTTGACCCTATCTCTTCTTGTTTTATCACATACATATCCAAAGTAGCCCATTCCCACTGCATTCAACATACTTTTAGGTTTCATCAGACATACCTAACTATCAAATGCCATACAACAAAGTAAACAGAAGCACACCCTTATACACAGCCGTTTTCACTTCTTTTGACAAATATTCATTCCTCACAACAGGCCACATCCTTAGTACCCACTAACTTTCTATCAGCAGTTGCACATCTTAAAATTCTTCCATCCATTTTCCCATTAACAAAAAGGAACAGTATATTCCAGGATTGTGCAAAAGTTTTGAATCTGAAACAATTGGAGCTTGAAACAGGATGTTAAGACCATTCCAGACAGGTTCTGAGCTAGAAACAGCCCTGTTTTGAGCCTGAAAGGGGATCAGTTTGAATTCAGAACACTTCTGATGTGTTCATCAAAGCACTTCCAGCAAAATTAGAACAACCTGTTTCAAAGTTAAAGTGGCTGTTTCACAGCTATAAACCAAATGCATATGTGTACACACACACACACACACACACACACACATCATACATAAACATGAGCCAGAGGTTTTCTTACTGGTACAGGTCTGTTCCCAAGAAAGTTGAGGTCGCTGTTCTCCCCAAAGAGGTAGCCTTCAGGGTGTGTAGAGTCAAATTTCTCACCTCCCATGATGAAGTGACTGGCAAAGTAGCTTCCTGAAAGGGGAAGCACAAAGTCTGTCAGAATCAAGTTGAGAAGGGAATGTAGTGATTGATATGGCAAAGAAAGCACTACGGAGAATCTGGGGGAATCAAACATCGCCAGAAGCAAATCAGTGGAGTGTAGAGTAGCTCATAAAAATGAAGGGTTTAATTTCACACACAGCTGGCCTTTAGAATTGTGGACAAATATTTCAGAAATGTCTTGCTCAAGACTTGGAAGCCAGAAAGGGTAAGGAGGAAAAAGCAAACATTTCAATTTTTTGCCACCTCTCTTTGGGGCTTGCTGCCCCTACAAACGTGTTCCTGATTATAAACATTTCCTGCCAGAGTTTCCAAACCTGAAAACTCGCATGTTTTAGAATGGAAATAAGGCAGAGAAAGCATACAGATCGTGGTTTCGGCAATTTTTTCCAACAGTGCCCGTAACCAGCAGTGGCCATGGGAGGCACTGGTATTTTCTTCTGCGTAATGAAATATCCTGTTGTATCTATATGTGAAGTAGTACGTGCTTCTGCTTTCCCGCATTTAATCTGTGAGATCATCTGCACGTCCCATTTGACCCGGCTTGAAGACATCTCATAATCATTTGCCGAGGGCATAAATGCACAAAATTGTCCTCAACCCACCTCCAGCCCACCAAAAGGGCAGCTCACACCCATCTTTTTCTTGCTCCATGTCAAAAGTGGTGTTTTCCGATTTTTGCAAGCACAGGCAGTGCTGTGCAGGCAGTTGGCAGTACAGTACTTCATTTCAACTGTAGGCAGTGTCTCCTTTCCCAATTGGCTAGTTTGCAGGGTCACCGCCTCCCCTCCAGGTATGGCCATTTTGTCTTGGACTGCTGGGCTGCCTGCTGTTCTTCAAAATGAACCTTCCCACTTAAAGCCTGACTGCCCTTCGCTTTGCAAGGCATGTTTCAGGCCTTATATGGGGTCCTTATATACCTGAAAACGTTGGTGTTTAGAGCACCTTTATACTGCTGAACAGTTAAAGAATTTCAGCAGGTATGAGCAGGTAATCTGCTTTCACCTGATTCTCTGTCTGTCATCCTGCAAAGGAACATTTTACATGAATGCAGTGAGGCAGTGCTATTTTTTTTTCTATTTTAATCCTATTTTCCATATTTTGAGGGATATTTCTAGGTGCTGCACCAGCATTTTCTGATAACACTTACTGCTTTGGATTGTTTGGGAGCTCTGATGAAATTTTGTTATTTTCCCCTTTTAGTCCAAACGACAGAAGGACAGTAAAACTATCTACCACTCTTCTGTAAGACTGGCAAACTTCTTTCCAAAACTAGACCAGCTGACAGGATGTCAGGCTGGAGGACAACTGGGTACTTCACTCCATACCCCTCCTCTGTCCCAAACCATCAGCTGGGTTATTTTTTGGCAGAAGCTTACCAGTCTTGCAAAAAGGATTTAAAAACAAAACAAAACAAAAAAACCCTCAAAATGCTACATGAAGTTTATGGGAAGTACTATGACCTTCATATAAATTGTCTTTTTACAAACCTCACAACCACTGCCTAAGTAGGTTAATATTTTTTAATGTATTTATTTATTTGTATCCCGCCTTTATTATTCTTTATAAATAACTCAAGGCGGCGAATATACCTAATACTCCTTCCTCCTCCTATTTTCCCCACAACAACCACCCTGTGAGGTGAGTTGGGCTGAGAGAGAGTGACTGGCCCAAGGTCACCCAGCCGGCTTTCATGCCTCAGGCGGGACTAGAACTCACAGACTCCTGGTTTCTAGCCTAGCAACTAAACCACTAGACCAAACTGGCTCTCATCTCATCTCATCTCATCTCATCTCATCTCATCTCATCTCATCTCATCTCATCTCATCTCATCTCATCTCATCATCCCATCCCATCTCCAAATTCTCTGAGAGGACCTGGGATGGGTAGAAGACCACCCATATCATGAAGATGAGAATCAAAACTCAATTTCTAGATTCACTCCAATGTCACTATGCTTCCGTTTACATTTTAAACAACAATATTTCAAATCATGGATTATTGGCACACAAATAAGGTTCTTACACTCTCCGGGCCACATTCTTCTTGTACTGCTTGGGTCTTTCAGCAGATCGCAGCAAAGCGTGTGTGGTGGAGAAAATAAATGTAGCATATAAAATGGAGGCTGCACCCTTTTTCCTCCCTGTCTTTTGGACATCACCAGGGTCAAACGCAGCTCCTCTCTTTGCCTAATCCTATCAGACCCAAATTGACCTCCCTGCCCCCAGACAAAGCCCGCTGCAATCCCATCTAAGCCAAAGAACAGAAGCTCCCTTGCCAGCTCACAGGGCGGCCCAAGGGCAGCCTTCACAAAGGAACTGCAACATAGTGAGACCCCAAGCGTCCCTCCTCACTCAGGGACATTCCCCCAATCGCCTTAAGGTTCCATCGCCGTAACAATGGGCTTCCCCAGCTCTGCTGCCCTCCCGAAAGGGCTGTTCCACCTAACAACAGAAATCACCTCACACAGGAGAAGGACCTGCTTAACGTCCCCAAAGGCTGCCAACAAATCAGATCCCTAGGATTTCCTACCCTGCAGCCCTCAAATTTCTATAAATATCTTTGCTTTCCTATTGTTCAGGGTTCCTCTTTCTTGTAAAGCAGGTACCCAACAATAAACATGGTTCCTTCTCCTCAGTGTTGTGCTCCGTACTTCTGAATTTTCCATGACAATGTGAGCCCAGCAGAATCTTCCTCATGTATGTCTCTCTCCTGTTGCAGTCAAGTTTCCTTTAAAATTTTTGACAGAGAGCTCAGAGACTATATAAGACAACATTCATAGGAATCATTCAAAGCTTGCTCTTTCAGCTCCAGGGTTTAGCTTTGTTGTTCAGGTTAACAGCTTATGCTCAGAAAGGACATCTCAGCAAATGGTTGTATAGCCTGCTCCCAGGCTGGGATTCACAACAGAACTATGCTAACTTTACCTGAGAGAACAATCACAAACGATTGTTTGCCTTGAAAAGAAAAAAAACCCTGCCATTACATCAGTCTTCTCACACAAAATGGTTTCTATTTTCATGAAATTTGCCAATATCCCTGAAACACTGCAGAAGATACCAGCCGTGTTTGTGTGTGTGTACACAACAGAATGTAGCCCTTGGGTAAATATGGAAATTTCACACAAATATTTACCCTCTGAGATGCTTAACTCTTACACTTGCTTTCTCCTTAATGCCTCTGAAATTTCTGTCTCAGGCATTGTCCCAAGGAGAGTGATAAAAACAGTCCCCGTGGAATTCATAAGTTGCTTCACTGCTAAGCTACTGACGAACACAGCAGTCCCAAGAGGCTTTAAACAAGGTGATCTAAGTTCATCCAGGGACACAACACATGTTCAGCTTCTGCAATTTGATATCTATTTGGAATTTGGTTTCAACTTCCTAGGAATTCCAAAAGGTAGAATAAATTTTAAAAAGCCACCATATTATCTATCATCTTATAATTTGCATATTTAAAATGGAGAAAAATCAATCACATACAAGAAAGAACTTCTGCACAGAACACAGTTACCATTTTTTCCTTTATCTGAACTACTATGTGGTTATTGATGTCTTTCAGAGTTACCCTGAAGCAAGCCTTTTACAACATTTTCTCACCCTAGTAGCACCAATGGACTATCTGGAGCTCCCTTAGGAACCACTGGCATAAGTTGTAGGCCTTTATAATTCAGTACACATGTTCTGGTATTTACTAAAAACAGAATTTGTTATGAACTCTTTAAAACATTTAATATAAAGTACACACTAAGGCACTGCATACACCTTTTCTAAACTGGTGGAGATTTGATTTGAAATACCTGAATTAATAAACTCAGTGAAAGGAGGTACACTGTATTCCTTTTTTGTGATGTAGTTGAAAATCTTTCCCAGTAATAAAATGTGAGTTGAAATATCTGGTTAAAAAAAAGTTTCCAGTTTCAAGCTTTATGGCTGTTGTGGGTCTTCCGGGCAGTTTGGCCATGTTCTGGAAGTTGTGGTTCCTAACGTTTCGCCAGCATCTGTGGCCAGCATCTTCAGAGGGCAGGAGCACAGACAGAAGACCCACAACAGCCATCGAACTCCAGCCGTGAAAGCCTTCGACAATACACTTTCAAGCTTTACTTAAAAAGTTTGTTTACCAAAGATAAGATATTATTTTATTTTTTAAAATAATTTTATTGAAGTTTTTAATAAACATAGTAAAAACTAAAACAAACTGAACTAGAAGAAAAAAGAAAAAGAGAAAAGTAGAAGAGAAAAGAAAAAGGCAACAAATACAATAACAAAGAAATGGCTTCCAAACTTCATCACACCGAACATAAGCAAATATAGTTAACTTTTCACCCTCTTTTAAAGTTACAAATAAAAAAAAGCCTCTTCTCCCCATAGCCTAATTTTTATCTATATGCAATCCAGAAATCATCAGCTTTTCAGTCCTGGTTCAGCAAAAAGTCCATTAGGTGTTACCAGAAATATCAAACAAATAGTTGATCCCTGATCAAATGGTCCAACTTTATATTCTTTTTTTTTTTTTTTTTTTTGCTCTTCACAATCTTGACCTTTAAATCATTCCTATGGCATCACAGGATTTGATCTTTCATCACTCTTTGGCATTTAAAAGGAGTGTCTATGAAGGTTCTCAGTCATCCAGGTGGAATTGTCTGTAGCTTGAATCATGTCAACTGGATTTCTATTTTC
Source organism: Charina bottae (assembly GCA_023362775.1). Lineage (NCBI taxonomy): Eukaryota > Metazoa > Chordata > Lepidosauria > Squamata > Charinaidae > Charina > Charina bottae. Next base: position 124,579,070 of record JALMGJ010000002.1, on the reverse strand, counting down.
TCAGTGGAAACGTTTCGCTCCTTATCCAAGGAGCTTCTTCAGTCTGAGCAAAGTTGGTAAGGGAATCCTTAAATATGTTTCTAGGTAGCTGTGTGACCTTACACCTGGGGTCATGGTTATATTGAGATGTATTTTAAGACCTTTTATCACCTAAAGGAGGATCATTAAGATCACCATGCTGCTGTTGAGCTTGTGAAATGTCTTAATCTTCCTAGGCACAGAAGACAAAGCCGGGAGAAAGATGGGAGAAAGATTGTGCCTGAGGCCCCCACCTCTATTCAAGGAAGGATTTTCCAAGTCGGCATAAATGGATTCCGTGACCCCTCTCTCAAACCACCCATCTTCTCTGTCTAAAATGTGAACATTAATGTCCTCAAATGAGTATCCTTTTTCCTTTAAATGAAGATAAACTCCTGACTCTGGTCCTGTGGTGTTACTTCTCCTGTGTTGGGCCATCCTCCTGTACAAAAGTTGTTTGGTTTCTCCAATGTAGAGTTCAGAGCACTCCTCACTGCACTGGATTGCATAAACTACATTGCTTTTCTTGTGTTTAATGTAGTTTATGCAATCCAGTGCAGTGAGGAGTGCTCTGAACTCTACATTGGAGAAACCAAACAACTTTTGTACAGGAGGATGGCCCAACACAGGAGAAGTAACACCACAGGACCAGAGTCAGCAGTTTATCTTCATTTAAAGGAAAAAGGACACTCATTTGAGGACATTAATGTTCACATTTTAGACAGAGAAGATAGGTGGTTTGAGAGAGGGGTCACGGAATCCATTTATGCCAACTTGGAAAATCCTTCCTTGAATAGAGGTGGGGGCCTCAGGCACAATCTTTCCCCCATCTTCCTCCCTGCTTTGTCTTCTGTGCCTAGGAAGATTAAGACCATTTCACAAGCTCAACAGCAGCATGGTGATCTTAACGATCACCTTTAGATGATTAAAGGACTTAAAATACATCTCAATATAACCATGACCCCAGGTGTAAGGTCACACAGCTACCTAGAAACATATTTAGGATTCCCTTACCAACTTTGCTCAGACTGAAGACGCGCCTTGGATAAGGAGCGAAACGTTTCCACTGAGAAAATAGAAATCCAGTTGACATGATTCAAGCTACAGACATTTAAAAGGAGTCTTCAAAGCTTTCACCAGCCTACTTTGTAAATCCCATAAAGAGGCATCGTCCAGGATTTCTCGTCGCCGCTGTTCCATGTCCAGATCCTTTTATTGATTTGTCTTCTGTATTCCCATTTTGGTAATTTCTGCCTGGTCCTTTAGTTCCCTCTAGTGTCCATTTGCAACCTTCATCAAGCCTCAGTTCCTAATATGGGTTTAGTTCCGTTTTAGTTGTTATATTATTTAATTATATACCCGTTTTTCAAATCTTACAGCAAAAATAACCAATATTCCAAATTTCTCTGGTCTCCCAAACTGTTTAAAACTTTCTTAAATCAAAATCTTTTTTTTTTTTTGCTTTTTGCCAATTGTATATTATTTTAAATTCTTACGTCTCTATGTTTAAAATTTCTTAAATCCAAAGAAGAAGGTAAAACTCACCAGGTGCCAAATTAAGCTCACCATTTTGAAGGTCTCTAATATCTATGGATATTAGATATTATAAGTGGTTAAACTGAACATTTCCGAATGTGATTAGGAAGTGAGTGCGGCTGGCTTAGTGTCCTTATTAAAGGCTCTGCCGCTGCTGAGAGCAAAGATGTCAGCTCCTGATGCTCAAACCCACGGAAGACCGCTGTTTTATGGTCTCCTCATGAGGAGCTGCCATTCAGAGCACTCATAGGCAATCTCCCATTCTCTCCTTCTCCGGAGAGATTCAAAGGACCAGTCTACTCGCCAGTCTTTCGTTCTTCACAGCGGTCATCATCTCCACTCATTCAAGGAGTTATCTTCAGTCAGCCATGACTCACACCGGAAGCCAAGATAATATTATTTTAAAATAATATATTATCTTAAGGTAATATGACAAGATATCCATTAACAATAGTACTTCTCAATATTAAAAATTTGCATTTTTAAAAAAGCACATTAAAATTCACATACTAATTGCAGAATATCTGAAGAGCCTCACACATAAATATGTGTCTGTCCTTGCAGGCAGCCAACCAAAATAAAACTTAGTTACAGTACTAATTCATTCCAATTACCCAAGACATATAACCTAATCAATGAATACAATTTATTGTTTTATGAAATAAAGTCTTTAAAAAAATCAACAAATGTGGGCATATACATTTGTCAGTGTACCTCCCACACATAACTTTCATGTTCTAACACAATTTTATTCTGACCAAAGGATTTAATTGTAAGAACACCTTTAACAATCTAATCTTAATGACAGATAAGCCTGTGGTGATATAATAAATCATCTCAGTAGGTGGTAGGCCCTGACTGACTGTGTCTGGGCTCTGAAGCATACAGTGGCAGAGTTGGGCTTCATTACTATTTAGATGGGAAATGACCAGGGAATCCGAGGGCTCTAGGCTAAATTGGGAAGGTAAAAAACCATCCTGGACGACTGTAATGGCAAGCCACTTCCCCCACATTGGGGACACAACTTCTAGAGGGCCACTGCTTCCCCACTTCAGGCACATTGTGAGCTACAGGTAGTCCTTACTTAACAATGGTAATTGGGAACGGCAACTCCGTCGCTAAGCGACGCGGTCATAAAGCGCAACATCATGTGACTGTGCTGACTTATGACAGTTCTGGCAATCCCAGTTGCCGTTGTAGGCAAATCCGCACGGTCGCAGCATCCTGTGGTCATGTGATCACCATTTGCAACCTCCTGCCAGCTTCCCCATTGACTTTGCTAGTCGAAAGCTGGCAGGGAAGGTCACAAATGGTGATCACGTGACCGTGGGACGCTGCAACTGTCGTTAACTGTGAGCTGGTTGCCAAGTGCCTGAATCATGATCACGTGACTGTGGGGATACTGCAACAGCCACAGCTACAAGAAACAGTTGTAAGTCCCCCTCGTTCAGTGCCATTATAACTTTGAATGGTCACTGAACGAGTGGTCGTTCAACGAGGAATACCTGTACTTTGAATAAAGAATCTCCCATCATCTTTCTACTAGCTGAGCAGTACTGTAATACATATAGCTCCAGTAGTCTGCTGGAACTGTAGAAACGATTCAAGTGTTTCCCATCCTTGGTTCCAGCTGAGGAAAATAGAGGGCACAACCTTACTCACACCTCTGCCACAGTAGCATTTTCTCTAACCAGGCAATTCAGAAATTATATACTCTGTTAGAGAGGGCAGAAACACACACACACACACACACACCTATTTCCCAAGCTATTTTCTGGCTGAGTAGACTGAAGGCCATTATTAAAAACTGCTCCGTTAATTCAAAACATGCTCCCTTGGCTCTGTTTTTGTCCTTCGCTCAGCAAGGATTCACAGGATATAGGAATGCACAATGATTACTCCAGTAATCACTTCTACAGCAAAGCATAATCTGTAAAAATAAAAACAAAAAGCAAACAAGCCCCATTTTATTTCATTTAATAAATTTGTCACCTGATTTTCATCGTAAAACTTCCAAAGGTAAGTCTGTTATGTTTGGCTGCATCCCTGCTCTTCAGCGGATTACTCTTGCACAAGACATAGAGATGGCGAGCCAGTTTCTGAGAAACAATGGTTTCAGTGTGCTAACACCACGCAGCATGGCAATGCCGCCTCTTAAACAAGGTTTGAGGCTGCTTCCAGGCGAGGCTTTTATTGTGGTATCCCCATGTTATTTCATGAGATTTCATAGAGGGTCTGGAGTTCCTGTATTGGTACGGTGGTATAAAACTCGTGATTGCGGCAGGGACAAATTGTCTAAATAAATAAATAAATAATGCTCCATTTCTTCCCCAATTTTTCTTTCCAGGAAAACCGTGCTTGGGAAAGGAGAAGGAGGAAGGCAAGCAGAACCATCCCACAAATCCATTCCAAGCAGACTCTCCGTTTCCTCCAACCACCGGGTATTTCCCTGCAGAAGGAACCATTTGTTCCTCAACGTTTGTTTATTACTTATTTATTTACCATCTTGCACACTTCTGGTTAAACCAGCTCAGGGTGGTTTATTATAACTTTACTTAAAACCGTTTACACCTTGTAAGGATTGTACTATTACCTGAAAAAAACAGGTTATCAATAACCATAATGAATAAACAATTAGACAAAATAGCTGCATCATACCTTTAATATTAGTACCCCTAATTGCCCTTAATTTAGAAGCATGCCTTCTTGTACTATACCAAGTAACTCTTTAATTTTTACAAAATTTTTATGTAGACTTGCACACATACTAAGCCAGTCTAGTGAATGTTCCCAACTGGATGCTTTTTATCAGTCTGATGGTACATTTACGAATACTTTTTAACATCCCCCCTGCAAAAACAACCTGTTTCACATACTGTCCATTGCAGAAAGGCGATTATACATTTTTAAAATAATTCACAGGTCTGATTTACTATATACAAAGAATCAACTAGCATTGATTTATATATCTCCTTCCCTCCCTAATTGGTAGACAAGCTAGGAAAGAAAAACAACATTTAAAAGAAAAGTTACTTTAAAAAATCTGTCTGGTGGGAGCTATATATTTCCCAAATAAGAAAAACACCAGGTATCTTAAGCATAAAGATGTTGCTCGTGTTTTCAACAATTCTGCGATCAATTATTGATGCCTGCTGCTTTTTGCCCCTATTTTTCCATGTGAATAATTTATAGGGAAACAGAGATGCATAGCAAAGATGCTGAGAGAAATGGCTGCCTAAAAATACCCAGTGCATTCCTCAGATCTTACCAAAACCAATGTAGGTACAAAACTTTGGGCTACTGTATGAGAAAGGAAATGGAATTATTCAGTATGTTGTCTTCAGCTGAAACACTGAAGGGGAAACAAACAGGATTATATTTAAATAGCAACATTATTTAATCTATTAACATTTAGGGAGCAAAGTATCATAAAGAATTGCCCTTCTCATATTTATTTTGTTTTGAAAAATATGTGTAACCGCTCATTATTAGCAGATTTGAAGGCAGGCTACAAGCAATGTTTCTTGGAGATTCTGCTTCAAGAACCCAATGTATTAGGATTTGTTTGGTGAGCTCCTGACTTCTGCTTCCTAGGAAGCTGGGGTGTTTTTTTTTTCCAGTATCAGGCAAAGACCTCTTATTTGATCTCTCAGTTCCAATTGTAGTCTATATTGTTCTTCATAGTTGTGTATTTTAGATCTTTCGAAAATGTTTCCTTTGATATTTATTTTCCATTTCATAAATTATGAGCAGCTGATGTGTTCATTATATGGATTAAACTGGGTTTTACAGTGTTTTACGTTGTGTCTTTACTATGTAGATCATCTCAAGATCTTTGGCCATAGGGCAATGCATAAGTGGCATAGATATAAATAAGAATACTCTGCATAAAGACAGATATGCAACTGATGCAAGACATACATTTAAGATAACCAAATACAACGAGGGACAAGGTTCCTGTACTTTTTAAATTAAAATTTGAAGGATTTTTGGCAGGCACAGAATACTCTTGCAGGAAGAAGATGGGCTGGTTGAACATCAGATCTGCACTGATCAAAACTCTTCTACTTCAAAAGAATTAAAAGGACTAGTGTCCAGGTCTTAGCATTCATGATTTCCTAAAAAGAGCTAACTATTGTACATACTGGACTTTTTGGCACATTTTGCAGGTAATCCTAAGAGAGAAGCCTGTGCTGCTGAGAAGAAACCACTGCAGTGCAGATAATTGGTAAAAGGATTAAACTTGGTTTTTACAGCAAACTATAAAATGGGATGAAACTTAATATGAGCCTGCAAGATGGTTGTATGATGTCAAATGACTGTTGTTCTCCCGTATTCTTGGTTTTTTTATGTTTTTTATTTATGTTTGTGTGTTTCATGGTTTTAATTGTTAATATGTTTGTACGCTGCCCAGAGTCACATTTTGTGAGATGGGCGACTATATAAATCAAATCAAATCAAATCAAATCAAATCAAATCAAATCAAATCAAATCAAATCAAATCAAATCAAATCAAATCAAATCAAATCAAATTCAAAATCAAAATCAAAATCAAATCAAGATTAGCACCAGCCTTGCCAGAAAAGTAAGAACATCTAGAGTAGGGCTTTCCAAAGTTTTCCCGCGGCGACACACCAACCGCCGTTGGTGTGTCGCCGCGGGAAAACCCGGAAGTGCTGATGATGATCAGCGCTTCCGGGTTGTGTGGCGACACACCAGACTGTGTGTGGCGACACACAGTTTGGAAAGCTCTGATCTAGAGAGTACCTGCTAAGGGTCCCTCCCTTCATGAGATTAGGGGGAAATGGAGTAGAATTTGGAACTCTCTGCCACTGGATGTTTGTGCAGCTCCTTCCCTCTTGGCCTTCCATAAAATGCTTAAAACAACCCAATTCAACTAGGCTTTTAACCAAGCTGATTATTAGTGGTATCCATCTTGGGGTGGGTTATATCTTATATGCTGATTTTGTGTGCTTATTCTGTGGAATGCTAGCCAGCATTTCTGGATTAGAGCGGGTTATTGAATGAATGAATGAATGAATGAATGAATGAATGAATGAATGAATGAATGAATGAATGAATGAATGAAGCTAGCAGACTGCTCTATGAGCTATGAGGCAGCCCAGGCAAGATGATTAACGAGCGTATTTTTCCTTCTGCCAATCTAGAGGACACAAAATCAGATTGTAAAGCTTCCTCCATCCCAGCAGGTTAAAGCAGATCTGAGTACCCCACACAATACCCTTTTGATTCTACATACCTTCTACAACATCTCTTTCTTTTGTAATGCTCTATCAGTAACTTTGATTCAATCAAATAGCCACAAACTTCCTTGAAGTTCCTTTTATTCCCTCAAGATAACTAAAAATCCTTTTGATCAATTAGAGACATTTATCCCTTTGATTTTTTGTTTTTATGTTGTGAGTACATACTTTAATCATGGAATTTTGCATGGAAATTTTCAAAATCAACCTAGTGTTCACACAGGACTTTTCTACATTGGTACCTAATCTATACTGCCAGCTCCAGAGTTGTAACTGTTTTTCAGTCAGCCTGTGTTGTAGTGTTTATGTACTATGCCAGAGCGTTCCAAACTTTTCGTGTTGGTGACACACTTTTTAGACATGCATCATTTTGCGACACACTCTTACAGCAGGGCACAAGGCAGGCACTAGGACCTGCGTGGAATCACAGCAGGGCAGGTTTGGAGGTAGCAAGGCACAAGGCAGGCACTAGGATCTGCCTGGAATCCTGGCAGGGCTCGGAGGCAGCAGCAGCCGTGACACAACCAGACACTGCAGCCGACACACTAACGTGTCCTGACACACAGTTTGGAAAGCTCTGTACTATGCTGTAAAGCACCCATTAGGTTCTCTGGCTAGATTTTAAGATCAGCCCAGCAGCCTTGTAGGAATCTTATTAACATCTTACTCAAACTTAGTAGTTCTTCTGATGAGCAACAGTCAAGCATAAGCACCTATACATGCCCCTGTCTTAAGGAGTAAGTCAGGAGAAGAAAACAGTTCTCTAGCTTCAGTGCAGGTGTATTATTTTGCTTGAAGTACTAAAAGTCCAAAAAATGATGTCATATATTAAGCCTTCACCATTCAAATTCTTCTGCAAATTATTTTAGTTCCAGGATATATGATCTCATAATTTACCTGATCCCCCAAATCTGGCCGTTTGATTTTTCTAGATAACCTGAAACTCTAAAGTCCCTTAGTCCTAGGACAGTGGTCGGCAAACTTTTTTATGCCAGGGGCCATTTTGACATTTATAACATCACTCGAGGGCCAGGGGGCGGGGTTTGAGGGTGGGAGCCAATCGCGTGGAAGTGGGTGGGGTTTGCAGGCGGGAGCCAATCGCACGGAAGGGGGCGGGGTTTGCGGGCAGGAGCCAAGGGGGTTCACAACACACCAGGCTCAAGATCCCTTCCCCACCCCTAGCAGAACCAAAGATGTTAAAAAATGGGTAGGTAAAGCACGCTCGCGTAAGCATCGTCACGTGTGATCCCTACCCTTCCCTGCCCCCGTCTCGACCACCCGCCGCCCCTTTTCGTTCCTTGATCTGCTTACTGCCAGCCTCGTCTTCTAGAGTCATCCAGGCTCCAGCCCTCGTTGTAGCGATAAACCAGCAATGTTGTAGCTTTACCTCGCTTTCAAGAGGGCTGGGTGACTCTTGAAGATGCTATTGCAAACTGGCCAGTGGCGAACACGTGCACAGGGAAATCTAATTAGAAATCAGGCCGGGAAAGGAAGGTAGAAGGTGGGAAGGTGTCCCAGGCCCTTTTTCTCCTCGCGCAGCGATTCCCCTGGAGGATCTGCGTCCCGAGCTGCCTCACCTGACCCCCCAGTCCAGAGCTCCACACTCCGGAGCAGGAGCGGATGGGAAGAAGTGGCGATTTGCTCCTGGATTTTCCTTCCCCTCCTGGTTCCTTCATGATCAGTTGAGCAGCAGCCACGCAGCAGCAGCAAGCGGGCGTCTTCGACAAATCGCTCTGGAAGGGGGCGGGGTTTGCAGGCGGGAGCCAATCGCGTGGAAGGGGGCGGGGGAGGTTTGGAAGAAGGAGAAGGGAAAGAGAGGCTGGACTGCTCCAGTTGCTTCTCTTCCGGAGCCGCTCACGCCCCCAGTCCAGGCAAAGTAAAGCTGGTGGGGAATCCGCGCCTGCCCCCACCACGCCCGCCACACCTGCCTGTGGAAGAGCCACACTCAAGGGGCCAAAGAGCCGCATGTGGCTCGCGAGCCACAGTTTGCCGACCACTGTCCTAGGCAAAGTACCACGATTACAATTTTGAATTGATGCCAATCACCAGCCAGGAAGTGATCCACTACATTTGGAACAAGATAGTAAATACTTCTATACTACTTGTTCTACTTCTGTTGTATTTATCTTCTGATACTGCTGTGGAATAATGTACTGGTCAAAGTACAAAGGGGCTGTTCTACTAAATTAAGCATTTGTGCTATGAAGTGCTTTATAGTAAAATAAATTTTGATTGGAGAAAATCAGCTGAACAACAACAGAGTGGTTAATTCCCAACTCCCATTTGGTTTTACCTTGATTGGAGCACTGTGAGGGAGGACTTGTGGCAACAAAACAGAATTGCTAAGTGGAATAACATTAACAATGCCTAGAACAAGTTAATATGTTCACTGGTGACCTAGAAGTTTAACAAGCTGGTAATTGTATTCCTAAATGCCCAAGACCAAACACACTCAGGAAGGTAAAAATACTCTTTTAAAAAAAGCAACTAATGAGCCAGCATCCAAAGCTTATACTTTATAAATAACATGCAGTGTGCCTGAGCTTCATATTGTATATTTTCAAAAGAAATTAATGCTTTAATTGTTAAGTTGTCTCTCAAGAGTCTGGGTCTCCTTTGGACCACTGTACAGCAGGTGGTTATTAGCAAGATGTAATCCTCAGAATTTACATCATCCAAGCAGCAATGGGAGTGATGGGTGGAAGGTACAGTTTGAAGCAGAGAAAAGTCAGGCTTTTGTTATAATAAACAGTAAAGCGGCATTGCATGGAAATACAAGGAAGATCTGTGACTTGCTTTTGCTCGTAATATTTAACTCCGCTTGCCAATCGGCTAAGAAACTGATAAACTACACTCTGGCTCAGTCGTGGCCAGTAAAGAGAAAACTCCCTCTGCTTGAGCCCCTAACAACTCCACTTAGAGAATCATGACTAGAAGGGCTGGGAAAAGGCTTTTGCCTGAATGCTTGGAGCATTACTGGGCAGTTAAACGAGATGATACCAGGCTAAGAGGAATAGCCACCTGTTTCACAACACTATATAAAAGCACTGGCTTTTATACTCTGGATCTCACCCAGCTTGTTTCCCCTTTGGCCACCCTCCAAAATTCACATTCTGCAATAAAAGACATGATTGGGTTGGGCCCCAAGGCCTTCAGGGACTGCTTTTATCCTGGTGCTGGTTGTTGTTCAAGTGCCACCTAGATAACAGCCATTCTGCAACCTGCAACCCAATTCGTGATTAGCACTCCAAGAATTGGTACTAGAGCTTGCTTTTTTCTTCCTCCTCCCCATAACCCTTACTTACATGTGAAATGTTCTAGACTGTTGGAAGACTGTCTCACTATTGATATCTATAAGCTGCCTGGGGAGCCTTTTGGACTAAAAAAGTTATAACATGCCTGAAACAATAATGCACACAACAGGCCAGCATCTAGAATGAACTGCCAAAAGAATGCCAATAAAACAATCATGTCAATAAACCAATTCTGACCCACAAGGACCTCTTTCTGCAAAACCCAACAAGGTTAGAGAAATTAGGCTTCAGCCCTTTGAAAACTCTGTAATGTCTACCAATAACAAACAGAGTAAGTTTTCATTACCAACAAATATTGGTAGATTTGCTTAATATGGAATTCAATTTATGGAATTCAACATGCAATGGTTCCTGTTGGAGGGCGGAACATTTTGAGTGTGAGCATTTCTGAGACCAATGAGTGAAGCAGGTTTTATAACTGTGACAGAAAGGAGACTTATTTAGAAAATACTTCATAGGTATAGGCAAAATCTAGCACCTAGTAGCTACTGTACATCTTTCCAGGTACACCTGCTCCAACTGTTTGCGCCTGGGAAGAAAGGCAGAAGAAAGTGACCTCCGACTGATGATCTTTTAAAACAATGAGTAGGACAGTGACAAAGAGAGGACTGAGTAAACGCTCTACATCCTACTCCCCCATTTGGTCAATGGTCATTTGGTGCTCAAGAGTCAGTGCCACTGGATTTGGACCTCCAGCAGTTCAGTCCCTGTAGAACAGGGCTTTCCAATCTTTTCCTGCAGCGACACACCATCAGCGGCACGCGCAAAAACCCAGAAGCAGCACACCATCAGCGCTTCCGGGTTTTGACGCGACACACCTGGGCCCCGCAGGCGAAACACTTTTGTGTCGCGACACGCAGTTTGGAAAGCTGTGCTGTAGAAGAAGAAAACTGGGTTGAACAATGCTGTAAACGCAACCTAAAATTTATCCTGGAATTTTATCTGAAACGATCTAGTTACTAATGTGCATATAAACACAACATCAGTTCTGTCTTATTACTAAGACACATTCAGAATTAAACTGAATCAGAATATACATTCTAAGGCCAAACCATGCAGTACCTGAAAATTATTCTACTATTAAACATTTTCACTGTTGCCCAAGCAATATTGACTGAGTTCACCCATTATACAAACAACTTATTTATCTTGTACCTATTTATTTATAAAAATAATGGTATCCTTTTGTATTTTTTATAATTCATTTATATAATAATATGTACCAAGGAGAGTACAACACCCCCACCAACACAGGCAGGACAAGCCAGGGTATATAAACAGAGAACAAGTCCCACTCCCTTTTCGCACTGAAGATGTTGCCTAGCCTGGCAATGAAACGTCTGCAAGAAAACAACAAGGCTCAGAGAGCACCAAGGACTCCACAGTTCAACCCTGAGCTACAAATATTATCTTTGATTGGTAATGTCACAATCCTTGGACAATGCTGGAATAAGGGGGAAATACTACTTTCACAGCAAATTACTTCTGAAGACTGTCTTGTCCAACCTTGTGTTGTCAGAGCACAACTGTGCAAGTGGGGCAGGGACATTTGAGTTACTGATATGGCTCTGAATAAGCAGAGTTCTATCTCAAAAATTGCTGTGCAACCTGAACCAGCTTTAATGTTAAAAACAAGCCCGACTTGTTTCTTTGCTGGAGCCAGTCAAGGATCTATAACATTGATATTTGCTGAAAGAAAAATCCTGTGTGTCTTCATCTTCCAGGACCGCATAAATCATTCAGGTATCAGGGACTTGAGAGATAAAATTTTAGTTCCATGTATTTGTAAGACAGATTTCCCTTCAGAGTTATATAAAGACTAAAAAGACAAGTTATATTCAAACTGCCCACCCACCACTGTCCATCTGTGAAAAAAATGGCTGCTAGAAGTCTTAATACATTAATTGCTGATTAAAAACAGGGCTTTCAGTCAAATAAGATTTTGATCTGCCTAGTGAGAGATATTTAGCACTTGCAACAGCATAACATTTCCATTTATAAGCTGGTCCTCCTTCTGAAATGCCAGCCTCTGAACAGATGGGCTATAACTTATGGACAGAGAAAGGAAACCCTAACATGTAATTGTTAGCAGATTAAATCAGCCGGGGAGTGGGGTGGGGAATTACCAGTTAGCATCCGAAACAGTATTATAAAGAGGGAACTACAAGAAAAAGGTGTAGCATGAAGTGCTCCTGTGGAGCGACACCTGGGTATCATTTGTTTGCAGAAAAAAAATTCTTCACCTCTTAGAGAGGGTTACAAAATCTTCTTAAGGTCAAACTAAAGAAGTATACACCACAAACATTTATATGTCTTCATATCATTATAGTGTACAGCAGAGCTTTCCAAACTGTGTGTCGCGACACAAAAGTGTGTCGCCACACACAGCGTGGTGTGTTGCCACATCACCCGGAAGCAGCGGCATGCGCGTGCGCGGCAGCCGCCGTGCACGCGCGCGCCGCCGCCCGCCCCGCCACCATGCGCGCGCGCGCCGCCGCACACACACCCCGCACCGCCACCGTGCACGCACGCCGCCGCACACCCACCCTGCGCCGCCACCGTGCACGCGCGCCGCAGCACGCCCCCCCTGCGCCGCCGCCGTGCGCGCCGCTGCACACACCCCCTGCGCCGCCGCCGCCAGCGTGTCGCCAGCGGCGGCACTTTGGAAAGCCCTGGTGTACAGATAGTCCTCCCTTAACAACCATTTGTTTAGTGGTGGTTCGGACTTACAACGGTGCTGGAAAAACCGACTTATGCCCAATCCTCACACTTATGACCATCGCAGCGTCCCCACGGTCACATGATCACAGTTTGGGTGCTTGACAACTGGTTTGCATTTATGACCGTTGCAGTGTCCCGTGGTCATGTGATCGCCATTTTCAACCTTCCCGGCTGGCTTCTGGCAGGCAAAATCAATAGGGAACCGCGTGATTTGCTTAACCACCATGTAGTTTGCGTAACACCCGCAGTGATTCACTTAACGACCACCAGAAAAAAGGTCATAAAATTGAGTCAGATTCGCTTAATGACTGCTTTGCTTAGCAACCGAAATTATGGTCCCAATTGTGGTTGTTAAGCGAGGACTACCTGTAATATCCATTCTATTAGAACACAAGATATATACATTAGTTTCTCTCTCTCTCTCTCTCATGCCCCACTGCAATTATACACAGACCCTTGGTGGCTGTTACCTGTATCGTGTCTTTCTTTCTTAAACCAGGGAAATCAAAGCTCATGTGGATGCTGTGTGTTCCCCCACCCAGGCACCAGTGGACCCAAGCCTACTTCGCTTCAGTGTACTGGTTCCAGACCAATCCCTTTTATTAGGAGGTATAGTAAAGGTAAAGGTTTCCCCTGCACAGTTGCGTCTGACTCTAGGGGCCGGTGCTCATCTCCGTTTGTTAGCCGAAGAGCCAGTGTTGTCCGTAGATGCTTCCGCAGTCATGTGGCTGGCATGACGCACGTGGAACGCTGCTAGGAGGTATACTGGGTCTAATATTACTTACTCCAAAAAACTTTGTTGTTGTTTATTCGTTCAGTCGCTTCCGACTATTCGTGACTTCATGGACCAGCCCACGCCAGAGCTTCCTGTCGGCCGTCACCATCCCCAGCTCCCCCATGGTTGAGTCTGTCACCTCCAGAATATCATCCATCCATCTTGCCCTTGGTCGGCCCCTCTTCCTTTTGCCTTCCACTTTCCCTAGCATCAGCTTCTTCTCCAGGGTATCCTGTCTTCTCATTATGTGGCCAAAGTACTTCAGTTTTGCCTTTAATATCATTCCCTCAAGTGAGCAGTCTGGCTTGATTTCCTGGAGTATGGACTGGTTTGATCTTCTTGCAGTCCAAGGCACTCTCAGAATTTTCCTCCAACACCACAGTTCAAAAGCATCTATCTTCCTTCGCTCAGCCTTCCTTATGGTCCAGCTCTCACAGCCATAGGTTACTACAGGGAATACCATTGCTTTAACTATGCGGAACTTTGTTGTCAGTGTGATGTCTCTGCTCTTAACTATTTTATCAAGATTTGCCATTGCTCTCCTCCCAAGAAGTAGACGTCTTCTGATTTCCTGGCTGCAGTCAGCATCTGCAGTAATCCTTGCGCCGAGAAATACAAAGTCTGTCACTTCCTCCACTTTTTCTACCTCTATTTGCCAGTTATCAGTCAAGCTGGTTGCCATAATCTTGGTTTTTTTGAGGTTTAACTGCAACCCAGCTTTTGCACTTTCTTCTTTCACCTTCCTCATAAGGCTCCTCAACTCCTCCTCGCTTTCAGCCATCAAAGTGGTATCATCTGCATATCTGAGATTGTTAATGTTTCTTCCAACGATTTTAACTCCAGCCTTGGATTCCTCAAGCCCAGCACGTCGCATTATGTGTTCTGCGTACAGGTTGAATAGGTAGGGTGAGAGTATACAGCCCTGCCGTACTCCTTTCCCAATCTTAAACCAGTCCGTTGTTCCGTGCTCTGTTCTTACCGTTGCTACTTGGTTGTTATACAGATTCCTCAGGAGGCAGACAAGATGACTTGGTATCCCCATACCACCAAGAACTTGCCACAATTTGTTATGATCCACACAGTCAAAGGCTTTAGAATAGTCAATAAAACAAAAATAGATGTTTTTCTGAAACTCCCTGGCTTTCTCCATTATCCAGCGGATATTGGCAATTTGGTCTCTAGTTCCTCTGCCTTTTCTAAACCCAGCTTGTACATCTGGCAATTCTCGCTCCATGAATTGCTGGAGTCTACCTTGCAAGATCTTGAGCATTACCTCACTGGCATGTGAAATAAGTGCCACTGTTCGATAGTTTGAACATTCTTTAGTGCTTCCCTTTTTTGGTATGGGGATATAAGTTGATTTTTTCCAATCTGATGGCCATTCTTGTGTTTTCCAAATTTGCTGGCATATGGCATGCATCACCTTGACAGCATCATCTTGCAAGATTTTAAACAGTTCAGCTGGGATACCGTCGTCTCCTGCTGCCTTGTTATTAGCAATGCTTCTTAAGGCCCATTCAACCTCACTCTTCAGGATATCTGGCTCTAACTCACTGACCACACCGTCAAAGCTATCTCCAATATTATTATCCTTCCTATACAGATCTTCCGTATATTCTTGCCACCTTTTCTTGATCTCTTCTGCTTCTGTTAGGTCCTTGCCATCTTTGTTTTTGATCATACCCATTTTTGCCTGGAATTTACCTCCAATGTTTCTAATTTTCTGGAAGAGGTCTCTTGTCCTTCCTATTCTATTGTCTTCTTCCACTTCCGCACATTGCTTGTTTAAAAATAATTCCTTATCTCTTCTGGCTAACCTCTGGAATTTTGCATTTAATTGGGCATATCTCCCCCTATCACTGTTGCCTTTTGCTTTCCTTCTTTCTTGGGCTACTTCCAGTGTCTCAGTAGACAGCCATCTTGCCTTCTTGGTTTTCTTTTTCTTTGGGACGTTTTTTGTTGCCGCCTCCTGAACAATGTTGCAAACTTCTGTCCATAGTTCTTCCGGGACCCTATCTACTAAATCTAGTCCCTTAAATCTATTCTTCACCTCCACTGCATATTCCTTAGGAATATTAGTGAGCTCATATCTAACTGATCTGTGGGTCTTCCCTATTCTCTTTAGTCTGATTCTAAATTTTGCAATAAGAAGTTTGTGATCTGAACTACAGTCAGCTCCAGGTCTTGTTTTTACCGACTGTATAGATGTCCGCCACCTTTGGCTGCAAAGGATGTAGTCAATCTGATTTCGGTTTTGACCATCTGGTGAAGTCCATGTATAAAGTCGTCTTTTAGGTTGTTGGAAGAGAGTGTTTGTTATGCACAGTGAGTTGTCTTGGCAAAATTCTATCAGCCTATGTCCTGCTTCATTTTGTTCTCCCAGACCATGCTTGCCTGTAATTCCAGGTGTCGTCTGACTACCCACCTTAGCATTCCAGTCTCCTGTAATGAAAATAACATCTCTTTTTGGTGTATTATCCAGTAGGTGCTGCAGATCCTCATAGAACTGATCTACTTCTGCTTCTTCAGCATCTGTGGTTGGGGCGTATATTTGGATCACTGTGGTGTTAAATGGCTTACCCTGAATTCGAATTGAGATCATTCTATCGTTTTTTGGATTGTATCCAAGCACTGCTTTAGCCACTTTATTATTAATTATGAAGGCTACTCCATTTCCTCTGTGGTCCTCTTGTCCACAGTAGTAGATCTGGTGGTCATCTGATGTGAAGTGGCCCATTCCAGTCCATTTCAGTTCACTGACACCTAAAATGTCTATATTTAATCTTGACATCTCACCAATAACCACATCCAATTTGCCCTGGCTCATAGATCTTACATTCCAGGTTCCTATGGTGTGTAGATCTTTAGAACATCGGATTCGTCGTTCACCAGCACCGTCAGCCGCTAGCCGTCCTTTCGGCTTTGAGCTAGCTGCGTCTTCCGACCTGGGAGTCCCATCTTCCGATGGTTTACCGACATATCTCTGGTTGTACTGATCCATTTAGTTTTCACGGCAAGAATACTGGGGTGGGTTGCCATTACCTTACCCAGGGATCGTATTTAGTCTGACCTCTCTGCCACGACCTTCCCGTCTTGGGTGTCCCTTCACGGTTTAGCTCATGGTTTCATTGAGGTGCTCAAGCTCCAGCACCACGACAAGGTAACGATCTTTCCTGGAGTCCAAAAAACTAAATCAGGCTTAAGTGTAGCCTGGAACTCTTTGTTCCAAGAAGATGCTGTGGGGAAGAGATAAGACAAGCACATGCTGTAAAAGAAATACATAACTGCTACATTAGTCTTCCGCAGCTTAATTCCCTGTAGAAGTTTGAGACATTGGGAGATCATCAGGTTGGGATTTTAAGAGGATTCTCAAGGCCACCATAGACCTTGTTTAAAGAGGCCACCCTTGAGGAACTTTCAGAAGCTTCAACCAATACACAATGTGGCAGTCAAGCTGCCAACTGATGCAAAGTATCAAGAGCTTAGTATGCCCTTGTGGAAAGGCCAGCGCTGGCTGCCAATTGTGTCCCAAGCACAATTTAAGATGTAGGCTTTGACCTTTATAGTCCTAAATAGCTTGAGATCTAATTACATGAGGGACCACCATCTCGACCTGAAACTGTTTGGACATTAAGACGGACCTCACTTTCAAAGGTCCCATTTGTCAGGAATAGGGGTGAGAGACTTTTCCCGTGTTGCTCCCAAGCTATGGAATGATTGTACTTCCTTGGGAGTTGTGCTCAGCCCCCATTCTTTCTACTTGTAGGAAGTGAGTCAGGAGCTTCCTTTTTAGCCAGGTGTTTTCAGTAGGATCGGTTCATTCTTAATTCTTTATGTTTTATTGTTTTATTATTAGCCATATTTAGTCACACCTGGATAAACAGGTGAGATAAAAATGGAATAAACATCATAATCATGTTTAAACCTCTCAGTATGGGACCTTTTTCACACTGCCAATTTCAAACTATCTGGTGCAAGAGCAGAAGCATAGAATGCTTTTTCTAAGAAAGGTTGCTTTGCTATGCCAGATTTTATTGACCACCATTACCTTAGACAAAAATAGACAGAGGAAAGAGAACCCAAACAGGCTGGGTGCTACCAATATACACTTTGTAAGGGACCAAATGCATTGATGCAGAGTAGAACTCAGCTGGACCCTTGGAATCTAGAGATAGTACAAACTGGACAGGCGCAACTAAAATGCAGTTTATGCATACAGCTATCAGAGGAAAAAGACAAGATGAGCAGGATTAGGACCAGTTAGGGGGATTGTTGCCCCACCTCCCAAGATGCCATTGACTCAGCTTAAAGGCCATGATGGCATAGTTGGAAGCGATTCTCTCCGAGAGTCCAAACATCATAAAACTGTATCTGTCAATGTCTGGATTAAAGCCATACATTTTAGATAAGTTTCTCGAAGTGTTACTCATATGCATTACCACTGATCATGTCCTCTTCAAATATTTGCAAAGCGTCATCCTCATTACTAGCATACTGCAGTATTTGCTTTGGGTTATTTAATTTATTTGATAGCCAGAGTCCAATGCTGCTCCACTAAAAACAAGCAAACAACAAAATCAATCTGTATTTTCTGATGACGTTGACAACATGGGCAGGGCCAGCCTGAAGCATTTAGCTGTCTGTGGCGAATGACCAGCTAATCATTGGCGATCATTGGCGATCACTCGTAGCCGAGTATGATTGTCTTCCAAAGGTAAAATTTTAACAGTGGATCCGTAAGTGGCTATAAAGGCCAATTCTGGATCCGCACAACCTCCCACAATGAGGGCATAGGTTTCCGGGTAGAAGACGGTCACAATGAGGGTTTGCTTGACGTGCCTTCCTCTTAGCTTGTTCCTCCCTTTCGCCCTGTACTCGTGCTTCTTCAAAGTCCGTAGCGCCTTTAATAAAGGATGACCTCCAATTGAAACGCTCATGAGTTAGGGCTTCCCAGTTCTCAATGCTGATATTACATTTTTTTAAATTAGCTTTGAGAGTATCTTTGAATCTCTTTTGCTGTCCACCAATATTCCGTTTTCCATTCTTAAGTTGGGAGTAAAGTAGCTGCTTTGGAAGACGATGGTCAGGCATTCGAACAACATGACCGGTCCAGCGAAGTTGATGCTGGATGATCATTGTTTCAATGCTGGTGGTTTTCGCTTCTTCTAATACGCTAATATCTCCCATCTAAATACAGAAATACTGTATTGGAGGGTCTCTTCTTTCAGCATGGGACAGGATAGCATTCTCCTGATGGCAGCAGGCAGGGAAGGCAATGCAGGCCACAGGACACTCCCCCTTTTGTAACCTCTGAAGCCCCCTCTGGCCGTAAGAGCTGAAAACTGATGGCACATTTTTCTGTCCTTTAAAGAAGGGGAATAGATGATGGCTATGGAATAAGAGAGAGCCAGATGGTGTATGGTTCAGACATCAGGCTAGAAACCAGGAGACTATGAGTTCTAGTCCCATCTTAGGCACAAAAGCAGCTGGGTGACCTTGGGCCAGTCCCTCTCTCTCAGCCCTAGGAAGGAGACAATGGCAAACCACTTCTGAATACCTTGCCAAGAAAACTGCAGGGACTTGTCCAAGCAGTTGCCAGGAGTCAACACTGTCTTGAAGGCACCAAATATATATATATATATAGAGAGAGAGAAAGACCTAAACTAAGGCATATCACAATTAATAAACAAAGCCCCCAATTCCCCCCAAATCCTCACCCATGTGTATGATATGACCACTCTACTCTGTAGGCCCTCCACCACCCAAAATGAAATACTGTATGTAATTTTAAAATACAAAAAAGATAATTTCCTGGTAGGAAATCACAGAGTCCTTTTGTGTCAGACCTGACAGCTCTGCAAATGTGCTAACTGCATTTCCAAGAAAATCTCCTGACTAATTTTTATATAGTACAGAACCAGCCTGTATTCAGATGCTACAAGGTACAGGTAGTCCTCGTTTAGCGATCACAACTGGGACCAACAACTCGGTTGCTAAGCAAAGTGGTCACTAAATGAAAGCATGACTGTGCTTATGGTTTTACTTCAGCTTTCCTTTGCTTTACAGACCTGTGAAAGTTGTAAATTCAAGGATTGGTCGTAAAGTTACTTTTTCATCACCATCGTAACTGGGAATGGTCACTAAACAAGGTAGTTGCTAAACAAGGACTACCTGTATATACACAACTTCCCACCCAGAAGCCATTTCTTTATAAGAATATTTCAAATGATGGAGGGATTCTTTAAAAAATAATTATGACTCTTAACATCGTATCTATTGCTGGTGGTTCTTTTCAGCCCCTCTTCCAGCCGCTCGTTGCCACTGATTTTTAGTTTCTAAATACCCTCCCCACCCAATTATCATCTCACCATCCAGTCTGACGTATGAGACCAGTAGGCGGGACTGCTATTATAGAGAACCCAAGTCAGTAAGTCCTGGTTAGAATGTCAGTCCATTGCAGACCAAGGATTCCTAGTCTGTCCCTCCAGGAACTGGAGCCCGGAATTGGAAGCTGAGAAAAACCTTTAGCTTGAAATTCCAATGTATTAGGAAAGGGAAAAACCAGGAATCCAGTTTGTATGTAACACTAACATAAAGAGAAAAATTTTCCCATTTGTTTAGCCATCCCCTTTGCCAGGAGGATCCACATGGGAACAATTGAATGTTTGTTTGATCCAAATTCTGGATTATCGCCATATCTGAACCAGACTAGACCTCTTTATGTCAGAGCAGAGGCATCCCTTCCTTTTTTAATTTGTTTAAAAACAGAAGGTGCAGTTAGAGGACAAGTTGCCTTTAATAACCACATAGTGGCTGGAATTAATAAAATATAAGGAAATCCTACTTTATTCCTTTAGAACAAAGGTAGACGAACCTACAGCTTACGGGCTGTAAAAAAGTAAAATATGAGTATTACTTCTGCACTAAACGTATCTATTTGCTTTAATGCCCCCAAACCAAACCAAACCAAACCAAACCATCCTAGAAATAGTGGTTGCAACCCCACTGAGGCCCAGGGAGAAAACAGGATGAATATGGATGGTTTGAAAAAATCAGAATCACATATGACTGTAGCTAAAAATGGACTTAAGTCTCAATAAATTCAAGACCACTACGGTAAATAGCTTCAAGCCAGCCTTTCCGAGCCTGAGCAGAGAGATGCATGGAACCAGCATGGCCATTTCTGAGAACTCTGGAAGCTGAAGTTAATTAGCGTGGGGGGCCATTGCCTCTTCCTCTCTGCACTTCTCTGCAAATGGGTCAGCACTGGATAATGTAATAGACAGTTGCAACTGTCACTAAGGTAAGGGATGCAAAGTGCTTTAGATTCCCAAAGAAACAGACTTTAATTGCTAATTAGTGGTATTATTAGCACACCAATGGCATTGACAAGAGAGAGAGAGAGAGAGAGAGAGAGAGAGAGAGAGAGAGAGAGAGAGAGAAGCGGTAGCATTTTTTTCTACTTGCAAAAGTCTCTGTCCTGGATAATATATTATTAGAAAGAGAGGCTTGTAGAAGAGGTGCCTCCCATAAAAGCTGGGCTAGTGGGAAAAGCCAGTTGATACAGTCTGACAAAGACCTGCCCCAAGAGGAGCAAAGCCTAATTAAAGGCAGTGAAATTATTGCACTAGACGTAATCCCTGAAGAAATTCACAAGTTCTGAGATCACAGGGGGAAAATATGACTAGAGTGAAACAAAGAAGTTTTTAAAAAATTGAATGAAAAGGACAAATCTTGTATGCCTACAGCGATAGCAAGAGTGTGAGAAGCCAGAGTCAGGAGGAGATAGGGAAGTTTGCACAATCCTTTCTGATGTGATCTCAGGGTTACTTTTGTGGGCGTTAGCATTCTGCCCAATTCCCACCAGGTGCAAAGTCTGGAGAAGAATCTGGGCTGAGCCCCACATAGCAGTGTTTCTCAACCTTGGCAACTTTAAGAGGTATGGACTTCAGCATGGCTGGCTGAAGAATTCTGGGAGTTGAAGTCCACACCTCTTAAAGTTGCCATGGTTGAGAAACACTGCCATAGAGAGAAACAGCCTAGTGAGCTGCCACTGTTTGCCTGGCTTTAAAAATGGGGAAATAGGAATAGGACAAAAATACAAAGAAAGTGGAGGGTAGACAAGCCGACAAGCTGTTTATCTAAAAGCTATTTGTTCATCAACGAACAAAGACAGCCCATGTGCTACTAGTAAATTCAGATAATCCACTGAAGTGAGAAATTTTCTTTTCCAAGAGATCCATCATACTACAGACCTGCCTCTCTAACAAACCCAGGAAAGACGATATGGCAAAATCTAACTGCATACCTTGTATTTTCATTATTTTTGAGATATGTACAGTATATAGTGGTGTGCTCAATCTAAGAGCAGTCCTGCTGAATCAAATCATATTAGTTTGGTTTAGTTTTTTTGTTTTTAATACTGTCTGGGCCTCAAGGCCCATCATCTACCATCTGGTACTCAAAGATCCACTATCTTTGAAGATTCTATTTATTAAATATTTATTATGAATTTGAGTCTCTTATAAAGGCCAATCTAAAATACTAGTGGCCATATATTACTGTGCTGAACATATAGCTAGTATATATAGTGGTGTATATTCAGTACGAAGGGGCGTGGTGGCTCAGCGGGTAAGACACCAGGCTTGTCGATCAGAAGATCGCAAGTTCGGAGGTTCGAATCCCTAGCCCTGCGTGCAGAGTGAGCTCCCGCACTAGCCCCAGCTCTTGCCAACCTAGCAATTCGAAAGCATGCAAATGCAAGCAGATAAATAGGTACCACTTCGGTGGGATGGTAACAGCATTCCACGCGCGTCATGCGGCCACATGACCGTGGAAGCGTCTTCGGACAACGCTGGCTCTTCGGCTAACAAACGGAGATGAGCACCGGCCCCTAGAGTCGGACACGACTGCACAACTGTGCGGGGGGAACCTTTACCTTTACCTTATATTCAGTACAGCATAGCACCCTTTAATTGTGTTGAATTGCAACTCTCATAACTTCCAGGCCACGCTGCCAGTCATTCTATTTTCTCAAAGTAATAGGAGCTACAGCTCACACACAATACAGTATGATATTATAGTGTGTTTTTACATATGATCAAGTTAATCTTCTTGTCAGGTTTAAGGAAAACTAAGAAGGTCCAAAATGAAGTGCATTTAGGATCTATTGTTTTGAACAAGTCATATAAAAAGCAATCCCACTCATGTTGATTTATAACAGGGGTGGGGAACCTTTTTTCTGCCAAGGGCCATTTGGATATTTATAACATGATTCATGGACCTGGGGGCGGGGTTTGTGGGTGGGAGCCAATCGCGTGAAAGGGGGCGGGGTTTGCGGGTGGGAGCTCCTAGAGGGCCAGACCAAATGATTTCGCGGGCCTTATATGGCCTGCGGGCCGGACGTTCCCCACCCGATTTATAAGAAAATAATTCAAAATCCACCATTGTCTAATATCTTTGTTAGGAGCAGCCAAAATTACATCAAGTGTGTGCAAGTTTTCATGTTTCTTTGAATGTCAAAGGTTTTCTTGAAAATCAAATGCCTGACATTCTCTTGTTCCGGTTTGGTTGATCCCAAGAGAGTATGCCCTAACTATAGATTTTGGATGTTGTACCTTAACTATCCTTCAGGTGTTAAAAAGAGGAGGTTGACAGATTATTTACACATATGCTAAAGATTTAAATCAAGATTGAGTTTACTAAAAGGTTAATTTCCAAGTCATCTCCCTGACAATCTACCTGTTCCTGCTTGTTACTTCAACATTTGACTCACTACACAGAAAAGGATGTTTTTCCCTGAAGCTATTTCTTCTTCAAAATGCCATTTTTCCTAGACTTCCTGTTGTTTTTATTGATTGTTGTTTCTTTTGTGTGTGTTTCAATTTAGCAGTACTATAACTCTTATTAATGGGACGGTTTCCCAAGCTCTAGAAGCAACTTTGCAACATTTCTCCCTACCTTTGACTGAAGGCAGGGGTAAGACATCAGCAGATAGTACATGAATAATGAACAGCTGGATCCATTTCCTCTTCTTTGAGGATTATAAAAAAGACAAACACTGTGCTTGATACTATTAGGAATTGAAAATAAAACTGCCGATATAACAACCAACGTTATTACTGCTGGTGAAGCCAGAGTCTGGAGTTTGAGATGAGACCAAATGAGGGAAGTCCACGGTAGCTAGAGAGTTCAGAAGCAGAGTGGTTGAGAGAGACTGGAGGAGGCTGAGTGGATTGGGTCTGACTGCCCCTTGCAGTGTTGTCCTTCAGTGGCAGAACATGAGCGGTGGGAGCAGGGTCAGGTGCCTCAGGGAGAGAGGATTTGTCTGCGTGAGTATTGTGGTTTCCCATGGCTGGATGTTTCCATTGGAGTTTCCTCCACTGCATTGCCTATGACTACCTGATGAGGAAGTTGCATCACTACTCTGTGATTATACTTGACATAGCAGAAAAGAACTGCTGGTGAGGAAGACTTGATCTTGGGGAGATTGTGAAGAATGGGACAAAGTCTGCTGGCAAGGACTGGTGATGAGGGCAATATTGAGAAGAGGGAAGAGCAAAGTGAAAGACTGCAAGAATTGGAGTGTGGAAGACAGATGGTGGAGGGAGGAGGAATGATCCCTGCTGGTTGAGACACAGAGCACTGGAGAGGTTTTCCTGAAGTGAGAGATCAAGGTATGTCCCTCCTGGACCTGGGTGAGAATGAAGCCTGGGAGGGGACTTGGTAAGGAAAAGGAGGCTGGGGGTTGGCTGATTCAGGAATGTAGATTCTGAATTTAACTTGCAAATGACAAGTTCAATTGCAGCCTCTTTGGAGGGCACTGGTTGGTTGTGGGGGGCGGGTGTTTGAAAGTATAAGTATGGGTTGATTGGTAGTGCTATGGATGCACAATTAAATGGGATTGTTGTTGAAAAACCCTTGAGGCGCTCTGAAATGTCTGGGGCTTTGGGAAGGGATAAGGGTCTAATAGAAGAGATGAAAATCAGGGTAATGATGGGTAGCGTGAGCTATGGTGGGATAATTTCTACACCAGTAGGAAGTTTCTCTTCAACAAGGTGTATAATCATAGCGATGAAGATAGCAAATAAGGTTGGAGAAATGTCTATGAAGGTTCTCAGTCATCCAGGTGGAATTGTCTGTAGCTTGAATCATGTCAACTGGATTTCTATTTAGAAGGTTGGAGAAATAACACATCCCTGTTTAACGCCGGATTCCACTTTAAATGGATCGCTTTGAGAGCCATTGTTATTCAGGATTGTTGCCATCATGTCCTCATTACCTTTGGAAGACAATCTTACTGGGCTACGAGTGATCACCAATGAATGATGGTGGGAAATAGAAGGAAAGTGGCATTGGGACCTGAGAATAATTCTGGTTTCCAGCCCTTATCCTTAACCCAGGAGCCTGGTTACTGGATTCTCAGAGCCCACCATCTCCAGTTGTTAGCTACTACTGCTGAATGCCTGGTCTGCTTGTAATAAATCATTCCTCATCCATAATCTTACTGTGGACAGGAAAGCAGATCTGACTTGTATTACCACAACCTGGTCAGAGGAAAAGGGGCAAGTTTCCCTCTTTGAGATGTGCCCTTTTGGTTATTGGGTTTGGCATCAGCCACAAACCCAGGGCAGGGGAAAGTGGCAGTTGTCATCCAGGAAACTCTGATGCCATTTAGAGGAACTGTTGACAGATAACCGGATGTGAGATCTTGTTTGTGAAGTTCAAAGGCTGCCACTGTACTATCTCCCCCCTCACCCGCCCCCTCAGTGCATAGCGTAATTCCTGGCCAGGCTGATCTCATCACCAGATTGGCAAAAGAGTTCCCCAATATTATGGTGCTGGGGGATTTCAGTTTGCTTTTCCTGGGGGAGAGCTTGGAGACCGTCTGAAAGCACCAGGATATCCATGAAGGCCACTGTCAGCCCTTTGAGGTAGGGCAGGTCAAGCAACAGGCACAGCAGGGATTCTAGGAGTGCTCTTTATTGTTGTAGGATAGAATAACAAGATCTAGAAAGTCTATCAGAGTTTCACCCTACTCCAATGTTTTTTGGGGGGGTTGGTGCCTTCAAGTCAGGTTTTTTGACTCCTGGCGACTGCCTGGACTAGTCCTGCAGTTTTCTTGGCAAGGTTTTTTGGAAGTGGTTTGCCCTTGCCTACTTCCTAGGGCTGAGAGAAAGTGACTGGCCCAAGGTCACCCAGCTGGCTTTGTGCCTAGGGCAGGACTAGAACTCACAGTCTCCCGGTTTCTAGGTTTCTAGCCTGGTGCCTTAACCACTACACCAAACCACTACACCAAACCAACTCCAACATATAGCAAACAAAATCAAAGTGGGGTTATTTTGAGTTCTTTTTTTTTTACTTCTTTCTCAGGACTGATTCATCTTTTCTGAAACTTCTCATGTAATGGTTCAGCCATTCCTTCTCCCTACCCAAGGCCTGGTCTACAGTCTTTCACAGCTATTTAGATGTAATTTTTCCCTCAGGCAGAGGCGATGTGATCTGAGGGTGGGGGATATTACCATCTGTTCCTTGTCACAATCACTCTTTGATTACTATGGAGTTGTCTGGTGCCACCACCCCTCTCAGCAGGGAGAATGGACCTATTTGATTAGTTCCCCCCAAGGGTCTAATGGAACACTTCCATTTCAATAGGCATTTGAGGAATTTCCTGAGGCTCTGCTGGGCAGTTCTACCCACCATTCCAGGGAACTCCTTATTTTACCTAGGAGCTCTGAGAGATGGAATGGCAGAGGAGATGCCTAGAGCATTGCTGGAAGACAAAGAATGAATCCAATTGAACACAAATAAGGGTTCGTGTTCAAGCCTACACTGTGGTAGTAAGAACAGCAAAACATCAATTATGTGTCTGCTCTTCTTACTGCATCCACAGAATGCTACCTTGCAACCCTTTTTAAATGGTCCAGAGCCTATTACAGATGGATGAGTCAAAAGAACATTTGTAGGGCTAATAGGAGAAACTCTCTAGCCATCCGGAGAAGAAAACTGCTGTGAGTCACTCGCAGCTGGATGCCAGCTAGGCATGTCATGATGAAGTGACAGATACCTGATCTGGAAGGAGTTTGAGCCTGTGCGTCCTTAAGAAGTAGACAGGATTTTCTCTCACATCAACTTTGCCACCTATAGCTGAGAAATCTGCCAGCAATAGTAATAGAAAGGTGAAATGCTCCCACAAATTCCAAAATATTTCTTCAAACCTATATTCTTACATGAGGCCATCTTGTGTCTGTTCCTCCTGGATCACACCATACCAACTCCTGTCTTCCCAGCTTATTAATCCTCTTGCATCTGGAAAAGGCAATACCTCTGTGTTTTATCAACAAATAACCAACACATTGGAATAATATTAAATTGCTGGTAGCATGACTAGAATATTTCCAACATTGGGAATTTCCATTAAAGTTGATCATAGCAACAGATTATGAACATTCTTTCTTAGTAGTACTTAGCTTCATAGTGGCCAATCTTTACTATAATTCATTCTTTCTACAGCTGCTCTGATACTGTAAGCCAGGGGTCCGCAACCCCCGGGCCACAGACCGGTACCAGTCCGTGACCTGTTAGGAACCGGGCTGCACAGCAGGAGGTGAGCGGTGGGTGAGCGAGCGAAGCTTCATCTGTATTTACAGCCGCTCCCCATCGCTCGCATTACCGCCTGAGCTCCGCCTCCTGTCAGATCAGCGGCGGCATTAGTTTCTCATAGGAGCGCGAACCCTACTGTAAACTGCGCGTGCGAGGGATCTAGGTTGCACACTCCTTATGAGAAGTCAGAATCCGACACTTATTTTAGTCCGCGCGTGGCCTGCCCATTATTTTATTTACCACTTCCGATGGTTTCATCCCAAAACCATTCCCCCCCCCCCCCGGTCCGTGGAAAAATTGTCTTCCGCGAAACCGGTCCCTGGTGCCAAAAAGGTTGGGGACCGCTGCTGTAAGCGTACAGGCTTACAAGAAGTCACTACTCCTCACAGGCAGTGTTTCAAAATGGATTAAGGAAGATCTATTTTTTGAGAACTTTCTTTCTGTCTTAGGATGCAAAGCCAGTTCAGTGTGGTCATTGAACACACTGAGAATTTATCATCTTTCTTAGACTGACATTTAATTATAGCATCAAACCTACTTCTTTTTGCACACATACTAAACTGTATTCTTTCCAGATCATATTTTTAGCCAACTCTCCTCTTCTAAAAAAGTTCAATCCTATTTTGTTTTAAGAGAGCTTATTTTAAATGATACAATCTGCAAATCTAACTAGATCTGCAAATCTAATTCAGTGAAATAAGCTAGAGCTGCAGAGTTGTGTTTGATTGATATGTTGACCCTGACTTTCATATTCTACTTCAGTAGATTTTTTTAATGGTCTCATTATTCAGGGCAGTTTTAGCATCCTTCTCATAAAAATTCCATACTATTGAGGGCTCCGTGTGCTTCACTAGCAAGATTTTCTCTTCCTCCCTCCATGGGAAAAATCTAGCTGCCCAGTGCAGCACAGTCAGAACAAGACAATATCTTGGTCCAAGATGCCATGATTCATTACTCTCAAAAAGCCCCATCAACCACAATCATGGAACTGCAACAACGCAGAAGCATTCACTGTGGTAGTACAAATCGAAATGTTTCAATACGTAGACAGAATTGCAGTAGATGTCACTCAGAAGTTAAAACTCCCATTAAGTCCTCTGGAATGATCTCCTGCCTGACATATGGTTGGCCCCAACCCTGATGACTTTAGAAAAGCATTAAAAACTTGTCTATGAAGGTTCTCAGTCATCCAGGTGGAATTGTCTGTAGCTTGAATCATGTCAACTGGATTTCTATTTTCTCAGTGGAAACGTTTCGCTCCTTATCCAAGGAGCTTCTTCAGTCTGAGCAAAGTTACTAACTTTGCTCAGACTGAAGAAGCTCCTTGGATAAGGAGCGAAACGTTTCCACTGAGAAAATAGAAATCCAGTTGACATGATTCAAGCTACAGACATTAAAAACTTGGTTCTTCCGCAGGCATTGGGGCCAGTATGATAGGAGATGGTGCAAGTTGTAGTACAGTACATATTCAGGGGTCCCAAACGTCTATTAATTTTTGCTACCGTAATTTCATTTTACTTGAATTTCTATTTTATACCGATGTACCCTGCCCAAAGTTGCATTTGTGTGAGCTGGACATCCATAAGGTAAAGGTAAAGGTTCCCCCCGCACATTTGTGCAGTCGTGTCTGACTCTAGGGGCCAGTGCTCATCTCCGTTTGTTAGCCGAAGAGCCAGCGCTGTCCGAAGACACTTTCACAGTCATGTGGCCAGCATGATGCGCACGGAACGCTGTTACCATCCCACGGAAGTGGTACCTACTTATCTACTTGCATATGCATGTTTTCGAATTGCTAGGTTGGCAAGAGCTGGAGCGAGTGCGGGAGCTCACTCCGTCACACGGGGCTAGGGATTCGAACCTCTGAACTTGCGATCTTCCGATTGACAAGCCTGGCGTCTTACCCGCTGAGCCACCACGCCCCTCATTGATATGGACAACCATATCAATCTCTAAAATAAATAAATATTTTAAAGAGGGATTCCAATGTTCAATCTTTTTTACACAGATAGATATGTTAATGAGAAAATTTTTACAGCAGGCTAAAGTCCCTTGAATATCCTTAGCCAAACGACGTTACCTTACAATAATGTGGTTTCAACCTACCAGATTTTCAATTATATCATTGGGCTTTATTTTAACATATATATTCTTTTGGAATGAGACCTTTTATGAATATTGCCTATTTGGAAAGTACATGTGTAACACCTCTGAAATCATGACAAGTTTTAGGGGCCAGATATATTAAACAAGGATCTTCATTTCCCACCTTGAAAACTACCAGAAAAATTTGGTTATTACTAGGTAAGTAATTACAATTTGATATTGAATCACATGAGAAATTGATTTTGTGGAATAACCTAAGTTTAAAAATAGCAGGGAAGATCTTTTACTGGAATGCTTGAGCTACAAAAGGATCAATACTTTAAATCAGTTGATTCCCAATGGTTGTTTTAAAGATTTTGAGAAATTGTGTGTTGAACATGACTTAGCCACAATGTTCACTTAACAGTATGTATGTATGTATTTATTTAATTTTTATCCCGCCTTTATTATTTTTTATAAATAACTCAAGGCGGTGAACATACCTAACACTCCTTCCTCCTCCTATTTTCCCACAACCACCACCCTGTGAGGTGAGTTGGGCTGAGAGTGAGTGACTGGCCCAAGGTCACCCAGCCGGCTTTCATGCCTAAGGCGGGACTAGAACTCACAGTCTCCTGGTTTCTAGCCTAGCACCTTAACCACTAGACCAAACTGGCTCTCATTATGTATATAATGGAAACATGTACGACAGAGCTTTCCAAACTTTTCATGTTGGTGACACTCTTTTTAGACGCATCATTTCGCGACACACTCTTACAGCAGGGCATCATTTCGTGACACACTCTTACAGCAGGGCACAAGGCAGGCACTAGGACCTGCGCGGAATCACAGCAGGTTTGGAGGCAGCAAGGCACAAGGCAGGCACTAGGACCTGCGCGGAATCACAGCAGGTTTGGAGGCAGCAAGGCAGCAAGGCACAAGGCAGGCACTAGGACCTGCCTGGAATCCTGGCAGAGCTCGGAGGCAGCAGCAGCCGCGACACACCCAGACACTGCAGCCAACACACTAACGTGTCCCAACACACAGTTTGGAAAGCTATGATGTACGAATTCAACAGCATGGCCTGGATGCTCCAACAGCCACCAAGGTGCCTGCAATTTTAGGTTCCTTAATAGATGCAGCATTTCAACAGACACCAACAATTCAATTCTATAAGGAATTTTTAAAAGTAAAATTAATATTAGTTATATGCCTGAATTGTGGAACTAAAAATTGGAATATCCAGTTTTTGAAAATCCATGCATCCAGTGTTAAGAAACATAAAATATACTTCTTACAATTTAAAATGAAATTTATTTATTTATTTGTTTATTTGTTTTCTATCCCTTTATTATTTTTTATAAATAACTCAAGGCGGCGAACATACCTAATACTCCTTCCTCCTATTTTCCCCACAACAACAACCCTGTGAGGTGAGTTGGGCTGAGCGAGTGACTGGCCCAAGGTCACCCAGCCGGCTTTCATGCCTAAGGCGGGACTAGAACTCACAGTCTCCTGGTTTCTAGCCCATTGCCTTAACCACTTAATTCTTTATTGTTACTGGCCTCTCAAAGGTTTTTAAAAAGGGGTGGATATTAGATTTTTTGTGTTGGCATTATAAGAAATGAGAAGATTCTTTAACTCATATAATCTGATCTTGTCCAGCTATAGCCTTGTTTTGTTTCAAATTCTATATATGTCGATACAATTTTGGGAAGAAATATTATAATTAAGGAATTTTATTATATTTCAATATAACATAGTGATGTTGAACTATATTCCTAAAACATGGAATATGTCATTTCAGGAGGCCTGGAGCATGACATACTTTTACAACACTGGAAGGAAACTGTCCCCCTTGATTTTAAGAAATAGATAGGATATAATTCTGTTATCTAGGATATGTCTGTTATCTATTTTTGAAAAGTTTATGTGTTATAAAAATGAAAAGATGAAGCAATGTGTTTCTGTATGGTCTAGATTCAGTGATAACCTTTAGGACTGAATTAATTTTATAACACTATCTATAGTTATTATATGGAACTGTTTTCTGATTTCTTTTTAGTCACAGTTTATTTTAATCATTATAATATATCTACATTTTTTTCCTTCACTGTATAATCATTATCTCTTTTTTCTGTTGGTTCTGTAGTTTTTTGTATTTCATTATTAAATTAAATATATTAAAGTTATTAATTAAATTAAATATATACTGTATATAAAAAGTGCAATTCCAGAGTTTGCATTCCAGTAAAAAATCAATGGCATCACTCACAGCATCTCTACTCAGGATTCTAAAAAGTGTTCTGGTTTGAAGAATTTTCAGGAATTCTGAAAATAAATCAAGATTTTTGGCTCCACATTTCAATCAAAGATTTGGCTCATACATGCTGGCTAACCCACAATTGGCTGATCACAAACTTCTCACTATAACCTAGGTTTATAAACCATAAACGCTAATCCAAAATTAAACAAACCACATTATGGCTTAACATGATGAGTGAACCAGGTCTTTAAAAATGCACATTTCTCCCCATATCAGTTCCACTATGGTTATTCTTCCTATATCATAAAGGCTAATCCAGAAGGATCCTTTTTCCTGACTTGTAACTGACACAAGCAATCACTTGATTGGTTCACACATCATATAAAATCATAATTTGTTTACATTGCTAAATAAACCACAGTTATCACAGTGGTTTAGTGTGGGTTAAACATTATTTGGCTTTGGCTTTAGTATACAATATGAACCTAGTCACTAGCTCAAAGCTTTCCAAACTTTTCATGTTGGTGACACACTTTTTAGACATGCATCATTTCGCAACACACTCTTACAGCAGGGCATCATTTTGTGACACACTCTTACAGCAGGGCACAAGGCAGGCATTAGGACCTGCGCGGAATCCTGGCAGGGCAGGTTTGGAGGCAGCAAGGCACAAGGCAGGCACTAGGACCTGCATGGAATCACAGCAGGTTTGGAGGCAGCAAGGCACAAGGCAGGCACTAGGACCTGTGTGGAATCCTGGCAGGGCTCGGAGGCAGCAGCAGCCCCGACACACCCAGACACTGCAGCCGACACACTATTGTGTCCCGATACACAGTTTGGAAAGCTCTGCACTAGCTCCTATTTCAGAAGACAAAAGTTATCTAAGAACATTGACGATATCCACTAGCATAGCCTACAAGTTAATGTACAACTACATCAAGAAGATCTGGAATTCCTGCAGATAGATTGCTGAGCTTTGGGAAATTGGAGATAGTGCACCATTAATAAGCTTTATTTTTTAATTCACTGATTATATGAACTGTAAGCCAACAACCATATTTCAGGTAGAGGGATGGATTCAAAGGGGTTTTTGCACCAAAGGAACAGATGCTGCTCATAAGACAAATTTCCCTTCCCCTATAGCTTCCTGTAAGCCTCCCTCAATTCTGTTCTGGGGGTCTTTGAGGAGGTACTGGAAGAAGAAATGTTGACCATGCACAAACAGAATTCTGCTCACACAGATTAGATTCAAGAATCACACTAAACCATAGTTTGTTAAATAAACTACAATAGCTAGCTTCATTCATAACATCTGGTCATAAACCATTGTTTATACACCACAATGAATGTTTGCACCCAACACTATATTACATTTTTGTGCTATGCATGGAATCAGTTATAACAGGCAGTTTTCTTTATTCTTCCATAAACAGATGTCTGAAACAAGGAACTAGAAAAACATGGACTAAAGATCAAACAAGTGAACAAAGTAATGCTTTTTACACCTTAATAATTCTAACATCATATTTATTTGGATTTATAGCTAGCTCCATTCAGGATGCTCAGAGCAGTTAGCAAATGCAAGGGTCAGCAAAAACAGTAAGATTTATCTAAGTCATTTAGATTTCTCCAGCTTAACTCAGAGCCCTATAAATCAATGCAATAAAAAGGAATGAGTCATAATGCCCCCATAGCAATGCCAAAAATAACATGACTGTCTTATTAGGGTGGCCATCCATCCTATTTTAGTTCTCCTACCTCCAGACTCCCTTATGCCCTCTAACATGGCAAATCTGTCACATCCTGTCAGTTAAGTCTCTAACACTTCAGGATTAAGCTAATACTATTAGACACCCATGTCCAATCCACTTACAGACATTTCAGATGCTCCAAAAGCAGCAGTATTTAAAGCCCCAAACCCGGTAAGGTGGTGGCATTTTGGATCATAACAATCAACTATTGAAACATCAGAATATAATGTTAGCTCATCACGTACTATAGGGTAAAAGCTAAATGTGTATTCCCATCTATGAAGATCTAAACAGCTTAGAGCCAAATTATGCTTTGCATAATCTTCCCATATGAACAATTCACCTGTAGTTTAGGAATTCCATTCAGAGCCTTATTTTACATCCAACTACTGAAGGAGCCTACATTAGCGGGCCCTGTGGCAGCACCTTTATGAACTGACTTGTCTGAAGATCAAAATTCTGCTCCTTTGCAATTAACAGGTGCCTATTTTAGGAATACAACAGCCTGCATCTCAAAGCTAGCGATTTTAATAGGACTCCAAGATCAGCAGAACAGCTGAAGTAGCATTGCTAACAATCCATAAGGAAATACTCTGATGTCTCCACATAGGAAAGCATGACTACATCTGTAAAGACCACATCCAACAGCAGACCACTGATTGGTCCAAGACGCTCACAGCTCTGAAACTCTGACA
This sequence comes from Charina bottae, assembly GCA_023362775.1. Classification (NCBI taxonomy): domain Eukaryota; kingdom Metazoa; phylum Chordata; class Lepidosauria; order Squamata; family Charinaidae; genus Charina; species Charina bottae. Next base: position 124,545,046 of record JALMGJ010000002.1, on the reverse strand, counting down.
GAAAGAAGCTGCAGGCACTAGATAAATTCCAATGCTTCCTGGATTTTCCCTAACTGCCAAGTATTTCCAATTAACTGTGCCTCCATTTCTTTCTTCTTGATTTTTTTTTCTCCTGTTACAGAGTGACTTCACCACAATTGGCAATGGTTGCTTTGAATATCTCATATGGGTACTGTCTATCAGCCATATTGTTTGTTCATAATAGATGTAATATATGATAGAATGTAATGGTAGAGCAATTGTCCCTTTAACTGATTAAACCCCATTTCCAATGGGAAGAGGGGATGCAGGACTGAGACAAAGATTTTCTGACAAAGAAAGATCACCAGCTGATTTGGAACAAGGACACTGCTAGCAAGAAAAGGGTCAAGCATCCCACCTTTCCATCACTTCTCTGCTCCTATTCACCTCCCCCATGTATGCTTATGCATAATATGTAATATGTGCTCAAGTGATAGGATACAGCTGACATTGGCTGAGTCTGAAAAGCAAAGAAGGGTCAGATCTGTTTTTCCAGGCCCACACGCTTCAAAGGTATTTCTCCATGCACGTATACTGACAGCCTCTTTGTTTCGGACTTTCCCCAAGACTTGATTTGAGGCTTGACTTTTCACTTTGTCTCTGTGCTAAGTGTTTTGCTTAACTAGCAGCTGTTATAATATTTGAAAAGGTAATAAAACAAAGGCATACAATTTTATCCAGGAAAATGAACTTACCTGACTTCCCCCCCCCCCCAAGACTGAAGAATATAGATTTTTGTTGTGTATCTTCTCTACTCCCTCCTGGCTTCATCTGTTACACCATATATTGTACTTAGCTCCCAAAATTATCCCCCTTTGAGATAAGAAATATGCAATGCTTCTGCTTAGCTGGCCATTTGCAAAGGAGAGACAGCTGGAGAAAGGGGAAAGGATTCACTAGATTTAGGGATCAGCAGAAGATCCCTTTAGCCATGATGCTCATTTCTACACAATCGACTGTCAACTCCCAAGCCACCTGTCCTCCTTCTTGCCCATCTCATGGGCCAAGGATGTACTTTTAAAATAAGGAGGAACAGTTCTGAACACAGAAATAGTAAGAGAAAGTTATAAACTATGTTCACACAACACACTCATAGTTTGTTCAATTAACCTAATTTTTGTGGTGCATGAGGTCTGTTTGTTTGTTTTGCCTTCAAGCCATTCTTGGCTCCTGGTGACTGCATGTACATTTTCTTGGCAACATTTTCAGAAGTATGTCTATGAAGGTTCTCAGTCATCCAGGTGGAATTGTCTGTAGCTTGAATCATGTCAACTGGATTTCTATTTTCTCAGTGGAAACGTTTCGCTCCTTATCCAAGGAGCTTCTTCAGTCTGAGCAAAGTTGGTAAGGGAATCCTAAATATGTTTCTAGGTAGCTGTGTGACCTTACACCTGGGGCTAGGTCATGGTTTTCAGAAGTGGTTTGCCATGGCCTTCTCCCTTGGACCAATAGAAAATAACTGCCCCAAAGTCACACAAATTTTGCATTTAGTACCCTCTCCTTTTGCTATCACTTCCATCCTCCTCAAAGTATTGTTTTTAATTTAAAGGGGTAACATTGGAGCTGAGTTATCTGTTTTTGTGTTTTTTCTCTGATACACAGCTCCAACTGCGTATATGTACGTATGTATGTATATTTTCCACTCAATCGTGTCCAATTCTTGGAGACTGCCTGGACAAGTCCCTGCAGTTCTCTTGGCAAGGTTTTTCAGAAGTGGTTTGCCATTGCCTCTTTCCTAGGGCTGAGAGAAAGTGACTGGCCCACGGTCTCCCAGTTTCTAGCTTGCCATTTATTTATTTGTTCGTTTGTTTGCATGAAGAGAATCAGTTTGGTCTAGTGGTTAAGGCTCCAGGCTAGAAACCAGGAGACTGAGAGTTCTAGTCCCACCTTAGGCACAAAAGCCGGCTGGGTGACTTTGGGCCAGTCAGTCTCTCAGCCCACAATGTCAGGCTCGGGCGAGAAGCTGGTCAGTTAATTCCTGTCGTCTCGTCCATATACTCTTCTATGTGGAAAGTGAAGGCCAAAGTGGTCCCAGTGGTGGTAGGAGCACTCGGGGCTGTGACTCCTAAGCTGGGAAAACGGCTCCAACAGAACCCAGGAACATCATCAGAGCTCTCTGTCCAGAGGAGTGCAATGCTAGATACTGCGCAGAACCCTCAAGCTTCCAGGCCTCTGGTAGAGGACCTGAGGTTGAGGAAGACATATACCACCCATAGGGGTGAGAAGGGATTTTTTTAATTGCATGAATGAAACTGTCCTGCACCTTTCAGGCTGTAGCTCCTGATACAAGCATTTTTATTATAAAATAAACATAGAAAAATCTGCAAGAGTAGAGAAATTCAAAAGGCTGTTCCTACTTCTAAGCCCATCAAGGACACTGTGGTCCCACTTTGCTATGTTACTTCAGCATGGAAAGGCATCTTTTTAGCATGTTACTGAAGATTGTTTTTTTCTTTTTTAAAAAAATACAGGCATCATCTGTTTAAGATTATAGTCCCTCAGAAAGCACCTTATATCCCAGTTGGTAGAAGAGAAGTTGCTAAATGCTAACAGCCAGGCAGATACTACAAACGGATTCCAGCTGCTCTTCCTGCTGAAAAAGGCAGGCACATATTTTCAGTTCAGAAATTGAATTCATGTTAGCATTGACTTTGCAATGTTCTTTGGGAGCAATTAGTAAGTAATTTGGGGAACAGAGGCATCATTACAGGCTTTTTTTCCTTTTTCCTTTAATTTCCAACCTGCTTAACAAGAGCTTCACCCCATCTTCAATGACTAGCACAGGGGTGGGGAACCTCTTTTCTGCCAAGGGCCATTTGGATATTTATAACCAGGGACCAGGTGGGGGGCGGGGTTTCTGGGATTTCCATGGACCAGGGGCCAGAGTTTGCGGGCGGGAGCCAATCACAAGCACTGGGGGGCGGGGTTTGCGGGTGGGAGCCAATCACGTGGAAGGGGCGGGGTTTGCAGGCAGGAGCCCCGCGGGCCTTAGGCGAGAGCCCTGTGGGCCTTATACGGCCCGCAGGCCTGACGCTGCCCACCCCTGGACTAGCATATATATCATGGGAAGACTGAGTGGCTGTGGGTTCATGGCCCAACCTGTTCTGGGGACTTACTGATTTGAGCTTTGGATGAGGTTGCACTTCTCTAGACAGTTCTAGTGTGCAATTGTGGGGTTGGGGGATTTATGGACTCACCGCTACTGCTTGAGAAAAGGGGGTAACTGTGGCCAAAACGTCTTTGCACAGATCCATCCAATTACAGCTTTTCCTAGATCAGGAGGCCCTACTCACAATCAGTCATATCTTATATCAACTACAGTACCACAATAAATACTCTACATGGGGCTGCCCATGAGGACCACTCAAAAGGTACAACTGGTCCAGAATGCAACAGTATGAGTAGTTGTGGCATGCCCTAGTAGTTATCAGTACAGTTCCAGGTGCAATTCTTGGTGCTGGTTATCATCTATAAAGACCTACATGACATACGGCCTAGAAATTTGCAGGACTGCCAATCTCCCATTGTATCTGCCCACCCAGTAAGATCAGACTTTGATATACCACAGGTCCCATCTATTAAGCAGCAGCATCTTACGGGACCCAGGAGGCATGCTTCTCTATTGCCCTGCCTCCATCTGGAACAACATGCTCCCCCAAAATTTACACAGCCCCAATCTTGGCTGCCTTCAAGAGAGGGCTGAAGACCCGGCTCTTTCCACAGGCACTGGCTGAGCGTGTTAGGGGTAGCCGCCAGTGAAAGTAAATATGTTCAAGTATTGTTGTTTTCCCTGCCATGGTTGTTGGAATCTTGTTTTAAGTGATGTTTTGCTTTTAACCCATTAGCCAGACAAAGTCATGTATGAGTAGGTGACTATACAACTTGAAATTATAAATAAATGAAATTATATAAATACAATTTTAAAATATGAGGTTTTATTTTCAGGTACATGGGACTTACAGGTTATTTAGTGACATAAATATGCTCCTGATGAACATTAGCAAACAAGGCTTCAGAATATTTTAGTAATAAATTAGAGAAGTATCCTCCTACTTAGTATTTTTCAAATTCATTGAACTCAAGTTGGTCCATAGTCCAGGCTGAACTAAAGTTACTACAAAGCAAGAAAACTGTAACTGTAATCCAAGTCAGTTAATGGAAATAAGCATTAATCTACTCAGCACAGTTAGCATACATCAGCCGTCTTCAAGTCAGGGGCATCTGCAATAAGGGGTCAAAAAAGTAAAGATGGTGGTCTTCAATTATATGGTGGTAGCCACCATCTTGACTTTTCTGACTCCCCACAATCCTACTTCATGTTAATATAAGGAAATTAAGTGGATACAATTACATAATGAATTCAAATTGACTTACAATCTTACGTGTATATATATATTTGGAAGTAAATCTTACATTATCATGTAGTTTGGTTTGGCTTAAGCTGTGTTTATACTCAATTAACTAGTTTATTCTAAACACCATCTAAAGCTAAGCTAGGTGCATACACACATTTGAATCTGTTCTATGACTTTACCCATTTAGCTGATATCCCAAACTAAGCCACAATGTGGTTTGTTGGATTTTGGTTTAGTGTGTTGTGTGAACCTGCCTATTATCTCTAAACCCTGATTTATGGCTTAGTGCAATGTGTGAACTCAGCTAGGCTTCAATCAAGGAAGGATGAGAACTCAACATTGCCATCCCTATGTGGGTCCAGGGAAACCTCTGTTCCTTTTGAGGTTGCTGAGAACTGGTCCCAACTTCTTCATACTAACCAGGCTGCAGGGATTATAGTTCTTCTGAAGGAGCACAACATTCCTATGTCTGCACCAACACCAGCCTTGGCTTTTCCAGCCTTACTGATCTATCATATACAGTACAGCATTCATTGACCTACCATATCTGGTTATAGGTAAGAAGAGCAAGAAGCAATTAAACAATCATCTTCAAGAGGAGAAACTAACTTGATTCTAAAAGATGGCCTCTTGGGATTAGTAGCAAAAGGTTTGAAAGTTCTTCTAGTTCCCTTTTGTTTTGAATTAACGCTATCCTAATGGGAAATAGTCTTCAAAACATGTAATTAAATATAATGAACAGAAATAGGATTTTAGGTACTGCTCTAAAGATAGAAAAGTGTATAGCTCCTGAAAATATCTTTATAAACTGTTTATCAACACCAAAGTAGCTATAGTTTCACAGCAACTTTATTGTAAACTTTAATATTTTTGATTGAAACTGAAATTATTCCCAAGTAATCAAGCAAAGCAGAAATGCACAATATTCTAATAAACAAAAGTAAGCCTCACTGAACTCAATGGGAGTTGTTTGTAACTAAGTGTACAGAAGATTGGTCCTATTAACCAAAATCATGAATTTGGAACACAGAGTACAGCATCCATTTCCTGTATTGTAGAATACAGAGCTAATCTTGTCAGCTATGCAAATGTTACAAGGCTAGCATAGCGAGGACACTATTTTTTCCTGCTTGCTTCTATAGGCCCTTTTGCTATGCATTTCCAGGCTGACCAGATGCAAAAGAAAACAGTGATGGTAATATTCATGGCTGCAGGTTACACAAGTAACATCAGCTGCTCAACTACACTCATCCATATCTCAGCATCTCTCTGCATCTGCTCCCCAATTTTTTTTCAACAGTCTGATATTTAGCAAAAAATGCTTTTCCAAGCTTAACCAGTAAGTGGTCAGAAAAGATCCTTCTGCCTTAACCCAGCTAATCGTTGCAAGCACAAAAGTATGCTGTTAGATATTCACAATAGGTATGCAAAATCTTTATTCCATTTCAGTTGCATTTTATTATTAACGTTTGCTTCTTAAACTATTAATACTATTGCTACTATTAATAGTAAAAGAAGAGACAGACAAGCTCCACCTTTAGAAGAAAATCTGCCTATGAAACTATATATCAGCCGTTGGTGATGGATTAAAAAAGAGAGAGAGAGAGAGAGATATTGAAACTCTTCTCTCCATCCAATACAACATTTGTTGTTTTAGAAATTAAATTCCCCCTCCCATCAATACCAGAGCTCATCTCATTAGCGGCGGGGGTGGGTAAATGTTACATCAGAAGATTGATGGGGCATTTTAGAATGCAATCAGCACACTAACAAGAGTGTACAACTCTATAGGCAGGCATGCAAATCGCATGAAGCGGCGCGGGACACACAGGAATTTGCCAGGGGACTTCTTCAAGGGGGAAGGGGATCTCAATTCAGGACTATGCGGGGAGTCCTGTTCTGTTCAGGTAAGAATTCCCAAAGGGCAGAGCAGTTGTCTGAACGAAAAGCAGCTTTACCAACAGCGCGATGCCACGAATGTCACTGTTTCAACCCAGCTGCCGCCGCAATCCTTGCACAGGAGGAAGAGGAGGCAGGGCCCCCGGCGAAAAAGCCACACTCCCAGCAGTCAGAGCTTGCGGTAGGGGACGTGCAGGGAGGTTCATTCTCCTGACCCTCAAACTCCCGGGAAACTCCTCGGCAGCCAGAGAAAACACCACCACGGGAGCAGCCTGCCTAGCAGAGAGCGGCGGGTCAGCGGCGAAAGGGCGCATGAGGGGGACTACAGCAGGGTCCCGCCGCTCGCCTAGCCTAGCCCCGGGGAGCAGCCGCCGCCGCCGCCCGCGACTCGCTCGCCCGGAGTTGGAGCGCGCGCAGCCCTGCCTTGCGGATTCCCCGCATCTCCCGCAACCCCCCGCGCTCGCTCCGCCTTACCGGATTTCGGGGGATATCTGTAGATGGAATTGGACGGGATGTCCACCTCTTCCACTCCGGCGTTCTGCCGGCTGGTGAGCGCTCCCATGCTTCAGGCGCAGCGGCAGCGGGCATCCGGGATGAGGGTGAGGGTGGCGGGCGGGGGGGCTTCCTAGCTCGCCCCGTCGTCCGCCGAGCTGGAGTCGGCGGCGGGACACGCGGGTCAGTCGTTCGCTCCTCCCGCCACGGCGCTGCTCCCTCACTGAAGAGGCTGCCGCATTGACTTGCCTCCTGCTGCTGTCCCCAGGGGGGTGGCGGTGCCTACTGCTCCCGAGCCGGGGAGGGAGGCAGCCATTTCGCCCACTCTCCCCATCCACCACTTTTGCCAGAAGCACCGCGGGGACAGGCTGAGGGGAGCCGCGCTAGTGGTGGTCCTTTGCGGAGCACTGCAGCCGCCAAGTTGGGGGGAGAAAGGGCGCGCGCGGGCCAGCCCGCGCAGCAACTAGCTCTCGTCTGGCGGCGGGCGTCGCTGCTACAAGTGCAAGCGGGAACCCCAGGAGCGGCGGCGGCGGCATCTCCGCTCACTGCAGTAGCTTTGCAAGGATCTGGGCGCCGCCTTGACGTTGGCGGTGGCGGCTCCGTCCTCCAGCCAATGGGGGCAGCCACGAAAGGAGGCTGACTGCTCAGCAGCCAGCCCGGCGGCGTTGGTTTCGCGGCCCCCGCGGTTCCTTGCCCCTCCGTCTCTTTCAGCTATCAACCCAAGTTCACCTTGGAACAAATTAAAAAAAATAGGCCATGTTGGAAAGGCGGTGGAGAAATGCCTCGAGGAAAAGCTTATCACCTAAAGAACATGAAAAGTTTGCGGAGAACGCTAACACCGGAAGCTTCCCGTCATCAGTTCTCAGGCGCCTGCCTGGAATTACCTTCGTTCGTCTCATTAAAAATAAAACGTGCCAGCCGCAAGACGGGAAGAGAGGCCTGCTAGTCCGGCTGGGCCAAGAGAGGAAGGAACCTTTTTTTAACAGAATGCCGTTATTTCCCCGTTTGTTACAGTTATGGAGTTGCTGCACCAAACCATTTCTCATTTCTACCAGGTATTTTCTTGCAAGGACATCCATAATCCTATGCCCATACCAGCAGATCGATCATCACTGTTGGGATGTAATTGGACATCTACATAGTTGACCCCCTCATCTCAGCCTCTCTCCCCGTTAAATCTTACACCCTCCCCAACACAATAGAAGTTGTAAAATGTGCAGGGTTTGTACTTATTTTCCCCGCATAATGGGGGGGGGCATATTCTGAAGGGGGCCACAACATTGTGGGCCACAACATATTCTTAAGTAAATCACTGGCATTCAGTCCTCCTATCATGGTTCTATTCCTGAATTTTGTAACACTGAAATAAGCCCACTATTGTAATATCAGCTACCTGGTGTTTATAACAATAAAGGATGTTGTTTGCCATTAAACTTTCAGTATCAGGATTCATGAATTTAGCTAAGATTGTATAAGGGAGTTGTCCCTAAAAATAATGGTTCAGAAACTGTTCCCTAAATTAATTAATTAATTTATTTATTTATTTATTTATTTATTTATTTATTTATTTAATTTATCCCCGCCCATCTCCCCGAATAGGGGACTCGGGGCGGTTTACAAAATAGTAAAATCTTTCACATATCTGTTTCCCCTCCCCAGAATGCATGTCTTAAAGCAGAGCTTTCCAAACTTTTCATGTTGGTGACACACTTTTTAGACATGCATCATTTCGCGACACACTCTTACAGGCACTACGACCTGTGCGGAATCACAGTAGGTTTGGAGGAAGCCAGGCACAAGGCAGGCACTAGGACCTGCGTGGAATCCTGGCAGGGCTTGGAGGCAGCAGCAGCCACACTGCAGCCGACACACTAATGTGTCCCGACACACAGTTTGGAAAGCTCTGTCTTAAAGGCATACTGGACTTTTTTTTTAATGTGGAATGTCTGGTTGCTGAACTCCCTCCTATGCACACACACAGAAAAAGTTCCCCTACTCTGTAAATTATAAGGTAGGCAAAGGTGAGACGTGGCATCAGTTCCAAAATGGCATTTTGGTAACATTAGGTTCTGGAATTCTAATGCAAAAGTAAATAAAAGTCACATACCATTGTAGAAAATACCTGCAGTTCTGCCTGACACTTGGGTATTCTGGAAGGCAAAAGTCATCCCCTCCGAAAATAAACAAAGGCAGGGATAGGGAACAAAGCACAAAGGAACATGCATACAACTCTGAAGGTATGACACTACCTTCAGGGGAATATGAAAAAGATAAAACTTGGACCCATGATTATAGAATGACAATATCTTCTAGATGTACCATGACATAATTATAAGGAGCGGTACATCTGAAAACAGACTTTATACATCAAGTAGATCTGAGCTGAAAATGTTTACTTGAAAGTAAGTACCATTTAGTTCAGTGGGATAGTCAGCCTATTTGGGATTGCGGCCTAATGTGTTTTAGGAGATTCTCTGCTCTAATCACAGCAATACACAGTACACACATTTTTATTCAAAGAGAGATCCTTTGGGCTGCAGTGGAAGGTAACCAGCATTTGTTCTGGTACCGTTGACTGCACCTTTAAGAGCATCAGAGGGATACACAGATGAAACCTTTCCCACTACAAGGTAGGAACCTCCTCAACCATTGGGGGAGTCCAAAGGGGAGGAGAGAAAGGAATCGGCATCTTCAGTGGTTCAGTCTTGAATCTGAGAGCTTAAAGTACAACCTTCATCTATTCCTCACTTCACATGGCATTAAAAGTAATAGTTCATGTCTGAGCCTGTGCCTTGCTTGAGAACTCCATCTATCATCGAAGTTGTAACCAGGAGGAAAAGACCACCTTTCCAATATTGGTTGTGTTTACATAAGATTGATTATGCGCTATCAAGTTGGTGTTGACTTTTAGTGACCAGTTGGATAGATTTTCTCCAGGATTCACATCATATACTGAGCCATAACTTAAGCAAACATACTTTAGCCTAGCATGCATGCAAACCAAGCCCTGGTGGTTGGTTGGTTTACAATTCAGGATGTCATGTGAATTTAGAAAATGGGGTAAACTGAGTAACCCATAATTTCCAGTTAAGCTTGCTCCAACAATTACTTCTTTCACTGAGAAAATGCATGTTTTATTCTCATGTGACCATTTCAGTGAGTGAGATTCTATGAACTTTAGTACAACTCTTCCCCCAGAAAATGTCAATTGCCATATCATGCTGTTTTGAATGAAGCAATTATATATTTATTTTCACATCCAGATGATTGCTGATTTTAGTTTATTGCCATTATCAAACACACTTTGGTTTCCTGGTACTGTCACCCTCATCCCTGCACTTTTCTAAGTGGATCCCCCTGAATATGGAGGGAATCACCCTCTGGTAAAAAGGGTATAGTCCTATGTCCCCCTATTTGAGGAGGCTCCATTACATCAGAGTAAATGCAGAAGTAGGATGCAAGTCTGCAAAGAGATGGATAAACCTGAATAAAGGTTGATTGCTGAGCCCCCCCCCAAAACAAAAGGCAGAGGCTAGCATGGTTGCAAAGTACAGTCAGGAGGAACTAACCCTTGAACCTCTCACTCAGTAGTGCCTATACCAAATGCTTTTCTCTAGGGTTTCAGGCAGAGTCTGGAGACGCCAGCAATGGGATCGGGGACCTTTGCAGGAAAGCATATGTGCCACTACTGAGCTATAGCCCTTGTCACTTTATGACTAACAAAATGTACAATGTAATATATTGTTATGCTATTTTTCTGATTCAGGATAACACACACACACACACAATCTATCTAAAACCCCAAAGAAAAAAAGACAAAAACAGATGCAGCTGATAACTAAATTCCAACATCATCAGCCTAATCCTTGGCTGGATTAGACTTGCCTAATTGCATAAAATGAGACTGTAAATATACATTCCACAAAATCCTTTCTGAAAAATGGAAAAAGAATCCTTTTCTGAACTGGCATAGAGAGAGGAAGAGTATTTATTGCACTTATTTCAGTTCCTACTCTCTATATTCCAGGTGGGTGTAGGATTCTATTATTAACAGGTCAAGGAATATTTAAATGTCCAAGGGAGAAATGGAGCATCGCTGCATTGGCTTCAATGTTGTTTATGCCTACAGAAAAACCCGCCCCACCCGGTTATGCAGAGAGGGCTTGCTACGGACCCCGTCTACAAGAGAATTCCATCTGACGGGGTCCAGGAGGCGGGCCTTCTCAGCAGTGGCACCCGCCCTCTGGAATATTCTGCCCCTGGAGGTGAGGCAAGCCCCCACACTTATGATCTTCCGAAAGCAACTGAAGACCTGGCTCTGCCACCTCACTTGGGATGGGAAGAGTGACAGCTCCTCATGGGGATGGCTTGCGCCATAGAGTTCTTTTAAATATGACATCAGAGCCTCTTGGGTTCTATATATTTTTAATTAACTTAACTTATGGTTGGTTATATATATTGTTTATTGTATTTTATATGTTTTTATATCTTTTAATTGCTAACTTGTTGTAAACCGCCTAGAGTCCCCTCTATGGGGGGAGATGGGCGGTGATATAAGTTGGAGAAATAAATAAATAATAAATAAATAAAAACAGGTTGTCCTAATCAATCTGCAGGGACAGGTAGTCCCTCCACTGTTTAAAATCTGGACTGGAATTTGTATTTATTTTATTTTATTTTAATACATTTTTTCTTTTCAAAGGATACCACAGTAGCATATAGAAAAATAAAAAGAGCTTCAGTGAAAAACAGTTTAAAGCAGAGGAATAGAAGAGCATACCATACAAGAGGGCATTGAATGCAATTACCTTTTGAGGGGCGAAAGTGTGCATTTTTAACTTTAATGACTGTCATAAAATATTAAAAATACTAAAAAATATAATCTAAACTTTCTTTCATTGCATCATATAGGTACTTTGAAAAAAATACAATATAAAAAATAATACATTAATGTTACTTTTGCATGAAAGACTGTGGTGTTTTGTATCACAAGTTATTCCCGTGTGAAAAATATAGTTGGCTTTACTGTTTGGGAAATTAGATTGAGGAAAACTGTCCATTTTGTCTATTAATTTGTTCATTTGTGCACCTTTAATTAGCTATTAACTAATCTAACTATTCATTAATGATCTGTATAGCTTTGTCCCATATTTTTTTCTTCTAGGAAGCATTTAAGTAACATGTAACTAACGCACCTGATTTTAATATCATTCTTCATTGCACAAAAGCTGGTGCCTTATAATAAAATGTGTTAGTCTTATAAGGTGCTATCAGACTCTTTCTTATCCTCTGCTAGAAAATGTGAGATTATCTAACAATAGTATAGTCCACAGCTGGAAGTAATCAGAATAGAGAGCTACTGTATTTAGGGAAGCTTTCAGTTGTCTGTGGTTTTGCACTGCTTTTTTCTTCGAAGCAGAGGCTGTGCTCATGCAAATAAACTAGTTAACTTCATCTTAGCTTAGTGTGTTGTGAAACTTGGGTCTGCATAGTTAATTTGTGGTTTAAGGTTATGATTATGGTTAGTTTATGGCTCATACAAACCTAGAACATTCAGTGGAATAAACTATAGCTGGTTTAGCAGAATAACATCCATTTTGTGGGAGTTGCACAAATTAACTATGCAGACCCAAGTTTCACAACACACTAAGCTAAGATGAAGTTAACTAGTTTATTTGCATGAGCACAGCCTCTGCTTCGAAGAAAAAAGCAGTGCAAAACCACAGACACCATAAGCTTCTGGCTCCAGTTCAAAGGGCCATTCATTACCAATAAGGCCGTACATGGCTTGAGCCTCTGCTACCTTTTTCATAGTACTCCCTGCCCTGTGGAACACCCTTCCCCTGGCAATCTGGCAGGCCCCCACCCTTTTAGCCTTCTGGAAGGCCATCAAGACCTAGCTCTTCCCCCAGGCACTGGGGAAGAGTGAGATTGGAGCCTGCCTGTGGGTGGTTTGTTGGGGGCATCCCAGGTGGATGGCTGAGGCACCGGGTTTTTGTCTTTGGTTTTATGGTCTTTTACTGGGTTTTTTTTTTTGGGGGGGGTATTGTTGTCAGCTGCCCAGAGTTGTGCTCTAAGATGTGTGGCCATACAAGTCAAGTCAAGTCAAGGTCTTCTTGAGGTAGAATCATCCCACCCTACATGGTCTCACTGGAAGAGGAGTCTGGGGGGCCCGTCCCCTTGAAAGATTAGGGGCCTTGGGGGCTTGGAGGCTGACCTTTACTGTAGCAACACCCTCACACACCCCCGTCACATTAGCCCGCACTTTGCTATCCTTCAGAAAGGTTGTGAAAACTGCCCTTTCCTGGACAGCATTTAGGGTGAAAGGTTTTTACTTGTATACAATGGCATACATGGAGGTTGTGCTAGGAATGCTATTATGGTTTTATTGTTTTAATATTGTACTCCGTCTAGAGTCTGCTGAATCAGGCAGCATATAAATCTTTGTAATAAAACCACCAACCATGGATAAGCACCTTATGCAAACACAACTAAATAATAAGGTGGCTTTATGATTTTACAACTTATTTTGCTTAAGGTCTTTTTCTTTTTGATTTGTGGTTTGCCCTTTCCTTTTACTTAGGTTGCTAAATCCCTTGACCTTGCCCCTCCCCCCACATTTAATATGCTTCCTTCTAGTCCATGGGTGTCCAACCTTTTGGCTTCGCTGGGCCACATTGAGTGAAGAGGAATTGTCTTGGGCCTCACATAAAATATATAATATAGTTAATGTATATAAGTAATAAAACGTCATTTATTTTTTAATATTTTTATTATAAAATTTTAAAAAAGAGGGCAACATAAAACTAGTGGGATATTTGACCTTGTTTTTGTGAAACTAATGCATCAATGTCTGGTTCCATGAAAGTGGTTGCAATTCTCAGTGAGTTCTCAAGGTGCTCATCAGAAATTTTAATTCTAATTTTATTCTTTGTGTGTTTCATCCTTGAAAATAGTTGCTCACAAATGTACGTGCCGCCAAAAAGCAATGTCATGAATAAGGCGTGATTGTGAAGCGAGGGATATGTTTCTCTGGGAAGATAGGTCTTATAAAAGCCCAGTAGAGAGACAAGATCAAATTTTTCTTTGAGTTGAATGTCTGATTGCAACTCTATGCATTCCATTTGAAAATTCGGAGGTAATGTAGTTACAGTATGTCGACTGAAAATGGAGTCGAAAATATACCAAAATATTGATGATTTTTCCGGAAATCTTGAAACCTGTTCTCAAAATCCTGTATCGTACCGAAAAGCAAGGCTGCATATTTCTCGCTGTTCACAGGACTGTGTTTAGCCAACATATTAAAATGTATAAAATTATTTTCCATAACTTGAGCTTGCCATACTTTAAGTTCATTTCAAATGCTGTTACGGTTTGAAACATTGCAGTGATAAGTTGGTTTTCACCTTGAAGACGCATGTTTAACTCATTTAAATGAGCGGTCAAATCCACCAAAAATGCTAAATCTGTGAGCCATTTTTCATCTTCAAGTTCTGGCACAAATTTTCTTTTTGATTCCATAAATTCTTTTTGATTTCATTTCGCAAATCATAAAATCTTTTCAGCATTTTACCCTGACTTAGCCACCTTACTTCAGAAAAGTAAATGATGTCCCCATAATCAGCATCCATACTTTTAAGGAACTCCTGGAACTGGCGATTATTCAATCCCTTGGCCCTTATGAAATTCACTGCTTTGATGACAATTTGCATGACATTATCCATTTTTAAAGCTTTCACACATAAATTTTCTTGATGTAGAATGCAGTGATACTTCATCAAACGTGAGTTGCTGGTGGCACTTGCATCATCTTCTATCAATTTTGTAAGTCCCCCACTTTTACCAACCATCGCCGGGGCGCCATCAGTAGATATACCAGATATGTTGACAATGGTTAAAGAAAATCACTTTAATGTCATTTTTACTGCTTCATACAAATCAAGAGATTTAGTTGTGTCTTTTAATGGCACCAAAGAAGCCATTTCTTCAGTGACATTATATTCGTTATCAATACCTCTAATAAAAATGGCAAGTTGAGCCGTATCTGTAGCATCAGTACTTTCATCCATCGCCAAAGCATAAAATTTGAAATTAGCAGCTTTACTCTTCAAACCTCTTTCAATAGATTTTCCTATTTCTTCAATTTGCCTGGCTATATTCTGGTGAGACAAACTGATTTTAGAAAAATCACTTTTTTTATCAGGACAAATTATATCTGCCACGCTTTCCATACATTGCTTAATAAACTCACCATTGGTAAATGGTTTTGATTTTTTTGCAATCAGATTTACTACCAAATAACTAGCTTTTATAATAGAGTCCTTTTGAGTTGTGACTTTAAAAAAAAATTGTTGAGATGACAGACTTTTTTTCAGTTCCGCTAATTTGTCTTTACGACAAATTCCTTGATACACTTCGAATTTGGCAGCATGTTTTTCCGTATAATGCCTTTTCAAATTGTAGTCTTTGAAAACTGGCACATTTTCCCTACAAATTAAGCATAGTGCCTTAGTATTTGTCTCGACAAAAAAGTACTCATCTGTCCATTTTTCGTTGAATACTCTTCCTTCATCCGTGATTTTTCTTTTTTTCTTTTCTTTTTTGGGTTCTGTTTTCTGTTGAAACGACGTTGAAGCCATGCTGGAATAAATTTATTTAGGAATAAATATTTTTTTTAAGAAATAACACGACAAACCCATCGTAAATTGTTAGGTAGGCAAATAAAGCAAAGTTTAATAATCAAATAAGAAAACTTACATGTCTACTTAATAATAACAACAATAAACGCCTGTCGTCACAGAACATGTGTAGGTAGGCTGAAATATTATATATAACGCCAAGTCGCCATAAGCTGACATGTGTAACAGGCGGCGGCAGTGTTACCACTGCACTGCCCCCTCCCCTACACAGCGTTCCATTGTTTCTACCTACGCAGTCTGCGCTCGAGCAGCACGCGCTCGAGTCACGAAAAAAATAGCAAAATAATGTTAAAAGTTTACGATTTTTTTGGCCACATTACTAGCTGTTCATGGCCGCATGTGGCCCATGGGTCGTGGGTTGGACGCACCTGCTCTAGTCCATGAGGAGGCACAAGTTTAGCATTATGGTTAGCCTTGTTAATGAGGTGGCCAAGTGATGCTTCCCACAGGGCAAGGTAAGGTGTAGTGATTGGTGAATTTCCCATCTGGTGAGAAAAAGATTCCCCAATTGCTCCCCTGGAGCTGGTGGCTGGGGCTGGGGCTGGGGCTGGGGCTGGGGCTGGGGCTGAGGGAGGAAGAGGTCACTTTGACAGATAGCTCAAGCAGTCAGTTTAGCCAGCTATCAGAATGTAATAGCCATCTGGTCACTCTGTGGGGCACTCCATTTTTATATGGGTCTGACAGGCAGGTTGCTTTACAGAAATCTGGGGATGAGGAAGACTGTGTCATGTGGAGATGTCCTTAAACGATGGTTAGGGAGATATTTTTGAGCTGGGATGTGTGGAAGTATCCTGAGTCTACAGTTCTGAGACATCCAACTAGCCTATGCTTGCATTTGGGGTCGTTTGGTGTTTTTCCCTCTCTGCTTAGACTGCTGGCCTCAGCAGAAGGCAACACTGGACTGAGTTTGCCTGGGCTCAGAAACTAAGAAGGTTCAGCCTGCTGAACACAAGGATAGGAAACTACTAGGGAATCCCAGGGCTGTAGGCTAGATTGGGAAGTGCAAAAACATCCCAGATGCATCCATGCCCATTTGCATCCCAGATGCAAATGGATGCATCCATGCCCTTTTCTTGGCAGACAGGGCCACTTCTGTACCATCTGAAGCCACCAGGAACTGAGCTAGACTTGAAGACTTCACCTTTATCTTAGGCTGCTGAGTCACTTGACTCAGCCTCTTTTGTTTTGAAATCTTTTTTTAAATTTTTATTAAGGAATTTAATTACAATAGTACAATTTAATACAAACCAAAAGAGAGAGAAAAGAAAAAAAGAGTGAAAGGTGCAAAAGAGAAGAGAAAATAGAAAGAAAGAAAGAAAGAAAGAAAGAAAGAAAGAAAGAAAGAAAGAAAGAAAGAAAGAAAAGAATATAGTAAAGAGAGAGAAAATAAATATATAGAGAAGTGACTTCCAACCTTCATCACAAGTATAAACATTTTGTAACTCTTCACCACCTCTTAGTTTACAACCAATGATCTCTTCATCCCATATCCCATCTTTTATCCATACACAAATCCATAAAGCATCATCTTTTCAGTCCTAGTGTCAGCAGAAAGTCCATGAAGGGTTACCAGAAATAACAACATATCTTACTTTAATCTTGATCAAATAAACCAACTTTATATACCTTCCTTTTACTTCTAACAGTCTTAATCTTTCGTCCCTTCAAATAAGGTTGTAGAATTTTATTTCTTTTCATTTCTTTTTTTCCCCACATTAGAGAAGAATTTAATTTTTTTTCAAAGTATAGTTAAAAATACAAAATAGAAAGTATAGAAAAGATAGAAACTAGAACTAAAGAAAAAAAAGAAAAACGATAAAAGTGCAAATAGACAGAAAACAGTAACGGCAAGTAACTTCCGACTTTCTCCAATAGAGATATAGATAAATTTACAAATATAATATCTTACCATTAGTTAAACCATAGTAACATTATTTCTATTAAAACAAACCATTAAATCACTAAAACCCAAAATCAAAAATTCATTTTTTTCCAACACAAGTACTCTAAAAGTGGTTGCCAAGTAGATATAAATCCAGAAACAGAATGTTCTCTTATTAACACTGTTAACTTAGCCATTTGAGCCAAATCCAGTAATTTAATAATCCAATCTTCAACTGTAGGTATTTGTGGATCTTTCCATCGTTGTGCATATAAAAGTCTTGGAGTTATAATCATATATAAAAGCAAAATTCCATATTGTTTCTCTAACTCCTCCTCCATCAAACCCAAAAGAAACAGTTCTGAGTTTTTTTGTATGTTCACTTTAAGAATCTTTTGAATAATAGTACATATTTGATCCCAAAACCTTTTAGCCTTCTCACAGGTCCACCAAAGATGATAAAAGGTTCCTTCACCCTGTAAACATTTCCAACAAATATTCGTTACACCGTTATACATTTTTGACAACTTATCAGGAGTTAAATACCAACGATACATCATTTTGTAAAAATTCTCTTTTAAGTTGTAATTCAAGGTGAATTTCAAACTTTTATTCCACATATTTTCCCATTGCTCCAACATAATATTATATCCGAAGTTCTTAGCCCATTTAATCATACATTCTTTAACCTGTTCATCTTCCAAATTCATCTGTAACAACATTTTATACATTTTAGTAATAACATGTTCATCATTTGTACAGAGTTCCATTTCAAACTGAGTTGTTTCATTAACAAATTTATAGTTCTTTTTATCCACTTTAAAACATTCTGGCAATTGCACATAAGTAAACCAATGACATGTGAAACCTTCCAACTCTAACATTTCCCTTGTTTTAAGTTTTGGTTCACCCTCTTCAAAATTTAACAAATCTGTATACTTTAACCAACTTATTCCTCCCACATTTTCTCTTCTAACAAATGCTTCTTGGGGTGATAACCATAATGAATAAAAGAATTTGCTGAGCATCTGCAGGACAAAATTGCTCAGATTCATTCCAAATTTAACTCTAAGCGTGAAGCACAATCTGGAGAGATGCCAGAGGTTCGTACTTACCCTGTTATCTGGGAACGGTTTGATCCTGTTGGGCCTGATGAAGTAGACAGGATCCTCTGGATTGTAAACGCCACCACGTGCCATCTTGACCCATGTCCCTCCTGGCTGGTGAAATCAGCTCGGGAGGTTACGTGTGGTTGGGTCCAGGGGATGATTAATGCATCCTTAGCGGAGGGGGTGTTTCCAGCAGTCTTTAAGGAGGCGCTGGTGCACCCCCTCCTCAAGAGACCTTCCCTGGACCCCACTGTTTTGAACAATTTTCGCCCTGTCTCCCACCTTCCCTTTTTGGGAAAGGTGGTTGAGAAGGTGGTGGCGCTGCAACTCCAGAGGATTCTGGATGAAACGGATTATCTAGACCCCTTTCAGTCAGGTTTTAGGCCGGGATATGGGACAGAGACTGCATTGGTCGCGCTTATGGATGATCTCTGGCGGGAGCGGGATGGAGGGAGTGCATCCATTCTCACTCTCTTGGACCTCTCAGCGGCTTTCGATACCATCGACCACGGTATCCTTTTGGAGCGACTCAGGGAGTTGGGGGTGGGCGGTGTAGTTTTGCGCTGGTTTACCTTCTTCCTCCAGGGTCGCTCGCAATCGGTGGTACTAGGAGAGGAGAGATCCGGCCCATGGGCCCTTCTTTGTGGGGTGCCGCAGGGTTCGGTTCTCTCTCCTCTCCTATTTAACATCTACATGAAGCCGCTGGGTGAGATCATCCGTCATCACGGGATGAGGTATCACCAATATGCTGATGATACTCAATTGTATATCTCCATCCCCGGTGAAGTAAGTGTTGCAGTGGACACCCTATCTCAGTGCCTGGGGGCTGTAGGGGCCTGGATGGGGAACAACAGGCTTCAACTGAACCCTGGTAAGATGGAGTGGCTATGGATTGATGGCCCCTCGGCCTCCAGGAAGTTATCATCTTTAATTCTGGATGGGGTGGCACTACCCCGTTCAGACCTCGTTCAGACTCAGTCCGGAGCTTGGGGGTCCTCCTGGACTCACGACTCCTGCTCGAAGAGCAGGTAGCAGTCGTGGCCAGGAGGGCCTTTGCACAGCTTCGGCTTGTGCGCCAGTTGCGCCCCTTCCTGGATCGAGAGGCCCTCCGAATAGTCACTCATGCCCTTGTCATCTCTCATATAGATTATTGCAATGCGCTCTACATGGGGCTACCCTTGAAGAGTATCCGGAAGCTTCAGCTGGTCCAAAATGCAGCCGCTTCGATAATATTGAAGGAATAAAAATTAAAGGAGAAATATATAAATTAAAAGCATTTGCGGACGACTTAGTGATAACAATTCAAAATCCATTGAACTCAATAGAAAATTTAAATGAAAAATTAAAGGAATTTGGAGAACTGGCAGGTTTTAAAATTAATAAGCGAAAGACAAAAATGATAAATTTAAACATGAAGAAAGAAGACAAGATGAAATTGGAAGAAAAAACTGGATTTCAAAATGTTAAACAAATTAAATATTTGGGAATACAAATAACAGGTAAAAATATAGATCTATTTAAAAATAATTATAGTAAAGTATGGAACGACATTAAAAAAGATTTAGAAAAGTGGAAAAATTTACAATTATCATTATTAGGGAAGATTGCCACAGTAAAAATGAATGTATTGCCCAAAATCTTATATCTGTTCCAGACAATACCTATAGAAATCACAGATCAAACATTTTCAAAATGGCAAAAAGATATTACAAAATTTATATGGAATGGAAAAAAACCCAGAATAAAATTAAGATATCTACAAGATTTAAAGGAAAGAGGAGGATTGGGATTACCAAATTTAAAATTATACTATGAATCATCTGTTTTGGTCTGGCTAAAAGATTGGAAAAAATTAGATAATTCGAATATATTAAATTTAGAGGGCCACGACAATAGATTTGGATGGCACGGATATATGTATTATAATAAAAGCAAAAGTAATAAGGCATTCACTAATCATAAAATTAGGAAATCAATTTTAAGAATTTGGAACAGATATAAAAAATATATATTGCCGGTATTACCATTGTGGATATCTCCTCAGGAGGCAAATGCCAAAATAGAAACTCCAAAAGATAAAAAATGGATAAGGTATAAGAATTTATTGAAATTTAATGGTAATAACTATGAAATTAAAACGAGAGAGGAATTAGAAAGAGAAGGATTTGAGTGTTATTGGTTTAAATATTTACAACTGAAAGAACAATTTAAATTAGATCAAAAGATGTTCAAATTCACGGAAACAACAGAAAACTGGGACAGTATATTATGGAAAGAGAACGATCATTTAATATCTAAATTATATAAAAAATTATTGGAATTGAAAAATAAAGATATAAAAATTAAAAAGTATATGACAAAATGGGAAGAAAATTTGAATAGAGAAATTAATTACGAAGATTGGCAAAGAATTTGGACGAAAAATATTAAATTCTCTTTAAGTAACAGTCTAAGAGAAAACAATTACAAAATGATATTTAGATGGTACTTGCCTCCTGAGAGATTACACAAAATGAAATGTCTAAGATCAAACATATGTTGGAAATGTAAAATAAATGTGGGAACTTTCTTTCATATTTGGTGGACATGTCAAAAGACTAAAAAATACTGGGGGAAAATTCATGGTAATATATGTAAAATATTTAAAACTGATAATGGAAAAAAAATCAGAAACTTATTTACTGGGATTTATGGACACAAAGATGAACAAGGAACAAAAAAAACTATTATACCATTTGACTACAGCGGCGAGGATTATATTTGCAAAACATTGGAAAGAAGAAATTACCCCCTCAATAGAAGAATGGATAATCAAAACGATGGAAATAGCACAGATGGACAGACTGACAACTCTAATAAAACAAAAGGAACTGGGAGATTATGAACTTATATGGAACCCATTTATAGAGTTTTTGCAAAAAGAATATAAAATAAAACTATTGTAATGGGATAAGTATTAGAAGGGATAAATAAGATAATATATTAGAATATATGTAGTAGAACACAAGAACAATTGAAAGGTTTAAAATAAAATAAGAGATAAGATATATATATATATATTAAAGGAATATTAATAAAAAGAGGAATATAATAGAAATATAGTAAAAATTAAAAGTAAGAAGCTATCTTCAAGAAAGAAACAGGAAGTTGTTTTAAATTAATTGTTTCATGTGATGTGATGTGATGTTATAAGGGTTTTGTTATGTATTTAGATTTGAATGTATGTTTATTAAGTTTGTTATGTACTTTGTTATTCACTTTTATGTAGTTGTTGTTGTTGTTGTTTTCGTTTGGTGTTTTTTTTCTTTTAATAATAAAATTAAAAAATTAAAAAAAAAAAATGCAGCCGCTCGAGTGGTTATGGGTGCGAGAAGATCTGCACATGTAACACCACTGCTCCGCGAGCTGCATTGGGTACCAGTTTGCTTCCGGGTCCAATTCAAGGTGTTGGTTATCACCTTTAAAGCCCTACATGGCATGGGGCCAGGCTGAGGGACCGTCTCATCCCAATTGCATCTACCCGCCCCACCCGGTCATGCAGGGAGGGCATGCTGCGGACCCCGTCAACAAAGGAATTCCATCTAGCGGGGTCCAGGAGGCGTGCCTTCTCTGAGATAGCGCCCGCCCTGTGGAACATCTTGCCCCCAGAGGTGAGGCAGGCGTCCTCCCTCTTGGCCTTTAGGAAGTCCCAAAAAACCTGGTTCTGCCGCCTGGCGTGGGACAAAGGTAGAGATAGTTCCTCCTGGGGGTGGTTAGTTTAATAATGACCTCCTTTTAAGATCCTACCATCCTCTGGATTTTTATATTCTTATTTATTGTACTGTTTATTGTATTTTAATGATTATTGATTTTTAACTTTAATTTTAACATTTGTTGTAAACCGCCCAGAGTCTACCGTGGTAGAGATGGGTGGTGATAAATTTGATTAATAAATAAATAAATAAATAATGGTATATTAGGAGAAAGTCTTACCTTATATTTGTTCCAAATCCTCAATATGGCACTCCTAACAAAATGATTTTTAAAATCCTTATTAACTTTAACTTTATCATACCACAAATAGGCATGCCACCTGAATCTTATTTTATGTCCTTCAAGCTGCAATAATTTCTTGTTCTCCAAAGTAATCCATTCATTCATCCAAAGCAAACAACAGGCATCAAAATACAATTTTAAATTAGGCAAACCCAGACCTCCTCGTTCTTTGGCATCTTGTAACAATTTATATTTAATTCTTGGTTTCTTGCCTTGCAAGAATAAATTTCGAAATATCTCTCTGCCATTGTTTAAATCAGAGCTTTCCAAACTGTGTGTCGTGACACATTAGTGTGTCGGCTGCAGTGTTTGGGTGTGTCGCGGCTGCTGCTGCCTCAGAGCCCTGCCAGTGATTCCGCGCAGGTCCTAGTGCCTGCCTTGTGCCTTGCTGTAAGAGTGTGTCATGAAATGATGCCCTGCTGTAAGAGTGTGTCACGAAATGATGCATGTCTAAAAAGTGTGTCACCAACATGAAAAGTTTGGAAAGCTCTGGTTTAAATGGTAAATCTGTGAACAGAATCAGTATAGTCTGGAAAAGAAACAACATCCTAGGCAAAACATTCATCTTAATCACAGATATTCTTCCCATGAGAGACAGTTGTAATTTTCCCCATCTTAAAAGATCTATTTTCACATAATTCCAAATTTTAACATAATTATTCTGAAACAACATACTGTTCTTAGTTGACAGGATCACCCCCAAATATCTAACCTTTTTCTCAATCTTAAAACCCATCTTTCCCATCAGCAATTCTTGATTGGACAAGGTTATATTTTTAATTAACATTTTTGTTTTTTGCTTATTTACTTTAAGACCCGCCAATGACCCAAATTCTTTCAGTTTCTTCATCAGATGTTCTGCAGTATTCAAGGGGTCCTGTAATATCAAAACTAAATCATCAGCAAATTTAAAAACCTCTTGTTTGATCTTTAGGCCCTTTATTTGTTCATCTCTTCTAATATCTCTATTAAAAACTTCCAACACCAAGATAAAGAGCAAAGGTGACAAGGGGCATCCTTGTCTTGTTCCTTTTTGTATTTAACATGATTCAATTAATTCATCATTCACAATAATATTTCCCTTTTGAGGTGTATAAATTGTCATAATTCCCTGGATAAGATGTCCTCCAAAATCCGTAATTTCCAAGACTTTAAACATAAAACTCCAGTTCAAATTATCGAAGGCTTTTTCTGCATCTAAGAAAATAAGAGCCACCTGGCATTCATTATGATATTGTAGATATTCTATAATATCCAAAATGACTCTTACATTGTCTTTTAACTGTCTTTTTGGTAGAAATCCACATTGATCATGATGGATAAGTTCTTGTAAAAAAAATTTCATTCTTTCAGCCAGCACTGAAGCAAATATTTTATAATCATTATTCAAATTGATTACAAATTGGTTACAAACTGATCCAAAACCGTTTGTAACTTTTGTTGAATTTTTTGCTTGATACTACGATTATGATATACTGTATAAAGTGTCCCCTCATAACTGCTTTACTAGTTTCCCACTCAGTTTTTAAATCTATTTCATTAAGGTAAGGTAAGATTTCCCCTTCCAGTCGTATCCGGCTCTAGGGGGCGGTGCTCATCTCCGATTCTTGGCTGAGGAAGCCAGCGTTGTCCATAGACGCTTCCATGGTCATGTAGCCAGCATGACTAAACACCAAGGCACACGGAACGCTGTTACCTTCCCACCAGAGTGGTACCTATTTATCTACTTGCATTTTTACGTGCTTTTGAACTGCTAGGTTGGCAGGAGCTGGGCAAGAACAGGAGCTCACCCTGTTACGCGGTGCTTCTGGGTCTCGACCTGCCGTCCTTTCGTTCGACAGTTGGTAGTCTTAACCGTTATGCCACCGTGCTGCCTCTATTTCATTATCCAGGTTAATTTCAAAAAATTATTGGTAATCCCCAGATACCAATACTAAATGACATAGCCTGCTTGGAGTGAAACAGGCTGAGACCGAGACATCCAGCCATTTCTACCGCTAAAGCTCTTCTAGAAGACAATTTCAATATCCACAACACGTGGAAACAACATTGGCTAGGAAATTGCCCTCCACAACGCCGAAGCTTGCCTTGCATCTTGGAAAAACCACCTGGATTTGACCAGCCCCGTGCGATATGGATAACCTTGAACCGAATTCGCACGGGTCATGGTAGATGTGCAGATGCCCTTTATAAATGGGGCAAAACAACATCATTGAACTGTGACTGTGGGGCCGAAAAACAAACTATCCAACTTATAGTGACACAGTGTCAAAACCAAGCCTACAATGGAGACTTTGCTGATTTCCTGGCTGTGACAACTGAAGCAAAAAACTATATTTGTAACCTAGACATACGTTTTGTCTGTAGCTTGAATCATGTCAACTGGATTTCTATTTTCTCAGTGGAAACGTTTCGCTCCTTATCCAAGGAGCTTCTTCAGTCAAGCTCAACAGCAGCATGGTGATCTTAACGATCCTCCTTTAGATGATAAAAGGACTTAAAATAACATCTCAATATAGCCATGACCTAGCCCCAGGTGTAAGGTCACACAGCTACCTAGAAACATATTTAGGATTCCCTTACCAACTTTGCTCAGACTGAAGAAGCTCCTTGGATAAGGAGCGAAATGTTTCCACTGAGAAAATAGAAATCCAGTTGACATGATTCAAGCTACAGACAGTTCCACCTGGATGACTGAGAACCTTCATAGACATATAGACATACGTTTGTAATTTTCCTGTCTATATTTTATATTTTATATTTCATATTTATTATGCTCAATATTTTTTTTATTGTAACACGATGTGAATGTGCCATACGATAAATAAATAAATTTCAAAAAAGTCCTTTAATTTCTTCTTTTTCTTTTCATTTCTTCTTTGTCCCTTCTCACAAGATTTTTCAAAGCTTTAACAAGCCTCTTTTGTAAATCCAATATAAAAGAATTATCCAGGTCACTCTCTTGGTTTATTATTTGTATTTCCCTTTTGATTTGTAATACATCAACCAGTTTCTTTTGTATGTCGGGTGCGACATCCTTTTCCATGTCATTCTCATAATCTGCCCTTTGTAGATCCATTTTCGATGCCATCTCTGTCTTGTCAAATAGAACTCATTCCTCATCTGCCATTTCTTCCAAAACATCTTTTGGACACAGTCTATCCATAGAAGCAAACATTGCTATTGTCATTGTTGATACTAAGTACTAATTCCATTTTCCAAAAATGTCCTTCAATATTTTCAGTGTTAAAATATTTTGCACCATTTTATATGTCCCATTAATTAATTAAATTAGTGATTAATCAGGCTTGTGTATTTTTCTCCTTTTAACTAAAATCTTTAGTTCCTGCTAGTCCCATTTTTAAAATTGCTTATCTTTATTTTGTCTTACAAAAATCTAAACAAATCTATTTCCAAAGGAAAGGATTCTTAATAATTAATTCCAAAATCTTATTCCAAATTTATCTGGACCCTTAATCCGTTTATAACTTTCTAGGATCAAAGTCTTATTTAGCTTTTTGCTGTTTATTTCAAACTTTTTAAATTCTTAAACTTATGATTAAAAATTTCTTTCATGTAGGATTGAAGGAAAACTCACCCAGCGTTTTCAGACTTGTCAATCCAATGGTCTTGAATAGCTTAAAAGTAGTTAAGAAGCAATTTCCAAATGTGATTAGAAAAGGAAGTTTGCAAACAGTGTCCTTTAAAAGGCACTGACCGTGGTTGCAAGTAAGATGGCTATTCCCATTGTCTCCCAGTGCTTAAAACCCACCGGGGACTGCTGTCTTGCAGTCTCCTTGCCAGGAGCAACTGTTCAGAGCACATGTGGGCAATCTCCTGTCCTCTCTTTGACTGGAGAAGTTCTGAAGAGCCAGTGACAAAGAGCCGGTATACTCACTGGCTCTTTGTTTTTCACTGCAGTCGTCGGCTCAGCTTTTTGAGGAGTCCTCTTCAGTCCACCATTTCTTCCTCCAGAAATCTTCCCTGTTTTGTTTTGTTCTGAAATCTTGAGCTTTGCCTACTGGCTCACCAGACTCAGATGCTTTAAAAGTCTATTGTATGCATATGTGCGTCTTATGGTCTTACATATGTGTGCATGAGGACACGGCTCAGCTTTTTGAGGAGTCCTCTTCAGTCCACCATTTCTTCCTCCAGAAATCTTCCCTGTTTTGTTTTGTTCTGAAATCTTGAGCTTTGCCTAGTGGCTCACCAGACTCAGATGCTTTAAAAGTCTATTGTATGCATATGTGCGTCTTATGGTCTTACATATGTGTGCATGAGGACACGATATATAAGACCATATATATATGATTCAAGGCTCTTCCCATGGAGCCAGGAAGTTCATGAGTCATTTGCTATTGTTGACTCCTGTGTTTTGCAGAACTGCAGAGAAGATGCTCCGGTCTATAGGGATATGAGGAAGTTAAGTCACCAGCATGAAGATTAACAGATGAATGAGGGTGGTTGAAGACTACCTGGAGAGGCAGAGAGGCAGCTATCTGCAGATCAAGCACATGCAGAAGGTGTGTTGCCTTCTGGGGGTATATATATTCAAGATGTGATCAAGAAGTTACTGATAATCAGCAAGGCAAATAATTTCTATCCTTTGCTGCTGAGCCAGTAGGAACAGATGATATAACCATATCGATGACTGACTCGCTTTCTGGGTTTATACAATACACCAAACGATAAAGTGACTATATGGGCTGAGTTTTCACAACTATCTAATCACAACAAATTGGCTCATTTGTGATTCAGTGTTGGGTAAACACAACTGTCCATGATCAAGAAGACTTTAAACTGTTGGGTTGAGATCAAAAAACTTGAAAGTAAGTTGTAGACAATAGGAGTGACGAAGGCAGTGGAAACAGAACCCTAGACTTTGCAGCAGGGAAGCAGGGAAAGGGCAACCACTATGCCTTTTGACATCTACATACTAATGCATGGAGCACTGAAACCAGCAAGATGAATCTGAAGATCTAACATGGGATGTTGTTCAATTTGATCAGTATTCTTGAGTCTTAGTAGGATGAAGCTTGTGATGGGAGAATAGCAAAAGGAACGGATCCCAAAGAAAGAGAACTATCTGCTTTGTGGAGTCCGTGGTGTTTTCTGAGCTTGGTTTTTTGCTTGCAGGCATCTCATTACCCAACTAGGTAACATCATCAGTGTGAGTGAGTGTGGGATTTGCTCCCTGTTTATATACAGTAGCTTGCCCTGCCAGAAAACCACACTGCTGCCAAAACTGGCAGAGCAAGATGGCAGGGCAAGCTACTTAGAATAGACAAAACAATGTTGCTTCCCACAAAAAGTTGTTTATTTTATATTTCCAAAATCTTACAGTAAAAGTCCCAATATTCCAAATTTGTCTGGACCCTTAATTCATTTATAACTTTCTTAGATCAAAACCTTATTTAGCTTTTTGCCATTTATTTCCAATTCTTTAAGTTCTTAAATTTATGGTTAATTTTTCTTTTGTTCAAGAATGAAGATAGACTCACCAGGTGGTTTTTCAAACTTGTTGTTCCAAAGATCTCTAATAGCTTTAAATTAAATAAGCAATTTTCGAAAGTCATTAGAAAGCGAGGTTAGCAAACCTAGTGTCCTTCAGAAGGCTCTGCCACAGTTGTGAGCATGATGGCTGATCTCCTCATCTCCTAGCACTCAAACCTGCAGAAAACCGCTGTCCTGCAGTCTCCTCATAAGAAGCAGCCATCTGGAGCACATGTGGGCAATCTCCTATCCTCTCCTTGTCAAGAAAGGTTCCAAAGAACCGGTCTACTTACTGGTCTCTGCTCTCTCGGAGATGTGTCCCGTTCGCCATTGCCTCCCCCGGAAGTTCCAAGCACCTTTTCCTCTTTGAAACAAGTACTGCACAGTGCTATTATGTTGTTTAATGTATTTGAGTCCAAAGGTCAGTATCATAGAAAACTTTTGTCTCTGTCCTAGTATCATTATTTCTTACAATGTAATAAAAAAAATCTATTTTGGAGGCATCAGGCTTACTCAGTTCATATTTCTCCTTTCAAAGCTAAAAAGCTCTACAATGCTACATCATAATATTATAACATCTCTTTGGGGTATAAGAAAGGACAAGTGTATACAGATTCTAGATGCATCAACAAATTTTTGAATTTTATTCTAAATTATACACACCCAATTCTTCATTAAAAGCTGCTGAGATAGAGGTGTTTTTTTTTAAGAATATGAGACTGTTATACAGTAGTTATTATAGGACCAGATCCTACCATTGCTTATCTCTTTTACTTCAAGAAATTATTACTACAATTAAATCTATGAAACCTTTTGGAATATATTTATTTTATGCTGTGTTAATTACAATGATGGGTTTTATTGTTTGTTTTTATTATGTCTGTTCTGAGAAAACTACATAATCATAATTTGTTATACATACATCTGTATAACAAACAAACTAAGGGAGGCATTTGGTATGCCTGGTTTCCCAGTGGATGGGTACAAAAAGTACAGTGACTTTTTATCTTGTATTTTATTAAATGGATATGGTGAAGTTTTTTCAAGTTAATTTCTGCTCCCTATTTTAAAGACATATCAACACCTGTTATACAGCACCTTTTAAAGTAAGGATCCTACTAGGAACATGCTGCATTTTGAATCCAAAATTAAAAAGGTGCTTTAGAACAGGTGTGGATACATATGTTGTACCTGCAAATGCCTCCTTAAAGAAAAGTATCTTTTCCCAAAGCTCGCAATAATAGCTGCATGATCCCAAGAAAATATGTGATTAAGTTAAGGAGACACTGATAGCATGCCCCTGCCTGCTTCAAAATTACTTGTTGCATGTTCATTTGTTCATGCCTATCTTCCTAGAGCAGGGGTCGGCAAACTTTTTATCCCGGGAGCCATTTTGGCATGCTCGTGCACATTTTGAAATGCTCGAGAGCCAGGGGCGGGGTATGCGGGCGGGGGCCAATCGCGTGGAAGGGGGCGGGGTTTGCGGGCGGGAGCCAATCACGTGGAAGGGGGCGGGGGGCTCACGGAGGGCTCATGGAGGGAGGGGACGCAGCCAGCGGCTCCGCGAACCTGGCCCGGCCGCCCCACCAGGAGTGGCGGAGAAAGAGCTGCCACCCTCCGGCCGGCAGGACGGGCGCGGGAGAGCGGAAGGCTGCGCCCTCTCCACCGGGCAGGACCCGCGCCTCCTTCCCTGCGGGCGGGCGAGGCAGGGAGAGAAGGGGAGACGGAGGGGCTCCCTCTCCGGCCTCTGCGCCCCTTCAGGCCCATCTCTGCGAGGCCCGGCGCGGCAGGGAGGCGCTGCTGGCCCGGGACGCGGCGCTGTCGGAGGCGGCGCAGGAGCGGCTGCAGGGGCTGCTGCGGCTGGAGATGGCGCTGCTCCGCGGCATCCAGGTGCTGGGCGAAGGCGCAGGCCCGGGACGCGAGCGGCAGGGCAGCGCAGGGGGCCTGGCCGTGGCGGCAGCGGCGGGGGGAACGGAGCCGGCGGAGGTTTGCCGGGCGGCAGGACGGGGCGGGCGGCGCTGCTGGGGCTGGTGACGGAGCTGGAGGGAGCGGAGGGACCAGGCGTTCCCATGGGTGCAGCGCGCGCTCTGCAACCCGCCTTGGAGAAGCGGCCGCGGGAGGCCCTCCGGGTGCACCCTCCCGCCCCATCAATCCCCCCACCCCGCCGTTCGGCATCCTCTCCCCCTGCTAACCCGAGCCCTGCGGCAGCCGGGGTAGCCGAGCCAGGCTCGGACCGGAGGCGGCCAAGGGGAGAGCAGGCGGCTCTTCGCCCTGTGCCGCCCTGCTGCTTGCGTCCTGGGCCCGCGCCCTCGCCCAGCACCTGGATGCCGCGGAGCAGCGCCATCTCCAGCCGCAGCAGCCCCTGCAGCCGCTCCTGCGCCGCCTCCGACAGCGCCACGTCCCGGGCCAGCAGCGCCTCCCTGCCGCGCCGGGCCTCGCTCAGTGCGAGAGCCAGGGGGCAGGGTTTGCGGGCGGGGGCCAATCGCGTGGAAGGGGCGGGGTGAGTTCAGCTGCGGAAGAGCCACACTCAAGGGGCCAAAGAGCCGCATCTGGCTCGCGAGCCGCCATTTCCAACCCTTGTCCTAGAGCTATCAATTAAGTAGCCTAAAAATTTAGTCACTATTGAATTAAAATTGAAGTATTTTACAGCTCTTGTTTTTAGTCATTGGTAATTTGGTTAATGGTTTTAGTAACTCAATTAGTCCTCTGATTTTGAGCCTTTTTTTTTAGTATCATTCAATTTTTTATTATATTTTGTTTTAAGTGTCTTAAAATTGTGCTCACACCAACCATAATAAAGTATCAACATTAAAACACAGCAACTATTCTGGCCTGTATACAGTATTATATCTTGTTCTTTAAGGTGTTGTGCGCTCCCAGTTCAGGCTGGATTTATTCAGGCCAATCAAGATTCCAACATTAGACTTTTAACAGATGTCTAGTTACTATAATTTTGTTGGGTACTAAGAAAGCTTTTGAAAATTGGAAACTTCTTGGAAATTTTTGAGGCATTGGACTGACATGGTTTATACACTGAATTGATATGGCTTATTCAGCTCTTAAATCACATGCTTATTAATGGCACGTCTTCATCCCAGTTAAATGCATATCAAAGTAATTTATTATTACTTTGGATAAATTTAGTTCTGAGGAAACAATGTTTTAAACTTTTGTACAGTTTAAAACAAACAAGGCAAGCGAGGCAGTCCAGGCAAGAAGCACACCCAGGAGTACTAGCTCTATCTTTATTGTAAGGTTACATTAACAGAATCTTGCAAGACTGAAGGTATTTCCCCCCTCATTTCCTTTTACGGAAAACTAGGGAGGGTCCCTTCTGAAACGTTTCCCATGCCCTCCCTTCTTCTGTGGGCTGAGATGTCTTTTACAGGCCGTTGTCCAGTCTGCAACTCTCCCTCCTATCTCCCAATGTCATTCCCACCTACCATTACAACTGCTTTAGAAGTTCCAAACTGGTTGGAAGTTTGGTTAGAAATCCATTGCAGCTCCTAAACCAGTAACCCATTTTAATAGGAAGTTAGGGTTGATGAAAGTGACATCAGTTACTACAGTACTTCTGGAATAATAAGCTTGAATGTCTGGTACTGATAAACCAGTGGAAAGGTGTTCTAAGAAATCAGTTTCATTTGATCTTAAAATAAGATTAGTACAAATATTCAAACAAAGTTTAATAATGCAATCTCTTTGAAGTTGGAAATGCAATTCAGGAATTATGTAGAACATTATGGTCTGAGTTTATCCTGTTACAGGTATTACCATATACTGTATTTTGGAGAAGCAAGCAACTGGATTGTATGTGTCCTTCATGGTTATATCCTAGTACTTGGAATTTATTAATACATTTAGAGCTATGGACTTTTTCAAGCATGTGGATTGACCAAAATAATGATTATATATCATTAGAAGGAGAAACACACACCAGATCTATAGCAATGGATTATTGATTTCTCAATATTTGTTTTCTTTTAACAAAGGAGCAACAGAGATTTCTGAGCAACTTGGTCAAATGTTATGAACTGTTTTGTTTATATACACTAATTTTCCAGACTTTTTTTTTACCAAATAAATACTGTCCTATTCAACCAGACTCATTCCCAAAGAGAACGTACCTAACACTACAGACTTAAAGTGATCACTGGATGCAGACCCACATTAAAACAGATAAAATCAGCAAAGTAATTGGCATGTTCAAAGAAAAGTATTCAGTGTAGGATTTAAAAAAGATGTACTTTCTCTCTGATCCTTTTCTAAAAATGGATTATCATCTTTTTAAAAAAACATTCTTTATGTTAGGTCCCTCCTCACTCCCACTCCAAAGTAGCAATGGGAAAAGACAGATTTTTGTCATCCTTTGAGGGATATGCTTTTAACACCCTCGAAATTCTTATGCTCTTGCTTAACTTTCCTACGATCTCAATTCTCATTCTCAGGCTGCTTTTAAGTATCTTTCAGTGGTCTGGTTAGCACATCATGCTATGCAAAATCCAAATCATGTTTGATATCTTAGCATTATATGTCAGCCAGATCCATCTTTCTAAAGGATTCAAGTTACAAACCATTATGCTTTTCCTTGGGAGGAAATCTCATTCAATAAGCCTCCCTTGAGGAGATTATTGGAGGCCAATGGCACAATAAGGAGTTGATTAAAATGGTGGCTTTGAATCTCCCAGAATGCCCCAAGAGTGACGCTGCCTTAGGGGCACTGTGGGAAATTGAAATGACAACAAGTTGTAGCCACCTGGAGAACTAAACTAGAGTGTTCCCTGCTAAAGATGCCACGCCTGACGCTCAATAGGCCTCATTTGAGATATGTGTCATCATTCATTGGCGATCACTCGTAGCCGAGTAAGATTGTCTTCCAAAGGTAAGATTTTAATGGTGAATCCGTAAGTGGCTATAAAGGCCAATTCTGGATCCGCACAACCTCCCACAATGAGGGCATAGGTTTCCGGGTGGGAGACGGTCATGATGAGGGTTTGCCTGACGTGCCTTCCTTTTAGTTCTTTTCTCCTTTTCGCCCTGTACTCGTGCTTCTTCAAAGTCCATAGCGCCATTAATAAAGGATGACCTCCAATTGAGGTCATACTTAACTGGGTCATTGGGGGGAAAGGATTATTGTACTATCAGCACTTCAAAAAGGAATTAACCCAGTCAAGAAACCCCAGAATGTTAGATTTACCCCATAACAGAGGCAGT
Organism: Charina bottae; assembly: GCA_023362775.1. Taxonomy (NCBI): domain Eukaryota; kingdom Metazoa; phylum Chordata; class Lepidosauria; order Squamata; family Charinaidae; genus Charina; species Charina bottae. Next base: position 124,511,847 of record JALMGJ010000002.1, on the reverse strand, counting down.
GATTGTTGTTGTTGTTGCTGTTGTTCTGATCTCTAGTTCCTCTGCCTCTTTGAAACCCAGCTTGCACTTCTGGTAGTTCTCGGTTCACATACTGCTGAAACCTAGCTTGTAGGATTTTGAGCATAACCTTGCTAGCATGTGAAATGAGCGCAATTGTACGGTAGTTTGAACATTCTTTGGCATTGCCTTTCTTTGGAATTGGAACGTAAACTGACCTTTTCCAATCCTGTGGCCACTGTTGAGTTTTCCAAATTTGTTGGCATATTGAGTGCAGCACTTTAACAGCATCATCTTTTAGGATTTTAAATAGCTCAGCTGGGATACTGTCTTCTCCGCTAGCTTTGTTGTTAGTAATGCTTCCTAAGGCCCACTTGACTTCACTCTCTAGGATGTCCGGCTCAAGGTCAGTGACCACACCATCGTATTTATCAGGGATATTAAGATCTTTCTTGTATAGTTCTTCTGTGTATTCTTGCCACCTCTTCTTAATCTCTTCTGCTTCTGTTAGGTCCCTGCCTTTTTTGTCCTTTATCATGCCCATCTTTGCACAAAATGTTCCCTTGATATCTCCGATTTTCTTGAAGAGATATCTAGTCTTCCCCATTCTATTGTTTTCCTCTATTTCTTTGCATTGTTCATTTAAGAAGGCCTTCTTATCTCTCCTTGCTATTCTCTGGAAATCTGCATTCAGTTGGTTATATCTTTCCCTTTCTCCCTTGCCTTTTGCTTCCCTTCTTTCCTCAGCTATTTGTAAAGCTTCATCAGTCAGCCACTTTGCTTTCTTGCATTTCTTTTTCTTTGGGATGGTTTTAGTTGCTGCCTCCTGTACAATGTTACGAACCTCCATCCATAGTTCTTCAGGCACTCTGTCTACCAGATCTAATCCTTTAAATCTATTCCTCACCTCCACTGTATATTCGTAAGGGATATGATTTAGGTCATAGGTCTAGTGGTTTTCTCTACGTTCTTCAATTTAAGCCTAAATTTTGCGATAAGAAGCTCATGATCTGAGCCACAGTCAGCTCCAGGTCTTCTTTTTGCTGATTGTATAGAGCTTCTTCATCTTTGGCTGCAAAGATGTAGGCAGTGATACATAGGGTTAAACACCACTTGCAGCGAGCCATGTGACCATGGAATTAATTCATCTTTATCTATCCAAGATTGAGATGGAGTCCTAGAGAGGTCCAGTAAAAAAGGGAGGTTCTCTAAGCATTCTATCTCTATGGCTATTTCTGCTCATGACCAAGAGGTTGATGGAAACGTATTGGAAGTGGAGCAAGCAATGATGGCCTCCTTAGGGATATCTGGGTAGACTGTAATAATGGCAGCAGCAACACAGACCTACAGTATGTAATCATGGGCCATGATGCATGATGGTGAGTGTACTGACTGCATGGGGTTCATTGTGTTATGGGAATACAGCCAGGGATTTGTAGTCCCATTATATCTAGAACATGCCAAGTTGGGATAGGCTGATGTGTAGAATTTTTGTCCGTGCACTATGCACACAATTTTTTTGTCCTTACTGCTTTTTAAAAAAGGGAGGATTCAAACATTTTAAACATTTCAAGTTATTTATCAACTGTTGCTTTCTCTCTCTCTCTCTCTCTATTGTGAATGCTCAGTAAGCAACAGCTGCTGCTAAAAAGCACCAAGAATTGTGTGCTAGGAGTATTTAGCAATTTTCCGTTTGCTGCTGCCTATGTGCCAAGTTAGGAACAGATGCCCAGAGCTGGCTTAAAGTACTTAAAATCAATGGTAGTTTGGACACTGACTACAGAACAATTTAATTATCTTAGCTGTATTTGCTCAATTTTGAAATTTCTGACACACTGGCAACATTCCTGTGAAGAAACAAATCAAGTAGATGTATTTTAGTATCCTAGCATCTAATGATACAGGATGAGTAGTTAAGCTTTTAAGTTGTACTTAAAGAATTCTTCATGAAACAGATAAAGATTTTTTTCCTTTTCATCTCATACATTCTATGCAGTTCAAAAGCTTGCATCCTTACCCTAACTAGACTGAAGGAACAGAAGAGGACATATGGGAGAGACAGAAAGAGGAGCAATTTCTATAGAGAGGAGAAAATAATCAAGTTAACTCTTACTAACCTGAAATGGCAGCTGTCATCAGTCTGTAGGGATAGTTAACTGGAAACTATCTGTGTGATTAACCCAAATTTAATTTGTTTGGTTTGAGCTTAGTGAATTCTGTTAAGCCAGCCATTGTGGTTTATTCAACAAAGCCATCATTAAAAATCCTGGCATGATGCTGTGTATGATCCGAACTACGTCTGACAACACTGAAAATCAATGAGCAGAGGCTTGCCTCTCTCTACACAGGTTTGGCATCTTAATTCTCCTTATAAATCTTTGTTCTCTTCTGTCTCTCAGGCTCTCCCTTGCTTCCTTCCTCTCTCTCTCCACCGTTTGTGCTTCACATTCCAAATTCTGCATATCGCAAAGACCATAATTGGAATAAATTATGTAAATGGATACCACATTTTGCATAGTCCACTGACATACAGTTCAATGAAGACACCTCACTGTATCATCAGATAATATGTTAGTTGATAAAAACCCTAGCTATATACAAACATGGTGAATCAAGGGAGAAACAACGCCAGCCTCCTTGGTCAGAGTCCATTTAAAGACCATGAAACAGGCTGTTGAAGTCTAGAGAAGGCAATAATTCTCTGTTATGCCTGCAAATCCCCATAAAGCATAGACCATTACGTACAGCGCTCATGTTTTACAGGGCCCTTGCTCCAGAAGCAGCGGAGTATTTTATGGTGCCGTACTGCAGTGGAATGGCGCAGCATGATTAAAAGGTGGCCAAAGAAAATCAGAGCTTGGCAGTATTTTTAAAATGCAAAATGGAGAGCTTGGCTCTTGCTGTTTTTTTTTTTATCAAGCACAGCAGCAATCCAGTGCAATCTTCACAGTTCACCATTCCAGTTCAAAATCAGTGCACAGCTGGGACTTTTGCAGACCGAATTATTGAAATTTTAAAGAAGTAAAGATAATGGCAGCCAGTGCAATTACATTTATCAGGGGCAGCTGGTGCCTCTCACTCGCGAAAATGCTACAAACCCCACCTACTTTGCTGAGCCCCTCCTCCCACCTCTCTTTGCCCAGAGGTCTTCTAACCTGCTCCATCCTGGAACACCATCCTAGTGCTGGTGAGGACAGGGCGATTGCCTTTAAACTTCCTAGAAGGGTTGGGCTGGACATTTTTGCAGACACAGCACTCCTGGGCTAGGTCGAAACAAATGAGTGAATACCACAAGGGTATCCCAAAATTCATATTATCTCACAGCTTCCTTAGACAGCTTGGCTATTTTTACAGAGCAGACTAAGACGAAAAAAACTAATGATGTCCAAAGCCTAACCAGCAACATCCATGGGGGTGGGGGGTGTCAAAACAGGCAAGACGCATATACAAAAGGGCCAGGACTTCAGCTGTGATGCTGCGACCACTGTCTTCCCTGTTTCGACCCCCTCACAGACACTGCTGAACCTAATCCCTGAGCAATCTCACTGCTTTTTCTTTAATATCTCTTCCAAAAAATATTTTTGCAGTGAAAAATACGGCTCAGCCCTACACTTCCCAAGCTTTACTACAATTAGGCCTATCTATGTAAGGGGCGTGGTGGCTCAGCGGGTAAGACGCCAGGCTTGTCGATCGGAAAATTCGGCTAAAAAACGGAGATGAGCACAGCCCCTAGAGTCGGACACAACTGCACAAATGTGCGGGGGGAACCTTTACCTTTTTATATAAAAAGGTAAAAGTTTTCCCCTGCACAGTTGTGTCCAACTCTAGGGGGCGGTGCTCATCTCCGTTTCTTAGCCGAAGAGCCAGTGCTGTCCGAAGATGCTTCCGCGGTCATGTGGCCGGCATGACGCGCGCGGAACGCTGTTACCATCCTACCGAAGTGGTACCTATTAATCTACTTTATTTGCATGCTTTCAAATTGCTAGGTTGGCAAGAGCTGGGGCGAGTGCGGGAGCTCCCTCCGTCACGCGGCGCTTGGGTCTCGAACCGCAGACCTTCCAATCGACAAGCCTGGCATCTTAACCACTGAGCCATCACACCCCTATGTAGCTCTAGCTTAATTGAATTCCTTAAAGTAGCTGTTACAAAAGTTAAACACAGGAGAAGAAATCTGCATTTGCTTTTGAATGCTGGCCTTTATGAAGAATGTAACACATTATTGGATGAACATCATCATATTGCAACTGTCAGACTCCAGGGCAGTCTTTAAATCTTCCAGAAACTCAGCCCCACCTTCAGAAAGTAGATAACAGCTGAAACTACTGCTGAATAAGTTGCTTAATCCCAGATAATAAACAAGTTGTATATACATTTAAGTTTTGTCAGATGCAGAACAGAGAAATCAAACCACCCGTCTGTCTGTCTTGTCTATCAATCTCAAGGTCTAAATCTTTCCTTTTGAGCCATTCTTTTCCCAGCCTCGAGATAGGAATGCACCTGCTCCAGGCTTCCACAGTGGTGTTCTCACATCTGCGGAATACTGGTGCCCACCTAGCCACTTCAGCCCTTTCAGCAATTTCCACTTTGCAAAAAACACAGTAGTGAGGTACCTAGGCAATATCTATAGCAGAGCTTTCCAAACTGTGTGTCGCGACACAAAAGTGTGTCACCACACACAGCGTGGTGTGTCGCCACACCACCCGGAAGTGGCGGCGCGCGCGTGCACGGCGGCGGCAGTGGTGCGGTATCAGTGTTTCTACGTTTTAGCAGAGGCTGCCGCCGTTGCCGTGCATGCGCGCGCCGCCGCACGCCCCCCCGCACCGCCACCGTGCACGCACGCGCCGCCGCACGCCCCCCCGCACCGCCGCCGTGCACACGCCGCCCCCCACGCCGCCGCCGCTGGTGTGTCGCCAGCGGCGGCACTTTGGAAAGCCCTGATCTATAGGGACAGGTAGGAAGCAAGTTGTGCACCAGTCTCGCACGGAGCAGTGTAACACCATCCAAGACCAAAGATGAAAAAAACCCAGATTCAGGAGGCCCAAATAAGTCAGCCACTCAGTTTTGGCAGGATTGAGCGTGAGTTTCTTCCTCTCCAATCAGAGCCCACACAGCCTCCAGGCACTGGGTCAGGATTTCAACAGAATCACCTGAATGGCTCAGGGTTGAGATGTATAATTTGCACACTGATGATACCAGACCCTGAACTGATGGATGACCTCACCCAGCAGTTTCATGTAAATGTTAAACAGGAGGAGAGAGACTGTCAAGCCCTAGGCACTCCACAAGTGAGGGGCTGCAGGTGCAACCTCTCCCCCATTATCAGCATCGACTTGAACCAGCCACAGAGGAAGGAGGAGAACTGCCGAGATATGGTGCCTCCCACCCCCAAACCTGTAGGCAGGCTAGAAGGATACCCTGGTCGACAGTATCGAAAACGACTGAGAGATCAAGAAGCACAAGGATGAAAGCACCTCCCCCATCCCAGCTGTGCCAAAGGCCATCCACAAGTGCGACCAATGCTATCTCCATACTAAACCCCAGCCTGACACCCAACTGAAACAGATCCAGATAATCTGCTTCCTCCACAAGATCCTCTGCAGCTGTTGTTCAACCAACTTCTCAACAACCTTCCCTAAAAAGAGAAAGTTGGGAGACTGGACAATAATTGTCCAGAATTGTTGGGTCCAATGATGGTTTCTTGAGAAGGGGGTGCATTACTTGCTCCTTCAAGGCAGAAGGAACCACCCCCTCCCTCAAGGAGGCTGACACCACTACCTGGACCCATCTACAAGTCACCTCCCAAGCAACCTTTATAACCTAGGAGGGACCTGGATCTAATTAACAAGTGGTCAAACTCTCTGACTGGAGGACCTTGTCCACATCATTGCAAAGTCACAGATTCAAACTCAGTCCAGAAAACCCCACACAACTGTGCCCTGGGTACCTCAACTGGACCTGCCTAGTCAGAGTCCAACTCTGAGTAGATAATTTTAAACAGGAATATTTCTAAGCAGAATATAGCATCTTATATATTCTGCTTAGTCTTATGCATATATACTTGAAGGTACAGTCTACAAAATCTTCGAGACTTTCTTATGAAAAAGTATGGTTAGGATTATGTTATGCATAGGTATCATTGATATACACTGTATGGTTATATTTTATTTTCTTAACGTATATATTGCATTAATGTATGAACTGGCCTTTAAGTTCCACTCCTGCCTTAGACACAAAGCCAACTAGGTGACCTTGGGCCAGTCACTCCCTCAGCCCTAGGAAGCAGACAATGGCAAACCACTTCTGAAAAACCTTGCCAAGAAAACCGCAGGGACTAGTCCAGGCAGTCGCCAGGAGTCAAGACGACCCAAAGCCACACACACACACACACACACACAAGTATTATAACTGAAGAATGGCATAAATTACATTTTAATTACTGTACTAGATTTCCCAAATATGTATTTCGTGAAAGCAAAAGCTATGGAATAGATGAGCGGATGGAGACCCAGGAGACCCAGGTTCTAGTTCACCCTCAGCCATGGAAGCTCATTGGGTGACTTTGGGCTAGTCACTCTCTCTCAGCCCAACCTACCTCACAAGGCTGTTGTGGGAAACAATAGGAGGAGGGAGTTCTGTGTATGCAATCTTGAACTTATGGAGGTAAGGCAAGATATACGTAATTCTAGCAAACAAGCAAATAAATAATCTGTTCATAATTTGCTAAATTGTAATTCCTTAATGTGCCTAGCACAGACTTTGCCATTTGTATTAAAATCTAGGTGGTGGTTAGCATTGATAATACCAATTCTTGGCCAAAATTACTGGCCAGACAAGTCAATGAAGTAAGTCCCCTAATTTTCAGAGTTTGTTCAGTTTCGAATCGAATGTGGATCAAATTCAAACTTTCTATGTATAAGTATTGCCAGAAGGTGGAGCCAGCAGCAGGGATAGTAAATTCAGATTTATCAGTTGAAGGAAATTGCTATGGTGAAAGCGCAGGAGAGGACTGTAAATTATTCCCATCATACAAAGCAAAAGATGTTGCATAGCACATATTTTTCAAGTGGACTGAAGGCTGACAGGGGCAAGGAAGCGAGGATGCAGAAAAGAAAGTGAGGTAGATTGTCCCACAGTTTAGCTTTTTCCCACCCAAACACTCAAAGCCAAGGCTGAATCTGAAATTGGATTTTCCACTATTTTTCCCCAAGATGACCTTTTCTATTGCTCTGCCTCCCTGCGGGGACAAATTTATATATACAGTATATATTTATATTTATATTTACAGGACTTATATGGCCGCCTATCTCATATGATGACTTGAGGCAGCTCACAACAATCTATAAAAAACATAGTTAAAAACAGACGTTTTTAATGTCGTTCACTGGATTTTTTATGCTATGTAACTGATCTAAATGCCGAATATTGTCAAAAAACAAAACATCCATGCTACGGCTGGATTCACACACTGCAGTAAAGCATAGTTAATTATGGTTTCTTGAATAACTCACATTTGGATTAATTCACTTAGATACAACCAAACCAACCATATTTTGGCATGGTGCAAAATGTGAGCCAACAAATAGAAATAAATAGAAGTAATTTGCATAGTTACATTGTTGTGAAGCTATTTGGCAGCTGGGCAGGGAAGGGATGATGATTTGCAAAAATAACTATATTGATGTAAATAATTTAGAAGAAAATCGTTTTTACAAGAAAGAAAGAGAGAGAGAGAAAGATCCCACACATGACGGACACATCGATATAGGCTTCTCTGGCAACAATATGGAACTATTGCCTCCTTTTCTCTTCTAACCTCTTCTAACCTATGGCCCTGGGATTTCCTTTTGGTCTCCCATCCATGCATTAGGTATCACCCTGCTTAACTTTTCAAGAGCAGGCAAAGTTGGCTATGTGCCGGTACCTGCTGTAGATCATAGCGAAGCCCTGAATTAACCTCAGTTAATGCAAGACAGGCCTTATAAAAATGAACTAGAGGGAACTAGGACATCTGAGGAGTGCCCGAAGACTTGAGCTATGGTGCAGGGGGAGAGAGAAGGCAAGAACAGTGTACATTTTTTGATTTCTTCCCTGTTTTGTATCCCAGGAATCATTCTTAAAACCACCCTTATGTCAAAGTGCAAGAGAGCAAGGGCATGTCTTATTGTTTTACTGTTTTATGATTGTTTTATTTATTGGCTTTATTGTTGTTGTGAGTTGCCCAGAGTTGCTTAAGATGGGCGGCCATATAATTTTTTTTTAAATAAATAAATGTCTCCCCACCAATTTCAGCACTGCTGCCTGTTTCTCTAAGAACCTGGCTAAAAGCTGCACCTAGAAACTCTCCTCCTTAAGCCTCCCACCTACTTATCCTTTTCACACTGTTTTAAAAGACATTTGGCAGTAGTCAAGCCAGGTGCCATTGAAGGAGAGCAAATCAGAAGCAGCAGCATGAGAAATTGGGTCACTTCTGCTTCTTGCTGATACAAAGGCAGCAAATCAATTGCTGCCCCCCCCCGCCCCCAAACCAAATACCATCTAGCCACATGAACAGAGATAGGGTTGTTTGCCGCTATTTGCGCTGCCCACCTATTTTTATAAAAATACATAATGTGATTACACAACTCCTGCTTCTTTTGTGTCATGGCTTTGCTGACCTGCTTTCAAGATCAGGAAGCACAATCACACAAACTGGATTGCAGCATCTCTTGGAGAACATGGCGAAGTAGACCTGCGTTCGTGACACTGTGTCCCCCATGAGGTATAGAAACATTCAGAAGAACAATGGAGCATTAACACTGCTAGGGAGGTTGAAACTTTGAACATTGAATTTAGGACCTCCTGAAGTGATGCTCAGAGGCAGATGTCATCCAGGAGTCACAGAATGCCCCCTTCTATCAGAAGCCACAAACAAATATGTAAAGTTTTCGATTCCTCGTGTCGAATAAAGCCGCCGGTCCTCCTTGAGGACCCTTTGTGGTACCTGGCAGGCCACAACAAATACACAATGTTAGTCTACAATTTGCTCAGAAGGCCACGTGTTTGCCTTAAACCTGGCTAAGAGGCAGCAGTAGGAATTTGAAATTGACACACAGTTTAAATGGTCTCTCTGATTGCCTCTCTTCCGTGGTGTCTGCCCGCCCCATCAGATCTAGCAGGGAGGGCATGCTGCAGGCCCCCTCTATCGAACAATCTTGTTTGACCCCAGAGTCGTGGCTTCTCAGTGGCAGAAGCTGCCCTGTGGAACAGCAACCCCCCCAGAGATCTGGATGGCCCCAACCCTGTTAGCGTTTTGCAAAGCCCTGAACAGACCTTGCTGTTTCCCCAGGCGTTTGGGCCAGGGGTTTAGGTGAGCTCTGCTGCGGCTTTTTTGTGATTGGGATGTATTGTTTACCTTGGGCGTCATGGGTCATTGCTTGTACAATAGCTGTTGTTCTAATCCTTGTAAGATCCTCAGAGTCAATGTTGTATATCTGAAAGACAGTTTGGAACGTAACAAGATTTTGGAGGGCATTGCTATTATTTGGTTTGGTGTGGCTGGTTAATTTAATCAGAGCATGGAGTAAGAGAAAGATGAATCCAACACTGTCATCGGAAACAGTACTAACGCTTTAAAAGAAACAATATGCCAAATTGGCCACTTTGACAAAAATGGGGGTCTGAATTACGCTTGCACTACCTACTGAAATAAGCAGCATGCCTGGACTTCAAGTAATAGCCATGAGATACACTATCTGACTGAATGAGCAATGGTGAATAATAATTGTAATTAAATAAATCACAGTGAATGATAAATTCATTGTTCTGAAGAAAGTTACTTACTGTGCTTTTGCTGGTCATCTTAGTGGTATACAGTGATCAGAGTGCCAGACTAAGATCTGGGAAATCCCAGGTTCAAATCTCTCCTTAAGTTCCTTGCATAAACATAAAGGCAAAAGGTAAAGGTTCCCCCCGCACATTTGTGCAGTCGTGTCCGACTCTAGGGGCCGGTGCTCATCTCTGTTTCTTAGCCGAAGAGCCAGCACTGTCCGAAGACGCTTCCACGGTCATGTGGCCGGCATGACACGCGCGGAACGCTGTTACCTACCCACCGAAGTGGTACCTATTCATCTACTTGCATTTGCATGCTTTCGAATTGCTAGGTTGGCAAGAGCTGGGGCTAGTGCGGGAGCTCACTGCGTCACGCGGGGCTAGGGATTCGAACCTCCGAACTTGTGATCTTCCGATCGACAAGCCTGGCGTCTTACCTGCTGAGCCACCACGCTCCTCATAAACATAGGGCAGTACTAATTCTCAGCCCAGCCTAACTCACAAGGATGTTGTGAAAATCAAGTGAGGGCAGGAGAGAAACAATAGAGACCACCCTGAGTTCTCAGACAGGATAAAAATGCAATAATAAAATACGATTCATCAACACTGTTTTTGCACTGTGTGTACATATATTTGGGACACTTGCTTCTTTGCTGCTGCCACTATTCACTTTTTAAACTTGCTACATTGGAACACTTTCTCAGTAAAATGTTTAAGAGAAATAATGGGACAAACTGTCTTTTTAGAAAGTAGGAAGAAAGTCTTAAAATTAGAGCAGTGGAGATGGGGAAGTAAAATAATCCCCTTTGAGGAATTTGATCTTTGTGAATTTCAGAATCCACATCTTCTGAGTTAACGTCCTGATATTCACAAGCTTCAGTACTTATTGAATAGTCTCCTGCAGTTCTTGGCTCAAGAAACTGAAATGTGTGTGTGTATAAGAGAAGTGTGTGTGTGTGTATATAAGAGAAGAGAAGGGGCTTCGTGGCTCAGCGGGTAAGATGCCAGGCTTGTCGATCGGAAGATCGCAAGTTCGGTGGTTCGAATCCTTAGTCCCGCGTGACGGAGTGAGCTCCTGCACTTGCCCCAGCTCTTGCCAACCTAGCAATTCGAAAGCATGCAAATGCAAGTAGATGAATAGGTACCACTTCGGTGGGATGGTAACAGCATTGCATGTGCCTCATGCCGGCCACATGACTGTGGAAGCGTCTTCGGACAATGCTGGCTCTTCGGCTAAGAAACGGAGATGAGCACCGGCCCCTAGAGTCGGACACAACTGCAAAAATGTGCGGGGGGAACCTTTACCTTTTTATAAGAAAATAGGCATTTCAACAAAAAATACCCCTAAAATGTGTACTTAAATGTGAATATTCATGCAGGTTCTAAAAATAGGTAAGGTGCTGACAAATATGAAAAGGATGGAGCCCTTAAGGGTGAACATAGGCATTCAATCCCTCTAAAAGTGGGATGGACTAGAAACTAAAGTAATTTAGGTCCCTTCCCTGAACTATTGCCATGTGTTAGGGCCTAGGGATCATGCCTTTTCCATGACTGCCCCTACCTTGTGGAACACCCTCCCCGCAGCGGCAGAGGGATATGGGAGCCTGTGGGTGGCTTGTTGGGGGTATCCCAGGAGGATGGCTGAGGCACCAGGTTTTTGTCTTTGGTTTTATGGTCTTTTACTGTTTTTTATTTTTGTGAACTACCCAGAGTTGTGCTCGAAGATGGGCATCCGCACAATTCCTTTAAATGAAGAAATAAAATTAATCCAACTACCTTGAAAGCATGCTGCTTAGGATCCACATGGATTGAGTTAGAAAGAATACATGGAGTCATAACACCAAAGTCATAGCATCCAAAGACAGATCTACTCTTTAAAAATACCTTTGCCTGTACCTCATGGGACCAGCATTGAAGTGGCACAGCCTAAGTTTGTTCTAATCATTCTTGCAATGCGAGGTAAATAATGAGGTACTGTGAGGTACTACCAAGCTCTATCTACAACTTTTACCTGCTTGGCAGGCGTAAAATGTCTCCTACATCCCTTTTTGGTAGTGAAGGAATTCATTCATTCATTGGCGATCACTCGTAGCCGAGTAAGATTGTCTTCCAAAGGTAAAATTTTAACGGTGGATCCGTAAGTGGCTATAAAGGCCAATTCTGGATCCGCACAACCTCCCACAATGAGGGCATAGGTTTCTGGGTGGGAGACGGTCATGATGAGGGTCTGCCTGACGTGCCTTCCTTTTAGCTCTTTTCTCCCTTTCGCCCTGTACTCGTGCTTCTTCAAAGTCCATAGCGCCATTAATAAAGGCTGACCTCCAATTTAAACGCTCATGAGTTAGGGCTTCCCAGTTCTCAATGCTGATATTACATTTTTTAAAATTAGCTTTGGGAGTATCTTTGAATCTCTTTTGCTGTCCACCAATATTCCGTTTTCCATTCTTAAGTTGGGAGTAAAGTAGCTGCTTTGGAAGACGATGGTCAGGCATTCGAACAACATGACCGGTCCAGCGAAGTTGATGTTGGATGATCAGTGTTTCAATGCTGGTGGTTTTCGCTTCTTCTAATACGCTAACATTAGTCCGCCTATCTTCCCAAGTAATTTGCAGAATTTTTCGGAGGCAGCGTTGATGGAATCTTTCAAGAAGTTGGAGGTGGCGTTTGTAGAGGGTCCATGTTTCACAGGCGTACAGAAGGGTTGGTAGTACAATGGCTTTGTAAACAAGCAGTGAAGGAATATTATGATATACAGTACTAGTAGAGTTCTTAGAATTTAATGCTAGTGGAATCATTGGTGGAACACCAGCATAATAAGAAAAACTATTTTAAGAAGTAGCTTTCCAGCCTCTCTTTAAAAACCTTCCCTATGGCACCTTTTTATCTATCTGAACACTAATGTATCTCCCCTCAGTCTTCTTTTCTCCAGGCTGAACATCTCAAGTTCCTTCAGCCTATACTCATATGGCATGTCCCCAAGTCCCCATATTATCTTTGTCATCCTCTTCTCCCCACTCTAATCTGTCAATATCCTACTGGACCAGAACCTTACAATTGAGGAGTGGTCTCATCATTATAGAATAAGGGGAATAAGGTCTTCATGCTTCTTTGATACAATACTTTTTCTAATACAGACAAGAACTGCATTAAGCCTTCTAGCAGCTGTCTCATACTTGGCTTCTCGATGACCATAACCAAGTCCTTCTCCAATGTAATGCGTCCAAGCCATGAATCTACTATTTTGTATGTTTTGCCCTACAGTTTTCATCTCTAAATGTAATATCTTGCACTTTTCCCTGCTGAAAAGACATCTTGTTCCTCTTAGCCCTTTCTTCTAACCTTTCCAGATTACATTGCAATCTCATTCTGTCATCTTGAATGTTGGCCAGACCTCCAAATTTTGTGTCATCTAAATATCTAACAAGCTCATCAATCCCATTATCCATGCCATTAATAAAATAAAATATCTAACAAGCTCATCAATCCCATTATCCATGCCATTAATAAAATAAAATATCTAACAAGCTCATCAATCCCATTACCCATGCCATTAATAAAAATGTTGAATAATATTGGACTTAAGATCTGTGGGACTCCCGTTGGTTGAACCTTGCCAAAAGCTTTGGTGAAACTGAGGTAGATTATAACCACAGCATTTCCCTCTTGTCTTCTAGTTAACCTGTCAAAGGAGGAGACAAGATTTGTCTCCCAATACCCCTTTTTGACAAAGCCATGTTGCCTCTTTACAAATATAGCATTGTCTCCAAGATGCTTACAAATGGCCTTTTTTATTATCTGCTCTATCATTCCAGGTATTGAAATTAGACTCACTGGTAGCTAATCCTGGGATCCTCTTTTTTCCTTTTCTTGAAGAGAGGAACATTTGCTCCAGTCCTCTCGCAGCTTCCCAGTTCTCTAGAATCCTCAAAAATAATTGACAGAGTCCCAACAGCTCTTCTCCCAGTTCTTTCAGTATTGAGGATGAGCTATCTTTAATTTTCTTTTGAAGACAATTTTCTGACCAGACAAACAATCAAGCATAAAACAATACCCTAATCAAGGTACTACCAAGGAGAAAACCACACCCCCACCAACACTGGCAGGGCAAGCTACTGTATATAAAAAGGGAGCAAACCCCACACTCACTAGCGCTGATGATGCTACCTAGTCAGGTACAGCAATGAAATGTCTGCAAGCAAACCACCAAGCTCAGAGAGCACCAAGGACGCCACAGTTCAACCCTGCTACAGATATTCTCTTCTATGAGAATAGAGACATATAAGATAATAGACTAGACTCCCTGTGTTCAGTTTCCCTTTTTTCTTTATCTCTGTATCTCCATTGTTACTTTGATAAACTAGTGCTGCTGTATTTAATCCAGTATTTCCCAATTCATTACTCACCAATGGTCTTAACACTCATGCCCCTTTGTGTCCCAGTTCAAAGTCCTCCTGATCAAGTTAGCCAGCTGTTGTCCAGAGATTTACTTTCCCTCCTAAGTGAGATGAATTGCACCTCTGCAAAGAAGCCTCTGCCTTGAAGATTGTACCACTGTTGAAAAACCCAAACTTCTGTTGCATGCACCAACTTGACAGCATGTTCACTTGAAAAAAATTTCCTTTCTTTTGCCAGACTTTTGTCTTCAGTGGTAAATATTGATGAGAATATCACCTGACCCCAAGATTCTTCATCCTCTTCCCAAATCCATGAAATCACTGCTGATATGCTGGAGATCTTGCCCTGCAATACCATTTGTGCCTATGTAGATGAGAAGGAAAGGCCTGTGATTGTCAGATCCAATGTCTAATTTGTCTCTCCACCCATCTTGATTTTGGGCACCTGGGAGACAGCACACATGTGGAAATGAAAGATCTGTTTGATCACAGATCTTCATTTTCTTTTTGATAATTGGTGATGGATCATTTCTATTAGCATCAAGTGGCAGAACTTCAACTGTGGTTTGTTTGTTTGTTTGTTTGCTTGCTTGCTTGCTTGATTTTGTGGCTCATTCATGTTTATCGCTTTTTCAGCGGTTGGAACTGGTGGCCAGTGACCAGCAGAATGGTTTACTTCGTGACAGTTTTGCTTCTGATGGTAACATGTTGCCAACTGCCTTCATTTTCATCCTGTGATGAAGCTGTAAGCTTCCCATTGCTCTCCTGCTTGTGGCAAGTGATGGGATCCACACTACTATTCAAGATGTATTCATTTTGACATATTTATTTATTTATTTTCTATCCCGCCTTTATTATTTTTATAAATAACTCAAGGCGGCGAACACACCTAATACTTCCTCCTCCTATTTTCCCCACAACAACAACCCTGTGAGGTGAGTTGGGCTGAGAGAGAGAGTGACTGGCCCAAGGTCACCCAGCCGGCTTTCTTGCCTAAGGCGGGACTAGAACTCACAGTCTCCTGGTTTCCCATTGGCTCCTTCCTAGGGCTGAGAGAGAGAGTGACTGGCCCAAGGTCACCCAGCCGGCTTTCATGCCTAAGGCGGGACTAGAACTCACAGACTCCTCGTTTCCCATTGGCTCCTTCCTAGGGCTGAGAGAGAGAGTGACTGGCCCAAGGTCACCCAGCCGGCTTTCTTGCCTAAGGCGGGACTAGAACTCACAGTCTCCTGGTTTCCCATTGGCTCCTTCCTAGGGCTGAGAGAGTGTGTGACTGGCCCAAGGTCACCCAGCCGGCTTTCATGCCTAAGGCGGGACTAGAACTCTCAGTCTCCTGGTTTTCCATTGGCTCCTTCCTAGGGCTGAGAGAGAGAGTGACTGGCCCAAGGTCACCCAGCCGGCTTTCATGCCTAAGGCGGGACTAGAACTCACAGACTCCTCGTTTCCCATTGGCTCCTTCCTAGGGCTGAGAGAGAGAGTGACTGGCCCAAGGTCACCCAGCCGGCTTTCATGCCTAAGGCGGGACTAGAACTCACAGACTCCTGTTTTCTAGCCCAGCACCTTAACCACTAGACCAAACTAGTTGATGCTCTGGCCTATAGTTCACCAAACTTTGATTTCAGTATTTTCACCAGCTTGCACTTTACACAGATGAAATTTGCTTTGTCTTCTGGGAAAAGGGCAGATGACTCTTCTGTTGAAGGTGATGGCCAGAACCCCATCTATGGCCACAATGTTCTTTATGCTACAGAGGAAGAAAAGCACAAGTAGACTTTCTACATTTGGGGGGCACTGGCTTGAGCTGGTCAAATGAAGTTCCACTCCTCTGCTGCTTGTGGTGACTGCAGCTGTCTTCCCAAAATGTACCATGACGCCCAGTATTTCCTTACTCATCCCTCATCCCTTTTGGTCCCCCCCTCCCTCAGTTGCAATGGAGACTAGAAGGGAGGTAGCGTGTCTTGAGCAGTTAAGAAGGTTTGGCCTGAAACAACCTGGGCTGTGTTGAGCTAAAACTAACTACTTCTTGGTTAGTTGTCAGAATGAATTAACTGGTACCAATTTAAGAGAATATTTGTAGCTCAGGGTTGAACTGTGGAGTCCTTGGTGCTCTCTGAGCCTTGTTGTTTTCTTGCAAATGTTTCATTGCCAGACTAGGCAACATCTTCAGTGCGAAAAGGGAGTGGGAATTGCTCTCTGTTTATATGCCATGGCTTGTCCTGCTTGTGTTGGTGGAGGTGTTGTTCTCCCCTTAGGAGTTACTTGATTGGGCTGTTGTTTACTGCTTGGTTGATTGACTGAGTTAATAAAATTAACTGGGTTAGGATGTTCACAAAACAAATCTAATCTCTACATGCCTGCCATCCAACTACTAGGACATGGGAGGCCACTAATACCTTGCTGAGATACCGCTGTCTGTTCCTGGAGGCACCCTTCTCTCCTGTGCTTCGGAAGGATGCTTGTGTATTGGGTAATGCAGTCACTGCATACTGATTTGTGCCTTCCATGCATGGCTAACACAGGAACGTTCTAAAGGAATGACAGTGAAGATTGGTAGGTGGCAAAAGAATTTCCAGGAATACTATGGGAACACATCAATATTGCTTCAATAGTTTTTGTTTCTATATTACTATTGCATAGTTGTGCTTACTTGAGTTAGGCCTGCAACTAAATTAGGGAGCGGCAGGACTTTTTTCTCTCTCCTAATAAGCATACCCATGATAAGGCTATACCCAGGCATCTTCAAAAGACTACCTGTCCCAGCATGTTTTAGTGCCATACAATTGATCTACAGGAATTGATTGGCCCAGAATGGAATTATAGTGCTTCAACATCCTGGTATGAATAATAAACATAATATGGGTATTTTCACCAGACACGTAAGTCAATATTGACATAAATGAATAAATAAATTTGGGCCAATCACTATCTCATCCCAACCCACTTTACAAAGCCATTTTTGTGGGCAAAAAGTAGGAGGAGGAATGCTATGTATGCTGGCTTGAACTCATGAATGAAAGATGGGATATAGTCTAATAAATTAATAAACACATCTCTTCTATCAGTGTGAAACCTCCAGTGGTTCATTGATGATTTGGAGTCATGAGGAAATCAAGGGTGTAGCTGATGTCAAGTTAATAAGAAAGACAAAAGCAAAAGCTGTGTACAGCTTAAATAGGGTTTCTCCAGTTGGGTTCATGAAATGGTAGCTTAAATGCTATCCAAATATAAGTCAGTGCAAAGTAATAAATTTGATTCTGAAAACATAAAATAAAACTCTTAATGGATATGGTGAAAACGTACTGAAGGTAAAGATCCAGTTGCAACAATGCATAAAAACCAACTCATTGGACTGGCTGTGTTAGGAGATGAGTAAGGTAAAGGTAAAGGTTCCCCCCGCACATTTGTGCAGTCATGTCCGACTCTAGGGGCCGGTCCTCATCTCCGTTTGTTAGCGGAAGAGCCAGCGCTGTCTGAAGACGCTTCCATGGTCATGTGGCCGGCATGACGCGTGCGAAATACTGTTACCTTCCCACCGAAGTGGTACCTATTCATCTACTTGCATTTGCATGCTTTCAAATTGCTAGGTTGGCAAGAGCTGGGGAGAGTGCAGGAGCTCACTCCGTCACGCGGGACTAGGGATTCGAACCTCCAAACTTGCGATCGACAAGCCTGGCGTCTTACCCGCTGAGCCACCACGCCCCCAGGAGATGAGTAGCAGGTTTGATTTAGCAAAGCAATTCTTCTCTTCTTATCCCACATTAACATTCACATACGGAGAAGCAAAGGCTCAGCAATATATTTAGATCAACTCTGAGATTCTGAAACCAAAGTGAACCTACCATAGGGTCAGGGCAAAGGTTGGAGCCACTAAATCCAACACAGATTCTTTTGATTTCACATTATTTTTATATAGGATCTACCTGAACCCCTTGTCACATGATAGATCATAGATATGCTCTGGTTCATGTGGTTTTACATGGGATCCACCTTTGGGCCAGAACAGAGACTCCTATTCTCACAAAGCCCCACACTGTTGTCGCAGCTGCAGTTTTCAATCAAGCTCGGCCAATTTCTAAATGCAGCTGCCATGTATTGAAGCAGTTGTGTATGTAGTCAGCATTCATTGGGGGCTACCTTTTGAGATAAAATGGTGAATACTTTTATACAAGCTCAAGAGTGACCCTAACACAAAAAGTTAATTTTTCCATCCCACATCCTAATGTCAGTCCAGCCTCTGCTAGCTCTGATCCACATCTGGCAGTACACAGCAAAAAATCTTCAAGGACTGACTGAAGAGGATCGCCTCCATCTTAGAGGGTCGCAAATCCTGGGGCCTGTGATTCTTTCATTCAAGGCCAAAAAAAAAAGAGATAAAAAAGCTGAGTTCCGTATTTCTGTAAGACTGTGGGTTTTCCAAAGGGAAGTAATCACTAGCAGTTCATTCCATTACGACTTAGTAAAAGAAGCTCTAATATAGACTTCAAAAAAACATTTCCGATCTTTATTCTTTCTGAGCAATAAGGATCCGGAAGTTCGCGGCAGCCTAGTTTCCGGTAAGAGCTGTGAGTGTTCTCTCTACCTTTTTCAATTATACGATAAGGTTCGTTTTCAGGATAATCACGTATTTTCAAAGGAAATGAGACACTGCTGTACATTCTTGCTTTTCCAGCTGAATATATTTGTCACAGAGAAGTGTATCAATGAACTTGTTGTCTATAGCTATACTTTTTTGTTCTATTTTTTTTACAACAGTGGAAAAAAGAACGGGAGGGGGAGGGAGCAAAGCAGCCAATCAACAAAGGGAGTAGAATTTCCAGTTCAGTTCAAACAAGAGCATAGTTTTACTCCTCCCTTACGAGAAAAAAGGACCAATAAAGACCTAGTTCTCAGCCAAAACACAGCAGCTAACCAATAAACAAGGAACCTGATGGTTTATTTCCTCCAATGAAATATAAGCAACGGGGCAGAAGGGGTGGGAGAAAGAAAGAGAAACATCCACCGCCTGGAAGATTCGAATCGAACGTTCATACACGCAGAGAATACTGCAGCAACCAATCAGCGGTCTAGGAAAGCGTGGAATTGAACGTTGAGGCACCTCCGGCTTCCCCCCTGCCCACCCCGATTCTCTCCACATGCTCCTCCCCTGGATGCTGTTGTTTGTGGTGGTTTAGCTGCTGAGGATTTACGAGAGGGGAAGGGGAAATATCAACATAGCCTCGTTCCTGCCGACTGAAGCTAGAGAGGCCGAGAGGCGGCTTGGCTGGAACCCGGCGAGGGTTAGCATAAAGCCTCAGGAATATAGAAGCCTGGCGTTTCGGGGTGGAAGAGGAGAAGAAACCTTTGTCGATTTTTTCCTCCCCCAAAACACGTACTCCCGCCGCCACCACCTTGAGTGCGTTTGGCTCTCCTCCTCCCTTCCGTGTTGTGGTTTCGTTTCTCTCGCCATGTCGGTGAATATGGAGGAGCTTCGGCATCAAGTCATGATTAACCAGTTCGTGCTGGCTGCGGGCTGTGCGGCGGACCAAGCGAAGCAGCTACTGCAAGCTGCACACTGGCAGTTTGAGGTGCGTTGCGAGCCTTTCTGGTTCTCCCTTTCTCCCCCTTTGCCTTTCTTCGCGGGAGGCGAAAAAGAATCATTACGACCACCCTCCCCCGCCTTCCTAATTTTTCTGTTCTGGGTCTGGGGTCAGTGGCGACGGTGGTTGAAGGGATGTGCTGCTGCCCTGCCCCCCACCGAGTAAGACGGGGGAGCCTTTCGCTTGGCACTGGGCATGTAAACAATCCATCAGAGCCATTTTAATAACTACTGTCTCTTTCTACAATGAGTGCCTTCCGGGGCTAGGAATGTGCTAGGCCTTTGCGTGTTGACTAATCTGTTGTTGCTGCTGGTCGTGGGAAAAAGGGGAGGGGAAGAAGCGGGTGGACAACATTAATATTCTTGAATTGGCCAAGCAGAGAGAGTGCAGAACGCCTGATCACACAGCCTACTTGTGGGGAGGCTAATTTGATCATTCAGATTGAATAAACTGTTTAAAAATATTCCTCCATGGATAGCGCAAATACCTCTGTAAAAAACGAAGAGTAGGCCATGCCTTGGCTGAGTGTGAAGGCTTATCTTGCCCACCCATCCCCCTTCACTTGTTTCCTGAGTGAGGCACCAGATCTGATAGCAAAGGAGTATCAAGGAGACTGTCACCCCTCCCCCGTTATTTGGGGAGATCAGTTTCTGAACTAGGCCTGCTAATATCTGCTTCTTAGTACATGTGGTCTTTATTTACCTAGAGAAGAAACTAGATTGCGGGCTGAGATGTTGTTAGAAATTCTTGCTTTTAAAGAAGTGCCTTTGTTTACATATGGCTGAATCCTTCCCTGGTCTGGCCAATGCGTTTTAAACATATCCTCTGTTTTGATGTACAAGACTGGAGGAGGAAAAGATTGGTTTCAGCCAAGCCCTTGGCATCAACAAGATAAGTCTCTTTGTCCATTTCTGCTGGACATAGTATTATACTTACAGAAGCTGTTGGCTTGTCTTTTGCTTCTATGAAGCCTATCCCCCCGCATCATCTTTTAAAACTACACATTTTTGTTCCTCTACCCTGATTTTTATGTGTTAGAGATAGGGGCTTTCTTACTACATTTTAAAATGCTCCCCAACCAGCTTTGTTCCTACTGTGTTAGACTACAGTTCACTTCATCCCCATTTGGAGGATGGCACCCAGCTAGAAAAAGCTGCTGTGGTCTATTGGCTTGTGGGTTAGAAAACCTAGCTGAGGCTGAAGATGAAGAGCTATGTATACATTGTCGTCTTGTGCTGTGTTTGTGGTTTCTTTTTTTCCTTCCTTCCCCAAAGGGAGAGGAAAGAAGATTAGCATTGTCCTAGGTCAATGCTTAAAAAAAAAAGGGGGGGGGAGGAGGAGAGTAACATGGACTCTGTTAATTTAGATTATTTGCTTACAGCTAAAGTATTGGGGCTGGGCAAGAATCTCTGTAAAAAATACGTTGCTATTCCTGCCCTCCAACTTGACTTTTCCCTTGGGGTTGTAGCTCCTTGTTCTAATAGTAGGCTTGTGTGTTTGTTTTTTAAACATAGACGGCTTTGAGTGCATTTTTTCAAGAAACCAACGTTCCCAACACCCATCACCATCATCAAATGGTAAGTAGTTCAAACTTCTCAGGTTCATCTTCTTCTTCACAGTCTTCCCCCCTCCTTTTGTGGGCATTGGAAATTTACATCAGGATGTGCTTGTGTGTGTGTGTGTTTTAATGCCTTGGGTCTTCCTTGTTTCCATGAACAGATCAAAACTATCCTTAGCCCTTTTCCATACACTTGGAAAGCACATCTAAAGGAGAAATGAAAGACCATGCTGAGCAGCGCTTGAGTTGTCAAGCCATGTAAATAGGAGGAGGAACTCCTTGTCTTGGATATGCAACGTCTGCATAATTTTACACAACCTTTGATACTGGGAGGGAACAAGAGCCTGCAGCCAGCAGTGGTTGTGCATTCAAAGCTGTCAGCTCTACAGACAGCCATATTGCTCTGCAACAAGAGAAACACAGACTGCAAATGTAAACAAGAGCCAAAATGTCTGCCAGGAAACAGGGACTTCTGCTTCTCTCACCCTCCCTCCCTCCTCTGTCTTTACCTCATATGGATTTGTTTAACTTTTTATTCTCCATAATTATTTAAAATTCAGCAAGTTTGGAGGAAAGGAGGAAATGCTGGCAAGCTTTAGGTCCCCCCCCCATCTCTATTAACGTGTTTCGTCTAAACTTGAGCAAAACTTTATGTGACCTTGGCTGAGGGCAGGGGTTTTTGGCAAGCAAAGGAAGATTTTTATTTATTTTTTTTAGGAAAGTGAACTAGCATTGTGTGCAAGGATGATAACATACAGTCTAAGCTGCAGCATTTCACTTCTTGTCTATTGTGTAAGCCTATGTATAGCTTTAGAAGTGAGAAAGACTTAGGAAGAAATCTCTCATAGAATTCTAATGCTGCTTGCCTGTTGTTGGCTAATGTAGATTTTTCTATCCTCAGAGCAACATAACACTATTTTCAGCATTTATCTGTTAATGTATGCTTTTAATTGGAGACTTCAGTTAGATTTCATATTTTGCCTAGATGACACAGAAATCTTAAATTTGTTCAGATAATGACATGTTGTAAGACAGTATTTCACCTTTAGAAGTACTTGTTAAAGAAAAAGTTTAATTTATGTTTGGAAGTTATATATTGTAAAGTTTAGAAAAATGTAAATAAGGTAACATCTAAGTGACTACTGGTTGCATCAGAGGGCTGTATTGTAAACATGTCTAAAAAGCTTATTTTTACAAGTCTTTCTAAGAATATATATAGAAAATAATGAGCTTTAAAATAACTTTCTGCATTTTCTGAAGTTGACAAGGGCTGCTACTGTCAGATTTCAGTGTTCTGCAACTGGTGTTCTATCAAAAAGTCCTGCACTGTTTTCAATGCTTACATGGGGAATGATGCTGGGCATGGCGTATGGCGTACATGGGTGATTGTAGTTTGGAAACTAGAACATAGCAATATCAGCAGAGTTTTATTAGAGGCAATCATTTGGACAAAGAAAAGGGATCTTCTACGCCAGAAGTCAGTAATATGCAGGGGCTGCAACACTCATTTGGACTCAGAAATGAGTCCCTGAATCTGAATGATTTTTAATTTTGAAAAATCCAATCTTTTTTAGAAGGCTCACCCAAATTTTGAAGGGAAGAGAGAAGGTGCCTGAGCTATTATATTAAATAGTTCAAGGGGTCTGAAAAGGCTGCTGACATCTGGTTTAATTTGTGTCATCTTTTTTACCCAGGTATGGGGGGAAATGCATACAATGTGTAATTTGTGAATTCCATATATAAGAATGTGCACAAGTTCATACATTTTCTTCCTCTACTAATGCGGTAACAAAATATAGTATGATAGAGACTCAGAACATAATATGTTCATCAATTTGCTTAGATAACCTGGACAGATCATGATTTGGGTTTCTGTTTGGTTTTTAGAGAGTGGATATAACCTGCTTTATATTATTCTTCAGAATCCTAGAAAGCTACCTCAGATTGTTTAGCCCTTTAATTGACAGTGGGGCTTCAGGTAGAGAACAATCTTTCTGATTACCTGTTCTCTCTCTTTTTGAACTGGAGATACTGGGAACCTACAGTATGGAAAGTGTGTGCTCTACCATTCTGAAGAATAAATGTTATAAAGAATGTAACACTTTGCATTTGGCTTAGAAAAATATTACCAGTTCTGCAGTCCTAAGACAGCCTTTCCAGACAGTATAATATGGCTTCAGAATATTTGTATCTGTTTATGTAGTTTTATGGTTCTATTTGTATTCCTAGGGGGTGCAATCCCAGGTTTATGCATAGTTGCTTTCTCCCTGCCTCCCCCCGTGAAGTTCTCTGCAAAAATGATTGTTTGATGTTGGCATGAAAATTCAAACTTGGCAATAAGAAACTGGTATAAGGGATAAATGGTCTGTAGGTGATTGCCAAGTGGTGACAAATGATTCATAACTGCCCTGGGAGCTAAAACAAGCAGCCAGTGAGCTAATTTAAGCATGCTCTTTTAAACCTAAATGTGAAAGTACATCTCAGGTTTGCTACTGAGCTTGAAACATGGGTGCAGCATCCTGGAGCAACTTCCTGTGTGACTTGCAAGGAATCCTAGCTCTTCCCCAGCGAAAGGCTCATTGTCCTCAGTGAGAACTGGTTGACTTCCATGATTCCTAATGATTTCAAAGCTGTGGTAGGGAGGTCACCTACCACTCTGTGCCTGGGACTGCAGAATGAGGTTCCTGCTTTTATTTATTTTATTTTCGTGTCCCGATCAAACTTTACTCTGCCAAAATGTAGTCACCGCCACAGCTTTGTCATTAGCTTGCTGTAGGTCGTCAACAGTACAAGGCTCCGGCAGTAATCAACACACCATCAGATGCGCCGACCATATGCGCCAGGTTTCTCTGCATTCACATAATGTATTGTCAGCCAACAACCCCCACTTAAATAAATTCGTCTTGCACCTTGGTACCCCCACCCTCATCCTGTTCATTGTCCTCCAAACTATATAAGGGAGAGTGTTTCCAGCGGCCATTTCTTCCTTCGGTAAATTACTCAAATCGGTGAGCTCATTCCTCCATTTACTTATTCGATTCTGTTCTTTGGCCCCCTCTAGGGTATTAGTTCTTGCCATAAAGCTCTTTCTAGATCTAAGTCAACGAATTGGGGGAGCATATCCGTTCAAAGGGTGACGAGAGTCAGTACACAGAAGGAGCCTCCCCAAAGATTGTCGAAACAATACAATCAGGCGGTTGGCTAATCCTTCTAACACCAGATCAAACCACAGCTAAGCGGAAGATTCCTGCTGAAAGTGGACATTCCTACAAAAGTTGTAATGAAAGCAATTTCAGCCCAAATTCCAAGACTTTTCCCGTGTTGGAAGCAGCCATTATGAATTAGGTGTCTTCCTGGCTAGAGTGTTTTCTTCAAAATGCTATTGCATGTATGCTTTGCACGTCTACCTACCTACCTACCTACCTACCTACCTACCTACCATTCGCATTTATATCATCGCCCATCTCCCCCAAAAGGGGGAGACTGGGCGATTTACAATAAAATTGTAATTCCTGCTTATCTTCTCCCCACTTATCACTCATGCTCTTCCTGCCACGCTTGTTCATTTCTGTTTTAAAGCCCTTGGTTGGCAACTGGAGTCGTTGCAGTTCAAGAACCAAAGTCGCAGAACTTCTGCGCCAAGAGGTCTCTGGTGGCTTTGCCTTGCAGGGAAAAAGCCTTGGTGAAGATGGACGAGCAAGGCAGCAGTTGGTAGGAAGGGGTCAGCAAAATGGCTGTGGGTCTGGGTGCCTTTGAAAGGCACTTTTTTTTTTGGCCTCCTGGCGATTCTGAGGCGGCCTGCTTTGTTTCCCAAGGGGCTGCATTTTTGTATTTTGCGTTTTTGAACAGGTGTTGGTAATGTGGAGGGGAGCTGATGGTGCCCTTTTGCATCCAATTGCTAGATAGAATTTCAGTGAAAGCTGGAGGTCTCAGTTAATAATATCCCAACCCAAAGTCAGCTCAGAATATTCAGGTGCCTTTCATCTTGTGCAGCCCCTTGCGCAACCCAACAAAGTAGGATTTCGGATTTGATTCAAGGTGTTTGAAATGCTTAGCACACCGCAGGGGAGTCTAGTTCAGTTGAGCCTGTTTAATCAGTTTTATATCCAGTTCTTGGTGCTGGGTATCCTCCTGCGCATATTGCTAACAAATCCATTTCTGGCCTCTTTTTTTTTTTTTTGATCCCCAAAGGAGGTTACTGCTATTAACTGACTGCTATCTGCCACTTAAAGTACACGTACCCACATGCGCGCACACACACAAGAAAAGCCCAAACTGAGTAAAATATGCAACAGGCAGAAGAAATCCATCCTCCCATCTGGCAATTTTAAAATCCCTTCTTTCTTTTCGTTTGTGTGCATCTTGTCCTTTGCCAGGCCCTCCCATTTATTCGTAACACTGTTAGATGTAGATTTCAGCCAAACAGAACTGCCTGTGAACTGTAATGAGACAGCAGGGCCCATTCTTGCATGCTCTGGAATGTTTCTCCCAACTGCTGAGCATTAAAAGAGTTTACAGTTCCTGCATTTGCCAGGGACAGTTTAACAGAGATTGCAAACAAAGGATATCCTGTCTCCTCTGCAAGGCTATCTTCACAATTCCTCCCTCCCCCTATCTTTTTTATAACCGGTTACACATTAATCAGGAAACTAATGTTCAAGTTATGATCTGCCCTGTGACTGTTCCCTTTGGCCAAGCATTATTCACTACATTTCTCACTTGCCTCTCAGACGAACGTGGTACCTGGTTTTGTATTCCATTTTTGCTGCTTGTGTTCCACTCCCCAACATGAACTGGAAAATTCAGTTTGTGAAGAGAAGACAATTAAGAAAGATGAACCTAAGAGAAACTATGGGATGCTTTATTTAGAAAATTAAAAATTACAGGTATCAGACAGGTATTGGTTGCCATTAGCAAGGAATAATGAGAACTGTAATGAAAAATCAAGTAGCTGCCATGTTGGAGAAAGCTGATTACTGTACACAGTCAGTGAAGAAAATCTTGCAAAGATGCTGTAGAAAAACCTATAGAGGGGAAATCTATCTACCATAAGTTGTGGGTAAATAAGTTACTTGTGTCAAGACATAATAGATTACCTTCATGCCATGACGTAAACTGAATCAAACAAAACTTCCTACTTGTGCTTTAGATACTTCCTTCAAAATATTTGAAGTAACTGATACCATATTTTTATACTGAATGGTCTAGAAAAATGGAAGCTGTAGAATTGGCAGGTATAAGCCTGAGCAGTCCTTTGCATTGAAAGCCAGTGGGAAACCTCACACAATCGTACATCTCTCTACTATAACTCTTGAGGGGGAGAACAAAACAGAAGTAGAGATTATGCTTTAAATACAGAAGGTCCAAACTCCAATTACTGTTCTCTTTAGTTAAAGCAGTTCTGCCTGGGGAATTCTGGGAGTTGAAGTCCACATATCTTAAAATTGCTGAGGTTGAGAAATACGGAGTTACAAGATAGTTAGGGATGGGACCTCTGCATATTGATAGGCCATTGGTGGTGTTGGGAGAGAGAGTGTTGATTTTTAAAGAAAATCGGGGGGCAAAACCAGTGAAAAGCATGCCCCTTTTTCCACCGTGTGCTGAAGGGGTCTGGATTCATCAGAGTTTTCTGCAAATTGGGTAGGAAAGTCTTGATTGCAATGTGTAATATAGATCACATCCTAAAATTTCCTCAAACAAAAAGCTGATAGCTGCTAAAAATTGGTGAAATGGAATTTAAGGCCAGTGTATGATCAAATGTATTCAACCTGCAAAAACTGAGCCAGTTGTATCCTTCAGATGAATTACCTGGATGTTGCAATTGCTGAGATCCCAAATTATGACTCCCTTTGACATAAATAGCATAAAATGTGGGTACAAGATATTTGAAGGGCTCCAGAATTCATGATGTCCTTGGATTGCTGGAGCAAGAAGTGAGTCCTAGGGGTTGTGAGTGGCCAGCTTCTTGGCCCAATTGTTACGGCCATGGGGCTGTGAAGATGGCTTTGGAGAGTACCAGGCTGAGGAAGGAAGATAAAGTACATAAATTAGTGTCTTTTTTATGTTTTGACTTCCAAAGAGAACCAGTGTGTTATCTGTGGCCAACTTCTTATCTAGAAAGGTCTTCCTTAATAGGCAAAGGAATTCTACAGTTTATTTGTGTTAGTGACAGAGTCTGGTCTGGGGAGTGTTGTAGTGTGAAACATAAGTCAATACATAGTTCTTCCATTTTGCCACAGGCAGAATGTGAGGTGGGAGACCTTTTCTTCATACCTACATGGAGCTGAAGTGGAGCTTTTGGTACCTTTTCTTGCTTGTCCCCATCTCTTCCCTGTACTCTGCTAGTAGGATCTCCATTGACTTTTGGAGGGTGGAGGGCAGCCAGTCTCTGCTAGCAGAACTTGCACTGCTTTCCTCATCTGGCTTCCATTGTTCCATCAGTGTATCTGAACCCATGACCATCGGGAGGACTTGGATTGCTGCAAGGGAAGGGAAGATCTTTTTTATGTTCTTCCTCTTTCCACTCTGTTCAGGAGATGCTCTCACTAGCAGAGAAAGAGCTGAATCCAATTCTGTAAGTTTAGGGTTTGTTTTAACTTCTTTATCTGGGTTTAAAAGTTGAAACTGGTGATCAAAAGCAGCCTTATCATGGACACTTTTAAGATCTGAATAGTTTAAGATCTATTTTCCATTATTTATAGTAGTTTCTTTTCTCTACCCAGTTTCAGGGTACATGCATGAGCCAGAAGGATTGTGCTGTTTTATTTCTCTTCCCCATTAGCCCTAGAATGATGATTCTAGAGTCTCAGATGAACATAAGAGGAACCATGTGATACAGAAATGATGGATTAAGGCCAAGTTCCAATCCCTGCTCAGTCGGGAACTCACTAGGAGACAGAATGGTTGGGTTAATCTTATCTCAACCAACCTCACACTTTTCTGATAGGGAAAAATGGGGTGTGTAATGGGTGCCCACCCTACATTAGTAGAAACGGTGGGAATTTTTAAATATAGTTTTAAAGCATGTGCATGTCTCATGGTCTTGGGGGTCTCAATGCATGAGAAATCAGCCCACCAGTATAGAGGGACAGCTCTGGAACTACAGTCAGATGAAACGTGGTTCCAACATAGACTTCCTTAAAAAGATGCTCTTGAGATACATTGTATTGCAATTCCCATCTTCCCCTATCCATATGGGAGCTGACTAGGGGTTATGGGTATTGTTATGTACACATCAGGACAGCAACAAGTCAGGGAAGACTGCTCTGACACAGCCAAGAGATACAACTAGATTGCTAACTATACAACCACAGAATTTCTGTCTCCTTTCAGGCAGATCTTTCAGGGATGATCTTCAATTGTCCTGGCCTCTTAGTTTCTGTCGTCGGCATACTAGGCAGACAGTGAACAATGTAGGAGGAAGGCACTCCAAACATTTTATTTCATTCTGTACTATACAGTATTATAGATGAGGAACAAATCCTGGATTGCTCTGCATCTTATTTCTAAATCTGCTGAGGTTGTATCTACAACCTGGCTGCAAATCATTTACCACCACCCCCTTTTCTTTTTTTGGATGCTACGCTTCCCACACTAGTATATAGTAGTGTCATCCTTAATATGCATGCCCCTTTATATATAGTTTATATATTTATTCACTTCCTTTCATAGATATGGCAGACAGTTAAAGTTGTGTCATTTCATCTCAGAAAAAAATCCATTATTTCATGCTCAATCCAGTGAACTCTTACACATATTCCTTTCTGGGAAACAACTTTCTACTGTAATATTAATGGTTGACTGTAGGCTTGCCTAGGACTGTCAGTGACTCAAAAAATGCTAAATGTTTTGGTGGTGAATGGGATGCTAAAATAGTACAAAGTGGTACAAATGTGCTTAGTTAATATAGTTTACACAGATTACAAAATTTATATTTTCTTAGCTGGAATTTAGAGAGGTGAGTAAATGTTCTCTTGGCCCCTCCTAAGTTTACTTTTACTGTTGTGATACTGCAGTGGAGACTCACACGCCTGCATCAGAAGAATATTTGCCTTATGGCCTGTTCATAGACCGTAAGTTAGTTGTTTTACTGTCATAGAAATTGAATAAATAAATAAATAAAAATAACCTCCAGCTAGCCAGCAATTGCATTTGTAAAGGCCTTTGCAGCTCACTTACCCTCAGGCTGGATTCAAATACTGGTTTCGCTGGAAACTTCACTCCCTCATGGATAAAACTCCTCTTTACCAAAGTCATCCAAGACAGATAACTTTCACTTTGTGTTACTGTGACCCACTCTCTGTGGGGCACCCTTTGAAAACCTCAGTAGGTTCAGAATAAAGTGGATAGAGGCCTGGCTGGCGTAGGGCGGAAAGAGGTTTAAAATACATAGTTCCAGTGTATCCCTTTGCTTTTGCAGGCTTAAGTAAAAAAAACATTGGGGTTGACCTATAAAACTTGATGCCAAGCCATATAGGGCATCTCAAGGACTATCATCTGGGAATTGTGTTCTTCTCAGCCAGCTAAAATTAGGAGGGGTGTCTGAGATTTAAGGCACTTTTGCTACCCTGGCTTAGGATGTCCTCAGGTCCATGTGCCTGATGCCAATTCATGTGTCCTTCAAGGTTCAGAGGAAAATGATTTTTTAAACTCAGAATTAATATAATTAGTTGTTAGCTATCTTAAGTGCCAGTTGGTAAAAGTCTGGTTACAAATTTCTCTCTCTCTCTCTCTCTTGCACACACACACACACACACACTAACAGCAACCTAAACTTACACACATTTGTACCTTTTGTTAGACTGGCTATTTTATTCTGATTTATTTTATTTCTTCATATATCTGTGTGTTCTTCATTTTTTAAAAGCTTTTTTATGTTTTTACGAACAGGCAGAGTAACCTTGCTGGGAATGATTTTATTAACAAGCAGAATAAAAATATTTTTTAAATAAGTGATTATAGGGAGAAGGTTATAGAATTAAGGAAATCTCACAGATTTGACCCTTGGATTTGATTGGTGTCCGAATGTGAATGAGCGGGACAGTCATTTGCAGATGGCGGAGCTATATTACAGAATTCTTATAGTGTGGTGGTGTTGAAAATATGGGGCATAAATTAAAGCTCAGCTGTTTTCCCTTGTGCTCCAGCACCCAAGATGGTCAACTTGTGGTCTGTTTATCTACTGAGTGCAATTAGGCTAGATTTGAATATAGCTGCGTACATGGGTATGAACAAAAAAAAGAGTTTGGGGGTGGAGGGTTGTGCATTGTATCATTTTAATACTAAGGTTCGATAAATCCAGCAGTGCTCTGGGTGGGTGGGTGTACTCCAAATGCTTTGATTCCTTATCGAGGTGGCCATTTTCCCCACAAACAACAAACTTCAAGTAGTTGGGGCTTAGGAGACTTTCAGATGTGTGTGTCCTGCAGCTGTGTGTTGGTCAAACCAGAAGTCCATTTGTTGCCGTTCTGCTCTTAGGATGGGCATATCATATATTTGTGGCAGAGTCAGCACAAGATCAGGTGCCTAAGTTTCCGTCTGATTGCACTCTCTCTTTCTTGTCTCGCCCTTTTCTTCCTCCTCCCTTGCTCGCTGTAATGTTGAAATGTCGATGGTAATCTCTGTGGGGCAGGGCCATTTGTGTGTTTACTTATGATGTTCTGTAAAGCAGTGTGTACATTATTGGTGCTGTATAAATAGCAAGTAGAGTCAAGCTTTTTCATGATACTCTGTGTCAGCATGTGCATTATGGTATTACTATTGCTAACCTAATTAAGGGTTGTAGTCCCCCCCCCACTCCAGACTCTCTCCCCCGAGGGATTATTTTAAAATATCAAGGATATTTAATATGTTTGTGGTTAGAAGACGGGTGTAATGTAGCCAGAGATCGGATTGACAAATGATGTCAGGAGCAGGAAGTTACTTTGGGTTAGCTCATAACTGGAATGGGGGTTTTGATGACAAAACAAAGAACAAAAGATTAGAGGGTTTGGCAGCATCCCCTGCTAATAATCATCATTGTCTTGTAATCAGGTAAGGGAGAAAAGAAATGGCAGAAAGGAGATGTGTATGTTTTTTGCATCAGTAGGGAAAATTGTCTTGCACTTACTTTAGTGATAAGGAAGGGGGGGATTCTGATGCAGGGACTAGGACATAGGAGTTGAATGGTCACAGTCGGTGGCCTGCAGTCACACAGGTAACAGCAATTTGGTAATGACTTTGGTGTTTAGAAAAGGAAACTGAGAAAAAAAGGTATTTCGGCCATTCTCCCTTCTCTCTCAAAAGAGACTCGAAGACTGAACCATTTTTACATTCTGGTTGCACCATCACAGGTGGGGAAAAGTAAGTAGACCAGCTCTATTGAGATGGAGTGAAGGGTTAATCAGTCCCCCTCTGGTTCTGATGCCTTAACTCAACTCAGAATAAGGAGGAAGATGGGGCATAAAAGAAGGCCGTGGCTACTTATAAAGGTAACATTGAAATATTAGTTAAGGGTTGAAGATAGTTGAAGAAGCCAAGAAGTGTAGTGAAGACTTGAAAACAGAAAAAGGACACACTGAGGAGAAGGAATGAGGGGCAGGTTACCCAGGAAGTGAAGATACAAGTAAACTGGAATTGTTTAGATCAGGGGTTCTCAAACATTTTGGTCTCAGGACCCCTTTACATTCTTAAAAAATATTGAGGACCCCAAAGAGCTTTGGTTTATGTGGG
Organism: Charina bottae; assembly: GCA_023362775.1. NCBI lineage: Eukaryota > Metazoa > Chordata > Lepidosauria > Squamata > Charinaidae > Charina > Charina bottae. Next base: position 124,479,805 of record JALMGJ010000002.1, on the reverse strand, counting down.
ATGGATATACATATACACATACACATATATACATACACTCTATTAGAAAGTAAAATTGAGAAAATACGTATTTATTTGACTTTGTGGACCCCCTGAAAGGGTCTTGAGGACCCCCAGGGGTCCCCAGACCACACACTGAGAACCACTGGTTTAGATGAATCTCTGCTCACACTGAGTTTTGCCTTTCTCACACAGTGAACTGAGATTCATGGATGCTAAGAATAATAAAAAGTGCCATTTTAGACACATTCGGGTTAAAAGAAAGAGAAAAACATCAGGATTTCAGTTGCCAAGTGAAGATGGCAAAATGCTAACAAGGGACAAAAACAGAAGGCCTGGCCTGTTTCCTTTCTTTCCAGAGTTTAGGACACAGAATAATGGATTAAAATTACAGGAAGGCAGATTCTGGATGAATATTGGGGGGGAGGGGGGAATCCAATAGTAAGAGCAATCACTATGACAGGTAGTGGGGGCCCTTTTACTGGAGGTCTTTAAGGGATCAGAGAGCCATCAATCTGAGATGCTTTAATTTGGATACCTGAGTAAGGAATTGGAAGGGGCCAGTTAGGCCAACGAGTTCCACTCTTGATTCTATGACTTCTCATTTTGGACTTGAAAAATAGAAAATTCAGGATGTGTTGAGGTCACATTCATCTCCTGATAGATATGCTGTAGATCTCTGGGAATGCGGTTTGGAAACTCAAACCCTTGACCTTCTCATAGGTCAATTTGTTTGTTTGTTTTGTTTGTTTGTTTATTTTCTATCCCGCCTTTATTATTTTTTATAAATAACTCAAGATGGCGAACATACCTAATACTCCTTCCTCCTCCTCTTTTCCCCACAAGAACAACCCTGTGAGGTAAGTTGGGCTGAGAGGGAGGGACTGGCCCAAGGTCACCCAGCTGGCTTTCATGCCTGAGGCGGGACTAGAACTCTCAGTCTCCTGGTTTCCCATTGGCTCCTTCCCAGGGCAGAGAGAGAGAGTGACTGGCCCAGGGTCACCCAGCCAGCTTTCATGCCTAAGGTGGGACTAGAACTCTCAGCCTCCTGGTTTGCTATTGGCTCCTTCCTAGGGCTGAGAGAGAGAGTGACTGGCCCAAGGTCACCCAGCTGGCTTTCATGCCTAAGGCGGGACTAGAACTCTCAGCCTCCTGGTTTGCTATTGGCTCCTTCCTAGGGCTGAGAGGGAGGGACTGGCCCAAGGTCACCCAGCTGGCTTTCATGCCTGAGGCGGGACTAGAACTCTCAGTCTCCTGGTTTCCCATTGGCTCCTTCCCAGGGCAGAGAGAGAGAGTGACTGGCCCAAGGTCACCCAGCTGGCTTTCATGCCTAAGGTGGGACTAGAACTCTCAGCCTCCTGGTTTGCTATTGGCTCCTTCCTAGGGCTGAGAGAGAGAGTGACTGGCCCAAGGTCACCCAGCTGGCTTTCATGCCTAAGGCGGGACTAGAACTCTCAGTCTCCTGGTTTCTAGCCCGTTGCCTTAACCACTAGGCCAAACTGGCTCTCTTTTGTATGAATTGTGTGTATGTTGGTGCAAGAGCAGAAATCTGCTATTCCACCGACCCACCCTGCTTCGGTTCCAGTAGACCAGGGGTCGGCAAACTTTTTTTGCCGGGAGCCATTTTGACATGCTCGTGCACATTTTGAAGTGCTCGAGAGCCAGGGGGCGGGGTTTGCGGGCGCGGGCCAATCGCGTGGAAGGGGGCGGGGGAGGTTTGGAAGAAGAAGGGAAAGAGAGGCTCGACTGCTTCGGCGGCGGCGCTTCCAGGTTGTCGCTGCGGTGGCAACGGCTGCCCCTTCGAAAGGGCAGGCTCCGTGGACCCCGAAAATGCCCTCGGTTCCGGCAGGGAGGCAGAAACCTCCCCTCTCCACATGCACACGCTGCCCTGGGGTGGAAATTCTCCCCGCAGAACAGCTGAGGCAGCTCGGCACAGCCTCCCTGCCTAAACTGAGGGCATTTTCGGGGTCCCCGGAGCCTGCCCTTTCGAAGGGGCAGCACTGCAGCTGCTGCTGCCGCTGCCCCTTCGAAAGGGCAGGCTCCGGGGACCCCGAAAATGCCCTCGGTTCCGGCAGGGAGGCAGAAACCTCCCCTCTCCACATGCACACGCTGCCCTGGGGTGGCAATTCTCCCCGCAGAACAGCTGAGGCAGCTTGCGCGCAGCCTCCCTGCCTAAACTGAGGGCATTTTCGGGGTCCCCGGAGCCTGCCCTTTCGAAGGGGCAGCACTGCAGCTGCTGCTGCCGCTGCCCCTTCGAAAGGGCAGGCTCCGGGGACCCCGAAAATGCCCTCGGTTCCGGCAGGGAGGCAGAAACCTCCCCTCTCCACATGCACACGCTGCCCTGGGGTGGCAATTCTCCCCGCAGAACAGCTGAGGCAGCTTGCGCGCAGCCTCCCTGCCTAAACTGAGGGCATTTTCGGGGTCCCCGGAGCCTGCCCTTTCGAAGGGGCAGCACTGCAGCTGCTGCTGCCGCTGCCCCTTCGAAAGGGCAGGCTCCGGGGACCCCGAAAATGCCCTCGGTTCCGGCAGGGAGGCAGAAACCTCCCCTCTCCACATGCACACGCTGCCCTGGGGTGGAAATTCTCCCCGCAGAACAGCTGAGGCAGCTTGCGCGCAGCCTCCCTGCCTAAACTGAGGGCATTTTCGGGGTCCCCGGAGCCTGCCCTTTCGAAGGGGCAGCACTGCTGCTGCTGCCCCTTCGAAAGGGCAGGCTCCGGGGACCCCGAAAATGCCCTCGGTTCCGGCAGGGAGGCAAAAATCGCGCGTGCAGGCTGCCGGGCTTCCCGACGCACAGCTGATTGGCGCGGAGAATTTCCACTCCCTTCAGCGCTTCCGGCTTGTCATGCGACACACAGTTTGGAAAGCCCTGCCCGTCGTCAAGATGGCTGCCGGAGACGGCTGCCAGGTTGCCAGGGGTATGCCCACAGCAACGCACACCATGCCCGCTGCCGCGCCTGCCCCGCCACACTCGCTGCCGCGCCACGCCCGCCATGCCTGCCTGCGGAAGAGCCACACTCAAGGGGCCAAAGAGCCGCATTTGGCTCGCGAGCCGCCATTTCCGACCCTTGCAGTAGACTGATCATGTGGCTGTACAGACTCTGCCCCTGGTGGGATACAAGGGGTTGGAGCCTGATTGCCTTGCGCTGCTCACAGCAGGTGGAACAGGAACGATATAAACGGATATGGCAAAGGCAAATGCTTTATTTACCGAATACATTTCTTTGGAAAATAATTAAACAGAATTTGCCTTTAATCACACTTCCTGTATCGTGGGCTTTGAATGATCACAGTCCAGCACAGCTACTTATTTGCTCTATTACACCGTCCTGCAAATTGTGTTAAAAAAGCAGTAGCATATTGAGGTTGCTGAAGAGGCTCATGGATTGTGGCCAGAGACCATTAGATTGATAAATAGGAAGTGGTGCAAGCTAGAATGAATAATTTAATTTATACGTTAGGGGTGATGTTGAAATCTGTTCAGCCATGCTTGAATCTTTTACACTGAGTACTGTGCACATAAATACTATGCTCTACACTTTCATGTTATAAAGGCCTGGAAGGTCGCATCCTGCAGCCCAACAAGACCAAACGCAAAGTCAAAACCTGGAAGCCACTGAGGAGCTCTGTGTGGTCTTTGATGGGAAGAAGAGGCTTGTTCCTTCCCTGGATAACGAAAGCCAAAAGAACAATATCAGGAAAGCCCTTTGCTTAGGGCAGATGTCACTGAAAATGTCTTTCCGGCTAAAGCAAGCAAGCAGACAAACCAACCAACCCATAATAATCTGGGAATTAGTGTTGGCTTGGACCTCAAACAGTGTAGTATAATGTTTGCTTTCTGTTTAACTGCGACATTTCTCATTCCAGCATTTGCAAACCTCTGTGGTTCAGAATGACATTGTGTTATGCAAAACGTTTCCTGAGTGTTAGGGACAGCAGGAACTTGGTGTGAAAAGAGCACATTCCTTCTGGGCAGAAGATCAGTTTGTCCCTTTGTACAATTGACTTTTGCCGAGTCAAAAATCTTTTATGGCAAATGCATAAAGCTGTATAGTGCACCTACATCAGGAAGGTGTGATTTGGCTGCAGTTCCATGGGACATGGCTATCAGATGCTTATAGACGCGGATCTTCAAACATTCAGAAATTCACTGGGAGAAAGGGCCACACTAGGCAGAGAAAAAGCTCATCTTCTAATTTATGCAGGAATCCTCCATTTTCTGAACTTTTTAATCTTACCCTCCAGTTATACTGTAGTCTGGGTTTGGTTTGGTTTGGTTTGGTTTGGTTTGGTTTGGTTTGGTTTGGTTTGGTTTGGTTTGGTTTGGTTTGGTTTGGTTTGGTTTCCCCCCCCATTTTGCTGGGTGGCTCATCTGCATGTTTGTATCCCATATAACTAATTAGGATTTTTGGTTTGTTCTAGGTAGGTAGGTGTGTGTGTGTATCAGTATATATGCCAATCTTGCCCTTTTTAATTCATAAAGGTATTTTATTTTACAATACATTAATTATGCAGAGTTGCTGCAGGTTCAAATGGATGTTTTCTCACATAGATAGTGATAGCACAATGTGGACTTACAAAAAGCCAGAGTTGAGTAACGCGATCATTCTGGCACACGTAAATGCTTTCACACAAGAAATGCTAATTATTATTTCCTTGGTTATTGATGCTGTTGGAAGTTTTGCAGTTTCCAGGGCAAGATCCAGAAATAAAGGTAACTGTCTGTGATGTTTGTGGGTGTCTGTGCATAGATACAAATGCAATTGTGTGTGTGAGTGAGAGAGAGAAATACAGACCTAGCAAGCTCAAGGCTATTTTTCACTGTTTGGACTGCTTTATGCGCTTCAGTCTCCTGGTGTTGTTAAAGAAGACTTTGCCCTCCGTGGGCAATTAAGTTTATTTATGCAAGAGAGGCCAAGCCTAGTTTTTCTGCTTATTTAGTCTTAGTTCTGCCTTCTGGTGCTCTGAACTGTTGGCCATAGTGGCTGGGCATTGTAGGAGCTGTAACCCAATATATGTGGAGAAGGTTGTGGAATAGAGCAACTTCTGTTAAACATTCCTCTTCTTTGCAGCAGGAAAAAAATCCCAAAGAGAACTGTGGTAGACTAGCCATCCCATAAACTTTAGTGATGATGTCTTTTTGGTGCCACAAAACTCAGTCCATTGAATTGTTTTTGTTGATGTTTGAATAGGGCAAGCAGGAAGGTTGAGTCACGTATGTGGAGCATTACGCAATAGCTTCTGCTTTGCCAAAACCTCTTTGTTGTGACAGGCCCCATTTTTCCTATTCTCGCTGCTTCCAGGCCGACCAACTAGATGGGAGGATGGGGGTGGTGCAGCTGGGACAGGCAATCTATCCTTTTTATTTTAATTACTTTCACGAGCTATAATGCCATATTTATTCCATGCAAATAAAGTGAACTGTCTGGATGGCATGTTGGATGCCTTTGCTCATCAAAGGCTACCTGTAAGGGCTCGCTAGATTTTTTAATCATACGCTTTAATCACCTATTTTAATATAAAACAAAAATGATTGAAGAACAGGGTTTGGGCCAATATTTCTCCTCCAGTCTTCTGTTAGTCTTTGGTTGGCTTGTATCCTCCGTTTTTCCTTCCAGGCATTTACTGTTTCACCACATGCACCCATGTATTAATTCACTTTTATTTGTTGGATTTATACCCTGCCTTTCTTTCATTAGTCCAAGGCAGCACGTGTAGCACTTCTTCCTCCTGTTTTTCCCCACAACTCAGTGAGGTAGGTGGGCCCGAGAGAGCGCGTGATTGGTCCACAGTCACCCGGTGAGCTTTTATGGCTGAGGGCAGACTTGAATCTAGCTCTCCCTGCTTTTAGTCCATCACCTTAACTCTATAGCTCCCTGCTCTTTCATTTTGTTCATGGAGAATAATCCACATTTTTTCCTTCAGAACCTGGCTTCACCATTTCCCCACCTCCCACTGGAAAAAAGGAGGTGTAATGTCGCCAATTTTTTTTTTAAAAAAAAAAAAACCATCATCCTAGCACCAGGCCTGCAATTGAGGACTACAGTGTGTGTGTGTGTGTGTGTGTGTGTGTGTGTGTGTGTGTGTGTGTATTTGAGAAGTTATAATTAGAATATTGGCACATAGTTGTCACAGCTTACCAGGAAGTAAGAAACTTGATGAGAGGAAGACTTCTTCAGCCTTTTGTTTCTCCCTCTCCAGAGGTTTTGTGATGATGCAAGCTGCTGGCTGAATTTGTTTGTACATGGGACGGGAAAGCAGTCTGAGGCTTGTTAATACAATTAGTCTATATATCACAGAGCTGATAGTTTTTCGTTTTGCAACACCGAGTTACATTGCCTTCTGGCCCAGATCTAGTGACGTCCTCTTCCTCCTGTTGGCTTGCCATGGGCAAGTTACTGTTTATAATGTTGACTTAGCAGAACCGTGGTTTAGCTGCAAGAGCCCTTCAGACGGACTACTATAAAATAATATGTTTGTAGATAAGATAATTTTATACTGTATATCCCATATGATTTAAATATCCTTCAATCTGGTTTCTTTCAGATAATTTGAGTAATTAATAAATAATAAGTTGAGTAAATAAATGATACAGCCATGTTGCCAAGGGCTTATGGGACTTAAAGTCCAACACATCTCTAGAGGGCCTCATGTTGGGGAAGGCTGTCTTAGATTATTCATTCTACATGTGCAAGAGATTGTTTTGCTTTAGCATGTCATCTCTGCCCCAATCCCACCCCACAGGCATTTATCTGAAGGGTCATAGCTGGGAAAGAGAGAGATCATGGACATGGCTGGTTGCAGGAAGCTTCTTTTGTTCCTAAACTTTAAAAAGCAGCTGCATTCTTTATATTTTTGTTTGCACACATCTTTATAGACCAGTGTTTCTCAACCTTGGCAACTTTTAAGATGCACGGACTTCAACTCCCAGAATTCCCCAGCCAGCCATGCTGGCTGGGGAATTCTGGGAGTTGAAGTCTGTGCATCTTAAAGTTGCCATGGTTGAGAAACACTGTTATAGACCAGAGTTTTCCAGACTGTGTGTCGGGACACGTTAGTGTGTCGGCTGCAGTGTTTGGGTGTGTTTTTGCTGCTGCTGCCTCTGACCCCTGCCAGGATTCCACGCAGGTCCTAGTGCCTGCCTTGTGCCTTGCTGCCTCCAAACCTGCCCTGCCAGGATTCTGCGCAGGTCCTAGTGCCTGCATTGTGCCCTGCTGTAAGAGTGTGTCGCGAAATGATGCCCTGCTGTAGGAGTGTGTCACGAAATGATGCATGTCTAAAAAGTGTGTCACCAACATGAAAAGTTTGGAAAGCTCTGTTATAGACCCATACCAATATGTATATGTTTATGTGTATATACCCAAACAGAGATGTTATAGTCTAAACAATCTTTTTGAATATCTCTCTTTTTCCTTCTGAAACATTACTCCAGAGCTTTCCAAACTTTTCATGTTGGTGACACGCACCAATGGCGGCGGCACGGCCTGTGGTGTCCTGGTGTGTTGCACGCAAACCGGAAGGGCTGATGGGGGGAACCGGAAGAAGCGGCACCCCCGCCAATCACATTTTGATTGGCGGGGTACCGCTCCTTCCGGTTCCCCCCATCTGTGCTTCCGGGTTTGCGCGCGACACACCAGGACACCGTAGACGACACAGTAGTGTGTCACGACACACACTTTGGAAAGCTATGCATTACTCTTTGATGTTTATTTATTTATTATTTGGATTTATCCCCGCCCATCTCTACCGTGGCAGACTTGGATTCCTCCAAGCCCAGTTACATGACTACGGTGGTTGCCTTGGGGGGCGGTGGGGGGAGAGGGGGAAACAGAACAGCAAGATGGAGAGGAGCCACTGTTGGCTTGTTTTGTAACTGCTTTGTTGTGGTATCGCTGCTGCTCTGTCACTATGCTGCTGTTAACGTGGCCCTGGCTTTCTAGCAAGGGCAGCTTTTCTTCAAGTTTGATGTTCTTCGAGTTTGATGTTAGTTTGTCTTTCTTAATGTACTGTTCTGTTTTTGCTGCTGTGTTTGTTGGGGGAGAATATCAACGTGACCCCCACCCCCCACCCCCGACCCTTCTTTTCGTGAAGCAAGGCTGTAGTTTTTGCATTAAGGACACATTTGCCCAGAATTTAAGCTTTCTCTTCTGGTGTTGGAAACAGGGCAAGTTGGTACCATAAAGAATAACAAACACCAAAGAACTACACCTTTAAAGACACTGAAGAAATAGGGTTAAGCATGGCTAGAAAGCAAGCAAGTAGCAAGACATAGCCAGCCTTGGATGATTTGAGAAATCAGGATCAGGCCCAGGTAACACTTGGCTGGGAGGTCGCTATGAAATCTGAAGGCCACAAGCTAAGCTGGGAATTAAAACAACAACAACAACAAGCAAACCACTTCCATATTGTTGCTGGGAAAACAACAGGGACCTGCCCCTAAAGTCACCAGGCTGAGCTTGACTGAAGGGTCGCCTTTACTCTATTTAACACTTGTTGAATGCACTTTGCACCATCTTTTCAGTCACCTAGGACTCTTCCTTGTGTTTGACCTTGAAAGATTACGTTGGTTGTTCGTTTAGCCTGGCAAAGGGTTGGATAGCCATTCAGAATATGGAGGCAGGGGTTGAAGTGGCAGAGGGAACCCCCGGGCAGGATAAACAGCAGAAGTGAGAATGTCTGCAGCCTTTGGGATTCCACAATACAGCCCCAGCCTGTAGCGCCCCCCCCCCTCTCCTGGCTGCATTTAGTGACTGTGGGCTCTGATACTGCCTCAGCTGCTAGATATTTTAATTTTTGTATTTGTTGTAATTGTTTTTGTTTTTATTTTGATATTGTTTGCCACCCAGAGTCATGTGTTGAGATGGGCGGCTATACAACTTGAATGAATAAACAATCAAACAAATAAATATTCTTTGCTGCTTGGGTAGTTGGATTTTCTCTTCGCTTTTAGAAGCTATCTTCCCCCTCCTCCTCCCTTTTTAAAAATAAACAAATAAAAACTTTCAAACGTTGCTGAAAATGAACTTTGGGTCTGCTTGACGGGGGATATTTTAAAAGTTGCCCGTGTGAAACCGAAAACAGGTCCAGGTTAAATGCACTTGGCAACCAGAGTATATGTTTTACATTCAGCTGCCTGAGATTAGAGAATGGTTTTTAATCTGTAGTGAAGGTGACATTGGGGGAGGAATAGAGTGGTCTGAGTTTTGAAATAAGATGATGTTTCCTTATTTTTTTTAAATTGGGTTTATTTGTAGTGTGACTTGCCTACTCTCACACAGTCACTATGAAAGCCCAGATACTACTATCAATATGCTGTGAGACAGAAGAATAAAGGTGCTAAGGTGTGAAAGTATTGTAAAAGGTTAGACCAGAGCTTTCCAAACTGTGTGTCCAGACACACTCGTTAGTGCAGAACTTTCCAAACTTTTCATGTTGGTGACACAGTTTTTAGACATGCATCATTTCACGACACTCTTACAGCAGGGCACAAGGCAGGCACTAGGACCTGCGCGGAATCACAGCAGGTTTGGAGGCAGCAGCAGCCGCGACACACCCAGACACTGCAGCCGACACACTAACGTGTCCCAACACACAGTTTGGAAAGCTCTGCGTTAGTGTGTCGCTGCAGTGTCTTGGTGTGTCGCGGCTGCTGCCTCCAAACCTGCTGTGATTCCGCGCAGGTCCTAGTGCCTGCCTTGTGCCCTGCTGTAAGAGTGTGTCGCGAAATGATGCATGTTAAAAAGTGTGTCACCAACATGATAAGTTTAAGAAGCTGTGGGTTAGACCATCAAATCATTCACCTGCAGGAGATCTTCTAAGAGCTTTCCCCAACTCATTGGTCTCTCAGGATGTTAGGATGATAATTCTCAGAATTTTTAGCCCACTTGATCAGTGGAATCTTTAGTCAGAGCACATATGGTGGAGCACCAACTTGTGAGAATGGTGTCCTATGTATAGAATTTAGGTATATTGTGGCTAACTGACTTCTGCCATGAAACACTTAACAGCTTGTCTATTACTTTCTACAAAAGGTCTTTTTGTGATCTACTATCACCATTCATTAGTTCCACAGTAGTAGTTAAATAAATGTTAAGTTCACATTTGGAAATAAGTCAAAACTTTATCAGATGGGGAATTAGATCAACATTCCCTTTTCTATGGTACTCTTATTATTCTGAATAATATACAGTTCCATTGTGAGGAACATGGCAGGGGATCGTGGTTAGATGCAGAATGGAATCACATCCTATGGCTTGATGTAAAAAAAACCCAAACATCTCCTTTATGAGCCTGTGCTCGTAATGATAGGAGCAATGGAGAAAAGCACTTTTGATGGATGGACAACTTGGTATGAGAGAGAGAGAAATTGATTTGGTGAATGAAAAATGAATGTGTGTGGTCTGGATCAAAATGATAGGTTTGGGTATACAACATTGTTTGGAAGGAAGTTAGAAAGAGAACATACATTGTGTAATGACTCTGTGGAGCACCACATGTAAAATTGGTGCTGGAAGAATACACTGTAGGTCACTTAATAAAATTACTTGCCTTAAGGCAAATTGCTTTAATCTTCACAGAATCTTTGATCAGTTTCCTCATGGATTTTTGCCTGAAAGTATGAGGATTTTAATTTTTTAGAAAACTACTAGCAATTCCATCCTCCTTTAAGTTCAAAAATATGATTACCTCCACAGCCTGAAGCTAGATCAATGTGATGATTCTACCTTCCTTCCTTTACATCATGGGTGAGCAATGCTTGGGTCATGTACCCCCCCAACACACACACCCCGGCACAGTCATAGGACTGTGCTGCTAAATTGATTGATTGATTCTGTGCCATCAAGTCGTTTTCAACTCCTAGTGACCATATAGATAGAGGGCAAAATGGCCAATTTTGGGTGGCACATTTTTCTCTATTAGGGAACGGATAAGATAGGATTGGCAGCAGGAGACTACTATTCCCATCCTTAAAGCTTCCTACAAACATGAACAGTAAATCAGATGGCATATATATATGCCATCTGATTTACTGTTCATGTTTGTAGGAAGCTTTAAGGATGGGAATAGTAGTCTCCTGCTGCCAATCCTATCTTATCCGTTCCCTAATAGAGAAAAATGTGCCACCCAAAATTGGCCATTTTGCCCTCTATCTATATGGTCACTAGGAGTTGAAAACGACTTGATGGCACAGAATCAATCAATCAATTTAGCAGCACAGTCCTATGACTGTGCCGGGGTGTGTGTGTTGGGGGGGTACATATATAAGAAATAAATTTAAATGGCCTAGAAATATACCACTGAATATAATCCATTTTGATTTGTCCATCCTTGTCTTGATCCTATATGCAAATAACAATTATTCCACAATTGTTGATCTCTTACATAGCCCCCCCCCCCCAAAAAATATTTTTATATGTAAAAAAAAGTATTCAGCTTGGGGAACCCCAGGGTTTTCAGAAGTCTAAAACAAGTTAATGCAAGATCCAGAAACAGCTCAGTAAAAATTTAGAATACTGGTTGGTGGAATAGGTTGAAATTGAAACCAACCCCAGAATAAGCCTATTGAAGAAAAGGTCATACCCTGATATGTTTTATATGACCAAAGACACAAAATATGAATACTTTTTTTTATATTTCCAGGTGATGGGAAGCTGTTTTAGCTGTTCCTCAACTGGATGGGAGGCAAATGAGGTCCAGTCCATAAGTTTAGTTCATAAAAGGATGTACAATTCCCACCATGTGTATAGAAATGATCTTATAGAACATTTGATAAGTAAATGGAAACACACAGAAGCCATTCCCATGGTATGAAGTAATTGCACATATCTTTAGACAGACAGTGTCAGACTGGTTGACAGAGTTGACTTTTAGGAAATACAGTGTTGTGTAAATAATGGGTACATCTCATTATGCAGATGCATCATAATGGGTGAGGCGAGGCTTAATATGCATACATTATTGGCAGGGTTTCAGCCTCTTTTGGCTGGAAGAGTTTCAGGGAGTGTTTGTTTTTAATGGGGTTGGGGAATAATGGGTACATTATTAATAATGGGTATCATTAATAATGGCCCTCCCTTACCCCATTGAATGTATATGACTAGTGAGCATATAAGTCCACCTGCTTTTCAACCTGTTTTATTTTATAGGAAGAATGAGGGCAATGCACGGGGTGCAGTGATTTGGTACAGTTCCTCTGTGTCTGTCCTCTACCCTATAGATTCAGCCTTGTGTGGTTAACTAACTGCCCAGAATGAAATAGTAGTTTCCTTAGTGCGCCATTCAAACTAAAATGTGTCCTTTTCTCAAAAGGGGGAGAGAGAAAGAGTCTGAGGCCTGAGAGCATTCACCTTCATTTACAAAAAGGAAAAGAAAACTTGAGTTGATCCAACATAGAAGAATTGGGAAATGGAATACAGCAGGTGTCCACACTCATCCTCAAAACAAAGGATAGCTTGAGCGGAGGGATGGCTTGTGTGAATTTCACCTGGCAAGGAAGCTGAATGGGTAGCACTGGGAACAGTAGGGCGTGTAGGTTGGGAGGCCTGCCTCTGATGCTTCAGGTTGGTGCACCTCCAACCGAGGACTTGAATGTAGCCTTTTGAAGACAGAGTAAAGGAGTGAGAAGGTATTGGAGGATCTGAACACTTGCCAGGGCGATAGACCAAGTCCAGGGTGTGCTGTCAGAACAACAGACTGTCTCCAAAGCAGTGCTGAACTGCCCAGTTAGGATCACCTGAAAAACATGGCCCCTCCCAAAGAGTTTGGGTAGAGGCATTAAACCCTGGGATGGGGGCTTTCTGGAGGAATCTGCCCCATGCAGGAGGGAAGGCAAGGGGAGTGTTCCGAACAGGCTCTTTGTCCCGCAGTTTAAGGAGCCAGAAATTTATAACCATCCTCTGCTTCTGTTGACAATTGCAACTCCACACCTTGATTAATAATTCTTAACATGCTCTAGTCATACATTTACCAATATCAGGCAGAAGATTTATACCGTATGCGTTCAGCAGTCTTGAAGCATACTCTTACATTGGGTGTATTTTTATTTCAGGGTATAATCGCCCTGGAATAGTTGGTTTTTAATGCAGAGTAAAGCTGCCGTACATGAAGATAACACCCTTGGAAGATCAGGCACAAAATGAGTTTCTGTATCCTGAACTGAGTGGCAGAATGCACGGAGTGTGACAGAAAAGATGGCGTTTCAGTCATTTTATGGCTGTCTCTCCTTGGACTGTTTTTGCAAGGGGAACCGTATTTGCTGCAATTGACTCTTGTGATAGCTTAAAGGTTTTAACACCCCGCTCTCCCTTTCACCTACTGGAATGACAGGATTATTATTAACTGAATTGTCCAGGTTGCTGACCCTTTTTAGAACTTAAATTAGAATGGAAGTCCAGGACCACCCCAGTTGGTAAATTCATCAGCATTTCTGTAGTTGCAAGAGTGTCTTTTTAGGTAAAAGAGTTCCTTGAGAGAGCATCTAAGTGGGGCCAGATTTGGGGTGTGCACAAAACAGAAAACGTCTTCCTTGAAACCTGAACCAGTCCTCCTACTACAGAAATTCTGCTGAACTGTTCTGGATCAGCCACAGTTCAGCTGAAAAAAAAACCCCGGACTCTTGGTTGTTCCAGGAGTTAGCAGAAGTAACATGGATCCCAGAGTGATTTTACAGGGCAAATAGAGCAAGACGGTGGGTGGGTGTCGCTCCCTCTCCGCATGGCTTGTTCACTGCCCTGCCTCCCCCACCTGCTCAGTGTCTTCCCTTCCCGGCTGTTGCTGATGTTTGCCAAGGAAACCCCCCAACCTTGCCTCCCTCACCCACCCAGAGCAAGTCTGTTCAGAACAATCGTGCACCAAAACACCAAAGACCACATGACTTGGTTTTGCTGCAAACTACCCAAAACTCACTGTTCAGGGCACAGATTGAGTCATGAAGGGAGTGTTCTGTGCAGCCCTAGACCCAGTGAAGGTGCTGTAGGGTAGATAGAAAAATGGATGGGGCAATTAACTGGGAGCGTTTCATTATATGCATAGTTCCAAATACCACCATATCTTGCCGTTTCTGAACTCTCTGAAGTATCATTTCTTTTTAGGAGCTAGATGGGCCACATAACTTTAATCAAGAAGGGTGCTGCAGTGCCCAGGGCTGGGAGGGATGCTCATGAGATACTCTGATAATGCAAGGGCAAGTCCAGGAATTCCCCCTCCCCCAAGTGGAACCTGGTCATGATACAGAATGCAAGAGACAGTCTTCCACGTAGGAAAATGCAAATGCCCTGGTAAGGGAGAGGTTACTCATTGGAGATGCCCATGACTGTAAGTCACCACTTCTACGGTACTGTATTGCATTAATGGAAATTATGCAAAATGTATGCATTAATGCTTATTTGCATGCTTTTATTTTGATGGCATAGTACATCGGGCCCTTTTCCATTCTTTGGAATTATGTCAGAAGTTTTATTCGTGTTTGTGGGTCAGTGAAAATTTGCAATACGACTAGCCTGTACGCTTTTCCTTGTGGCTAGATTATTCCTGTGATTTGCAATCCATAAACGTTCCATCAATTCTCTCCAATTGCAGAAGACACTTAACTTTAACTTCCACCAACTAACCAGCTTCAGGGACACCTGGAATTTATTTATAATCTGGGCAGCAATACTTAACTCCTCTAATGATCGATTATATATTCATTAGAAACTAGCTTTAGTATGAATACTTTTGCAGTCAATCACTCTTGCCTCCCTGATTCATTATGGAGTTGGAGAGTTTCAGGCTTCTTTCAGATTGAAGCTTTGGTCCTGAAATGGCTTTCTTGCCATAAAAGTCAGGCTTGAGAGAAAGCCGCAGAAGAGTAACCCTATCCTTTGGAAACCCTGCTTGGATGCTGTAAAGGGGCAATAGGTGCCTTTTGGTGCTTGGGCTGTTCGTTGGTGACAATTTGTTCACTGTTAACTCCAGGCTTGCGAAAAGTACCATTCATGAGATTGCTTTCATATTAATATCTAGTGGGAGGTTTTGGTATTTTGACCCGGAACTAGATTGGTCAAGGGGACAAAAAAGGATGATAGGCCAAGCTGTTAGCTCTTCTTGTACGGGTTTAAACGGGTGCAGCTTGCCCTTCTCCATGACTAATGCTGTAACCGCCATTTCCACAGCCTGATATTCTTTCCTGCTGTTAATTTCTCTTCCCTCCCCATCTCTAAATTGTGCTTCTCAAGAAGGATGCTCAGATGATAAACCTAGCAAGCTATTAGGCATCAGGTAGAGCCAGATTATGACAAACATCTATTAATTTCTGAACTGCTGCTGCTTTTATCTTCCTCCAGCAGCATTTACAAAGACAAGGTATATCTCCTCCTTGCTTCTGAATATGAGGGATCCACCAATTGGAGTCTCCTTTCTCCCTCGTTCACCCAGAACTATGGGAGAAAGTTTAGTTCCTAAGAACCACAAACCACATCCTACACTATAAGAAGCTTCTTGCCAAATTAGGGATTGGAACAGTGCAACCGTGAATGAGATAAAGGGCAATTCACAGGCTAATTGAATTGGTTATTCTTTAAAAAATGTTCTGACCACTTATTGACTGTACACTATCCCATTCTTCCCTCTGCTTATCAAAAGTACACATGCAGGTTCCATTGCCTCCCATCTAAGCAGTGTTGAGACAGTGTGTCCTTTTAAAACCCTTTTCAGAATCCTCCTTTTAGTTAGGGTGGTGAAAGAGTGATGAAAAGAATGATGTAAGAATCTAGCTTTTAGTGTTACGCTTCCTTTGGGGCTCAGCTTCCACTAACAAATGTGGAGTATGTAATAGAGGGTGGTGGTCAGACTGGATTGATTTGAACATAGAACAGAAAAGTGTCACTCTGTTCACTTGAGTTAGATGTAAATGGTTAAGAAGTGGGGTTGTAGTTCAGTATTCACTGGAAAACGCTAGGTTTGGGTCTTGGGGTCCAGCCTTTGTATTCAGCTGCCTGATTGGGCTGGAAGATACCGTGTGTTCGGCAGGAGAAAACAACTGGATCTTCAGGGAGGATAGTTTTGGGGACTGGTGTAAATACTGTTTCTTATTGCCTTGGGTGCTACCATATTGGGACTCTGTTGATCAAATGATGGGAATCCTCAGTTATAATTCTGTTCTTCTCTCTTCTTCAGATGTGCACACCCAGCAATACTCCAGCCACACCACCCAACTTCCCAGACGCTCTAGCAATGTTCTCCAAGCTGCGGACTTCAGAGAATCTCCAGAGCAGCAATAGCCCCATTACTTCCATGGCATGTTCTCCTCCAGGGAGCTTCAGCCCCTTCTGGGCTTCTTCGCCTCCCAACCACCAACCTGCCTGGATCCCTCCTTCATCACCAACCAGTCACAACCTCCACCATCACCTCCACCACCAGCAGCCCATGTGGCCGCCTGTGTCTCAGCCAGGGCCCCCCCAGCAGAAAGCCATGGCGGCAATGGATGGCCAGAGATAAGACTTAACGTTTTTGGAATGGGAAAGAAGACGGGGCAGGGGGGAAGAGGATATGGCAAATCTGAGGGAGGCACGGGAAATGGGAGGGGGGCATTTTTTTTTTCTGAAGATCGCACTGGAATATTTTATAGTTTTTTTTTTAATTGATGATATGTCATCAGTTATCCCCATGGTCCTTTTGTTCTTTTTCTTCTTTTCTTCCCCTATCCGCTCTTCAGGAGAGTTAATAACTGGTCTCTGCTCTTTTTTAAAAAGAAAAAAGTATATAACTATAATATATAAATATATAAATATATCTAATGTATATACATCACGAATGAAAGCAACGGAATTGCAAAGATCCAGGTGGTATTCTAAGAACGCTGCTTGGAAAGAGAGGCAGCTGCATTGAAAACTGAATAGAGGTGCCTCCCTTGAAACATGTAGGTGTGCGTGAGGAGAGGGAGGGCTCAGAAATTGGGGCTCCCTTGTTTTTGTTGTCCTTTCCTTTTCCCTTTGGTTCCCAGGGGTGGGGCAATACCTGTAGCAGCTAGATGGTTGAGAGGCCTTGGGAAATGACTTACTGAAGGAAGCCACACGTCCAAAATTGTAGCTGCCCTTGTCCTTGTGGGAAGAGACCAGGGCTGGTGTGGGAAGAAGTTGCAGCCAAAATGCGGGACTTCAGAGGGCCTGTTTGGCAGAGGATAACCTGCTGAAGGAATCCACCCCCCCCTTCCTCTCTGTCAACTAGGGGTGATTCTTTTGTTGTTAATTTTCTGCTGCAGAGGCTGCTCCACAGAGTTTTCCCGTGGGCCACAGGAGAATCTGGAAAGAAATAATGGAATAATGCATAATGCCTCTGTTATTAGACAGTTTGGGGGCTTTCCTCTTCAGATAGCATGTTGAGTTTGGCCCACAACTTTGTGTACACATAAGAAGTCTATTTTTGCTCTGATGTCTTGGACAGGAGCTAATATATGTGCACTCTAACAAAATAATTTTGATAGCCAGCTCTTTCTCCCTGTGCAGGCTGGGTTATTTTTTTCTTGCTGGTGTTCTGTTTTGTTTTTTCCTTTTAAGAAGGGGGAAGATGCTCTAACTTGGATATAAATATTCATCCACACTCCCCCACTTTGGCCTATTGAAATGTTCATGATGGCTGCAACAGGTACATCCCAAATCACTGAAACTTGTATTTTACCATGAACTTAAATCTCTTCTTGCCCTCTCTCCCTCCCTTCCTCCCTTCTTTTTGGAAAATTTTTCTCCCTTCAACTCTCAGGCTGATTCCCTTTAAAAAGGACAATGTTTAAGCATTGGGGAGGCTAATCCTGAAGGGAAACAGCTTAAATTTTCAAAGGCATATACACCACAGAGACATGAGCTATTCCAGAAGATGGATCTGTTGAAGGAAGGCTCCTGAATGCTCCCTTCAATCCAGTGGCAGGCCAAGAGTTGAGGTTCTACATTTTTTAGGTTTTAAAATCAGAATCTTGCTTAAACAGGTTGAAGGTTTTTTATTAATTTAAAAATAAAAAAAACACTTTTTTAATCTGACTGGTCCCTGCTTTCTTTCCTTTCAACCCTTTGTTGCTGTAGACCCTAAACATAAAAATAGCTGATGTCTCTTAAGTCTCATAATTAAGAATTTATAAGAAGGCAACATGTAACATTGCAACTGCCAGCTGAGTTCGTGAATATAAGTCAACCGTTGTCAGCATTATATTTGCATTCCTTCAGAATCACTGTTATGCTGCAGATTTTAAAAAAGAAACACTTTGATGCCACATTCTTAAGCCTAAACAGTTTAACAGAGCAATCCTGCCAGGATGTGCCAGGAAGAGCCAACGGTGAAGAAACTGCATTACCCAGTAACCTGACAGAGAGGGCCAGAGGGAGGGGTGGCACTTTGCCCTTGTTTCATTGTTGGGGTTTTTTTCCTTTTAAAAAGTTTCCTGTGGTTCCAGCAGGAAGCAAACGATTTGTGCTACCTCCAGAGCTGACATCGTTCTTTCTCCAGGGTCTAGAGTGACATCTTGTAGTGACTGAGACCTTCCCTTAGCAACGTGACGGGTGCAGTGGGTACCTTCAAGTTCCTTGAGTGTTAAAAACTCATTTCACCACTTAAAACCAGCCCCCCACCCTACCTACCCCACCCAGAGAAGAAAGCTGGGTTTGAGAATTTCAGCCTCACCACTCTGGAGGGCATTTTGGCTTCATTGTAGAGGGATGGCATGCATGCACCCATATGTTGTCAGTTGTCCATCTCTGACTGAAAGGGATCCCCAACGTTTTCAGAGCAGTGGCATCTCAGCAATTCTGAGTGGGTTTGAGGGGTGCTGTCAGACCAGCTGCCTTCCTAGGTGTGGCCAATCACAAAATGTCTTTGTACTGGAAGGCAAACACAGCTCTGAGCTGCAACCTCCCCCACTTCTATTTTCTAAGAATCCTTCAGGGAATTAGGTGGGGTCCAGAAGTATTGTTGGAAGTGCAGGTTATGCTTGAGGCTGGTGCTTTACTTTGAGTGTGCCAGCTTCCTGTTCATTATTTTTAATTCAAAGGATTTAAAATTTGGTAGAGAAGGGATTTTGGCAAGTGCTGAGGATCTTGTTGGCAGGCAAACTTTTGTCCCCTGGGCAACATGTTGAAGTCCAGAGGTGGTAACGTTAGAACAGGGTTTCTTAACCTTGGCAACTTTAAGACGTGTGGACTTCAACTCCCAGAATTCTGGGAGTTGAAGTCCACATATTTTAGAAGTTGCCATGGTTGAGAAACCCTGTGCTAGAATAAGGTGGGAAGAGCCAGGTTTGGCCATGGAGTTACTATTTCTCAGCCAAAGCTAAATTTCAATAATAACGTTAACATTTTGCCTAATCATGTTATGTCAGTTGAAAGGTGATTTTGGTGACCTGGATTTAACTCAAAAGGACTGGCAGCATGGTTTTAAGGCAGCAGCAATAACTGAATGAACAGGAACAGAGCCTTGATCCTCAGCTCTGCTGATCTGTGGCTTGAAATGAACGCTATTGACAGGGAACTCATCAAGTAGGCCAAAGGAGCTGAAAGCTATAACTTGGCTGACTTCTGAAATGTGTTTGCAGCATCTGTTGCCCATGTGTTTTCAAATGAAAGGTTTTGCCCCATAACATGGGGCAGAAAGGACCGTTTTCTGTAAATGCATGTTTTCTCCTAGGAAGAACAATAATGGAGTCGGCACTGCTTGTTGACATACATATTCTGATGTAAGTTTTTCACTTGTTCTGTCCTTCAGTTAGGATCATGGGGATGGGGGAGAGGGGATGTGCTCAGAGGTATCTTCTCCACTTCCTGGTCTCCCTCTCATACCAAGGACCATGCTGAACTTGTATGGCTTCCCACCCACAATATTGATCTCAGATTGTGCAAACTGCAGACTTTCTGCCTTGTTGGGTACAAAACGGCTACCTGGGTGCAACAAGCAGTTAGACTGGGCTGAATGCTCCCATTTCCTTCCTCCCTCTCTCTCTCACATACAACACATACATGGATCAAATTGCAACAGAAGCTTCTAGTGGATATAAAATCTGGCAGCAAGGGTGCTAACCAGTGTTTGTTACCATATCACAGTGATGCTTTGGACTGCTGATGTCCACATGTCTTTAAGGGAGATGTTTCCTTACTCCACTCACAAAGGAGATTCAGGATGAATCTTTGTGTCCAGGTTCAAGCAGCAGCTGATAAATTACAATGCAACACAGCATTTAAACAAGAGTTAACTGGGCAGCTGTTGCTAATGCACCACTTATTGCCCCTTGAAAGCATCAGTGAGCAGCTGTGGCAAAAGGTATTTCAGGAAGGAAAGAAGAATGGAGTTGGCTGGTTGTGTTATAAGAAGTTTGGCTTCTGTCTGTTACCCTTGTGCTGCTTTGTTGAACTCGGCCTAGGGGTAAAATGGCATGGACCACTTTAGTCATCTGGGCTTTTGCTGTAGAAATATGCCAAATATATGAGTGTGAAAATATATATATTTATTTATTTATTTATTTTCTGGGGGAGATGGGTGGGAGATGGGTGGTGGCAAAATTTGAAATATATATATATATATATATATATATATATATATATATATATATATATTCATATTCAAATTTTGCCACCACCCATCTCCCCCAGAAAAAGGGGACTCTGGGCGGTTTACAATAGCAAAATTGTAAAAATGTTCCCTGAAGCCTGGTAATTTCTATCTTCTAATTCTCTCTCCCTGTCTCTTGCATTTGAATTACTATTAGACTAGAGGTGGTACTGCATCTAAATGGTAATATTGCGGCTTTCTCTGCACATCTTGCTGCAAGTGTGTGTGTGAGAGAGAATTTCCTTACTGTAATATCCAGTGTCATAATTATGATGTTGTAGATGGAGAATTATTGCTGAGAGCAATTTCCTGGAGATTAAAGTTTGAAATTCTAATCCAACTGTTTAGAAGTATCAGGCTGTTAAAATAATATTGACTTCAGTAAGGTGCATTACAAGAGAAATATATTTAGAATTACACCCTGTCAGAGTTTGTAACTGGCCTCCAGAAGCATCAAAAGAGTACTATGTAGAACAGAAGGCCCAATTTCAAAACCAGTTGATTGCCAAGTGGCGAGCATCCATGCTTACCAGTAAGAGAGAACAAGTTTCCTAGGTTACTGCAGATTTGATAGTTAAACTTCAGAATGAGCAAATGTGATAGTAGATGCTTGATCAGTGATAAATATTTATGATAGGTAATAGACTATAGAATGGATCTTGTGAGGACAAAATGTATGGGCCTCATCTGGTTTCTTTTTCAAAATGGTAGATGGCTTCTGTTCATCAAGGCAAAGTGGGCAGAGTCCAGTTGCTTTGGATAACACCAAAGTTTACATCTAGCACCTTGTGAAGAAAAGCCATTGCTTCCTTGGTTCAACTAGCCATTGATCTGTTAAAGAATGGAAAACTACTGTTACTGTTTACACTTGTAAATACAGACATTTTGTTCAGGTATTGTGCAACTGGTAAATTAGTAGAGAGAACAAAGCACTTTCGAGTTTTAGATAAGTAAGAAGTGGCATTCCTCAAGGGTTAGTCATGGGCCCATATTAGGAAATACTTTGTAGTAACCTGGGTAATGGCAGTAGGAGCTTTTTAATTAAGCTTGCTGATGGCGCCACAGTCACCAGCATTGTCAGTATAGATAAAGATCAGGCATATATGCAGCTTGACCTGGCTGACTATGAGCTGAAATACAGTAAGGACATAAAAAAAGTACAAGTCATATGATCTGGAACTCATGTGCTAGGATTGGCTCAGATCTTTTAAAAAAGAAAAACTTGTTTCTGGTGACAACACCCAAAACGACGACTGCCTAGCCTTCTAGGTATGTTGCCCCTTGATGAAGTAGGATTTGGAAACAGTGAAAAATAAGTCCTCCATTCAAGTCTCTCTTCTGTGACCTCATGAGGTGGCTTTTGGCAAGCTGCACACTGTAACCACCACCATCTTGTCCTAACTTGCAATAGGAACAGCTTACAAGTGATTGTAAGAATTCACAAGGTGGTATAATAAGTGTTTTAACTTTCAAAAGCTGTGTATTGGCCTTGTGTTTGTTTTTCTCTTGTTGGTGCTTTTGTCTTCTGGAGCTCACCACAATTGGTGGAATCTTGCTGTTCCTATAAGAACAGGAGTTGACATAATCATAATGTTGTGAAACCTTGGCTGGATATTTGCTCAAGAACTTGTGTCCAAAGATGATGTGGAGAAGGCTGGGGGAGAGAGTAGCTGAAAAGTAAGCTAACATCTTGGCTGTGCTTTGGGAACAAGTCTGAAAATAGCCTTACAGAATGTCAACCAATAGGAAGCTGAAGAAGTGCAAAGCAACCAGTGGCTTCAAGGGTGGCACTCGGTAACACTTTCAACTCTGGTCATTAAATGCTATCACATCCATGGCACTTCAGAAACCTGGTCCCAGTTGGCTGGCGTGGTCCAAGGGCTTGGCATCACACCTGTTTGATAGTTGTTTGGCAGGTGCTGCTGTCTGTGCCCTTATATGGGAGCCTTTATCTTGTTGCATAAGCACTGCCGCCTTCCACAAGGTTCTCTCTACTAACCCTGCTATGCGTGGCAGATTCTAGGAAACAGATCAAGTTCCTCGCAACAGGCAAAGTTTCAGTTTATGTCGCAGTCCGTGTCGTGACAGATTCCATGAAAGTTATTCAGAGCATAGACTTCTACTTCCTGGTAGCAAGGCTTCCTCCATGTTTTGAAACTTGTCTTCATAGGTATCAGGGCCTTAAAAAGATCAGGAGGATCCAGGCATACTTACTTTTTTCCATGCTATGTTGCATGCCCTTTAATTTGTACTTCCTTAAACCTTTTCTTTCAATAAATGCATAGATAGATAGATAGATAGATAGATAGATAGATAGATAGATAGATAGATATTTAAAGAACCGTGGAAAAGTATAAACATAAGACACCAGGCTTGTTGATCGGAAGATCGCATGTTCGGAGGTTCGAATCCCGAGTCCCGCGTGACAGATTGAGCTCCCGCACTAGCCCCAGCTCTTGCCAACCTAGCAATGCGAAAGCATGCAAATGCAAGTAGATGAATAGGTACCACTTCGGTGGGAAGGTAACAGCGTTCCACGTGTGTCATGCCGGCCACATGACCGTGGAAGCATCTTCGGACAGCGCTGGCTCTTCGGCTAAGAAACGGAGATGAGCACCGGCCCCTAGAGTTGGACACGACTGCACAAATGTGCGGGGGGAACCTTTACCTTAAAAATGGGGGCTACATTTTGTTGATATAAAAAAAGACATATTATAGAGACCCTGCAACTAATATCACTTTACCACATTTTCATGGAAAGTGAATTGTGGGCAGGGATTTAACGGCTCCGTCCTAAGCATTCAGCTACTTCCGTATACCATGATGCAGGCATTATTGGGTTTCCTGTATTTTGTGACAGGCTTTTTGTTTTACATGGTGTGGCCATAAAGGTTCTGGATACCCAAAGCCTGCTGAATGTGTGGCCATCCTTTCCAGCCCCTCCCTTAAGACAGCCTTTGTGTGCATGGATACAAATGCTTCAGATGCATAGATTTGTTGGAAGGTTGTCTCCTCCTCTCCCCCCCCCCCAATACTACACTGATTTTCTTCAGATTTGGTTCACACATGCAGATTTATCCTGTGCAACTTTGCATGTGATGAATGAGTCATTGGAGATCAAACACTGTGGGTATCATCACTGTCTCCTCAAACACTATCTTGTACACATTCAGCTGTGAGTCACAGGCAAATCAAGTTGTCTGCAGAATATGCATGTACCATCCCTTTGATTAAATCAATCTGAAGAGTTGATTTTTTTAAAGATACATTTTGATTGCTCAGGATTATCAGACAACTGTCTCTACACAGTCACAACTGACATAACTTTACAGATTACGGCTCTGTGTGTGAGCTTTCCTTTTACAGAATGCCTGCAATTTTTTTGTTTTGCTCCTTTCTATCTAGTTTTACAGTAACTAGCAGATTCATAATTCAGTTAACCAGTGGCCCAGTCCCCTGTTCCAAATTCTTGCTTTTATATCCCAGGGACCTCAACCCTTCTGGCTTTTGCAAGGCAAAGACCCCCTTGAGTGGCGCTGCTTTGCTTGCAGGTTCAGTGCTAGCTGGGTACAGTATAACATGTAAAGAAGATCATGGGCCCCTATTTACAAGTGCTGTATCTTTGCCAGGGAGACATACTTTTCTTCCTCCTCATGTACATATTCTATATGCCATCTTCTGATTTTTTTTCTTCTTCTATAGCTGGAAGCAGAATGCCTTCTCTTCGTACCTGTTAAAAAGTGCAAACCCACTCATTTACAAACCTCTTACTTTTCAGGGTATGTGGTTAGCTTTATGAAAACACAATATATTTGTCCCCTTTCTAGCATATGTTCAGGACATTATAGAAAACTGCCCTGCTGAAAATAGTGTAAATCGTTCCACTAATCCTAAATATCACCTGTTTGTCTTTAAACAATGAACTGAAGGACTACCGCATGAATACTGACATTAGTTCAGGGGCAGACCTTCCCCTGGTTGCCCGAATATTCCTGCTAGAGTGTACTAAGATCTGTGGAAATGCAAACACAGAGTAGATTAAGTTCAGCCTTAGTATGTATGATACACACACCCCACATATACACGCGTATGGAAAGCATCTGCTGTCGGAAGAGGGAAGGCTAGCAGCTGTGTTCTGCTCACTGATCTCCCTTGGTTAATTTTTTAGGAATTCTTGATGTTTACTTCTTCTCTCTCCGAGGCTGGACCTGCTCAGGGATTTAATGAACAAGTATGGCGAGGAAGAGGCAGGACGTGGCCACCGTGCCACTTTCGGCACTCTTGAGTGCTGCTTCTACGAAGGAGCAATAGAGGCCGATGGGAAAGCACTGAAGGCTGAGCTTGTTCGCACACAGCACCTTTCACAATGGATTTAAGCCTTATTCTTCCTCCCTCGGGGCATTCCATTAGCCCTGCCTGTTTAACACAGAAGAACAGGAATGTTGTCTATTCTCAACCTTGCTGCCTTCCGAGAGGCAGCTTTAACTAGCAAAGCGGTATGGGTGGGTACCCTTAGCGTTCAGTTGGGATTCGTGCGTACACCCCTCGTTCCGGCAATAACAGGCAGGTTTTCTTTAGGGATCGGGCTGACTTCAAGTTGCGCTTCCATAGGCTGAGGCCTTTCATGTGAGTGCTGCCAGGCAGGAGTGCATAGATCAGATTGTGTCCAAAGGCTGTAACCGCAGTGCTATCTGCATAAAACGTTAGCCTTCCCCAGCCGGATGCCCTTTACATGTGTCGAGTCTGCTTCTCCCAGAATTCCCTGCCAGCCTATTATTCGGAGCTTGGAATCTGGTGGTGCATTACAACTGGCTGGGGAGAAAAATAAATAAATGCTTCACTGCTCTGCCCCACGTCCAGATCAGATTTCAGCCTTCTGTGAGCTGGGTGGAAAAAGTTATTCATTACAGACTCAGAATTGCTCTAGTCATGCACTCTATGGCCCTCTGAACTTGCCATTCAGGCACGAGTCAATGCTCTGTTTTGGCAACACGGCCAGGAAAAACACAATCGGCACCGGACGTCGATATTATTTTAGGAATCCCCAGACAAGTATAGTTGGTATATATGCTGTGTCCATCATCCTTATACGTAACCCCATTATGCACCACACAAATGCTTGAACATTACCTGTTAATGTTTATCAAGTGTAAACATTACCCGCTCGTTTAAAGTATAACATGCAATGTCTTGTTTCTCCATTTTTGTTTATCAGGATGAAAAACAAAAGGTGGATTTCTCAGATTGGTTTAGGGGGAAGGCTGCAAAACAAGGCCTTAAATTGTTACTGCAAACGGCACAACTAGACAATGCCATCGCTTTTGGGGAGAGTGCAAATAAATCTGAGCTTCAACCAACCGAGGCCCAAGGTCTCATGGCCATTCTCAACTTTGCCCCTGAATGGCCCCCCTCCCCTGCAGTGGGTTATTTTAAGGCACCAAGTGCTGCTGTTGGACAGAGGCCAATTAAGGGCAGGGAAAGTTCCAGGGAGGCTGGTCTAATGTATTGCAGTGAGCCGCATCAAGGAAAGCTGCTTATTTTCTAGCCAAAAGACAAGCTAGTGCTTTGGCTCTGGCAGGAATATCTGTCTCTTTGATTGTGTTGTCCTTGCAGGAATTGTGGCTTTTTCCGTGGGATGTGCCCCATCAGGTGTTTCTGCCTGGACTTCAGATGATTTCTGTACTGTCTAGGACTGCAAAATCAGGTGACAGAACACACAAGAAGGGTGGAGCTGATCGCTGGCTATGTGCGGGACTGGAAACTCTTAGAAAAGAAGAGTGGCTTTCTTTTGCCGCCACTTGTACACAAAATCTAGTTCGCTTTTAATAAGTAGGAATGACTGAAATAGTAGAAGAGAATTTGAGATCAGAGGGTTCCCAGCTCTAGAGTTTGGGGACGTGAAGGACTGAGACTCAAATTAATACCAAATGGTATTCGGTTTTGTTTACACCAGCACAGCAGGGCTTACAGCGCACATGAGCACACACACACACACACACCTTTTCCAAATCTAGTTTGACATCTCTTCTGATCTGAAATGATTGGACTGAACCGTAGAAGACCAACCTGCCTCGTCCTGTTTGCAATAGATCTATTCCCATTGTTACAGTAATTGCTTTTACATACAGGCTTACCTTGTAAGACTTTAAAGAAGAGTCCTATTTGATCAAATCAAGGGTCTTTTTCAGAATGGGGAGGGGTTTTTCCCCAGCAAAGGAGACATTCCTTTCTCCTTCCAGGGGGTGGGCCTGCCCCTTCTCTCCTCCTCTCTCACTTCCTTGCCTGGCAGCGGGAAGGGCACCTCATTTGGGCCATGATTTCCATGTATCTTTGGCAGAGACTTTTCAAATTAGGCTGTAGGTTTTATGATGGTTTGAATGAATGCTGTCTTTTAAAACCTTGCTTTAATTATTTATGTTAGTTTTTCTGAGTGCTTTTTTTTTAGTAAGAAAAGGGACTAAAATATTTTAAATAAATTGCATTTAAAATATGTTTCAAATTTCTCACTGTGTCCCCCCCTTGTCTTTTCAATTTACTTTTCTTGCAATCTGTACTTTTCCTGTTTTCATCATTTGGGCAAGAATTCCATTTTTAAAAAGAAGTCTTTTGCATTTTATAGTTTCCTCAACTCCACTCATTAACACACCGATATCCTTGTTTGTTTATTTGTTTGTTTATTTTTTCTATCCCTTTATTATTTTTATAAATAACTCAAGGTGGCGAACATACCTAATACTCCTTCTGCCGCCACAACAACAACCCTGTGAGGTGAGTTGGGCTGAGAGAGAGTGACTGGCCCAAGGTCACCCAGCCGGCTTTCATGCCTAAGGCGGGACTAGAACTCTCAGGCTCCTGGTTTCTAGCCCGTTGCCTTAACCTCTAGACCAGTGCTTTCCAAACTGCCGCCGTTGACGACACATCAACGGTGGCGTGCGGCGCAGGGGCATGCATGGCAGCGGTGCGGGGGCGCGCGCGTGTTGTGCACAGTGACGGTGGCCTCGTGTTTTCCGCTAAAACCCGGAAGCGCTGATGGCACGTTGCTGCCGCCGTGCACGTCCACTTCCAGGTTTTGTCGCGACACACAGTTTGGAAAGCTCTGCTCTAGACCAAGCTGTTTGTTTTCTTTTGTTTGTTTTCTTTTTTTGTTTTCCCAAACCCAGTTGCATATTTCAAAAGGAAGTGTAAACAGAAAAAAATACAAACATGCAACCATCTTGCACAATGCCAATTTCCTCACCATGCCAGGTTGCCAATTTTTGCAAAAACCAATCCTGGAAATTCTCCCCCCCACACACCTAATAATTCTTGTGTGGAACATACTTTTATAAATGTGTGCATTTGTGCAAGTGTGTGTTTCTGCCAGAAGCTACACTGCAAAAAAGTTAAACAGCCATGGGCAGGACAATCCCCATAAATATACCTGTAAATAAGGGACCTCATGTACAAAATCAATTGATCCCCATCTGAATATGCCAACCACTGTTGTCCATACTCTACCAACACATGAAACAAGCAGACACATATACTCCTATAAAGTAGAAACAGCAAACAGCCCCAACCCTTAGGATGCAAGTG
This sequence comes from Charina bottae, assembly GCA_023362775.1. Taxonomy (NCBI): domain Eukaryota; kingdom Metazoa; phylum Chordata; class Lepidosauria; order Squamata; family Charinaidae; genus Charina; species Charina bottae. The sequence goes on along the minus strand of JALMGJ010000002.1, from coordinate 124,451,668 downwards.
GAATCAGAGGATAAGCTGTTTGGAGAAAGAACAGAGAAATGGGGGGGGGACCTACATGAGGCAAGGGGAAGAGATAGCTGAAGTGTGGAAAAAAGAGACAAGCTGTCTTTTGGTGTTATCAAAAAGGTTAAATCTACTCTTAACAGCCACTTTCAAGCAAGTAATCTTTGGTTAATCTTCAAAGGCGGCAGTGATATCGGCATCCATCTGCATCTCATGCGAATTACTTTGTTTTCAACAGCTTCAGCAAAGGGAAGAGGGATCCTTCAGCTCATAGGAAGCTATGCTGGCCCTCCGGGCTGTGTGGGGGGCTGGAATTGCCTTCTGTCTTGTAAATATCCAGTATTCTCTCTGAGCTTCCCTTGCAATTTTGTGTGTGTCTTCAAGTCAGTGTTGACTCCTGGCGGCTGCCTGGACAAGTCCCTGCAGTTTTCTTGGCAATGTGTTTCGGAAGTGGTTTGCCCTGGCCTCCTTCCTAGGGCTGAGAGAAACTGGCCCAAAGTCACCCAGCTGGCTTCGTGCCTAAGGTGGGACTAGAACTCAGAGTCTTGCCTGGTGCCCTAGCCACAACACCAAACTGGCTCTCTTAAATAATTTTAAGCAGCCTTAACCAGAACTAACCCTTTGCCTCCTGTTTTCCACTTCCTTTCCTGATCTTTCAAGGAAAAACGTGACCTCTTTATTGGACTTCCTGGGCTGCTTACCATTCACAAATGTTGCATCTGACCACGTGGCCATTGCTGTTTCAAAGCCTTGAAACTCAACAAGCAAGTCCTTAGGGCTGTAACAGGGATGGGCCCCCGGGGTGGGAAGAGGGGCTGCTGCTTGACACGGTCACATGACTTTCCATCCTCCAGGGCTTTGGCTGTCACATGACTTCCCGCTATCTGGAGTGCTGACACATTTTGAGTTTCTGTTTACAAGTTCTCAGTCTTCAGATTTGAGGAAAGGGGGTTGCCTTCTAACTCTTTTAAAAAAAGGGAATCTGTCATACTCTTATTCTTGAGGGTCAAGGTTAAGGGTTGTGTGCAAAAGGCTGTACTGTCGTCTCTCCCGAATATAACCTGCAGTTTCCAACACTCCCAATTAAAACCCGAAGGAATTCCTCCTTCAGAGTTTTTTTTTTCAGACTGGAAAATATGGGTAGTCAGGGAGAATTTAGAATTATGGAAAGAAACCTAGCAGGAAGCAAAACCCCAGAAGGAGCACCCTGCACTACCGCTAGCAATAAAATAAGCTCAAAGTCACCACCAAAAGAAATTTGAAAGTCATTTTCAAGTACTTGGAGAATAAGGTGGAAAAACAGATGCCTCTTGCTCTGGGGAAGAAAATGTCTGAGAAATGGCAAAGCATGGCCATTAGATTCCACCCATTGCCTTCATCCAGAGACTCCAACAGCTGCTTCTACACATTTTAGCACACCAAATGATGGGGAAAGAGCAATATCTCACAGATCACAAGTGTCTTTAATAACTATGCCAAGGCTTCCCTTCTCCCACTCTGGTTGGATATATCACCAACAAACTAATAGTGTAGCTTTTCATACCTTACCTTCCCCCCCCCCCCCCTAAGGGCTGTCCTACTTGCCCTGTAAAATTTAGGCAGATTGTTGGATGGCAGCAAAGAGATATAGAACCCCCCTAACACTTTGCTGCCATCTAGTGGTTGTTCAGCTCTTATTCAGCCCAGTCTGATAGCCTTGATTAATATATTTTCCCCTTTCTGATTTCTCTCTCTGCTTTCAGAAGGCTACGATATTAGGTGTATTCCTAATACTACTTTGCTTCTTGGGTCTTAGTATGTTCACCTGCAGTGGTTCTGTGAAGATAGGTATTTTTCCTAATATTTCTGGGTTGTTAAACTTTGCCTTCTCTAACCTGATAATCTACAGATGTAGTAGACTCGGTCGTTCCGTATCTGTCTTGTATCCTTTTTATCAACCCAGTATTCATGCAGGACAGTGTCTCACTGGATACAGTTCCACTATATTTTAGATGTGTATCAGTGCTTTGGTTGCCTTTCTATTAATATTTTATCATCCTGGATACTGTGTTCTGAAATTCTCAGGATGAAAAGTAAATGAAGTGTGTGGCACCTAAATATGTGAATTTCTGACATTAGAAGTTCTTTCCTTGAAGTGGAGATGCCTGTGTGAGACAGCAAGTAAATGGCATGTCCAAAACGTATTCATTGCATACTTGAGAGGACTATGTTACCAAATTCTTCAATGAAGACCTACAGTAGGCGTACTGCAATTATTTCTCTAACACAGGGCTTTCCAAACTTTTGCCATTGGCGACACACCAACGGCTGGCACACAAAAACCCGGAAGCGCCGGCAGCGGCACTTCCGGGTTGCCGCCGTGGCAGCAGCGGCGTCCTGGAACCCAGAAGCGCTGATGGCCCTCCGCCGCCCCTGCTGTTGCCCCTTCGAAAGGGCAGGCTCCGGGGACCCCGAAAATGCCCTCGGTTCCGGCAGGGAGGCGAAAACCACGTGCGCATGCTGCCGGGCTGCTTCCCTGCTGCACAGCTGATCAGTGCCGGGGGGGCGGGGTGGAAATTCTCCACGCCGATCAGCTGTGTAGGAAGTGGCCCGGCAGCGTGCACGCACATGGCAAGGCTTTTCGCCTCCCTGCCAGAACCGAGGGCATTGTCGGGGTCCCCGGAGCCTGCCCTTTCGAAGGGGCAGTGGCAGCAGAGGCGTCCTGGAACACGGAAGCGCTGATGGGCCGCCTCCGCAGCCCCTTCAAAAGGGCAGGCTCTGGGGACCCTGAAAGTGCCCTCAGTTCCGGCAGGGAGGCGAAAATCGCATGCGCACGCTGCCGGGTCCCACCGCTCAGCTGATCGGCGCGGAGAATTTCCACCCTGGCCCCCCCGCGCCATTCAGCTGTGCAGCAGGGAAGTGGCCTGGCAACGTGCGTGCACGATTTTCACCTCCCTACCGGAACCGAGGACATTTTCATCAGCGCTTCTGGGTTGTCACACGACACACTTGGGGCCCCTAGGCGACACAGTATTGTGTCGCGACACACAGTTTGGAAAGCCCTGCTCTAACATCTGAAGTGCTGTGAAACGAGATCTTAAGAGGAGAAGATCTCCTAAATCCCTTCCAATCTGGACTGTGGTCTTTTTTTGGGGGGTCCTGTGTGACAAAGCATAGATGATCATCATACAAGGAACATACTAGTAGACTTTATTCACTATGTAAAGAGGACTCTTGGAGACTGGAAATACTATGAGTGTTTATGATTCTACATCAATCAACTAGTGAAAGCTGCAGATGAAGCACTTCCACTGGGTCTGCAGGTTTGCTGGCTCTTTACAGTAAGAGGTTGGGCAACCAGCCAAATAAGTTGGATTTCTTCTCCACTTTTACATTATTCCAGAACTCTGTGATGTATTATAGGATAAGATGATGTATGGGGCATACCCTGTGCTTCGTTTGGACATGTAGTGCAGTTGATAACATACTGAATGTTTCTCAGGAGGATCTGGGTTGAAATCCTTTTTTAGGGTAGATAGTCTCTAACTCAAAAGGTCATTTGCATCTGCACTGTGAGAGGGGAGAGCTGGCCAATCAAGTAGCTTTAAGCCTCTCTTTTAATATACTAGACCAGTGCTTTCCAAACTGCCGCCGTGGCGCAGGGTCGCGCACGGTGGCATGCGCATGCATGGCGGCAGTGTAGAGGGGCGCGCGGCGGCGGGGGTGTGCATGGTGGCGGCCTCGCTAAAACGCGGAAGCGCTGATGGTGCGCTGCCGCCGCCATGCACACCGCCGCTGCTGCACGTGCCCCCACGCTGCCACTTCGCAACACACTAAACTGTGTGTTGCGACACACTAAAGTTTCACGACACACAGTTTGGAAAGCTATGTACTAGACCCTTCCTTCCCTTCTCAGGATCTTCAGACCTCTGTATGTTAGTATTTTTTCCTGCAGTTTCATGAATGTGTTTTGGTTGCCATTTGTAGACTATATCAGAAAGTTTCATATTCCTAAAATCTGAACTCTCTAGAGCATTAAAATCCATTAATTATATTAAAAGCTATATGTCTATGAAGGTTCTCAGTCATCCAGGTGGAATTGTCTGTAGCTTGAATCATGTCAACTGGATTTCTATTTTCTTAGTAGAAACGTTTCTACTAAGAAAATAGAAATCCAGTTGACATGATTCAAGCTACAGACATATATTAAAAGCTGTTTTGAGGATAATAGGCTAACCCTATGCATCTTTTCCCCATTTTAAATAGCATTTATAGGCCCCATTTCCCCATAGTAACCTATGGCTGCGAGAGCTGGACCATAAGGAAGGATGAGCGAAGGAAGATAGATGCTTTTGAACTGTAGTGTTGGAGGAAACTTCTGAGAGTGCCTTGGACTGCAAGAAGATCAAACCAGTCCATACTCCAGGAAATAAAGCCAGACTGCTCACTTGAGGGAATGATATTAAAGGCAAAACTGAAGTACTTTGGCCGCATCATGAGAAGACAGGATACCCTGGAGAAGATGCTGATGCTAGGGAAAGTGGAAGGCAAAAGGAAGAGGGGCCGACCAAGGGCAAGATGGATGGATGATATTCTGGAGGTGACAGACTCGACCGTGGGGGAGCTGGGGGTGGCGACGGCCGACAGGAAGCTCTGGCGTGGGCTGGTCCATGAAGTCACAAAGAGTCGGAAGCAACTGAACGAATAAACAGCAAAAGGCCCCATTTTAACTTATAATTTCGAAAACCCTCAGAATGATAAAAGTTGAGAAAGAAGAGCTGTAATGCCATCCTATATTCCTTTCATTGATAATACTGTATATACATACTATCCTGAAGTCTCTGGAAGGGAGTATATAATGCCTAGCAATATGCGAAAGGGTCTTGTCTGTCTCCTGCAGAGCTCCAGATGGGAAATGAGGTTATATGCCTTTCTGCACCAGGGGCAGAGAATGACATGTTTCCTCTCTTCACACATGCTGTAATGACAGCACTTTTGCCACTTCCTGTATACATGGAAGAGCTCTGGTAGATTTATAATTCCCATCAGAAGCATAATGTTACCATTTGAGTATTTCAACAGCCAGAGTTGCCCAAGGGCTATTTTGAAATGAATGGAAGAAAAAGTAGCCCAGAGTTGTTGAGAGTCAGGTGGCATACAATTTTATAAATTATTATTATTAGTTTGGAGATGAGGATGTGTGTCTAAGGAGAAAGATAATGAAGTGATGGCAACAGCAAGAACTAAAAGTTCTGTTCCATTGTCACCCAAGAACAGACCTGAGAAGGGGTCCAGAGACAGGATACTGCGTTGGGAAAGGCAGCTGCTTTCAGAGACCACCCATATCACCTGGTCAATAGGCGAAGGTAGATAATAGGTCTTCTGTAACTAGAGTTGCTTTTGCTTGTAGCTATTTCTACAACAAATGTGGGATGGGGGCAGGCAGATAGATACAGACACGGTCCAACTTATGTTTCTGGGCTGAGTGTAGACTGACAGAGTCCAGGGATTGAAAGGTGCAACTGAAAATCATGTGTCACCCGTTATAACAAAGGTGAGGGAGCTACAGGACTCCAGATGTTGCCTGGCTAAAGATCCAATCATCTCTAAACATTGCCCATGTTGGGTGGGGCTGATAGAAGTTGGATTCCAGCAGCACATTCTGGAAGTTACAAGATGACACATCTGCCTCTTATTTCAAGATGCTGCATCTCAGCAGGAGGGTGGATGATACTGAGCACAGGTACAAAGTATGGATAGAAAGTTCGTTAAATTGGTGGTCTCATTTTTTCCTCCTAACCTTCAGTTTATTCTGTTTCATTCTGGCAATTGTTTTAAGTCTACAAAATTATGTGTTTTTGTAACTTTTCTCTAATAGGCATATTTTTTCCTGGTATGCATACTTCTGCAACTGTAGATGTTTTCCTTCTATATTGCGTTCTAAACATTTTGCTGCCAGTACACTTTTTGCAAGCACTTTCATCTTATATGTGCAGTTTTGTATCAACCTTTTGTTCAGCAAGCTGTACCCCATTCTACCTCTTTTTTTTTAAATTGGGTTTCCAAATCCCTCAAAATGCAAGTCTGTGTCCCAATAGCAGTAGCTCCACTGGGCCAGTTCATTTAGTTGTGTTACCGTGGGTTTATCAACCACTTCCAGGCTGGCTGGGATTTCGGGAAGAGACTAAAGCCCATCCTGAGTAGAAGACAGAAGGTTGGGGAAGGATGGGAGTATATGTAATTTACTAGAGAGAACATCTGTGGTTAAGACTGGCCCTTCTGCCTCTTCTCAGATGATGTGCTGCTGCTCTTAAGGCTGAAGAAGCTTCTGCCTGTTGAGGACTCTTCTTCTCTTTCTTTGGAAGCCTTGGCCCTGAGCACTCGGCAGGACTTAGAAGCCAGGCTGGGGCTGAACTGATTCTTGGGGAGATCTTCAGGAAGCCCCCGGGTCCAATCTCGGCATATGGCCTGTGGATGAGTAGTTTTCTTCTGTCAAAGCAGGGAAGGGAGGCAAATGTCCATTGCCCAACCAGCTGTGCTCTTTGCACATATTCTTCATCTGCGTTTTGATTGTTTGGTGAGCGTGTACTCTGAAGCTCTACAGAAGGCTTACTAATAACACAGTTTATATGGGATGGACTGATTGGGCACTGTAGGTATTTCGGACTCAATCTCCCAGAAACCCTTGCCACTGGCCCTGCTGTCTGCTGTGATAGTTGGAAGTCCAAACATCGGGAGGGCATTAGGGTGCCTGCCCCGGTGTTAGATTATAAAGACAATTGACAATACACATTGATAGAATTGAGCAGTTGAATAAGTATTACTGGGCACAGCCACTGCTGCCTTTTCCTCGCCTTCATCCTCGTCCACTTCCTCCCCCGCCTCCGAGGAGGTCAAGTGCCCGCCTCCCTGCTTGGGCGAAGGCCCGTGGGCTAGGCCTGGCTGGGACGCAGAAGAGAGACCACCAGGAGATGCCCGGGTTGGCTGCATTACGTTTTCGAGAAACTCCAGGAGAGGTGTCCTCTGTTTCCCTGGTTGCTGTGGTGAGTCACTGGCGGCGGAACAACACAAGTGGACTTAAGACTTTCATGGATCTCAGGAAGGAGGGAATCCAGTTGTGTGAGTTGCTTTGTTTTATCAAATGGATAAAAATCCAAGATGGCGATCGGGAGTGGATGCGGACGTCGTGAGCTGCTTTGAAGGGGGTTTTTAGGGCTCGGATTTGGAGTCCAGACCCCCACCCCTACATATCACCCCTACATGTCAGCGTGCCAACTGGTGGGGAGTCAGTAGAGGAACTCCAGGTTTCCAGACATCGGAATCCTGCCCGGCTTTAATATCTTATGCCAGAGAACGGAGTAGATAGAGCTTTCCTGGGCGGAGAGAACAGAAACGGCAGCTGCAGCTCCCGGACAGAGAACTGGGGCGCAGATGGGGGTGCAGATTCGCAGTCTAGACCCCCTACCACTGCTTACCAACTGGTAAGGGGAGACAGTGGAGGAGCTGGGATGGAGTGGTGCAGTGGGGCTTGGCGGAGGTGTCTGCATTTGGAATGTGGAGCTCGGTGGTGCGGCGGGTCTCGGGTGTGTGAGGGCTTGGAGCGTTCCCCTTTTCTTGAAGTCATCTGGCTGGGGCTGTGGAAGGAGCACGGTGAGCCCGAGACCGGCGTTTGCATTTGGGGGGACCCTGAGGACGCGGCGGGCCCGGCACTGCAACAAGTGAAGGATTGGTGGAGCAGCGCGGCCTTGGTGGCCCTTAGCAGCTTCTGGCGCATGGCCTTCAGCGCGGTAGACCTTTTGGCCCCCGCAGCAAACTTCCAGTGCAGCTTTGGGCATGGCAGCGGCAGCGAGCCTTGGCGTGACGGACCCTCGGCCCTTGGAGCAGCAGCAAGCTTTCGGTGGACCCTCAGTGTGGTAGTGGGCCTGTGGTGTGGCGAGTGGTGAATGGGCCTGGCCCTTGACCAACATAGTGGAATAGCAGGACGACGAGCCCCAATGCGGCAATCCAGCGCAGCTTCGACACCTCCCCCCCATTCTATTATTTCATCAACTGGACTTAGGAGATGTCGGAGATCGGGGCAATTTTGGAGAAGAAACCCGAGACTCGGACATTCTGGACGCTGTGCTGGCCTTAATACCTTGTGCCGGAAAGGAGCACCAACACAGACGACTGGTGGACTTTTTATAACATAGAGACCCTGAGTGAACCACCTATTCCCATCCAGGCAAGCGGCAGTGGGTTGGGTCCCTTAGTGTGTGATGTACCCCCATGTAGGTGAGAGATATGGGGTGGGGGCCAGGAGTGTTTGATTGTGTGTAAGAGTACCCCCTGAGTGTAGGTCAGAGGGGTAGGAGTGATTGAGGTGCCCCTCTACCAGTGAGAGAAGTTGGGGGAGCACAGTAAGAGTGGAAGTATAGTGTGGGTGAGGGTGGTGGTTGGGAACCCAACAGTGCCGAGAGTGGGAGCTGGTGCACTGGGGGGGCCCACCACCGCCCAGGGTTGAATGTGGTTGAGAGGATGAGTATGTGGGGTAAGGGACCTATGTTTAAACCCAGGACTTCCAGTGGTTCGGGAGTGGAGGCTACCAACCTAGGAAACTCTGGGGGCTGCAGGGCGGGCCACCCGATTGAAGTGGTGACAGGTCAGGGATGTTATGACGAGAACTGGAGGGCAGGCCATCTTTGGGGAAGACGCCCCCGGTGTTTGGTACCGGTGGTGTGTTCTGGCCCTCCAAGTTCAAACCCAGGCCCTGGACGACAGATCCTTGAGGGCCCTGGTCTCCGGCTGCTGCTTCTCAATGCCAGGTCAGTGAACAACAAGCCCCCCCCATATGTGATTTGATCACAGAGGAGGGGGCAGACCTGGCTTGTATCATCGAGACCTGGCTGGGCCCTGAGGGGGGGGGTTGCGCTCTTGGAAATGTGCCCAGTCGGGTTTCAGGTGTGGCACCAGCCGAGACACCAGGGCAGGGGAAGAGGGGTGGCGGTTGTCATCCGAGAGTCTCTAATGCAGAGCTTTCCAAACTTTTCATGTTGGTGACACACTTTTTAGACATGCATCATTTCACGGCACACTCTTACAGCAGGGCATCATTTCGTGACACACTCTTACAGCAGGGCACAAGGCAGGCACTAGGACCTACGCGGAATCACAGCAAGTTTGGAGGCAGCAAGGCACAAGGCAGGCACTAGGACCTGTGCGGAATCCTGGCAGGGCTGGTTTGGAGGCAGCCAGGCACAGGGCAGGCACTAGGACCTGTGTGGAATCCTGGCAGGGCTCGGAGGCAGCAGCAGCCGCCGTGACACACCCAGACACTGCAGCCAACACACTAACGTGTCCCGACACAAAGTTTGGAAAGCTCTGCTCTAATGGCTCACAGGGGCACTGCTCCACAAGTGGCCGGCTGTGAGACCCTGTTTTTTAAGTTGGGTTCCCAGGAACAGTTGGGAGTGTTGCTGCTGTACCAGCCTCCCTGCTGCGTAGCAACCTCCCTGCCTGAGCTGCTGGAGGCCGTCTCGGGGTTGGCAGTGGAGTTCCCAAGACTTATGGTTCTGGGGGACTTCAACCTGCCATCCCTGGGATGGACCTCAGAAGTGGCCCAGGAGTTCATGGCTACCATGGCAACCATGGGCCTGTCCCAGATAATTAGGGACCTGACTCGAGACAGTGGCCTCACCCCGGACTTGGTTTTCTTGTCGGAGCAGTGGCAAAGTGATCTGAGGGGAGAGTTAGATCTATCCCCATTGTCATGGTCAGACCACGCCCTGGTGACCTTGAGACTCTCTTGTGCCGCCCCACTCTGCAGGGAGGCTGGACCCATTCGATTGGTCCGCCCCAGGCGACTTAGGGACCCAATGAGCTGGGGGGTATACCCGAGGATCTGTTGCATGGTCCAGCGGAGGCCCTGGCGGCAGCCTGGAATAGGGAGGCCGCCAGGGCCTTGGATAGGATTGCGCCTGTGTGACTTCCCTTGCCTCATTTGGCCCATCACTCCCCATGGTTTACAGAGGAGTTGAGGGTTTTGAAGAGGGTTAAGACATCTGGAGCGCCTCTGGAGAAAGACGAAGACTGAATCTGACCAGACACAATCTAGAGCCGCTGTTAAGGCCTACCTTGTGGCAGTAAGAGCGGCGAAATGTAAATATTTCTCCACTCTTACTGCCTCCGCAGAATGCTACCCAACGATCCTGTTTAAGATTACGAGATCTCTTCTGGGTCAAACACAATCAGTGACCCATTTACAGGGTCATGAGGAGTTTTCAGAGCATCTGCAGGAGAAAATATATTAAATAAATAAATAAATAAATAAAGCTCAGATCCATTCTAAGTTAGACTCTAAGCGTGATACACAGTCTGGGGAGATGACGGAGGAACGTACTTACCCTGTTATCTGGGAACGGCTCGATCCTGTTGGACCTGAGGAAGTGGACAGAATCCTCTGGGTTGTGAAGGCCACCACATGTCATTTAGATCCGTGTCCCTCCTGGCTAGTAAAATCGGCCTGGGAGGTGACTTGTGGTTGGGTCCAGGCGATGATTAATACATCTCTTGGGAAGGGAGTGTTCCCGGTGGTCTTTAAGGTGGTGCTGGTGCACCCCCTCCTCAAGAAATCATCCCTGGACCCTACTATTTTGGACAACTTTCGTCCAGTCTCCCACCTCCCCTTTCTAGGGAAGGTGGTGGAGAAAGTGGTGGCATCACAACTCTGGAGGAAACGGATTATCTAGACCCCTTTCAGTCAGGTTTCAGGCCAGGATATGGGATGGAGACTGCATTGGTCGCACTTATGGATGATCTCTGGCAAGGGCAGGATGGAGGGAGTGCATCCATCCTTGCTCTCTTAGATCTCTCAGCGGCTTTTGATACTATCAACCATGGTATCCTTCTGGGGCGGCTCAGGGAGTTGGGGGTGGGTGGTGTAGTTTTGTATTGGTTCACCTCCTTCCTCCGGGGCCGTTCCCAATCAGTGATGATAGGGGAGGAGAGATCTGACCCACGGCCCCTCTTGTGTGGGGTGCCACAGGGTTCGGTGCTCTCCCCTCTCCTGTTTAACATCTATATGAAGCCGCTGGGTGAGATCATCCGTCACCACGGGATGAAATACCATCTATGTGCTGATGATACTCAGCTGTATATTTCCATTCCGGGTGAAGTAAGTGATGCGGTTGCCGCCCTATCTCAGTGCCTGGAGGCTGTGGGGGCTTGGATGGGGAACAACAGGCTTCAGCTGAACCCTGGTAAGACGGAGTGGCTGTGGATTGATGGCCTCTCGATTTCCAGGAAGTTGTCATGTTTGGTTCTGGATGGGGTGGCACTACCCCATTCGGAGCCAGTGCGGAATTTGGGGGTTCTCCTGGACTCACGACTCCTGCTTGAAGAGAAGGTGGCAGCCGTGGCCAGGAGGGCCTTTGCACAACTTCGGATTGTGCACCAGTTACGCCCATTCCTGGACCGAGATGCCCTCCGAACAGTCACTCATGCCCTTGTCATCTCCCATATAGACTATTGTAATGTGCTCTACATGGGGCTACCCTTGAGGAGTATCCGGAAGCTTCAACTGGTCCAGAATGCAGCTGCGCAGACAGTTATTGGGGCCAGAAGATCGGCACATGTGACACCTCTGCTGCACGAGCTGCATTGGGTACCAGTTTGCTTCGGGTACAATTCAAGGTGTTGGTTATCACCTTTAAAGCCCTACATTGCATAGGGCTAGGTTACCTGAGGGACCGTCTCATCCCCAGAACATTGACCCATCCCACCCGATCGGTCAGAGAGGGCTTGCTGTGGACCCCATCAACTAAAGAGTTCCATCTAGTGGGGTCCAGGAGGCGGGCCTTCTCTGCAGTTGCTCCCGCCCTTTGGAATACCTTACCCCCAGAGCTGAGGCGGGTTTCCTTGCTCCCAACCTTTTGGAAAGACTTAAAGGTTCTGCCGCCTTGCCTGGGAGGGAAATGCCAACAGTTCCTCTTGGGGATGGCTGGTCCTGTGAAGCCTCCCAGTATTACCATTTTTAACATCTTTTATACTTGGATTTTATATTATTTATTATATTGTAATTTTATATTTATGTTTTAACTATGTTTTATTGTGAACCGCCCAGGGTCCCCGATAGGGGAGATGGGCGGTAATATAAATTTAATAAAATAAATAAATAAATAAATTACTGTTGCAAGACAATGGCTGCAAGTCAAGGCATATTATTCCACAATAGGCTACAGCATAGCTTTCCAAACTGTGTGTCGTGACACTTTAGTGCAGTGCTTTCCAAACTGCTGCCGTTGGCGACACACCAACGGCGGCAGTGTGGGGGCGCACACGGGGGGGGCGCATGCACAGCGGCAGCACAGGGGGGCGTGCGCCGGTGGTGTGCGTGGCAGCCTCGCTAAAATGTGGAAGCGTTAATGTCGCACCGCTGCCGCCGCCACCATCCACACCGCCACCGCTGTGCGCGTCCCCGTGCCGCCACTTCGCAACACACTAAACTCTGTGTTGCAACACACTAAAGGGTTGTGACACACAGTTTGGAAAGCTATGCTTTAGTGTGTCGCAACACACAGTTTAGTGTGTTGCGACACAACCCGGAAGCAGTGGCAGGGTGTGAATGGCGGCGGTGCACGTGGCGGCGGTGTGAATGGCGGCGGTGGCAGCGATGACGGCAGCGGCGCAACATCAGCACTTCCGCGTTTTAGCAGAAAACACAAGGCCGCTGCCGTGCACGCCCTCGCTGCCGCGCACTCCCCCGCTGCCGTGCGCCCCCCCGCGCTGCCGCTGTTGGTGTGTCGCCAACGGCATCAGTTTGGAAAGCACTGGGCTACAGAATATATTTAGAAAACTCTTACTAAGACTTAAAATGCCATATTCAAGGAAGTAACCCCAATTATTCTAAAATGAAGATTAAATCTAGGAATGCTACCTCTCAAAATTAGCTGAGAGCAGGCTGATTCAAATTTATCCATCTTCAAGGGTTGAAATACTTAAAAGTCAATATTTACAATTGGCTCTTCAACCATTAAAGTCAAACAGTAAAACAAATAATGGCTTTTTATAATAATAATTTGCCCTTTACTCCTCCAGCTTTCTACCCTTTTTACCAACTCCAGGAAGAGTTTTAAAAAATCCGATGTTTAAGAAATACCAGGTGAACTTATATTAACTATATGACTCACTGCTCGAATGTTCTCATTTCTCTGGGGTGAGAGGAAAAATATTTACCTAAGGAAGAATAGATTATTCTTTCTCACCAAGTAATTTACATAAGACATCCCTCCCTTTTTAAAAGATCTGGAGAATATGGTATAAGGCAGATGAAGGGGGGTTTTTTGGTCTAATAATTGTTTTTGGCCGTGGTCTTAAAATTAGGTTCCTGAAAGTAAAATAAAAAATAGATTATTATTATTATTATTATTATTATTATTATTATTATTTAATTTATATAACCGCCCATCTCCCCCAACGGGGAACTCGTTGTACCTGCAACACTAGAAAACTCAATTTGTTCATAGAAGCTGTGAACAGGGCACTGGGGGAGGGGCAACTCCGATACAGAGAACTGAAGCTATTTCTAACCATCTTAGTTTCATGGAGTCCATGACTTTTGAATGAACAAGTGTGATTTTAACCACCACAGGGTCTTGCAGCCTATAGTTTATTGCAAAGAATACATGGGCCCCTTGCAGCGGCTGGACATTAAACGGTCGTCCAGTTATAAGGATCTCCAGTGATCAGTGACGGAAGTAAATTGTAGATAAGCCTCAAGCTGCTTGCTGGCATTACATTGGTTGTACTGGTTTTCCTTGGCTTGTGCAGAGTAACAGAAGAGGTCAGGGTCATCCAGCTAAGGGACGGAAGATAGCTGACGGCACTTCCTGCAACATGGGACTGAAATAGAGAAGAATGCAGTTCATCTGTCCTGCACTGCACGTGACGGTGCGCACAGGTGACGTCTTGTGTTTATAAAGTTACTGTACTGTGGGAATGTAGGTGGAGATGGCTCCCTAATTCACCTGGCCTTGCCATGTTTTCCTAAACAATTCTATGGAAGATGGTTTCTGTATCTGCATAGTGGAAGAGGAAGGGTAAAAGGTAAGCCTTGTAAGCATCATTTAGAAATCATCCATTCTAGAAATGAAAAGGCTTTTTCCACATCATAAGTGAAAAAGCCCTTTAGAGAGGCTAGCTGCTTTTTCTCCATCAAGGAGTTAATTCATAATTAGGAGGAAGTAACTTGATTGACACAAATCACAGGGGGCCCAAAGAAAGAGGCTTAACATGCTTTCGGATAACGTATAAACATTTATTCCTATAAATAATTCTGGAGGTTTAGTGATTTATTTATGCTATTTGAGTAACATAAAAATGGTTGTGGTAGAAAGCTAGCCGGTGCTTTCAAATGACTGGTGCATCTTAGTGCAGTCCATAATTTCATGTAACTTTTAGAAGGATCAAAATGAGCGTTTTCGGCCCTTTGCTGAATTCTGGGATTATAACAATTCATTTCAGCAGCTTTACAATATTCTAGGCTTGTTTATAGGCACATCAGTGTCCACAGGCATCAAACTGTCCAAAATACTGCCTCCAATTCTCCAGATTTCCAACCTGATTTTGAATGTTATAATTATTTATTAAAAAAACAAAAGGGAATTCACAAAAAAGGACATTTTTACTGGGGCCTTTGCACAAACACAGTTAGTCTTGCATGTGTGTGTGATCTCATACCACTGCCTGTGTTTGGCAGCTCAGTCTTTTCTTTGAAATGCTACAGTTCTGTGGAGGTTGTGCATTCACGGTTTCCCATTTGCAGGAATTCTCTCTTCACCCTGCCTCCCAACAGTTAGGCTGATTTTAGGTGGTCTTTCAAGGGGAAAGATAGTTTGATGGCTTTGCAGTTCCCCCTCGTAACCTCTTAGACCCTTTTTCCATGTGTCCAGGCAAATGCACACAGCATGACATAAGGACATGGATGTGAGGGATTTGTTACCCAAGCCTTGTGGCTGCTCAGAATAGGGCAGTGGTTATTAACATTATTTGCTCCTTGTTTTCTGTATTTCAAGGTCAGCAGAGGACAATTATGGATCATTTTCATACTGCTTTTGAGGTATTGGAAATTATGGCAGTCTGTAAGTGCCCAAAATGCCATCCTTAAACATAGAACTTATTTCCAAGAATGGTTTTGGACCCTACAAAGGTCCTATAGATATCCCTAGAAAATAAATATGATGGGGGACAGAGGTCTTGTGCCTTGTTTGGAAGGGTATCTGATTACCCAGAAAAAGCAATCAGTAAGCAGAGTGCAAGGAAAAAGGAATGGTGCATTCTGGCAAATTGGTGTTCTGTGACTGGCCATAGCCACCCTCACATCCATTGTGATGTATGCTTTCAAAATTCCAGATGTGCCCACTGTCCCACAAAGGTTGCATACCCCTATTCTAGGGCATCCATCCTTGCTGTGGGATAGGTAGGTAAAGTATTCAGCAGCACTTTCAAAGGCTGGTAGAATACGTTGCATGTTGCAATTCTAATCGGAATATGCACTTAGGAAGTGGTCAAGGGAGGCCAGTGATAGTAGGATTGGCTTCCCTGCAGAAGCAGCCAATGTTCCTAACCCCAGAGGCCCCACTGCAAAACCTTCTGAAGTCTCATGCAATTGCGCTTTGTTTTATGCCCCTTAATATTTCTTCATCCTACCCTGCTCCCTGTGCTGTCTTCAATTCTTGTCTCACACTCAAGCAGCAATCCACACTTACTTGGAAGTAGGATCCATTCAACTCAGGGGGACTTACTTCAACATAGACATTCATAGGATTGCATTTTTAACTTCATTCTCTAGTTTTCTCCTTACTCACTGGATAAACTGCTAGTTCAGAGAATGCCAGGTTTTATTGGGTTCTGCATGCAAGGCAAATACATTCATATGAAGTGTTTCCTGTGGGGTGCAAGTACCTTAGGACCACAAATAAAGAGGATATTCTGGGCTCATCCACAAGTCCCAGTTACTGCAGCATAAAGATCCCCCACTTACTGTGTGCCAAGGACATGTCCTCACAACAGAGCCTCTATCTTGTTGGCAGCCTGCTAATGATGCCGGCTGAAGTTGGGCTCAGAACTAGTGCTTCCACCTTATGTTCTCAGAAGTCTTGCCCTGCAAACATACTAGGTTGCATGGAGGAGGAGCCTTCTGAAGTCAGCAATCTGCTGGGCTTCAATTGGGCTGCTGCAGGGCTACCTCTTCCCATCCAGCTGTTGGGTTTTGCACTTCCATGGCCATTTTGACTGGTGCCGCCTGTTTCTTCTAGTTTTGCTGTTCAGACAAAGGAAAATTTACCCCATGGAACTCTTATCACAGGTCCACCAAGAGGCCGGTATTCATATTGGTAAGCAAAAATAAAGAAGGCAGAACTTCACCCAGCAACTTTTTCTCCCATTGGTGGATAAGGAGAGTGGAGAGAAATAGCGGCAGAGCATGACTGCAGAATGCTCAACCCTATGTGTGTGAATGCATGTATCCCTAGGTACTATATGTTGCTATGTGCCTCTATGTATGTACACACATATACAAAGAGATCCGCACTGGACAGGCATTCTAAAATGTTCTCCCCCTGCCTATCCAATAAATGTGAGGTTTGACTGCCTTGTCAAAATAGGCAGTGCAAGTCTAGGTATATTAATTCAGAAGTGAGCCCTTCCATGGCAGAGAAGCCACCATTCACTTCCCCAAAAGTACTTTGAACTGAGCAGTATGTAGAAGCAACAAAGCCAGCACTTTTGCTGATGGGTGACAAAGACAGACTGTGAGGGTAGTGTTTTCTACATCAACATATATTTTCCTGTCTCAAGAATGGAAGGGAAGCCCATTGTCATGGACATGAAGAAGTTCCCTCTGACTCTACTAATGCATTTCAGGTGAACTGAAATGCAATTCTGACCTCTTCTTCATTGATCCATTTAATCTACAGCCCTGGAAGGCCAAGCTGGTTCCCAAATTCTAACCAAATCCAACCATCTAAAGTCAGCTAGGTGGTGTGGATGACCTGAGTCCAAATAAATCAAGGACTGAAATAGTATGAAGGACTTCATGAACTTAAGCAATATTTGAAAAGAACAAACAAAAAAAACTACCAAGATGCAGCACTGTGGAAACAGGAAGATGTAGTGAGAGGGCATTGAGAGTCAACATGTGTTTGAAAATGCAATAGGGGTCAGTGTATCGATGGCAAAACCAGTGTTGGGATAAAAACAGTATTTTGACACAGTGCAACTAAGAATGACTTGAGGCTGCCTTAGGTGTGAGGTGGGAATCAGATGAAGGGAATGTTACGAGGAAGGAAAAAAAGGTTGCATGTTTGTGTCAGGTGTAAGTGAGAAAAGGCTTAGATCCTGCTGTTATAACAACATACAGTTATTTGAGAAAATGCTGTTTGATTCCAATTCCAATTCCATATTTGCTTGATGGCTACCAGGCAGACAGACCACTTTGAAACAAGCTCAGCTATTGAAGCCTGTTTGTCTGCTTCTTAAAAGAATTGTGGCATTTGAACTCTAAAATCCATCCACAGCCTCAGATGTAGTTATAATACAAGCTCACCACCAATGCTGCTGGCTTTATCATTCTCATGGGTGAGTCTTGCTCAGAGTTTGGCTGTGTTACTTGAAAAGGTCTTAAATTTTTACCCCTCAGACAGATGGAAGGAGAACAGTCATCCCACTAAGAAGGTTGTCCCCTCCATTCCTTGGCCAGGTTCTTGTGCCTTCAGCAACTGGTTGTCAGTTCTTCTAAATTTGTCCCTGCTTATAAAGCTGCTTCAGCTAACGGCCATTATGATGCCTGTGTTAGCAACTTCCATAATTTTCTTAGATTATGAGATTTTTCTTAGTTGCATTGACCCTAAAAATATTGAACTCTGGAACCCATTCCATCAGTTCCATCCCAGGAGTAAAACCAAGCCAAAAGCCCCCCTCTTTTTTTTCAGAATTATATTGGTGTTGGAGGACTGCCATACATAGATTTTAGTGGGGGGTGGGAGTAGAAATGAAATGTGTGATTATTATAGAATAAAATTCTCAAGGCTTCCAATACCATGCAAGGCATAGTGGGATAATTGAAATGGAAATACTAATTAAAAACTCAAATTATGCATGCATCCCAGCATGCATTAGTGGCATTACAATCAGCAGGCAGAATGTAATATAGAAGCTTGGAAGGTTTGTGGGGCAGGAGTCATCTCTGAGAGTGAAGTAAAAACGGGGGGGGGGGGGACTAAGCTGTGGCATGCACTGAAAGTTTTTACTTGTGACTCCCTCAAACCCCACCCCCTATGAAACATTCCCCATGAAAAACCCTTGACCTCTTTAGGTTTTTCTAGAGCAGACAAAGAAGGAGATGGGTGCTAACTTCCACAAAACTGAGAGCAACCTGTGAGAAATTCAGAAAACTCCTGAAAAAAGTAGGGAGGAGGAGCTCTTGTGGAGTACTGTGTGTCAGGGGGAAAAGGCTGGACCCTGTTACATAAGCTTTACTGAGCATTTTGCAGGGGCACGACTAAACTAAACGACTGAACAACAACAACAAAAATGCAAACACAGCAGGGGCAGCAGCCGCCACCTAGCGACTGGCAGAGCAGAGGGCCATGGTTGGCCTTCAATTTAAAAACGACAACAACAAAAAATCTGGTGGTGGTCTGGCTGCAGGCTCAGCTTGCACCCACGGAGGAACCCAGGCACAGTGGGTGATGACAGGGTGGCAGGTGGAAGTCGGTTGTGGATGATTGTGGCACAGCCTTAATATGTACTGACTGAGGTTGCAGTAGAGTGCAGCAGAGAGACACACAAACTCCTTGTTGCTCTCTAGTCACCCGGACTCTTGCAGCTCAGATCTGGTAGCCCCTGTTCAAAGAAAGCGCCCCTACTTGCTGTTTGTCTCTTGCTGGTGCAAGCCTGCGTAAGCAGAAGAAGCCTGCTCCCTCCAATGTAGCCATTAGCTCTTTAATCGATGACTAATACTCAAAGGGGGTCCATCTAAGAAGTCTTCCTTTGGCCCAAAGGTCCCTACTTCTGCCCCTGGCATTCTGCAAAGATGGTAGCCGTGCTGGCAGAGAAGCCCCACTGCTGGTCCCTGAGCCCTGGCACGGCCTGACACTGCTAGTCTTTGCATGCTATCGGTGAAAAGCAGAGCAGCCACCTACATTACATGATAACGTTCTTGAGAGTGCTCATTCCAATCCTTAAAAACCATTTGGCTGAGGTTCTCAAGCTAAGGAACAATAGTTCCTCTGCATGTTTAAAAAATGCAATAAAGTCTGTCTGTTGCAGGAAGAGAGACTGTGATATTTGTCTAGTCTGGCTGAATTTTGTATTATGTAACTAGGCACTGGAAGATCCACAGCCATACTGGGAAACCAAATGTTCTTTTCCACCAAAGGCTTGTTTGGTTTGGAAAGCTTTTTAAATTCTAAAGCGGTGATTTAAGATTCACTAGGGAATTAAATGTGTTGGCCATAGAGAAGTGGAATTAGTTGCTTGCCCAACTGAAACAGTGTGATTACTTCAAATATATGCTTGAGATCAAGGGAATAATTTGTCCTGTGAAGTCCAGAAATATTTTTCCTGGGTTCACTCTGCTATTTTGAACGTTAAAGTGTCTAGTTCACTTATAAAGTCATCCTGTGATAAAGGCAACTAGAGCTAACCAACCAGCACATTAAATGCTTTTAAAGGTGATGCAGATTACCAACCAATCAAGGACATGTCATCGTTTCATCCTACATGTAATGCTGCACACTAATTCAATGGGAATCAGAGGCTATTTTGCATTTTCAGTGGAAAATAAAAATAGTTTTTGCTCTAAATAAAAGCTTGCCGACAGGCAATTACCTTGTGCCCTGCACTGAAG
The DNA here is from genome assembly GCA_023362775.1 of Charina bottae. Classification (NCBI taxonomy): domain Eukaryota; kingdom Metazoa; phylum Chordata; class Lepidosauria; order Squamata; family Charinaidae; genus Charina; species Charina bottae. Next base: position 124,431,801 of record JALMGJ010000002.1, on the reverse strand, counting down.
CATATACACCTCAGATTTGGAATTAGATGAAAGTTAGGAATTCTATTGATCATTAGGAACTGCAGGGTAAGATATTTTGCCAAAAGAAACTTACTAATAAGGCAAGGCTGAAGCAGCATGAGATACTAGTTTGGTGGTGGTAGGTGTGTGCTTGTGCTCCTGTATATTCATATGTACGTATTTGCACATTCATTAACAATACACAAAACCTATCTTGCCCCCCAACCCCAACAATCTCAGTGCAGCACAAGTGTGAAAAAGCCCTGCCTCCCCATATTGACTTATTTCAAGGGTCGGAAATGGCGGCTCGCGAGCCAGCTGGCTCTTTGGCCCCTCGGCTCTGGCTCTCTCTCTCTGTCTGCTGCGCGACATCCGGAAAGCCGGTCTCCGGAAGCAGCGCGAACCCTGGGGAAGAAACAGACGCTGATTGGTGGAGGCTCAGAAGGAAGGACGCCTCCACCAATCAGCGCGCGCCATAGGGGAGCAGAGAGGCGGGCTGAACAAGGCGAAGCCCGATTGGCCCTGCTTCCCAGAGGCGCAAAAAAAAGACCGGCGCGGGGCCTCGCTCAGCTGCGCGAGGAAGCGCTCCAAAAAGACCAGCGCGGGGCCTCGCTCAGCTGCGCTGGGCTGTTGCCCCGCTTCAGTTCTCGGCCCTGACCACCCGCCTGGGGCTGCTGGGAGATGTGGTTCAGCCGCTTCCGGAGAGCTGCGGCTTCGCCAACCGCGCCCTCCGGCGCGCCCGGCAGGTGGCTGCCCACCAATTGCTAAAACGCCTCCAGCGAAGAAGACCTCCCCCCGCGCGCCTGCAGCAACGCGGGCAAAAGGGGAGCGGGCGTGTGTGCGTGTGCAAAAGGGTTGAGGAGGTGTAGAGGTGTGCGCGCGCGTGCAAAAGGGCTGAGAAGGGCTCCCCTCTCCCCGCCACGCTTGCAAGGTCTCGCCTACCGCTTCTCCCCGGGGCGTCTGCAAAGGGGCGCGCCACTCGCCCCGCGCCCGTCGCTGCAAAGGGCATCTCCCCCGCCGTTTACCCGGACGTTCAGGCGCCACAGCAAGAGCGGTGGGGGGGTGATGACTACAAACTTCCAGCAGCTTGAGCCAGAATAGGCAACGGTGGCTGGGTTCGGTCTTTAGTCCCACATCTCTGAAGGGCACCATATTGAGAACTTGCTTCAATCCAATCCTTTTTGGAAGCGCTCCAAAAAGACCGGCGCGGGGCCTCGCTCAGCTGTGCTGGGCTGTGAAGCTGGATGAGCTGCCGGACCTGGAGCGCTTCCGCGCGCGGCTGAGCGAGGCCCCGCGCCGGTCTTTTTGGAGCGCTTCCACGCGCAGCTGAGCGCTGGGCTGTGGAAATGCGCTCCAAAAAGACCGGCGTGGGGCCTCGCTCAGCTGCGCGCGGAAGCGCTCCAAAAAGACCGGCGCGGGGCCTCGCTCAGCTGCACGCGGAAGCGCTCCAGGTCCGGCGGCTCGTCCAGCTTCACAGCCCAGCGCAGCTGAGCAAGGCCCCGCGCCGGTCTTTTTGGAGCGCTTCCAAAAAGGATTGGATTGAAGCAAGGATTGGATTGGCGCGCCCCTTTGCAGACGCCCCGGGGAGAAGCGGTAGGCGAGACCTTGCAAGCGTGGCGGGGAGAGGGGAGCCCTTCTCAGCCCTTTTGCACGCGCGCGCGCACCTCTACACCACCTCAACCCTTTTGCACACGCACACACGCCCGCTCCCCTTTTGCCCGCGTTGCTGCAGGCGCGCGGGGGGAGGTCTTCTTCGCTGGAGGCGTTTTAGCAAATGGTGGGCAGCCACCTGCCGGGCACGCCGGAGGGCGCGGTTGGCGAAGCCGCAGCTCTCCGGAAGCGGCTGAACCACATCTCCCAGCAGCCCCAGGCGGGTGGTCAGGGCCGAGAACTGGAGCGGGGCAACAGCCCAGCACAGCTGAGCGAGGCCCCGCGCCGGTCTTTTTGGAGCGCTTCCGCGCGCAGCTGAGCGCTGGGCTGTGGAAATGTGCTCCAAAAAGACTGGCGCGGGGCCTCGCTCAGCTGCGCGCGGAAGCGCTCCAGGTCCGGCGGCTCGTCCAGCTTCACAGCCCAGCGCAGCTGAGCGAGGCAAACCCGCCCCCTTCCACGCGATTGGCCCCCACCCGCAAACCCCGCCCCCTTCCACGCGATTGGCCCCCGCCCGCAAACCCCGCCCCCTGGCTCTCGAGCATTTCAAAATGTGCACGAGCATGTCAAAATGGCTCCCGGCATAAAAAGTTTGCTGACCCCTGACTTATTTGTTGTAACAGCTACTACTGATTCTCTAGAAGTCACTGCTTCCGCATAATATACTGACCGTGGAGATTGCTCAGTCCAGAAGTTAGAACATCAGTTGCTATATCTTCTGCATTAAGAAGGGCCTCAAGATTTGCTGAGCCTTCCAGAAAATCATCAACAGATGCAAAATCTGTAAATAGGTAGATTATACTGATATTGTGTCACCCTAAGAAGGCCCACTTCTGAGATAGAGAGATTAGAGAGAGAGGATAGAGAGAGATTGGATCTCTCTCTCTCTCTACATGGCAACAGACAGAAATGTCTTGGATGATAAAACCGGCTTTCTTTTCTTTTACACGGCCATTTATACATTTGGCTGTGGGACGCAAAGCAACAAATAGAAAAGGGGGAGAAGTGGACACTTAAAATCAGCTATCTTTAGCCAGTTTATATACAGGATTTTGTACTGAAGATTAACTTTTCGTGGATAAAATGAATGACCTATAGACTCAGTGGAGCAATGGTCTCTGCAGAAGAAAGTGTTAGCCCCGCCCCACCCCGCCACTGCCTACACCTACCTGCCCCACCCCCTGGCAGACTCCTCCAGGATCATCACTATAGGAAAGAGCAGAGACTGCAAACAAGATGGCCACCGCAAGAGGGCCATGGTCCCATGGCAGTAGCAGGTCTGCAACCTTCTCCTTTCGTTCACTTTTTATTGTCTGGCTTCATCAGTGAGAACCATGCTCTAAGCGAGACCGAAGCTGGGCCCCCTGGGGTTAGGCAGACTGCTCATCAGACCGTTGTCTTGAGGGAATCTCCATGCGCAACTCAAGAGTTTCTCTGTCCTGCATTCCAAGCTCTTCAGCACTCCTTAACTGAGTGACAGGCTTGTCTCCTACTGATTTAGCTGCAACACACAAAACAGCCACATCCAATTTTACTGTTGTGCATATAAGAAATGATTGAGCCAATCGGCAGAGTCCATTTTGACATTTTCTGGTCCCTCCCCTTAATTGATGAAAGAAGAGACCTCAGTCTGGCGTCTCCAGCTAAACCTGGCAAAGTCCCCTTTCTGAAACCTTGGAAAGCTTCAGCCAGTCAGAGTAGACAATACAGAGTGAGAAGAAGCCCTGAACTGTCTCTGAAAAAGAAAACTTCCTGGGATCCTAGACCTGCTATGTCGTCATCCTGTTTGCAAGCCATTTTAACTACTCTGCAGCACTTGAAACTTGTCTGTCTCCAATTCCTCTGATGATCAGTGACTGACCATCTATTATGGTTTGAAAGCCATACTTTAGGGATTAGCATATTCAGCAAACCAGGCCAGTAGGGGTTGCTTCAATAAACTATGGTTAACAAAGCTCTGGTTTAGCATGCTGCATGAACATAGTGTGTACTTGGTAAAAGGTAAACATCAGGTTTAACTTGGACCTAAATAGGGCAAGAAGTAAGGCTGGTTGCCAGTTAAATGAAACATCTGAATCACATCTATTCTGCCAATATCTGTGACATGTAATTCTCACTGGTGAATGTGCTGTATTCCTGGAGATACACAATGGGGGTATTAAGCATACAGTGCATCAAAACAAATATGGCAGCAACAATTAGTCCTATTCAGCTGTGTATTTTCCATAGCAGAGAAAAGTTCAGATTTGAGTATAGGGTTACACTAAGCCTCACTGCCATTCATCTAGTAGTAGAGATGTTATTGTCTATTAAAACATGGATCAAATGTCAGAAATACTTATCAATTTCATTAGTAAATGAGCCTCTGTACACCTGCCAATTTCCATCAGCTTCTCTTGCAACATGTAGAGCTCCCCCTTTTATTTTTAAATGGCATCTTCTGGATTAAAGTGCTTGCAAGGAGGCACCAAGGTTGAAACCCTTGTGAATAGCACCAATTCCTGCCTGATGTAGTTCTCCTAGTCTGGTTTGAAGAGCTGAGAAGAGCTTTCTGTACTTTTGTCCTTTCTAGCAGGACCAAACCACGTAACAAGTGAATGAGCCGAAATGGTAGTCAAATCTTGTGGTCTTCTGCTTTGTGACAGTCCTATTTCCTAAACACTATATTTATAATATGACATTTATATAGTAAGATCTGTACTACCTGTTTTATGATAACAGCGTTCCACGCGCGTCATGCGGCCACATGACCGTGGAAGCGTCTTCGGACAACGCTGGCTCTTCGGCTAACAAACGGAGATGAGCACCGGCCCCTAGAGTCGGACACGACTGCACAAATGTGCGGGGGGAACCTTTACCTTTACCTTTACCTAAGGTTTTTATATGAAGTCATATCCGAGAAACAAACTTGCTTTGGATTTTTAACTTTTAAGTTTCTCACTAGCATGCTTATTTCCCCTCTTTCTATTCAAGGTAACACGTATTTGCTTCCTATGTTCCAAAAGCATTGCCAAATCTGGTCCTCCAGATGAGTTGGATGACTGCTGCCATACTGGGAGAGTAGTCTAACACATCTGGAGGACATCGAATTGGGAAAGACTGGGTATCACAGATCCATTGTCCTGCAAATGTGCTTATCTGTGAATCAGTCCATGCTTAATCTGTACTCTGCTGGGGATGCCCACCAAGCCTTTCTTGCATTCAAATACAAACTAAAAAGGGAGTCTGGCTGGGCCACCCTTGAAACTTTGTGCAGGGAATGAGTTTTCCTTTTCCTTTTCTTCTCTGTGCAGGGTGAACACACTTCACTGGTAGCTTCCCTACGTTTCCTACATTAGCCGCTGGATAAGTAAGTGTTGTTTTGGAAATATGCAAAGCAGCACCACAAATTCTGGAAGTCGTCTTCAAGCAGGCTGGTGCAGTGTGGCTTTTATTGACTGTGTTTGCATTTACATCTCAGATGTGATCATTCAGCACCTCAGTGCTACCAAAGGGAATTCTCTACCATGGCCAGATGGATCGGTATCCATGAAGATTACAAACAAAGCTAGAATCGCTGAGCTAGGAACAGTTTTCTCACAAGGAACTATTGTTTAAAAAACAATAAAAAGCCTACCGGGTGTGGATCTGCACATCAGTCTTAACTACTGGTTTCAATCCTGCCTTTAAAAACATTTTTGAAAACAGCAGCAGCCTTCCCCAAACTGATATCCTCTACAAGCACTGGATTATAGTTCCTATTATCTTCAGTTAAAATAACCCGGCAGCTTTGGGACAATAGCAGTTGTTGTAGTCCAACAGAGTTGGAAGGTCAGGACAAGGTTGGGAAAGGATGCTTTATGTCTGTCCAGTCCATAAAGGGCTCTTTACTAAAGAGCTGATCTCCTGAAGGCTTTCAGGCCTTGGAGATCCACTGCCTACACTAATCATGCACAGAGAGAGAGGTTCCTGTTACTGGGTGTCTGCAGAAAGACAGAGGCGCAATGCTTAGGCAGGATCTGGCAGTTTCCTGGGAAACTAACGTCATCTCTCATGGGAAATGGAAGAACATAAACATACTAGTGAAAGCTGCAAAAGAGAAAGTTGCAGTTTGGCTAATATATTGCTGGGCTACGTGAGGCTCTCACAAAGAATGGATTGGTACTGGTCCCAGACTTCAGTACTTCAAGCATCGTAAGTTATACTTTTATTAAGTGGGGACTGAATTACGTGTTTGGGTTTTGTTCACCCCAAATTTGGAGATTCCACAAAGACACAGTTTTGCCTGGCTATTACCACTGCCTCATAGTTCAAAACTTTTAACTTTATGAAAGGCCACATAAACCAATTCAATGGCCCTCTGCTTTTCTCAAGGAATCTCGTGAAGTGTAGTTCTGTCAAGAGAGAGACGGGTTGTTTGGAATTCTCAGCAAGTATTATCTGTACAATGCCCATCCTCTAGCGGTAAAATTGAATATAGACCAAGCTTCATTTGAGGAATCATCACTGCCCTGCTTTCCTCAGCATTTTAGAGAAAGCGGAAGGAAACGCACTCCAAGCTTCTTTGGGTAGGCTTCAGGCATCATCATTTCCATTCCTAACTCAGCTTGATTCAAGACTGTAACATACCTGACAAGCTGCGCAAGGACACTTTTGCAGTGTGGGGGCGAGCTGGGAGGCTGGCAATGTCACTGAGCATGGGGTGATGCCTTTGTGAGGAAGACCGAATGAGCTTGCTTCTTGTTCTTGGGACAGCTGGTGAGGGAAGTGTGAAGGGAGGCATCAATGCTTTGGCCACCGATGAAGGTAAGGTCCCATAGCAGCTCCAAAAGGTCAAACATGCCCACGGGGGAAATTGCTGTATGTTTCTCAGGGTCAATGGCCACCAGAACAAACACATGTCTGTTCTATGGGCTGGCCTTCTTCAACCTGGAGCCCTCCTCATTTGTTGAACTACAACTTCTATAATTTCCCACTTAAGGTCATGCTGGCTGGAAAGTTTGGGAACCAAAGGGCTCCAAGTTGGGGGATGCTGCTATATGCAATTACTTGACAGGAAGGTACAGTGTTAAAATACTTCAAAGGGGCCTGGGGTAAAGAGAAATAATTGACTAAGTCTACCCAGAGCATCTGCAAGCAGAACATGAAACTCACAGTCCTTTCCAGTTATTGATGGGAGATGTGTGTCCATCCGTCCTTTGTAGATATGACCATCAAGACCCAGTATGTCTACCTCTTCATGCTGGAAATAAATGCAAACACGGGAGAAATTTCAACTGAACCCTGGGAAGGGTTAACAACTTTTTGTAAGAGCTTCATTCCATCAGGCTCAATGCTGAAGAGTGAGTTTGAGAAACCCACTCTGGTGACCGGATAGACCACTGGAACTTGGAAATGGGTGTTTTCCTTTTAAAAAATTCCCGGATGCAGCCACACACTCTGACCACCACCACCACCCCCAATCTGCTGCACAATGCCTCATTTCCAGTGCTGGAAAATTTGAAAAGGCATGTAAGGTCTCTAGACTGCAATTTGGAAATCCAATTCTATTGAACTATAAAGACTGAAACAGGTGGGAATTTCTGCCCTGCAGTAAAAAGATACATGCTACTATTGGGGACCATACTTGTGTGGGAGCAGGACAGGAACAAAAGTGGAAATCAAAGAAATGTGGCTTAGAAATTCATTGAAACCTGTTCAAGATTTCAATTCATTATGGGCTAACTTTGTTTCTGAGCATAATTCAGCATGCTGATCCCCTGCTCTCTTATTAACCCAGTGTTTCTCAACCTTAGCAATTTTAAGATACGTGGACTTCAACTCCCAGAATTCCCCAGCCAGCCCGGCTGGCTGGGGAATTCTGGGAGTTGAAGTCCACATATCTTAAAATTGCCAAGGCTGAGAATCACTGTATTAACCGGAGTGCCCTATTGAGTGACTGGCTCCTTCCACATGCAGAGGATGTGCTGGCCTGTCACAACCCTGGCATGTCCCCTCAACACGGGGGGCTTCCACTCACCTCAGAAAGCCCAGCCAATTAACTCCAGAACTTCTCCAAAGGAGATACTGCAGGGGCTGTTTCACAACATTACCTCCAGAGCAGCAGGGTAAAGTAGCTTCCCAGTGGCAAGAACCACCACTTTGTCCCATTGCTTGCCTCTGAGATTTCCATCTCCCCAGCCCTAAAGTCCCACAGTGCCTTGATTTCTCCCCTTCCATCCTTTCTCACCCAACAGAGTGCTCCCCTGACAGCAGTTGACTTAGCTTTCCCCACCTTCACTTGGAACAAAAAGCTAATACCCCACAGTGGAATGCTACTCGGCATGCAAGGTAAGTGGGGATAGTTATTGGGTGCTGCACAGTGGCACAAAAACATCATAGTGAGGGGCTGTAATCAGGAAAACCACCCAGTACCTTCAACCTGGCTTTTTCCAATCTGCAACCTCACCCAGAATTGTTACATTACATTACATTAATTTATACTACCCTCCATCTCTAGCCAACACCATCATGGGCTAATGGTTATGGGATTTGAAGTCACACTCTGTGTGTGTGCGCGCGTGCGCATGCCAGATGGGAAGGTTTTCAGTTGCACCTATCATTACTGGAGTCAGAACAATGGACTTGTATTAACATGGGTTGACTCTAACAAAGATGGCCAAGTTCTTTTTATCACATCTCTGCTAACAGAGGAGAATAAAAAGAAATTACGGAGGAACGTGTGGCTAAAAAGACATTTGTTCTTCAGTTGCTTTTATATTATAAAAATCTCAGACAGGTAGTAGGTAAAGTATATCCATTATCTCAAAGACAATTCCAAGCCACTAACCTTGAAGTTAAGAGCGTGAAAGTGGAGACTCTAAAAATGGGGGTGTTATTATCACTGTTATTCAGAAAGGCATTATCCTTTTTTTCTCCCGGTGCTTAAATAAGGCTAGAGACTATTGTGAAAGATCGACAAGGGTGTCTGACCCAACAGTTGGCTGGCACTGGATTGCATTTCTCATTGCTGCCCAAATACTAAGCCTTGGTCATTTCCTCTTCATGTTTGTCTCCTCCTTTCAGAAATGCAGGCTGGAGTAATTCACATTCTGTTTTTCTAAAAGGAATCCTACCCCGTTCTACTGGTTCCTAATCTCCCACCAACACAAACACAAAAGAAAAGCTGAAGAACCTTGAAATAAGATCCTGAAATAGGCCCATTTCGATTTTGCCAAAAGAAGCTCGCAAAAGTTCTTAGCAAAGTATCTGCTAAGGAATAGATGGGGCACCAATTCCCAAGGAAAAGAAAACGTCTCCAATGATGAGGAACGGATTGAACAAGAGACAGAGATTTCTGTTCTGATCATCTGCAGCAGAGCCTGCTTGTTTCTCCTCAATCTTCAGAGTGTCTTCCATTACAGTATAAAACTGCCCAATCTAGGATCCTTTAGTAAGATGCAGACTTTCTCATATTTAAAGCAGAGGCATTTAAATCAACTAGCTAAACCACATTGATTTTAATTAGCCTACTGTAGATATGGCTAGATCTCAATCCAACCATTGGTAAAAATAGAATGGGTGCCAGTGGGCATGAAATGACCAAGTATCCTATACATCGGGTGGGCAATGTCAGGCCCGCGGGCCGTATAAGGCCCGCGGGGCTCCCGCCTAAGGCCCGCGGGGCTCCCGCCCGCAAACCCCGCCCCTTCCACACGATTGGCTCCCGCCCGCAAACCCTGCCCCCAGTGCTTGTGATTGGCTCCCGCCCACAAACTCCGGCCCCCGGTCCGCGGAAATCCCAGAAACCCCACCCCCACCCCCCGGTCCCCCATTATAAATATCCAAATGGCCCTTGGCAGAAAAAAGGTTCCCCACCCCTGCTATACATAATGCAGCACAGTTCCAAATATCCCATATACATCGCTGTATTTGATCCTGGCTACATCTAAATAGGAATTAGGTCTTGAGGGAGGTGATGGTGGAACCAGGTTACAATAGCTATAAAAGAGGCAAATCCCATGCTTGAGACTATTAAGATAAGATTTATGTGGCTCCTGCCTTGAAGCACTGTAGAAACCTAAATGATGGACAAGGAACATCTTTGGTCTAACCCAGCTGGGTTTTTCTTACATTAGGCAAGCACTGGGAAACCTACTGCCTTCTCTGTGTGGCTAATTACAACACTCAGCATCTGTCACCATTGGCCAATCTGACTAAGATGGCTAGTTCAGCAACATCTGGAAGGCCACCAGTTCCCTAGACCAATGTCAGAATCTTCCCCAGGTGCATCGAAACTGAATGGCTAGCAAATAACTGCAAACAGGTAGTGTCCTGCTCGTGGAATGAGCACCTCAGTAAGGTAAACCTCTCAGGCACTAAATGACAAAATGTCAGACCTGTGGTATTCCCATCTCCTCTTTACCTAAAGAGGAGTTCCTTCCCCTCCCCTTTTGGAGGGCAGATCATGCAAAGCACTTATAGGCAGTGCAGGCATTTTAGGCTCCAAGGTCAATTGTCCAGCTCTAGGTCCATGCCGATGCCCACCCACCATCTCCTCCTCCCCACCCACCTGGCTCCTTGTTACCTTCATCATTGCCAGCATGGTGTTTTCCTCTGGCTGGAGAGGGGGCATACACTGGCTGAACTGCTGCAGTTTCATATAGCGCCTGTACGGATAGGTGAGGGTATGGCTGCCTCCACAATGCCGAGGTGCATTTACGTAGCTAAAGTCAGCCACCTCTGGTAGTCTGTCCCTGCAAAGAGGCAAGGCCCCGTAATTGACATGAGGCAAAGTCCGGCAGCCCTGTGATCTCAGAAACCCAAATAGAACCATCACTTTGTTTCTGAAGGACTGGATTCATTCCAGGACATTAGCAGCAGAGGTGGGGCAGGGGAAGCATTGCAATTAAGAATTAGTACTCAACCAGATTCAAGATCTAGCATGACTTTTCTGTGGTGGCCTAGGGCTAGGCTAAAGCATGGCCTTGGCTCAGTGGCCGGTGCCAATCTCCGGATATTTAATTTATGATTCGTTGTGTTGTGTAAACCAAGCAACTGGATTAAACTGGTGTATTAGAGGGGCAGGAAACGTACACCCTGCCATGTGCCCATCCACTACCTCTTGGTATAGTGAAGTTCAGCAGCAAAATGACTGGTTTTCAGCAAAGCCATGTTTCAGGCTCCCCCCTTCTCACAATAAGGGTTGGAATTGGAGAGGGGTCTCTGGGTGGCAATCTGCTCTATTTCCACTTTTCAAACCTCCCAAGTTCCCCAGAAAGCTCAACATTCTATAGCTGGAATTCAAACGTTATCAGGTATAATTCACACCTTTTGTAGGGGAATAGAGGTAGGGCGGATTAGGCATAGAAAAAGAGAGCAGCATCTCTCAGAGGCCTTCTACTCTCGCTCCTACTTTTCATACCCCCTATGCCTCCCAAAAGGGAGAAAATGCTTTAAAAATACCCCTGGCTTCAGGTGATGTCACAGGAGGGTTCCTGTGGCCCTCCAGCTGATTGGGATTCCTGGGCTAGACTATTGTGCAAACACAGTCCAAACTGGCTTCCCTAAATGGTATTAATGGGCAATGAGATGGTAATCACTCTGTCCTACTGTTGATAAAATGTTGACCATCAAGGTCCTAGGGAAAGGAGGACCCCACTGGGCAGGATAAAGAGCTCCAGCATTCTCTTGGGAGAAAGGCAGGAGCTGTCTGCAACTTGACCTTCCAAGTTGGGACAAGATACTAGAACAGTCCTCCTTCAACAGAGGAAGGAAGGAAGGAAGGAAGGAAGGAAGGAAGGTCAGCTGACATATTGCTAAGAGTTAGTCTGAGCATCATTTACAGTGATGTCTACACAGGGCCCAAATTCTGGACGCCACAAAAGCACTCTTAGGAAATAATAATGGTGAGTGGTCACATTCCACTGCTGTGTTGAAAGTATGCCCACCTGCCCAGTAAAGATAAAGGTAAGATGATTTAGCAGAGCCAAGGAATGGAGGGAGTGTGTGTCTGTGTGTGAGAAAATGGCAGAAAGCACCTCACCAGTTTGTGTTCTGGTAAATGGGGTTTTGGGGAATCGCTTTGCTCAAGTAGTCAAGCACCTCTCATGGCAGCCATTTTCTAAGCATGTTCATAATAGGCTCTGAAAATTCCAAATCTGCCTTTGAGCCTGAAAAAGTTAGCCTACTGCTTTGCTTCTTCAGTATCTCAAATTTGAAGCACAAATCTTGTTCACTCTATCCTTGAGTACTGCAAGTCTCCATTGCAAGAAAGGTCTTGATCAACTCTCTCAGCACATGCAACTGTGATGTAAGGGTTTGGGCCCATTTTGTCACACAAGTGATGTGATCAGAGGCACCGACCCAGGCCTGGGACATGCGGAAGTCTCAAACTGATCCTGTATGACCACCAGAAACAACCCTAACAGAGTTGGTAGTAGTGAAAGAACCAACTGTCTTTTGTGGTGCTAATACACAGGCCAGCAGAAAAGGAAAATAAGACACAGAGTTTAGGTTAGATTTGTTTTTGACCAGGCTTTTCTATGCTTGTCAACAAGGCATAATCCAAGTTTGCCCTCTATAGAAGTGAAAAGGAAAATCTTTGTTGGGGGGGGGGAATTGATCCTTTTTGGAGGCTCCTAAGTTGGAGTCTGTTAAGAGGGTGGAGATTAGAGAATCAGACTTTTAGACCTTCATTCTTCAAAGCAAGAGAAGAACTACTCCTAATGACTCCATAGGTCATCTGTCTCATATTCTCCCCCTACTGCATCAGAGGTGCCATAGTGTCTGTAGTGCTGCTAGATCTTCCAAAATGTAAAAATGGATAATAAAACCCAAGTAATATTTTAAAATGGCTTCATTCTTGTGAGACAGTTAATAGAGCATGGTACCTTTGTCCTCCCATAAGAACACGTGAGATACCAGCCATTTTTAATTATAATGTCTGAGAGCTTTTGCAATGGAGCCCATTGCCTGATTGCCCATTGCCTGAAAAGGTTGCTGGGTGGATGTCACCACTGGCTTTCTCCAAGACACAAGTCAGCTGTTTCAGAGCTTGGCTTTCTCAACAGAGGCACAGTCCTGGTCTCTACTACCTCCCTCTTCTGACCCTATCCCTATATTTACTGCTTGCTAATCGGATCATGCAGGACTCCCTTTTGGCCCAGCCCTTTTCCTAAAGAGACCAGGAAACATTAAGCCTCTCCACAGAGGCTCTGGGAACAGATTCACTGAAAGAATAGGAACAGTACATAGCAGCAGCCTGCCTGCAGCATCGTGTTCCCCGCCTCTGCCCTGGAGGACAGGAAAGTAACAAGGCATATAAAACATATGGAACAAACAGAAAGTTATTTTCACAAGGCAACTTCTGGAAAGCAGCTTCCTAGACAGAAAGCAGAATTTCAAGTAGGGAAACAAGACATGCAGCAGTAGCAGGTTAAACTAGCAATAAGGTAAAGCAGAAACGCAAGCTAAATTGCAAGCTTGGACGGCAAGAGATTTGATTACAAAATTCTTGTATCTCACTATAGACAAGAAGACAAGTCTGATCCAGACTTAAGCCTAAGCTAGTTTGAGCATTATTTTTGGATTTGGTTTTGCATATACAGGAGCCACTTTATAGACGTCCCTGAATATATTGTAAAGTGATAACAATCAAGTCTGACTTGCTTAGCAAATTTGTGAAGTTCTGAGCCTGTTTTGGGATTGCCAGTGATTACCCAAGCAGCAAGTCCAGCCACTAAAAATTTCCATTGCCTGATCACAAACCTGCAAATATTTTAAAAGAAGCACATGAAAATATTGCTTTAGGGCATGGCAAAATTCCTACATAGAAGGAATTTATGTAAACCTTACCTGCTAATTTCAAGGTGTCATGCTACTAGGCGTACACAAGGAATGTGTGGCTTCCTCTCATATATACAAACAGGAATGATGTACATACAAGTTCAGATAAATTTGTTAATGGAAGTTCCTTCTATGTATAGCAATTTTTTACTATATGTAAAAGGGAACAGAGAATCTTCTCAACCAATAAATCCTCTCCCACCAAATTCTGTTTGGTAACTGGCTTTCAGCTTCCTCTTGCAAATCGTTCTTCACTCAAACAATTTTAAAGAGTTACCTGAATAAAATTTAAATAGGACCCTGATTCCAAGGTCTGAGTAGAAGTCACTGTTTCTTGGATACAGTTAAGGTTGGCTTTAAGCTAAGGCCAAGGAGGCACTGGCCTAGGGCGCAAAGGTTTAGGGGGTGCCCATGCTGCCCCTCCTTCCAAGTCATTCTAAAAATGCAAATATTTGCATTGGCAGGAGGTGGCACCATCAGTCAATGTGGCCTGGGGTATCATAGACCCTTTAGCTAGCGCTACAGTTAATAGATATATTCAGGCAGACAGTGTGCTATACGACACTTCTAAATTGATTCAGAAGAGATGTTCTGGAATGCATGGGGGCATGAATATAGCACCTGCCTGAAATTCATTAAAGCAGCTATGTCTTTTTCCAGAACTGGATGACTACTGGAAAAGGACATAGCTGCTTTAATGAGTCACAGACTTCCACTTATTCCAAAGTATCTCTTATTAATCTGATTGAACACATTGGTTAGCTCCAGCTGAAGGAGGTCTTCTGCTGTGTCCAGCTCTTGGCTTTTTGAGAAAGCCGTATAATTTTATTTGCTCCAGACCTGGTATCAGCACCCAGCTTGATAAGACAAATGCTGTGTCCTCTGGGGTGTTCAGGGCTCATTGAGGAAGACTTCATCATCCTCCCTTTAAATTTTTAAAAAATATCATTCCCTTTCCAATTTGCTGCTTCCACTATTTCATGCCCTCTCTGGTTTCCTGGTAAGCTTGGGATGGGAGTGAGGCATGACTGGCTATCAGTAGGAAGAAATGAGTAGTAATGCTCAGTCTGTTCTTTACCTTAAAAGTGCTAAGGAAAGGTATAGCAGAGCCCCCCTGATCTTAAGTTTTCCTGAGTGGAGCACCAGGGTGACAGATTGATCGGAGCCCTGCTTTGCTTTCTAAATTTTTCTTTGGCAAGAGGAGCAGGTTGCTTTATCCCATAAGCCCTACCGTTTGCCAAATGGGCTTGAGCCAAGACATTGGGACTGCAGGACTTCCCTGATCATCTGAGCGTTGACCCTGGGAGATCCGCCATAATGACTTTGCACCTTCTGTATGTCCATGAGCATCTTGGAATGGATGCGCCGTAACTTGTTCAGACTAGCACTCTTCTCCAGGGCATCAAAACGAACACCCGGTCCTAACTTCAAATTGCTATGATATGGAACAGGGGAGAGGTGGGAGGGGAAGAAATGGATGCAGCCCAAAGCCAGAGAAAGGAGATAGCAACAGGCAAAGGAGGAGGATGGGGAGAAAACATGCTGTTAAGCAGAGCTATTGCACCCAACATCTTTTGCATGCATTTGCATAACAGGCAGTACTGAAAGAATCTACTCAGTGGTGCAGAACCTTTTTCACTCTGAGGAATGCATTTGCCATAGGTAACTCTCTGGGGACCACATACCCCCCCTCCGCATTCGAACACACGCTTTCTATTCTCACACATACCATGTGACCCCTCACACCGTCTCCCACATGCACACAAGTCACAGCAATTAAATTAGAACCAATGGGAAGGTTTATTCTCAGGGAAGGGGTATCAGGAGGGTTAAAAGGCACTGGAACACCCTTACACACACTAATTTCACGGGACTTTTCAAAAATTCCATGGCTGCTGATCAAAGCGAAATGAAAATAGCTAGGAGTTCCCTGCCTTTCCTTCATATAGAACTTGGCAATCAGCAGGAGTGAATTAGGTTCACACAGCTATGAAGAGCCTCTAAAGCAGGGTTTCCCAACCATGGCAACTTTAAGACGTGTTGATTTCAACTCCGAGAATTCCCCAGCCAACACATCTTAAAGTTGCTAAGGTTGGGAAACACTGTTTTAAAGTAAAAGAATATTCTTCTATGGATTCATACAACACACTAAGATGTACTTTAGCAAGTTATATGGTACAGCCAACAGTTTTTGGAAGCAATTCGACAGGTATAAGAAATGAAGAGGCATTTTGGAACAAGATGCTCACCTCCCATTTTCTCCACTGCCACTGAGAGTTTTACAGCTATGGCAGAAACCATTTTAATATTCGCTACATAATGAAGACCCCGTCCCAAGAACATAATTCAAACTAGACAGATACTTTGCACCTAGTATATTCATTCCTCCCTATGGATTCCTATTCCAAATCTCTGTGTCACTCAGTTCCTGAATACAGAAAAGTTAGATGAAAGAAACTGCAAGAGAACAAAACACAGAAGCTCCTATCTGCATTTTACTTGCGGTTCAGCTGCCTGATTTGTTCCATTTCATAAACCGTATATGGCCGGAGGGATTGGTGAGCAGGTAAACCTGGAACAGCTGGGAGTGTTGTAATTTGCCTGTCAAGATAATACACAGATAAGATAAACAAAGGAGGGTGCAGAACAAGTAAAAGAGGAGACAGCAGCCTAGCACCTTATAAAGGTAAAGGTTCCCCCCGCACAGTTGTGCAGTCGTGTCCGACTCTAGGGGCCGGTGCTCATCTCCGTTTCTTAGCCGAAAAGCCAGCGCTGTCCGAAGACGCTTCCACGGTCATATGGCCGGCATGACGCGCGCGGAACACTGTTACCTTCCCACCGAAGTGGTACCTATTCATCTACTTGCATTTGCATGCTTTCGAATTGCTAGGTTGGCAAGAGCTGGGACGAGTGCGGGAGCTCACTCCGTCACGCGGGGCTAGGGATTCGAACCTCTGAACTTGCGCTCTTCCGATCGACAAGCCTGGTGTCTTACCCACTGAGCCACCACGGCCCCCTGGCCTAGCACCTTACCAGCATTTTATTAATGAAGGAAAGGCCAGCTTCTCAGCAGGCAGATGGACAGAGGCAGCAACTTGCTGAAGAGCTGAAGGCTGAACCTACAGCCCAGTAGATGTGTATCTATATCTGTATTTAAGCACATCAGTAATTTGAAATTGCCAAGCAAAGACTTACGGGCCAGGCACCATCATCTCTAAGGGTCGGTCACAAGAAATGCAGTGGAAGTGAGCCAGTAGTCTCCTGTTTGAGTAGAAAAGAGAAATGACAAATTAGAGTGGGGAATGGTTGCAGTAGGGGGTAAAATATATGTTTGGCAATAACAGGAATGTGCCTTTTTTAAAAAAACTAGAAGGCCACAGAGTGGGGGATAAACTCAGCCTGGCATGTTTATTTCATGCAGAGGCATTTTTAACAAACCCGTTAAATTGAGTATTTATTTCCACAACAAACAATTACAACTTTAAAGAAGCCAAGCAAAATGAAACAAACATTTCATTGGGCAGGAATTCAGAGTTCAACTGATGGAAATTCATGAAAGTGTAGTGGAAATTCCCACCAACTATATATGTTAAAAATTCCCCCGGGGAGAGTCATACTCTGAATTTATTGCAGTATCAGGGGTTATATTCCAAGGGGAGAGGGCAAGATAAAGAAATGGGCAGGGCTGGTACAACAACTACATTTAGCCCATACAGAGACCTTGTACGCTGTCTCACTAGGAGAGAGTTCATTCATGATTTCTTACTGAACTTGGGAGCCTATATAATGTTGAAGCTGCAATATGGGGTGTGGATCTTCCCAGACATTCACTGCCATGATGTCTGCAGAGATTCCACCCAGCTTTGCTTGGCCAAATAAACGCTGTCATTTTAACCTCCAAGCCTCGACTCAAGTCTCTTTTTGGCAACCTCAGAAACTTGGGTAAAAAGTGTAAGCCAGGGACTTTACAACTTAAATTATATTTTGTTAAATTAGTTAAATACAGTTAATAAGATTACTCTCCATGTATTTAATAATTCTCCTCCTGCTACCTTAAAGATTGCAGTAGTAACTTTGAGAGGGGTCTGGGGACCACAGCAAGACTTTGGAGGGGGGACGTACAGTGCTAGAGGCTCAGACTTCGTACCACGGGTGATACAGTTCCTATGAGGGAGAATAAAAGATGTCCCCGAAAGGATGGAAAACTTTGTATCTCCAGAGCCAGTGAGCTGCAGCTAAAATAGCATCATCCAGTTACACTTGACTAAGGCAGATTGTGAAGGTGTTCCATTAATGGAAAGATGATCTGAAGTATGATGTTTTGTTTGTACCCAGAAACAGGAAAAGGGGGAGAGAGGGAATTTGCCTCTCCAACACAAGTTTTTTTAATTCTGAGAACTCCAGGCAATCTCAGACCCTTTTACACCTGAGCTGCATGTGGTGCTTTCTCCTTCCTGCCCCAAAGGCAGTGAACAAGATCACAAGCTTTCTTCTTCCTCCATTTCTACATAATGTCTGATCTACTCCAAAGCAAAGACCCTAGTAACAATTTATTATTCAAATTTATCACCGCCCATCTCTGCAGCAGTAGACTCTGGGCGGCATTGCCAGTTGTTAAAACTGATAGGGGCACCACATGTTAAACTGACCGTCTCCTCTAGAAGTGGGGAACTTGTAGCTGCCCAGATGTTACTGACCAACTCCCAGGAACCCTTGCAGCATGGCCACTGGGGAAGGATGTGGGGAGCTGCAGTTTAGTAACCTTGGGCAGGCCACAGGTTGGCTATCCTGGACCCAGCAGTGCGATCATTCTTGATATTTGGGAGCAAAGAGATTTCCAAAATAGTCAAACTACATCACCCTTCACCCTCCTGGTGTCCACCCCTCCCCACCCTGATTGGATTTCAGCTCCCATCATTCCTTTGGCCATGCTGGCAAAGTCTAATAATAGACTTCCACAACTTCATGTGAAAGCAACTGTTCTTGTGGACTTTCAAAGTTTGCTTTGAGAAAACAAAGAGTGGTTTTTCCCTCTACACTGTGCACCGGCTGCACTTAGACCATATCTGTTTTCTATTCTTTCTCCCCTCCCTTTCATTAAAGGCCAGAATTCCACCCCACCCCTGCCCTGCACGTTCCACCTGAGGAAATGAGGTCGCTATGGTGACCTTCCTATCCCAAACATGACACACCTTCACCTAATCCCTCATGACGTGCCCAGGGCTGGGATGTGGGACCATGAGTCAGGAATTGGCACTGCCCACACTGCTGCTGCGCTGCTGAGAAAGTGCAATGCTGCATGCGACAAATTTGAGCAGCAACCTTGCCAACCCCGCTTTTTCTCTGAAGAGTGCCATCCAGGCAACACCCCCACGCCCCAAATGACCAGGGGAAACATGTTTCTCGTCAACCAGGGTCTCCCCCACCCCCATTTTTGCATCTTATTTATCCATGCCTTCAGATATACTGTAATGTAATCACTGCCTGATTCAATTAAAGGATTTTCAAAGCAACACATGGGGACAGCTCCTGGGATCCCAGCACAGCTGGGCAAAGAGATTCTGCTGCGCCTTACATAACGGACACTTAGCTTAGTGTGTTATCCACCTAGCAGTATATAGCAGGAATTGCTGATTTGCACTGCTAAAGTAATCACACACAGAGGTGCCCCCCCCTTCTCTCTCCCTCTCTGTCAATAAGCTGTGCCAGTGGGCCCACACACCAAGCACCAGCACCCTCTGGTGGTGAGACAGAGCAGTGGCAGCTTGCCATTCTGAAGGAAAGGACTATTGACAAGGTGAAGCTCTGGGAAAGCAGTGAGAGATCAGATAAGCAGGAGGTGTTCAGTAGCTCCAGGTTTGAGGGTGACCTCTGTCCAGCTGTCATTCTTGTTAGTAAAGAAAAGTATAGTCTCCTTCGACTCCTTTTCTTGACTACAGAATGGAAGAGGGTTGCCTCTATTTAATTCTGGGATGGTTTTTCCACTTCCAAACCTTGCCTAAAACCCTGAGGTTTCCTGTTGGCATCCCCTCCAAACACTAACTCCCAAACTGGTGGGGGGGGGGTTGGGAGGGGGGCATAAATACTCTTATGTTCATGGCAGTGGTTTGGAAGTACTGAAATTTTCTACAAAAGCTCTGCCTTTGTTGCCGGGATGGGGGTAGGGTGGGGAGCTTCGTTTAATTTTCTCAAAATATGCTAGGTACTTGGAGATACTGAAGGAAAATGTATATGATGGCATCAACCCATCATCGCTCTCATTGAAACACCCGAAAAAGGAGGCTCAGAGGAGAGGCAAGCTAACAGCTGTCCAGGAAGTTGGAAGCTGATGCTACCCCTGCATACTAAGAGGATTGTCCTACTGGAGAGAAAGCTCACCCCAAAGGAAGGAAGGAAGTCAGCTGTGATTCCATAGGGCAGCTGTGTTAAGTGAGCTTCTTAAAGAGCAGCCTTAGCTCAGCTTTCGCTATCCTAGGGCCCTCCAGGTATATTGAGACTACACTTCCCAGAATTCCAGTCCAGTGTGGCCTAGTGCTGGTAAAAGCTATTTGTTTTTGGCAAATTACTTCACATTTATCTCTTTGATCACCAGGAGATATTTATGTCTCCAATCCCAGGTCATTGCTCTGTTTGGGGGGGGGGGGGGCTGAAACTGGTTTTCCTGAGCCTGCTACAGAAGAAACACAATTCGCTCCCCTCTCACTTTGTTAGTGTAGCCCTCCAAAAAAAAAACTTCAACTTTGTACTGTACCTGCAAAGTAATGCAACTATATGGTTCACATTTCATCACTGAAGAAAAAAGGAACAATATCACAACCCATTTTTTAAAAATTCTGGCGAAGGGAGATCTGCTTGTCAGTCTTTCTTGTCCTTCCCCACCCAACACAAGATGTCTTTCCAGTTAAAGATATTCACAGGCTGTTGATTTGTCATTCTGGTTAACTGCTATCTTACAGTTTTAACGTGATTGCATTTTCTCTTTCAAATTCAATTTTGCTTCTCTAGCCTGATGTTTCTGTTGCACACAGGTTGAGCAGAAAATGCAACTCCTACTTTTAAATGTGATGTATGCAATCTGAAAAGAAACCTACTTTTAAATAATAACACATGCCAAAACATAAATTGCTTCCACTTCTTCAGAGTTTTTTCCTTCCAGTCAAAACCTCCCAGTGCACTTTCCCCTAATTAGAACAACTCTCTGAAATCAGGTAATCTAGTGACAGATAAGGAGTTAGTCACGAGGAAGTAGACGGAATGGCTTCCTTAATCCAAGAGGGTTAAGGAAATGGTCTGTGTTCCAAGTTTGCTGACTAGGCCCTGAAGAAGCCTAGTTAACAAACCAGAGTTGTTCTGGAGTTGGGTGGCCTTTAAATCTAACAAACAAACAAACAAACAAACATCTATGAATGAAGAGGCAGCACTCTAGTGGGCAAGAAGTGCAAAAGCCAACGGTAGTGCTGTTAGAAGCTCACCAGCTTCGGGGGCAGGACTCCCCCCAGTATAAGTGTTAAGAACCAAAAAACAGCTTGTAAAAAAGTTGGAAGGGCCCAGGCTTGTTGCGAAGCAAACCGGAGAACAAGTGTTCAACGTAAAGGGATAGGCCACAGGGCCGATTTGAAACTACATTAAATATCTGCCCCTAAAGCAACCTGTCACTTTTGGGGCTGCAACTTCTATCAGTCCCGGTTAGCACAGCCAATGGTCAGGAATTATGGGAGCTGCCAACTGAAGTAGTTGAGAGGCCTCGCACAACCTGCCTCTGCTCTTCCATGACGGCAGCTCTGGGATCCTGCAATTTTTTTTAAACCTCACATGTTTCAGCTGAATGTCAGGATTTAAGGTTGGGATCAAGGACTGATATAGTAACTCTGGATAATGTTCACACAAGGCACAAAGCCATAAATAAGCAAAGCACATTTTGGCTCCATGTATTGTGTGGACCCAGCCTAAGGGTTTACAGGCAGTGTGCAAAGACCCACAGGTGCATTTTATCTTCTTATTTTTA
Organism: Charina bottae; assembly: GCA_023362775.1. Lineage (NCBI taxonomy): Eukaryota > Metazoa > Chordata > Lepidosauria > Squamata > Charinaidae > Charina > Charina bottae. The sequence continues at coordinate 124,410,344 of JALMGJ010000002.1, read as the reverse complement.
ACCACACCACAAGTGTGGGATAGGAAGCCAGGGCTGATGGCTGTTGCCACAGAACATCTGCCCATCCTTGCATGGTGCTTTCTTAATGCTACAGCTGTCCTTCTCCAGCCTCTCTTACCTTCTGATCCCCGCAGCCTCATCTCCTTCATCTTGTGGAACCCTTTGCTTCAACTGTTTCCGAATATCCTTCCAACGTTCCTCCAGCTGCTGCCGGAATGGATCCAGTTCCAAGCGGTCCAGCTGCTCAGAAAGAATGCAGGAATTCCTAAGCAGGGTGCTCAAGGCACTGAGATTAAGGCTGGATGAACTATCACACTATGCACAATACAGACTCACAGGCACCTAGTAACCTGACTTCAGGGGATTCCAAGGAGGAAGGTGGGCCATTTCTCTTTCCTGCGATGTGTGCCTATCAAGTCAATTTATCACACAGCAACAATATTTTCTGCTTTCAAGGAGTTAACAGCACTGGATACTTGCTCAACATGAGAAACAAGAGTTTTACTTGCCATGCAAGAGCAAGGTTCAAGCACAGAGCAGGATGTCTGAAATATACAACTGAGTTGGAGAAAGTACAAAACAATAATGGGACTTGATCCCCCTCCTCATGAGAAAAGGCTGGAATATTTGAAATTCCTTAGCTTTGAGAAAAGGCAGCTGTAGGGAAATATGGTTGAGGCATAGAAAATCAAGCATGGCCTAGACAAAGTATAGAAGGAAAGGCTTTTCTCCTCATCTTACTCTTTTTCTGCCCTTTGCATAACTTTCCTTATTCTGAAAGTGAATAGCATAAAGTGTGTGTGTGCGCGCGTGCAAAATACTGGGACCAGGAGTCACCCAATGAAACTGACTAGAAGGAGATGGAGAATACAGTAGATCAGAGCTTTCCAAACTGTGTGTCGCGACACAAAAGTGTGTCGCCACACACAGTCTGGTGTGTCGCCACACAACCCGGAAGCGCTGATCATCATCAGCGCTTCCGGGTTTTCCCGCGGCGACACACCAATGGCGGCACGCAAAAATTGAAAGCGGCAGCAGCGCTTCCGGGTTTGTGCGCGCTGCCGCAATGGCGGCCCTTCCGGGTTTTCCCGCGGCGACACACCAACAGCGGTTGGTGTGTCGCCACGGGAAAACTTTGGAAAGCCCTGCAGTAGACAGAAGGAGGCAGCTCTTCACACAGAACATAATTAACCAGTGGAATTCATTACCATACCCTTCCCTTCATAGGAACCACTAGGATATATTTTGCACATGTTAGGAAGGACATGGAAAAGGAATGAAGCAAAGTATTGCATTTCTTTTTTGCACGGAGGGTGGGTTCCCACAAGACCTGCAGCAGCTTAAGGCAGGGGCCTGATTTCCTTGCTCTTTTATCTCAGCATTGCCAAGCTGGTGGAAAGGAAGATGATTGTAGATCGTCTCCAAATCTCTCTTAAAGGACTGGACAGTGGAAACAGCAGTGACGTCAAAGAGCCTGCAGGCAAAGCAACTCTCTCAATGTAAGAGGCCTGGGAGCTAATGTAGGCATGAGGTCTCCGCACTCACTATTCCCTAACAGAGGATGGGCCAGCAGTGGCTACTGGGCTGTAGAGCCTGGTATTTGGAGAAAGTGAAGCGCTTATGGAGCGGGCTAAAATCAAAAGCAGGAAGACTTCAAACACATTCAGCAAACAGAAAGGAAGACGTCTGCCATTCTTCTGGTCTCCTGTTCTTTGTATTGTGTGGCAGTACAAATCTGGTGCTGTCTCTCTCTGTATAGGCTTGATTCTTTAAAGAATACCCCCTCTGCTGGTGCATGCAAGACCATCATGTCAGCCTGGTGATATAAAACAATATAACATGGATTTCTTTTCCTATCATAAAACTCAGCAGAGACAGGCAGGCATAGCCATGTACATTTTATATACTGGCAAGACTGTGTGCATGATTTAAAGGGGAAAAAGGCAATGAATGAATAGGTAAAAGCAAGGATGTTTTGCAAAGATAGAAAGGTACAGAAAGATATAATGAATGGGGTTGGTATAAAATACCTTTAAGTAGATTACTTTTACTTTTCTCTCATTTCCTGCCTTTAATTTCAATTTCTTTCTTATTTCTTTTCTGCATTTTAACAACATTGCTTACTGCCAAACAGAATAGCATAATGGATATGTGTGTATCCATTTCCATGGCTAGGACATGCAGATATTAGCCCAGGAATAGTTATCGGGGCTTCTGTTTAGGGCATGGCCATGAAGATGTCAGGCTAAATTTCTGTGTCTGGGATGAGCACATGGTTATGGGAAGGATTTATCTAACAAGTTAAACAGGCTTTCTTGAACTGGGAGAATCCTTATCTAATGTTCTGCTATTATTTTTCTATTATCTTCTTGTGAACATACAGTATATGGGAAGCTGATTCCTTAACATCAGTTACACTTATGTCAGACCTTTAAATTTATCAAAACTGGATCTCATTCCTTTTCTTGCTTTCCTGCTATGCAAGTGGTGGATTCCTGAGCCTTCGCAGGAAAACTTTCTTAGGAGTGGACCAGGTATTTATTATACAATTCTCCTTGAGGCTTGTTTATATAGAACTGTGAAGAAGTTAACTGTTGGGCTTTTGTTTGGTTGCTTGGTTTGATTTGTATAAGTGAAGATTTATCACTGGTATGATTCTTCTCCCCATATCAAAGTAATGCTTCCTCCGCTACACATGCCTTCTGAATTCATGCTGAAGCTTTTCTCATTTATTTTAAGGAAAGAATGCAGCACTGTCAATGGGTCCAAAAGAAGACACCTAGACTGGTATGAAACATCACTACGCAATGGTTTAATCAGGTACAAAGGCTGGGTTCATGGACTCATAAGCCAGGGGTCCCCAACCTGTGGGTCGCAGCCCACTAGTGGGCCGCGGCCTGTTAGGAAGTGGGCCACAGAGCAGGAGGTAAGCGGTGGTGTCAGGAACAAGCCTGTCCCTGCTGCCATGAGTCGGAGGAAGAGCAGCCGGTAGCAGGAAGAAGCTGGGAAGGCGCAAAGACAGAGCCTGAGCAAACCCTGCCCCCCATCCGCGAGATTGGCTCCCGCCTGCAAACCCCACCCCCGGTCTGCACGATTGGCTCCTGCCTGCAAACCCCGCCCCCCATCCGCGAGATTGGCTCCTGCCTGCAAACCCTGCCCCCCGGTCCATGGAAAAATTGTCTTCCACGGAACCGGTCCCTGGTGCCAAAAAGGTTGGGGACCCCTGTAAACCATAAAACATTATTTATATACCACAATGCTGACACTGCACAATATGCTAAATTAGAACCAAACAAACCAGTTTATGTCTCAGCATGATATGGAAACCCAATCCCAGACTGCTGAAATGCATTTGGCTGACACTGGCATTGTTATGTGTTAGAATTGTATTACCTAATATAGACATTCAAATGCTTTGTTATTCACTATTCATATTGCTCATTGGCTGATAATGCTGCATTGTTGCTATATACTTGTTTGCCATTGTAGCATTTGAATGAAGCATGGCTAGCCAGTAGGGAAAGGGGATTAAAAATTAAAAGGGGGAATAGCTCTTAAACAGTCTTGTCATCTCTCAAGCCTTAAGGATGGTTCCATCTCCACAAAGAACCTGTTCTTCTCCTCTGTAAGAACAAGTCAACTTGAAATGAAGTGGAGATCATGCACAATTGGGCAGTGGGTGAGGCAGCCTATTTAACTTGTGTAATGAGACACAGCTGAGGGAGACAGGTGAGCAAGTATGGGTGCAGTGTCTCCCAACCAAATATTCTATAATACTGGTGAGAAAACTGCTTCATATCAAGTGTGTATACGTCAGTCTTGGTACGCAGGATAGGCTATAGATTTTGTTAATGCACTGCCTACTCTACCACTTAATGGAATCTGAACAGAGCTTCCAGAACTGGTCTTGGACCTGTTTTGGAGTCCCACAGGCTTACAGTGCTGAGGGACCTTGATAGCCATCTTGGCTCTGTAACAGCAGCAGACCTATTTGTTGTTGTTCAGTCGTTCAGTCGTGTCCGACTCTTCGTGACCTCATGGACCATAGCATGCCAGGCCTTCCTGTCCTCCACTGTCTCTCGGAGTTTACTCAAATTCATGTTCATTACATTGGTGATGCTATCTAACCATCTCATCCTCTGCCGTCCCTTTCTCCTTTTGCCCTCAGTCTTTCCCAGCATCAGGGTCTTTTCCAGTGAGTCCTCTCTTCTCATTAGGTGGCCAAAGTATTTGAGCTTCAGCTTCAGCATCTGTCCTTCCAATGAGCAGTCAGGGTTGATTTCCTTTAGGATTGACTGGTTTGACCTCCTTGCAGTCCAAGGGACTCTCAAGAGTCTTCTCCAGCACCACAGCTCGAAAGCATCAATTCTTCGGCGCTCAGCCTTCCTTATGGTCCAACTCTCACAGCCATACATTGCTACTGGAAAAACCATAGCTTTAACTATACGGACCTTTGTCGGCAAGGTGATGTCTCTGCTTTTTAATATGCTGTCTAGGTTTGCCATAGCTTTCCTTCCAAGGAGCAAGCGTCTTTTAATTTCATGGCTGCAGTCACCGTCTGCGGTGATCTTGGAGCCCAAGAAAATAAAATCTGTCACTGCTTCCATTTCTTCCCCTTCTATTTGCCAGGAAGTGATGGGACCTGATGCCATGATCTGGGTTTTTTTAATGTTGAGTTTCAAGCCAGCTTTTGCACTCTCCTCTTTCACCCTCATCAAGAGGCTCTTTAGTTCCTCTTCACTTTCTGCCAATAGGGTGGTATCGTCTGCATATCTGAGGTTGTTGATATTTTTCCCGGCAATCTTAACTCCGGCTTGTGATTCATCCAGCCCGGCATTTCTCATGATGTACTCTGCATATAAGTTAAATAAGCAGGGTGATAATATACAGCCTTGTCGTACTCCTTTCCCAATTTTGAACCAGTCGGTTGTTCCATGTCCGGTTCTAACTGTTGCTTCTTGACCCACATACAGGTTTCTCAGGAGACAGGTAAGGTGGTCTGGTACTCCCATCTCTTTAAGAATTTGCCAGAGTTTGTTGTGATCCACACAATCAAAGGCTTTAGCGTAGTCAATGAAGCAGAAGTAGATGTTTTTCTGGAACTCTCTTGCTTTTTCCATGATCCAGCGAATGTTGGCAATCTGATCTCTAGTTCCTCTGCCTCTTCGAAACCCAGCTTGCACTTCTGGTAGTTCTCGGTTCACATGCTGCTGAAGCCTAGCTTGTAGGATTTTGAGCATAACCTTGCTGGCATGTGAAATGAGCGCAATTGTACGGTAGTTTGAACATTCTTTGGCATTGCCTTTCTTTGGAATTGGAACGTAAACTGACCTTTTCCAATCCTGTGGCCACTGTTGAGTTTTCCAAATTTGTTGGCATATTGAGTGCAGCACTTTAACAGCATCATCTTTTAGGATTTTAAATAGCTCAGCTGGGATACTGTCTTCTCCGCTAGCTTTGTTGTTAGTAATGCTTCCTAAGGCCCACTTGACTTCACTCTCTAGGATGTCCGGCTCAAGGTCAGTGACCACACCATCGTATTTATCAGGGATATTAAGATCTTTCTTGTATAGTTCTTCTGTGTATTCTTGCCACCTCTTCTTAATCTCTTCTGCTTCTGTTAGGTCCCTGCCTTTTTTGTCCTTTATCATGCCCATCTTTGCACAAAACGTTCCCTTGATATCTCCGATTTTCTTGAAGAGATCTCTAGTCTTCCCCATTCTATTGTTTTCCTCGATTTCTTTGCATTGTTCATTTAAGAAGGCCTTCTTATCTCTCCTTGCTATTCTCTGGAATTCTGCATTCAGTTGTTTATATCTTTCCCTTTCTCCCTTGCCTTTTGCTTCCCTTCTTTCCTCAGCTATTTGTAAAGCCTCATCAGTCAGCCACTTTGCTTTCTTGCATTTCTTTTTCTTTGGGATGGTTTTAGTTGCTGCCTCCTGTACAATGTTACGAACCTCCATCCATAGTTCTTCAGGCACTCTGTCTACCAGATCTAATCCTTTAAATCTATTCCTCACTTCCACTGTATATTCATAAGGGATATGATTTAGGTCATACCTGATTGGTCTAGTGGTTTTCTCTACATTCTTCAATTTAAGCCTAAATTTTGCAATAAGACCTATTAGAATGATCCAAAAGTCTACTAGATCCAGTTGGATTTCAAGAAGCCTTGGAAGGGTTTGTGGTTGATCCCACCAGTGATTCTGCTGATGCCATATTTTGTACCTGGAATAAAGTATTTGCTTATCACCAAAATTGCTCCTAAACTCCTTTTCCAACTTGCTTCAAACATGGCCCCATTATATAGGGGGGACTGAAATGGCAAGACAGCCATCTACAGTGCAGGTGGAGAAAGACTCAACATGAATCCAATAAGGCACGATAAGGATAAAATCTTTCACTTTGGGGCCAGTCCAGATGCCTCTTCTGATGCAGCATTGATTATAGAAATTTCTAGTATCTTCTATGGTTGGATTAAATTGATTTTAGTTTGTGACACCTGAGGATGTGGGCAGGCTACTTGGAATGGCATGTTCCATCACCTAATCTCTGGATTCTTGTGCATCTCGACTGGTAATTTCTAGCTGGGAAGTTACTACAAATACTTCAGTTAACATCATGAATGCATCTATGTGGAAGCCAGGATGTTCCTTTGTTTAAACGGGACAGTTATTACTCCACTTCTAAAGTAGTCTGCATTGGATCCCTTGGAGATATGCAACTGTAGGCCATGGTTGGTAAGATGAAAAGAATGTGATGACTTCTCATCTTTAATTGATGGCTGTTGTGGGTCTTCCGGGCTGCGTGGCCGTGTTCTGGAAGCTGTGGTTCCTAACGTTTTGCCAGCATCTGTGGCCAGAATCTTCAGAGGGCAGGAGCACAGACAGAAGCGAAATCTCTGTGCCCAGGTAGAGTGGCAATGTTTTGTTTGTGTTCTATTTATAGAGCTAAGTTATAGGAGATTAGGTGGAGTTTTTTGTTCTGTTGAAATGTTAACGAGTGGCTGATGAGCATGATTAGCATGTTCATTGTGAGAAGTATTCCCATGTCCTGGTGGTTGGACTGAGTTCGTTGACCTTTTGCAGGCTGTGTTTTTCAGGACTGGTAGCCAGGTTTTGCTAATTTTTAGACTTTCTTCTTTTTTATTGTAACTATCTTTAATTGTTTCAAATTGCTTCTAAGTAGATCATGTGACTAAGATTTCCTTGTTTCTGGAGACTGACAGAGGGAGTGTGAATCTGTTGATCCTTTTTGACCTCCCAGCAGCTTCTGAAACCATCAGTAATGGTATTCTTCTGGATCATCTGAGAGATGAGGGAATAGGAGGCAATCTGCCATAGTTCTATCAGGTAGATTTCAGATTATGTCGCTTGGAAACAGTTGCTCCTTGAAACAAATGTCTCTCAGGGCTCCATTCTGTCTGCAGTGCTTTTCTGTATCAACATGAATTTGCCAGGGGAGATCATCAGGAGATTTGGAGCTGGGTGCTATGACTATGCTGTTGAGATCCAAGTCTTTTTCTCTGTAACATCTTCAAGTAATGGTGTTGCTTCCCGAATCCATGCCTGCAGTTGATAATGGCTGGATAATGGATAATAATAAACTGAAACTGGATTCAGAGTTACAGTTTCAGAGAGGTGGTAGATCTCCCTATTCTAAGCTCCCAGGCATGGAATTTGCAGTTGCTTCTGAATGCAAATCTCTCCTGGATCTTCTAGACTGAGGCAATGGCCAAGAGCACCTTTTGTCAGCTTTGGCTGGTATACCAATTTTGGCTGATACACCAAATTCATCCTTAAAATGATGCATCATATACTAGTAATATCCACGTTTGTCATCTGTGACATACTCCCTGTGGGGCTGCTTTTGTATCTATCCTAGAAACTAGAAACTGGTTCAGAACTCAACTGCCAAACCTCTCTGGAAGAACTTAAAGTAGCCACATTATATCTGTGGGGATGACCCATTGGATCATCGTTTCAGAAATATATCCTTACCTAAACAGAGAAACAGGGTAATTATGGGCAGATTGCTATTGGTTTGGTTTGAAAAGTGAAGATTTTTGATTCCCAAACTAATTGCCATTAGTTTCTTGCTGTTCGTCATTTGGAGCTGATGATGCCAGCCAGAGTCTCCAAGTGGAAAGAAAAGAATGTATTGAAAGCTGTCATAGGACCGATGGGACTCTGAAATTATTTGAACCACCTCCTCGTTCTTTCAACATTATGTGCTGTGATCTTGCTTCAGGTTCAATGTTGTTTGGTATAATAACCGCGACTTTGTTGGCAATTTGTGCATTAAATCTTCTCTCATGTTCAAATGCCGGTATCCAGTCAGGATCAATGACAATGAATGCTTCTGGCATGTCTTGAATTTGTTCTTTTTCAAGTTGAAGGGATGCAATGTATGGGTTTTGTTGCCGTAGTACATTCTTCAATCATTCAACAATCTCACATAGAATTCTATCATTGTGGAGTATACCCATTCTCAATTCTACACTGTCTTGAGGATCCATGAAGTAAATTTGAAGGAATTTGTCTTGCTGGTTGGGGTCTGGCATTAAATATCCAATGTAATGTTGGATTTGCCCTTAAATAATCACAGGATTCCATCTGTTCCTCGTTGGAAGGACTTCTTTGGCACCAAAGGATGTCATTTGGAAGAGGCAGTTGTATTGTCTGATGTTCTTCCTGGACTTGTTTGCAATAAGTTCATCATTGCTGTATAAATTGAGGAGTTCACTAGGTAGAGGTTGCAAATTGTCTATCCTGACCTTTCCTTTCATGCAGCAGAAATTGGTGGTTTCTCCAGGGAATAGGAAGGCATGACAGTGAGGGCAGACTTTGGTCATTGCACCAACATCAGCAGAAATATTATGTCATGCAAGTCATGCATTTTCACTTGCTCTTTCTCTGTTGAGGTCTTGTCGTCGAAGGCAGGTATTGTCGTGTTGAGGAACTCTCACAGTAATTACTGTTGGCCACATATTCTCAAGTTGATTCTTCTTGTGTCCTCATTCTGTGGCTTTTGTTGTCATTTTGGACACGTGCAGCCCTTTCATCCTCTGTTTGTTCATATCTTTTGCTATTTGTTCTTTGTCTCTATCCTGGAGACTGCATTTCTCTGCTCCTTTCTCTCTTCCTCTCTCCTCCTTCTGTGCCTCTTGCTGTCATTCTGGAGACATGCATGCCTCTCCTCCTCTGTCTCTCCTTCTCTCATCTTGTCCTGACTGTTTGATCCTGGAGTTGTGCGGCCCTGGCCTCATCTGATTCTTGTTCTATCCTCCTCACTGCCGCTTCCCAATGATGTTTGTTGACATCTGTTGACCGTGACGTCCCCGCTCTCTTTCCATGTGGCATAATTAGGCTGGCAATGTTTTTTTTAAATTTCTATTTTATTTTATTTTATTACCACAATGCTGTACAGTGCCGTCATCACCTCAGAAAACTTCAGACTTCCTGCCGGCTTACTTTGCCAGATTTCAGTTCCTGAGGTATATGGTGCTGTCATCACCTCAAAAGAGTTCAGACTTTCTACTGGCTTCCCCATTGACCTGTGGGAAGCTGGCAGAGAGCATTGGAACTGTTGATTACATGACCGCAGCTGAGCACAGTGGCGCAGAAGAGCTGAAGCGGCCACAACTTTTCCAAATTTCAATCCCACAGGAGTAATGGGTCCTGGATTTTGGACGCATCTTTTAAGTTATTTATTTATTTGTTTGTTTGTTTGTTTAATTTCTATAGCTGCCCCTCTCAACAAGTGACTCTGGGCAGCTTACAATCATAAAAACTATAAAACAGTTAAAATAATTAAAACAATTAAAAGTACAAAATAAATATATATGGTCGCCAAGTAAACAATGCATAGATGTTAATATAGCCAAGAAACGGGGCCCTTAACACACTCGGGGGGCCCAGGCCCGGGCACATAACCAGGTCTTCACGGGCTTACGGAAGGCCAACAGGGTCAGGGACATCCTGATCTCTGGAGGAAGAATATTCCAGAGGGCAGGCACTACGGCAGAGAACGCACGCCTTCTAGTCCCCACCAACTGACATTCCTTGGCTGATGGGACCCGTAGCATACCCAACCTACCAGACCAAATTGGATGGGTAGAAACAACTGGGATGAGACGGTCCCTTAGGTAACCCAATCCCAAGCCACGAAGGGCTTTAAAGGTGACAACCAGCACCTTGAATTTCACCCAGAAGCACACCAGCAACCAATGCAGCTCACGTAGTAGTGGTGTTACATGTGTTGAATATCTGACACCATTTACTACCCATGTACCCACATTCTGTACCAGTTGAAGCTTCCGAATGCTCTTCAAGGGCAGCCCCATGTAGAGCGCATTGCAGTAATCCAGATGGGAGGTCACGAGTGCATGAGTGACTGTGAGCAAAGCCTCTCAGTCCAGGAAGTTAGCCCATTTGAGGTACGTTGATTCAAAAATCGTTGCCCTATGATACACCGTTTCACCCAATTGAAGGTTTCAGACAAACAGGAGAGTTTTAGTAGTATATTTATTTATTATTTTTATAAATAACTCAAGGCAGCGAACATACCAAATACTCTTTCCTCCTCCTATTTTCCCCACAACAACAACCCTGTGAGGTGAGTTGGGCTGAGAGAGCGCGACTGGCCCAAGGTCACCTAGCCGGCTTTCATGCCTAAGGCAGGACTAGAACTCACAGACTCCTGGTTTCCCATTGGCTCCTTCCCAGGGCTGAGAGAGAGCGACTGGCCCAAGGTCACCCAGCTGGCTTTCATGCCTAAGGCGGGACTAGAACTCTCAGTCTCCTGGTTTCCCATTGGCTCCTTCCTAGGGCTGAGAGAGAGAGTGACTGGCCCAAGGTCACCCAGCCAGCTCCCTGAGGAAACACCTCTACAGGATTCCCCCACCCCATCCACTACTAGAGGTAATCTGAGGAAGTTCATCTGCAATAGCTGCAGCCTGGGTCAAGCCTTCTCTGTAGCCCCCTCCTCCCCCCATTCTCTGGAATGCATTCCTTGCTGGGTTATGGGACCTAACAGCTTTGCTTCCTTTCAAGAAGGTCCTAAAATACACATTGTAAATTGTTTTTAATTGTTGTTGTTAGTTTTTCCTACTATTTTGAATTTTAATTTCTGTTATGTCTTACTATAAACCACCAAGGGACTTTGATAGTTGGCAGTACAATAAGTTTAATTAATTAATCCATGAATAATAAATACATGTTTATTTCTATAGCATTTATGCCACAAGGGGTTCTTGATTCTTTTACATTTTTCTAGATTGTGATTTTATTAACGTTTTTGTTCCTGTACTTTGAATTCTTTTATATTACTTGTTTACTCTGGGATAGTATTTTCTGCAAGGAAAGCCTTCTCCTGTAGGTAAGTAGAGGGACAGGCTGACAGAATCAATTCCAGAGACGCCCCTTTCAAAGAGGCATGAAAAATAGCAGAGGAACTGTTCCTACAAAGCCATTGTTCTTATTTTAATTATCCTGCCTTTCTGCTCTCCATGCTCCAGGCAGTTTATGATAGAAAAAAAATTCAATGAAACCTCATAAAATAGTAGTAAAACTAAGACTTTCTTCTCATAATTTTTGCAGAAACAAGGATCAACAGTAGGAGCTGAAGAAAAAACAAAAAATAATGACGTAAATGAAGCAAAAGACAGGAAAATAATAGTTTTGATTTGTTGCCTGTACAATAAAAGCATAGGCATTGAGGAGATCTCCCTGCAGAGGCTTCTTTGCCACCACAGAAAAGGACCCATTTCTCCCCTTTTCTGTCAAATCTCATACGGCAGGGGTAGCTGGGTAATTGGAGTGAACAAGAAGGCTCAAAATTTTGATCTCAGTCTATTTGCATCTTCCTTCAGCTTGCTACTCTCTAGATCAGTGTTTCTCAACCTTGGCAACTTTAAGATGTGTGGACTTCAACTCCCAGAATTCCCCAGCCACCACGGCTGGGTGGGGAATTCTGGGAGTTGAAGTCCACACATCTTAAAGTTGCTAAGGTTGAGAAACACTGATCTAGATGTATTTGGAGCCAAATCCTAGAATTCTCAGCCAGAGAGGCTAATTCCCAGTGCGTCTGGAAAATACCAGCATGGGAAAGGTATGTGTGTGTGTTAACTGCTCATTAGATCAAAAACAGAATTTTTCACTGTGTCCAGAAACAAGCTGGAAGTCAGAATGCATAGGCTGGAACTATGCACAACGTACTTCAAGTTCCCCTGGTTGGTAGGGAAAAGTACAAGCTATGTATCCTACCGTATAAATATGTTCCCAGCCAAGGAGAAAAGGACCAACAATTTTGTAAGGCACTCAGCAGCCTTGGCTGCAGATCACAATATGGACCACTGGCACAGGTAGTTCTCCTGCTGGCCCAATTGTAAATGGATAAGAAGGATGGCATCTTGCTTACCTTGGAGTCCATTTCAATCAAGAGTTTGTCAAGCATTTTCTGCCAGTCTTGCTCTTGCCCAGACATCTTATTTAGCAGTTCCTGCATCATCTTATGGAGCTGTTCTGTGGTGGCATCAAACTGGCTGCGACTAACCTTTGCCGCAAGGGCAGTCTTATCTGCTTTCTGGAAATGAAGAGGAAGGACAGAAGTAGATCTTTGGTCTCATTTGTATCACAAGGGATCTCTCTTTCTTTTGCCCTTAAGAGCCAAAAATTACATGAGTGTCTAAAGTGGTGCTACCCCTACCTATCCCAACCTTAAAGGATGGCAAATACAGGTAGTCCTTGGTTAACAGCCACTTGTTCAGTGACCGTTCAAAGTTACGATGGTGCTGAACGAGTAGTGGTTACAACTGGTCCTCAAAGTTCTGGCTGTCCAAGCAACCCCACAGTCACGTGATCGCGATCTGGGTGCTTGGCAACCGGTTCACACTTATGATGGTTGCAGTGTCCCGCGGTCACGTGATCGTGATCTGCGACCTTCCCTGCTGGCTTCCCACAAGCAAAGTCAATGGGGAAGCTGGCAGGGAAGGCCGCAAGCTGCTCAGGAAAGTCTACCCCATCTGTGCACCCTCCCTGAGCCTTGCTGTGCTCATGCCGCACCTCCCCGGCCACTCATGCACCCTCCCCCACTCAGCAGCAGCCACCCCAAGCACTGCTGCACTCATGCTGTGCCTCCCCCGCCACTTGCGCACCCTCGTCCACCCTCTCCCACCCGGCAGCAGCCACCCCAAGCCCTGCCAAGCTTGCGCCACACCTCCCTGACCACCCACACACCCCCTTGCTCCCTCCCCCACCCAGCAGCAGCCACTTACCTGCCTGCTGGCCTGCTTGTGAGCTGCCTGGAACTTGCAACTTCCTGCTGGCTTCCCCACTGACTTTGGTTGTTGGAAGCCGCCAGGAAGTTGTGAGGAGGTGCTCACGCTTAATGACAGCAACAGGGAATGCAGGGATTGCTGTCGCTAAGCGATGTGATCATATGACATCATGCTTTACGACCACGTCGCTTAGCAGTGGAAATACCGGTCCCGATTGCCATCATAACTCGAGAACTACCAGTATCAGGAACTCCATTCAAAAGAGAGAGGAAGCTTGCTATTCATGACTACCCCACAGGCTCCATTTGTAAATAAAGCTTTCTCAGGAGTATCTATTCATGGTTCACCACGTATGGTATATCTATCCTACATCAGTAAGTCCAACTGCTTACCACATGGATTTCCATCTCTAGGCTATCTTTGTCAGCTTTTTCATTTTCCAGTTTCTCCAGTGATTTGTACAATGCCTTTAGAGAACACAAAGCAAAGGGACATTGGTTACTAAAACAAAAACTCAAGTTCCTGTAGCTTTATCATCACCACTATCTCCACAAACAATCCGTAAGCAGATGTTCTTCCCTTTTCACTAGGCCTAAAAAAGGTAAAGGTTCCCCCCGCATATTTGTGCAGTCGTGTCCGACTCTAGGGGCCGGTGCTCATCTCCGTTTGTTAGTCGAAGAGCCAGCATTGTCTGAAGATGCTTCCATGGTCATGTGGCTGGCATGACGCGCACGGAACGCTGTTACCTTCCCACCGAAGTGGTACCTATTAATCTACTTGCATTTGCATGCTTTCGAATTGCTAGGTTGGCAAGAGCTGGGGCGAGTGCGGGAACTCATTCCGCACGCGGGGCTAGGGATTCGAACTAGATATTGCCTATATTCTACCACATTAAAAAAAGGTATAAACATCCTCAAGCTGATGTTTGACAAAGATATTCTATATTCTACCACATAAAAAAGTATAAACATCCTCAAACTGATGTTATGGACACATCCATGTTACCTTTCGGCAACACTATGGAAGTGGTTTGCCGTTGCCTTCTTCCAGGGTGTTTTTTCAACTTCCCAGTCTAGTCTACAGCTTTAGAATTCCCTGGTGGTCTCTGGTAGTAACCAGGCCCTACTTTTCTCCAGGTACTGAAGATGTTGTAGCCAAAATGGTTTCAGAAGGCCCCAATATTATATGTCTTTCAGACCCTATTAGTGGTTATAGTGTATACTGATTTTAACAAGGACTTATCTCTAGGTTTAATCAGTGATGTCATCGATGTAAACAAACAAAACCCATGTGATTCTGGTGTCATCAGGTCATGACCCTTACTGGATATGACATGTTTAATTTAATCCCATCAAGAAGGAAAAAAGCTGCTAGTCAATCCTAGAGTGAATGATTAACTTAACCCTAGCCCTAATCCTATATGGATTCAAATCAAAACTAACTAAAGTGAATAATTAACAGAACCCTAGATTTCATTGTAGTTTGAAATTGTGCATTATGGAATAAATAAAAGCCTACGGATGTTTTAATTTCTGTGGAGTTTTTAAAATCAGTGCCTTAAATGCAGGAAAAAAGTTTTTTTAAAAAAACTACAGTTTTCTGTTTTGCCTTTAAAGCCCCCTTAAAATTAGTATATACTATGACTACTTCTATTCCTTCTTTTCTTTATGTGTATCTTCTTCCTTCTTTTCTGACATTTCTTAGCTAGGCTGCTTAATTGTTTTCCAATGGCAGGTATTTTCCAGACTCTCTGAAACATCTTCATCCTCTTTTGGTGTCTTCTGTTACGCTGTGTCTAAGGTTATTAAACAAGATGTTCTCTCTCAATTTCTTTCCTCTCAGTCAGGAAAAAAATTCACTGACCCATTTCAATCATGGATTTATGCAGGTCAATCCATTAAGTTGGCACTGGCATGGGTTGAAACCATCAACATCAGTATTGGTCCTGGGAGTTTTATCTGTGGCATTTGACACCCTTCATCACAAAAATTTAATATCTATTTTGACTTCATTGGGCCCTGGATTGGGCACTTACAGTCCTATAGTTCCCATCACACTTTTTCCATTATGTGGAACTGTCTTTGCTTTCAGCCCTTCCCTTTATCACTGAACATTCCTCAGAGTTTGGTCCTAGGTCTACCTTTGTTCATGTCTGATACTTTTGTTTTTGAGTTCTTTCATTTCTTCTTTTCAGTTTAGCTATCTTATCTATGCTGATGACATCCAGGTGTATTCCAGCCTCAGCCTTGGATGATGTATTGTGGTCTTCCCTCTCCAAGTGCCTGAGATTTCCAGCTGGATGTGTTCTCACCACCATAAAATTAAATTTGGACAAGGTTGGGTTCATTCTTTTTTCACCCTGACCATCCTTCCTCCTGTCTTCCTCTTAATTCTTTCACTTTTGACTGCCAGATGCTGATGTCTCTGATGGCAGAAGATCTGGGACTTCTTAGTGATGAGAAACTATCATTGATAGTTTCGTCAATACAACTACAAGATCTTATCACTTTCACCTTATGGGTATCCAGAAATCTGTCCATTTACTTCTGTTGAGACAGCTAAGCATTTGGTTCATGCCTTGGTGGTGTCTCATTTGAATAATTGCAATAGCTTGTTGGCTGATCTTCCTGATTCTGCTCTCTGCCCTCTGGTTCAGGTCCAGAATAATGTGGTCCCATATGGTCCTGGACCTCCCTGGATTCACCCCTATTTCTTCCTTCCATCAATATTTACATTGGCTGGGTCTTCAGAAGCATTAATAGTTTAAACAGCTGGTGCTGATCTTCCGGGCTGTGTGTATAGCAACACCCACTTGTTTGAATAACTTGGTAACAATTCTTGCTCCTGTGTGCTTAGTTCAATTGTGCAATTGGGCACGTAGTTTCCCCTCAGGACAGAAGAGCTGTCTCACATCTAACTCCTACTATTTGGATTTGATTCCCTGTTGGGGTTTGTATATACCCAGGAATTTACAGTTAGATAAATTATACTGGAGAAGCTTGATATCTAGGTGAGAGGGGAATTATTCTGCAAGTCACCCAATTAGCAGCCATTGTTGTAGGGATGATGTGGCAGTGTATGACTCATACTACAGGTGCTATCATTTAGTTGGGTGTGGCAGATGATGAGAGTGACCTATAATGTGATTGGTCAGTTTATGTATATAAACAGAGAATATCTGGTATTCTTTCTTCTCGTTCGCTGTAACTCATCGCTGTATCATTTGTTACCCGTGTGGATGTATTCTGTAATACGTATGTATATATAGTAAATAGGATATTTTATCTAACCTCTGCTTTAGTGTCTATTTACTGCATAGAACGTGAATCACTGGTGTCTTGGAAAATAGAGCAGGCCGCTCCACCGCGTGCACTCTGACAGGTTCCGGGCCCAGCGGTGGAACGTGTGCAGCTGGTATGCTGGCACGGCTGTGAGGACTTTGGAAGCCTATCCAGGAGTCGTTTGGATATTTGGGGCGAGTTCGGAGCTTTTGCAGGTTCCGTGCCTGGCTGTGTATTTTTCCTAGGCCTGTTTGCAGCTGAAGGACGTTCTGATAAAGTCTGTGCTATTTATTCATCGGTGTCTGCCCGGGAGGGGCTAAGGAGGATGAGCACAGTGAAAATGCAGCCTACAGTTGGAGGTGGATTTATTTATTTATTTATTTATTTATTTATTTATTATTATTTCAATTTATTCCCCGCCCATCTCCCATACAAGGGACTCTGGGCGGGTTGCAATAATTTTTCCAGTTTTCCTCTGGAAAGGCTGAATGACTCCAATTACTTGTCGTGGGCATACAAGATGGAAATGTTTCTTCGTCGTGAAGGTATTTGGAACATAGTCCATGAACCACCGGCCGATTTGGACGATGAGGAAGCTAATCTACAGAACGAGAAAGCATTGGCAAGCATAATTTTATGTTTGGAGGACAGCCAATTATGTTACGTTAGAGATCTCCAGTTAGCCAGTGGGTGTTGGGAAGCTTTAAGAAATGTTTATCTTAGAAGCACACCGTTATGCAAAGTTATGTTGACAAGGAAGCTTTATCATGCTAGATTACATGAAAATGAAAGTATTCTTGAACATTTGCATTATATGACTGGTTTGTTCCTTGAATTAGCACAGAGGGATATGCAATTCTCAGAAGCGCATAAAGTTTATGTAATTCTCAGTTCTCTTAATGAAACATGGGATAATTTAGCTACCAGTTTCGGGTCTTTATCTGAGAGGGATTTGACCGTAAATTATTTAACTGGTCGACTTCTGGAGGAGGAACAAAGGAGAAAAAGTTATAACATAATTAAGCCAAAGCAAAGCAGTATGTCTGTTAAGGAATATTATTCTTGTAACACTGATAATATTTTATCTGTGAAACGCTGTTTTCGCTGTCAGTCTGATAAGCATTTGCAAAAGAACTGTGATATTGCTAGAAGGAAAAAAGTCAAGCCGAGGATTTCCAAGCAACGAAGTGCTGTCCAGCTGTCGGTGATTAATTCTACAGGACGGAATTTAAAGGAGCCGTGGCTTCTTGACAGCGGAGGAAGCCAAAACATTGCCAATGATAGGCAGATGTTTAAAAGGTTTACGCAGGCTGAACGGAATCATGTTAGCCTGGCAAATGGGAGTGTTGCATCTGTTACTGGCAGAGGGGTTTTGTATGTACCAAGTTTAAATACTGAATTATCTATGCTATGTGTACCAGACTTAGAGTATAACATCATAAATGTTTCTCAGTTAGATAAACAGGGATATGATGTAAAGTTTGGTAAGGGTGAATGCATTGTTATGAAGGATAATCATGTCTGTGGTAAGGGTGTATTACAGAACAGTTTATATGTAATGGTGAAACCCAGGACAGAATTAACCCATGATGTAGCCATGATCAACAAACCAACCCATGATTCATGTGAACATTTGTGGCATAGAAGGTTGGGGCATCCAAGTTTCAAAGTGGTTGAAAAGATGTCTGAAGCAAGTTCTGGAATGGATTTGAAACCGTGCCAAGCTTATCTGGATTGCACAGCATGTAAGGTTGCAAAGTCAAAGGTGTATCCTGTAAGCAAATTTAGTGATAGAAAGTCACATAAATGTTTTGAATTAGTTCACGCTGACCTAATTGGCCCATTACCAGCCAAAATAGGTGGTGCTAAATATGTTTTAGTCATTGTGGATGATTTCACCAGATTTGGGTTCTGTTACCTATTGAAAGCTAAAAGCCAAACATTTGATAAGTTCAGAAATTAGGTGCAGTTTGTGGAACGTAGATATAGCACAAAGGTGTGTGGTTTGCAAACTGACCGGGGAACTGAGTTTATGAGTGGCAGTTTTCAGCAATGGCTCAGTAGGAGGGGCATTGCACACAGGAGAACCAATCTGCATAGTTCAGCTGAGAATGGCGTAGCGGAACGAAGAAATTTAGCATTACAGACAGTAAAGGATTCACTGTTAGCTGACTCAGGGTTATCTAGAGAATACTGGGGAGAAGCTATACTGACTGCTAATTATTTAATTAACAGGTTATGGAGTGTGTCTGTAAATCAAACACCATATTATATTTTGTATGGCAAGAAGCCATCATTAGCTCATTTGAAGGTGTTTGGGTGCACTGCCTATGTTCACGTGCATAAGGAAGTACGTAGGAAATGGCAGGTAAAAGCACAGAAGATGACGTTTGTGGGGTATGAGCCAGGAACCAAGGGATATAGGTTCACTGATGGCAGAAGACTTGTTATTTCCAGATCAGCAAGTTTTAGTGAGCACAGCAATTGGCTGAAGTTACACGGAGGGAGTGAGGTTTTTCTTCCTGGTCAGGGACAGGTCGAGCTATCAAAGCAGCAAGGGTCCAATGATGTGATTAAGAAGGAAGAGGAAGTAACTCCTAGTGTGCCAATGATGCAGGAGGCTACTGTTTTGCGCAGATCTGAAAGAGTTAACAAGGGCATACCACCTCAACGTTACACACCAGGTGATGTTAAAGTGTGTTTTATTAATTATGAACCTCGTAGTTATAAAGAGGTATTGGAGTTGCCACCACAAGAGCAGAAAAAATGGAAAGCTGCTATGGATGTGGAAATGAATGCCATTAATTCCCATAAGGTGTTTAAATCTACCAGGCTGCCTGAGGGGCATAGGGCAGTAGGGTGTAGGTGGGTTTATAAGAAGAAGACCTTAGTCAATGGTGATATTCAGTATAAGGCTAGGCTTGTAGCGCAAGGGTTTTCCCAGGTTAAGAATCAGACTTATGATGAGGTTTTTGTGCCAACGCTAAGAGGGGAGACATTTAGGTTTGCCTTAGCTATGGCAGCAGCTGGGAATTGTGTAGTGAACCATTATGATATGGATAGAGTCTACCACGGTAGAGATGGGCGGGGATAAATGCAAATAAGAAATAAATAAATAAATAAAATTATGATATCACCACAGCATATCTGCATGCTGATTTGAGGGAAGAAATTTATATGGCTGAAGCTCCAGGATATGAGTCTAATGATGCAGGTAGAGTGTACAAGCTGCAGAAAGCATTGTATGGACGCAGGCAATCGGCACGTTGCTGGAATCTACGATTAGATGAGGAATTGCAAAGACAGGGGTTCAAGTGTAGCAAGGCTGACCCATGTCTGTATGTAAAGCAATGTGATAAAGATGAACAGGTGTTGCTTTTGATTTTTGTAGACGATTTGTGTCTTATAGCTAAAGATCAAAGGAGGGTAATTGAATTTACTGAAAAACTGAAGCAACAATTTGATGTTAAAGATCTGGGAGAGATTAGAAATTACCTAGGCGTAGGTATTCAGAATGTTGATGGGGGATTCGTTCTAGAGCAGCGGAAGAAAATTGAACAACTGCTAAGAGAGAACGATATGGAACATTGCAAGGAGGTTCCTACCCCGATGACAACTGATTTTGTTAAGACAGAGGCTGGAGACAATGACCAAACTTAATGTAATCAGGAACACTATCAATCAATAATTGGAAGTTTATTGTATTTAGCACAATGGTCGCGTCCCGATATCGGGCATGCAGTAAATGTACTGAGTAGATATGTTACAAAACCTACCCAGAAGCATTGGAAAGGTATTAAATGAGTGTTTAGGTATCTTAAGGGGACTATTAATAAATGTTTATTAATAAAACCATGTAGACCATTGGAATTAAAATGCTATGTAGATAGTGATTGGGGTAATGATGTACATGATAGAAAATCAATGACAGGATTGATAATTATGTTTGGTGACACCTTGGTGGGGTGGAGGTCTCGGAAACAGAGTTCTGTCACAGTATCAACTGCAGAGGCAGAGTACGCTGCACTATCTGACCCATGTTCAGAGTTAATATGGTATAGGCAATTGTTAATGGATGTTAATATAACAATTAACGAACCTATATGTGTATATGACGACAGTGAATCGTGTATACAGATTGCAAAGAGTGATAGGATCAGAGGGAGGAGCAAACATGTTGATATCAAGTATCACAATGTTAGTAACAATGCTGTAAAAGAATCTCTGATTAATTTGCAATATTGTCCATCTGAGAGTAATGTAGCAGATGTGATGACAAAGTCTCTAAGTATAGATAGACATAGGATGTGTATATCCAAAATGTGTATGTCTTCTATTCTGTATAAATGAAATGTAATATCTATTGTAAATTGGAGGGGTGTTGGGGTTTGTATATACCCAGGAATTTACAGTTAGATAAATTATACTGGAGAGCAGGGCTTTCCAAAGTGCCGCCGCTGGCGACATACCCAGCGGCGGCGGCGGCGACGCGCGCACAGCGACGGCGCGGGGGGGCGCGCGCCGCTGCTTCCGGGTGGTGTGGCGACACACCACGCTGTGTGTGGCGACACACCTTTGTGTTGCGACACACAGTTTAGAAAGCTCTGCTGGAGAGGCTTGATATCTAGATGAGAGGGGAATTATTCTGCAAGTCACCCAATTAGCAGCCATTGTTGTAGGGATGATGTGGCAGTGTATGACTCATACTACAGGTGCTATCATTTAGTTGGGTGTGGCAGATGATGAGAGTGACCTATAATGTGATTGGTCAGTTTATGTATATAAACAGAGAATATCTGGTATTCTTTCTTCTCGTTCGCTGTAACTCATCGCTGTATCATTTGTTACCCGTGTGGATGTATTCTGTAATACGTATGTATATACAGTATAGTAAATAGGATATTTTATCTAATCTCTGCTTTAGTGTCTATTTACTGCATAGAACGTGAATCACTGGTGTCTTGGAAAATAGAGCAGGCCGCTCCACCGCGCGCACTCTGACATTCCCCCTTAAACTATGTTTGGAGTTCAGTCTCCTCAGTTTTAAAATGCTTCTTTTCTTTCAGTGGCAATACTCAATACTGATTTAAATTGTAGTAGTCCTGGGATTAGGTTATGTTTTAATAATTGTTATATTTTGATTTTAGTTTATACGGTGCTACGATTTTCACTGTTTACTTATCCTGCACTTAGGTATAAGCGCATGCCCACCCCAAACTTAAATACTAGCCAAATGTATGTAAGAATCTTCTCATTTTTCTGTAAGAAAAATAAAGCAATGTTCCAAAGCTGTAAGGAGACAAGATCTTCATGTCTTAATATTTACATATTCCTTTTTTCTGGGCCATTCTGGCTAATAGCTACTTTAAACCTTATTATATAATCTTACAGCAAGGACAACAATCCTGATCAAAAACAAAACTGAGATCCGCTGCGTTCCTAACAATTTCCAAGAACTTCTTCCCATTTTTTGACCCCACCTGCTAACTGACTCAAAGTCACCTACACTGATCTCTTTCTGTTTCTGGTGATGATCGTCAACAAGAGTGCCAGTGGTGGCATTCAGCTTCTCACAATCTTCCTGGACTTGCAGGATAGTACTCTGGATTTGGTTGAGCACCTCTTCGTCCTGATTGGGAAAGGCATGAATAACAAAGTCAACAAGCAAACAGTGATGTTCTTATTAACCCCCCACCCCCCACCCCCAGTTCTATTTTGTAAAGCTCAAGCTTCTGGCTTTGGGCAACTTGGAGTAAATAATGAAAGGGTGATCCATCTCTTCATGACAGTCAGGGAATCCTGCAAAGAAAGGTTTCTCCAAAAGTTGGCAGGTGATATTTTATTTGAATAAAATAAAATAAACTCAAGATATATGTGGAATAATATAAATGTGTCTTTGTTATATAACAGGCACGCACACACATGCATACATGTTGACATCTTCCAGTACTGGGGCCCATCATCAGTTTACTATTACTCATGCTGGTCAGCTCAGCTGTTCTATACATTCAGACTACCCTACTATACTGTACATTCTTCAGATTGGAAGAAACAAAATGGGGAAAACCCTTGACATAGTATTGGAAGATGAACTCATATCTAGGACTTCGACATGCTCTTTGGGTACTACTTGCTCTCACAACTTTTAGGCTTAGATTTGTATGTGACAACCTAAAAATCACATTAGTTTTGACTTCAAGAGAAACTCCATTCTTAAATGCTCTGCCACCATCCAAGTTCAAGAGGCACATAAGAACAATGAAAGTAAGTATGTCAGACGGGGGGCCCTGCATTCAACCTTCAAGGCACCCTTGACAGAGTGTCTAAGAACAAGAAAGCAGCAATTTCACAAAAAAGCCAAACAAAACAAAGCCCCTGTGACCTTGGTAATTGGCCACTTGAACAGACCTATCTGCACACAGCTCCATTTGACTGATACTCTTTTGGAACAAAACCAGAGATTTTATATAGGGTTGAACTTTGGCGCCATAACTGCTGCCATAATTTCTTCAGCTATTTTAAATTAAAGATAAAATAGCAGGCAAAATAATGGAACAAAAGCAAAGCGCAGCGCAGCGCAGCGCAGCGCAGCGCAGCGCAGCGCAGCGCAGCGCAGCATAGCATAGCATAGCATAGCATAGCATAGCATAGCACAGCACAGCATAGCATAGCATAGCATAGCATAGCATAGCATAGCATAGCATAGCATAGCATAGCAGGCAAGACGGCCTGGCTCTCTGAGTCACCATCAGGAGCTCGGCTGCAATTCTGAATATCAACAATCTTACTGAACTCCATGATGTAAGATAAGGAGTAGCCTGGCCAAGGACATGGAGCTGCATGAAGCAGGGGTTCCTACGTCATGAGCAACCCTATTAGAATACATGCAACATGCTGAGCAAGTGACTTGTCTTGAAAAATCCTCAAAGGGAGGAAGTACTTAGAAAGCCTCCCTAATGCTGCCAGGGCTAACTGAGATTTATTAAGACACAGTTGTTTTAAAAAGATAGCTTAGCATGATGTATGGACCAAGTCGTAAATAACGTGACCTGAAAGGTAAATGAATCTGCAAAACATCTCCCTCCCCCCTAGCACATAGCAGCTATCACTGGGGGAGAAGGTTGTGATAGCGCTCAGAGGGAGAGACTATGCTCTGCATACAAAAGCTCCCGGATTCAGTTCCTGGCTTCTCCAGGAACAGCTGACAAAGACCTATGACTGGGGCACTCTTAGAAGTCACCACCAGGCAATACTGAGCTAGACAGATCATCCATGCCTCTGTAAAGATCTAATGGGTTAGGCCTCCCTATCCAAAGCACATAAAATTCTTGTCCATCCTGCAGAGGATTACTGTGTCCTCAGCTATCCACTGGAAAATTGAAGAGAAGAGTAGTCTGAACCATTTTCTTTCTGGCCTTACCTGGCGTTGCTTGGGTTTCTTCATTTTGCTTTCTGCCTGCCTCAACATGAAGTTGTTGACTGAGTTCTGCAGCTGCTCGTAGCGCTTGAACAACTGGCTAACCTTTTCACTGACATCTAAGCTGCAGGCGGCACATGTGCCTTGGATTTGAGCTAGACCAGGCTCTGGGGTGGGTGGCATGCTCATGGACAGCAAGGTAGACGAGGAGGACATCATGTTCTCTATAACAGATCTAAGCTTGTCTAACTGTGAGAAAGTGAGAAAAGGAGGAGTTTGGTTTTTTGAAAAGAAAATCCTGGTTCTTATCTCTAACATACAGTGACAGGAGGAAGCTGTTTTAATTTGTTGAGTTGAATTGGTCTTCGGCAGCCTGGTGCCCTTAAATTAGTTGGGTCTGTAATGGCTGGAGTTCCCAGACTTGGGCCATGTGGAATAGGAGTTTTGGGGGGTGCTAATTCCAACACTGTGGAAGCATTGGTAGTTCCAGGACATCTCAAGGATACTAGATTGGAGAATACTATATATGGATCTGGACTGTCCCCTTAAGGCAAAGTTGGGAGAAATCTAAAAATATACATAGCCAAAATAACTTGGTAATGGCAGAATTCAACAGCACTATAGTAATGTTGAGTATGTCAATAATCATTTAAAAAGTTTCTAGAACTTCCCTGAAACTAAATCCCAGCTCCAAAAGGAGCTTCCACTGATGTTAATGGGAGCTCCCCACACACACTCTGCCCATGGGAGTAATAGAAGGGCTTTGGGGAGGAGCGTTAGGACTCACTGCAGGGAAAAAAGGTCTGCTCCTGCTCCTGTTGAGAATCCCGCCTTCCACTGCAACATGGTGTAACCTGAGCAGAGTGAGTTTTGAGGGGACCTAGATGGACCTTTCAGTGGGCAAGGTTTGACTCTATTTAACAGGCCTTCTCCCATAGGCATCTGCAGCTAGCCACGATGACACCAAAATGATGAAACATGTGTTATGGTGTTATAAGGTAAGCAATGCTGCACATTGGTGGGGGGAAAACAGGGCACCCAACCAGACTGAGTTGAATACCTGCAGAATAGCCTCAACCTGGCACTCTCCAGGTAGGATGGACAACAATCTCTACTTCCTTTGATGGCTGGGGATAATAGGAGTTGTAGCCTAAACCATTTGGAGGGTGCCAGATTGGAGAAACTTGCTGGACAGATCAATATGCTTTACCAACCAGCCAGGAATAAAATGCCTGGCTGCTTCTTGTCCCTTTGATATGCAGAGATTAGCAAATGAAGCATTTCCTCATCTGGGAGCTAAGGATTGTCTTCCTGCTAATAGCTGCAGATCAAAAGATGGTTCAAGAAAGAACTCCATGGGCATGGTTCAAAATCCAAGACATAAAGGCTCTCCCAGGCAGCAAGGGCCAGACATGATGGGCAGGAACAGCCAGAGCACTCTATCCAGATTTTTCATTCCAAAGCAGAAAAAGGCAATAACCTGTATGCTAAAGAGGCAATAACCTGTACTGTATGCTAAACTTTGTTTTCTGCACTGTTGTGATCCTATCATTTTACAGGATCTATAAGCCAGCCCAGAAATTAAAGGAGGGAAAGCTGTGCCAATCACTTTAAATGATTATAAAAATAAAATTGCCCCTTCATTGAGCCTTCCCACAACTTGCCTAACTATTTCCACCAGGTGTCCTTTTCAATCCACTGACAGTACAGTTACAAACTCATGATTGGGAATACTCCAGATTCCAGAAGCTGATTCTGAACCATACCACTCAACACAAGAAAGTTAGAAGCCACCCATAATGTAATGAGACTTTGGGCATGTTGAAGACAAGCTGAAAATAGTGAATCTAGTGAGTTAATCACCAGGATTAAGCACCACTATTCCCTTGTCTTGTTACTCCTAGTTAATTGCAAGATGAATGCACAGCTGAACATCATTTTTCCTAGAAGTATTGGGCAGTTTTCCTCCATTCAGGGGCAGGTCTTATTTAGAACTGCTTGGACTTGTGCCATCCATTCATCTTCCATTTGAAGAGCAGCTCTGCAAACCCCTTCAGATGAGGAAAGATTCCAGGGGGTGAAGATCTGGAATGGAATTCAAGGTCAAAAGAAATTAGGGGTTCCATTCTTGGTAGCCAGGAATAAAGGAAGATAAGACCACAGAACTGTGGTGCTCTTTTCAAGTTACTCCTACACATTTCAGACAAATCACCTCTCAAAGAAAACCTGGTTAAATCTCTGGGCATGGTCAGGCAGTGCCTACAGGTCAATTACTAAGTTAGGTATTCAAGAAGTCAGTAACTCTGAAAACTGACCAAAGTGCCTACATAAAGGTGAAGCAGGAGATGAAACATCAAACTTGGTGAAGTCTTGACTTTCAAATCTTGGACTGACTCTCAAGCCTGATTTTGTGTGATGCCTCATCTCCTGCTTATACTTCAAGCTTCTCATTGTGAATCAATGCTGTCCACCCACCTGACTTATTTATTAGCTTGCAAGCTCAACATGCTGCCCACTACCTAGAGTAGACACCAACCAATTCAACACATTTTCATTAAGAAAGGATTTGTCCAAAATGCATAGGAATAAATACAAATTCTGGAAAGAACACAGCAGCCTTTTTATCCCCCTTGCAGCACTTTTCCCAGCCACTTGGGTTCTTCATTTTCTTTAGATTAGCTAAAGACATTCTGGTCTCAACGCATCCTGAGTTCACTTGCTGACCTGCTCCTGGAGGTAATAGGCATTCTCGGTCACCGACTGTTCCAATTTGGCTTTCCCTGTATCCTGTTTGTTTCTCAACTCCTTTAGCTCTTTCTCTATATCCTGTACTGTTGCTCTGCACCACAAAACCAACGACAACAACAAAAAAAGAAGTGTCTCTTATCAAACAAAAGAAAACAAAAAGTAGTTGGAATTTTGGAGCACATGAAATATTTATTTATTTAATATTTATCCCATCTTTATTATTTTTTATAAATAAGTCAAGGCAGCTAACATACCTAATACTCCTTCCTCCTCCTATTTTCCCCACAACAACAACCCTGCGAGGTGAGTTGGGCTGAGAGAGAGTGACTGGCCCAAGGTCACCCAGCCGGCTTTCATGCCTCAGGCGGGACTAGAACTCTCAGGCTCCTGGTTTCTAGTCCAGTACCTTAACCACTAGACCAACCTGGCTCTATATGTGTTCTTCGTCCACTCTAGAAAGTAAAGTAATACATGTTCCCCAAATGTAACCTTAAAGCAAGAGTAGCTCAGCAAATTTGCCTCATTTGTCCTCTTCTCTGAGTGTTTCCCTGCAAATAGGGTGGAGGTGTGCTTAAGTGTTTAGCAATGTCACCTGGAAATGCAAAATGCTTCAAGCATTTCTGCTTTTTATAAAACTGCAGGGGCAAGTGAGGAGGACAGATCATCTGCAAGGTTATAAACTGGATTAAATACCTCCAAAGGCTTTGATCCAGCAACTCTTCTTGTTTTTTTAGCGTCTTTTGCTTTTACAACTAGAGCACAGGAGCCAATTCCCCATAGCAAGATACCCCACTATTGTGATAAGCACCTGGCCACAAGAGCCACCTGGGAGGAGCTGATCACCAAATCCCCTCCCATATCCAGGCCAAGAGGGATGGAGGCATTACTCATGGCCTAACTACTGTTATAGCAGATGTTGTGCAGCCAGATCTTCATGGTGAATCTTCTTGGTAAAATGCAGGATTTTTAATAAAAGCATCTTTGTCATGTACTTGCATATATGCCACCCAATGAAGTCAAAAGTACATAACATTACTTCACACTTTTGCTCAGTTACATGTTGCTCAGAAGATGGAAGCAAACAACACCCATAAATCTCATAATCTGGGTTTGGGGCTTTAGTTCAGGAAGGATGTCCACCAAGGAAGCCAGCTCCTTGCTGTGACTGGGAGGAAAACTCTCTTGCTGATCTCAGCACACTTGCAAATTGGCTTCAGTTTTCACCCTTCTCCCAGCAGATAACTCTTTTGTTTTGGTTTTTTTTAGGGTGGAAGCCCTTATAAAATATGCCTTTAAAACCAGAAAGGTTTCTATCCACTTGGCCCTGTTAGAATGGCTGGCTTCACACATCAGACTAAACCACTGTGCTTGTCTGTGGTTTAACATGTTACCAACCAAACCAACTACAACTTATTCAATAAGCCATGCTTATTTATTTATTAGATATATGTACCACTTTTGTTTTGTAGAAATACAATAATTAAAATGTTCCCTCCTCCTATTTTTCCTCACAACCACCATCTTGTGAGGTAGACTGGGCTGAGAGAGAGTGACTGGCCCAAAGTCACCCAGCTGGCTTCCATGCCTCAGGCGGGACTAGAACTCTCAGTCTCCTGGTTTCTCATTGGCTCCTTCCTAGGGCTGAGAGAGAGTGACTGGCCCAAGGTCACCCAGCCGGCTTCCATGCCTCAGGCGGGACTAGAACTCCCAGTGTCTCAGTTTCTAGCACAACACTGTAACCACTACACCAAACAGGCTGTCAGATTAAACAAATTACAACAAAGCACAATGTGTGAACCAGGCCAATGACACTTCCAAATGCATTTTCACACTCTATAAGCTATACTAGCAGTTTTGTAACTAACTTGCTATATTTAGTCTACTTTCAAATGTGTGAGCAACACTGAATATTTATATTGAAGGACAGCATGGAAATATTTAAAATGTTGCTTTGAATCCATCAATCAATTGTGCTAGAATTATACCACAAAAACATTGCTTACACAACACCTCCCTGCAGGGCATCTGCAGGGGATGTGTCAAAAATATCATAATAGTTGTTGTGCCTACACAATCAAAGCTCTGGCTGGGGAATCAACTGAGTGATCCCCATTTTGATTCTTTTGACCCTGTGGGCACCCTTGCCAACTGGCATCATGAGGTATTGACCAAGGTTTTAGTTTGGCTGTTTTTGAAAAGGCAACACAAAGGTAGACCCTTTCCAATAACTTTCTGAGGAAAAATTATCATAGATGTTTTTTTAAAAAAATATCAATATGTGTTGTCTAGTGGATGCAGTTGAAATCTCTACTAGACAGGGCTTTTCTGTTTATATTTGGTCAGAAAAGCAATAGCAAAAACAATGACATTTCAAAAATATGAGCAATCAAGGAAATATTACATCAAAATATTTGGCAACTGAGAGCACCAGATGGTATAGTGGTTGAGGCACCAGGCTAGAAACCGGGAGACTGTGAATTCTAGTCCCACCTTAGGCACAAAGCCAGCTGGGTGACCTTGGGCCAGTCACTTTCTCTCAGCCCTAGGAAGGAGGCAATGGCAAATCACTTCTGAAAACCTTGCCAAGAAAACTGCAGGGACTAGTCCAGGCGGTCACCAGGAATCAAGACTGACTCAAAGGCACCCCCCACCCCAATGGCAACAAAGCATCAAATTAAGTTTGAAACAGCTTTGTGCACTTTAATTTAAAAAAAGAGTCATTCCTTGGAAATTATAATTATGTTGAGGTTTGCAATGTACTTTTGTAACCTTTTCATATTTTCTTATAGAGCTTTTCAGAGTAAAGATCTCTTTTCCTTTTCATCCTACAGCAAGCACAACATGCATATGGTGGATTGTCTGCCATTACTTAGCAAGGTCTTAAGAACGTCAATGAAACAAACATGCTTGGCCCATCAGCAATATCATCTGTTCTACTGCTTACTAGTCTTTTACCTGAGATAACCTATTTGAATGTTGATCTGATTAGCTCCCTCAATTTTCTCTGTCTCTGTTCCCGGCAATTCTCCTTCAATTACATTCTGAATCCTCCTTAACTAGAGTCACAGTTGGAAGAAAAAGTAATTTTTAGAAGTCATGTTTGCCTCAAAGATCTGGAGTTACAAAACTCCAGCTCTCCTGTATAGAACAAAAAAGCCTGTGGGAGAAAAGGGGCAGGCAGCACAGCTCTCTCTATTGCAACCAAGAGGTCTTGAGGTAGATAAATGGATCAGATGCCTCATCGGCTCAGTTTGCCTATGTAGAAATAAATGAAATATTATAAATGCCTGGGGTTGGACAATGCTTTGAATTTGATCTGAAAGAAGTGCTTTCAGATCCCAGCATCTGTCTGTGATTTATTAAAGGAAATGTGCAGGATTGTTGGACTGAAATGGAAGCAGCAACATGAACCTGGAAAAGTCACATAGCTGCTTTAATAAATTCCAGAAGGATGCTGCGTTCATGCTCCAGTGCATTCCAAAACACTTCTTCTGAATCAGATCCAAAGCACTGCACAGCTCCACAGACTCCAACTGTTCTACAGCCTTCACCTTGAAGCGACAGATATGTTGGGTTACAATTCCTAGAATTGGTAGCCAGCAAGGGAATTTATTCCAACCCATCTGGGAGGAAATCCAATGAGGAGAGGATGATGGTGATCTATTCTAGAATGCCCAACAGTTCAAAGAAGTGCAAAGTGCTTAACTACAAATTAGAATCACATGCTTCCAACTCTGCTAGACTGAGGTATACAACACTTCCATAAAACTAGCTTTTGCAACTCCCCCATTTCCCAAAGTTTGAAACCAATCTCCAATCATCTTAACTTCTAGTGACCTCGAAGCACAAGAGTCAGTCAGTGATCATTCTCTTTCCCTTGAGGTGACTGACAGACCAGAAGAAATGCATAATCCCATCCCATAATCCAATCAATGTCTGTCCCGCCCTTTGAGCTATTATCAGTCTCAAAAATCTGCTTGCCTTCACTTTTCACAAAAAGGAAATAAACTGCTAGCATGCCTTCCCTTGGCTTGGGACAGGGTCTGAAACTCTATAAGGGAGGGCAAAGTTATGACCACTTTAAGCCTAGGAAGTAGAGTAGGGAAAAACTCTTGCCAAAGGGAAAATGGATTATCTGCAGCTGTTTAATGAAAAATGCCAGCTTTGCTGTGATGTCTAATAAATCTGTAATGGTAAGTGGGAATGACCTTGGGAGACAGGAGGAAGAGCCGCAGCCTAGACAACGGTCTGATAAACAAAATTTGAGTCTGAAAGAGGAGGGGTGGCGAAAGCATCTCAGAAGGGACCCTCCTTAGTTTTTGGGA
Organism: Charina bottae; assembly: GCA_023362775.1. Classification (NCBI taxonomy): domain Eukaryota; kingdom Metazoa; phylum Chordata; class Lepidosauria; order Squamata; family Charinaidae; genus Charina; species Charina bottae. The sequence goes on along the minus strand of JALMGJ010000002.1, from coordinate 124,379,294 downwards.
GAGTAAAGTGAAGGAAGGGAGGGGTACAGGCTTGCAAGATTCTCTTAATGCAAACTTACAATAAAGATAAAGCTAGTCATGATAGTCATGCTTCTTATCTGGACTATCTTGAAAGGCTAACAAAATCAGAGCGGTTAAAAGCAAAAATGAATTGACCGAGCTTTCCAAAACAGACAACACAAACAGATCAGTCAGGTTCTATGCTGATCCAAAAGTGGATGATCTAGAAGCGTCCATTCTCAACATTTTTCATTAGGAATAAAATGGAATCTTTATATAGCACGTGACATGGAATGCCCATTGGGAAAGCAGAGAGAGTGGAAAATTGGACGTGGCAAGCCCAGTCTTTCCTCACAGTCCCACTCTTGATGCACAACAAGGGCAACAGCAGAAGCCAGAAAAGGAAGGGGAAGATCAGATTTGTTGCAAGACGAAAGGGCTATGCAGGAGATTCCAGCTTCAGTTTCTGGCATCTCCAGGCAGTGCTGGGAAAACTTCAGCCTGAAACTCAGGGGAGTTGCTGCCAGGTGGAGCAGACAGTATTAAACTAGGTGAATCTATGATCTCACTCAGTATAAGGACTTAGTAAAAACATGAAGTCACTTAAGATGCAATTTCTATTGGGCCGATATTTCTGGCTCAAGCTGCCATGAGTGAAATGTTGTTTGAGCATTGCAAACTTAGAAGAGGCTCTGCCTGGTACGGGATTCATGGAAAAAAAGGCTCATCTTTAAAAGAAGAAGCTGTAGTCAAACGCGGCATCCCTCTGTATAGAATGACATCACATCACAGGGCACACACATGCATTGCGAAGGGGGTGGGGTGTTTTGCACAAAACGCCTGCCTCCAGTAATGGGTGGCTTTCTCTGACATGCTGTAGCTGAGCCATAAGCCCAACCCGCATTTTTAGAGACCCTAAGCCCAAACAGGTGACCACTGCACGTCCTTCGATTCAAGTAGCAAGCAGGATTTGAGTTGACATATTCAGCAAAATCCTCCCTGTGCTTGGCCTCAAGACCAAACACTTAAGCATGCAAATATCTCACCTTCCATTAAAAGGGATCACAGTAAGAGACTGGATAATAAAGCCAAAAATAACCAGAGGGAGTTTCTTAATGTATTTAGGATAGAGAGCTATTGATTACAGATACAGCCTCCTTAAAACAACCATCGTAACAAAATATCTCACTGATTTCAAAATAGAATTCAGTGCATCAATTAATTATCATTTAGGCATCCATTAATCAATAAAGCACTTTAAACAACGAGTCATTCAGCTGCAGCCCATGTCTCTCTTTTCTAGATAGCCTTCCAGAGCACCAACTCTTTGGGAAAAGTCTGAAAGCAGCCATTCTCACAGGCTGTTGCCCCTTCCCCACTCACCACCTCTTTCTCAGTTTTGAGATCTTCTTCCATGGAACGCATGGCGGCAAGTTTTTCTGACAGATCAGGCGGGATGGCAGCAATGGTCCTATAAACTACCCAGAAACAAGGGAAGAAAGCTATGAATATATCCAGGTAGATCTTGCAACAAAATATCATACTGTGTAGTCAGATAGTCAGCCATGCCCTTCCCCACTGTCCCATTCCCCATCTTCTCAAAGTTCTGTTCTGTTCCCCACCTCTGTTCCGAAGAAGTAGCATTCTTCATGACTCGGGAACAGGTTTAGTTTTTGGGCTCATCCACACAGCCCCAGAAATGTGATTTCCTCCCACCCCTGAGATGGGAGGAAAATCTGTTGATATAAAAAGGCCAACCCCCACAGACTACAGTACCTATTGCCTCTTCTCAGCAATAAGGCCGGTAGTGTTATTGCCTTCACAGAATGAAACCTGGGTTTCTTTCAGGGCAATGATTGGTGGGTTCCTGGCCAGGCTTTCCCCTCCTACCCAGCATCACCACCGCTTATTTTTTAAAAAGCTCAGGAAGCCACTCCTCCTATAGTTACAAGTTTTTAGAAAGCATCCTGCGCTCTCAAGCCCAGCCACACAACTTATTGGGGACCTTGGGAGGTGGACTCTGCAGCCCCTCCTCACCACTCCCTCCCTTACTTCATCTGCCTCCAGGAGGAATGTTACTGGGTGAAGTTCTGTCTTCTGCCTAGCAATGGGAATATCAACCTCCTCTGGTAGACCTGCTCTGATTCATAAATATGACATTCCCATGGTAGAAAGTCTCTCTCTGTCCATGGAGGCACATTGCCCAGCAACCAGATGGAAGAGGTGGACTCACAGTATATTTGCCAGGCCAACAGAAGCCCGGCTGATGGCTGACCTCTGGAGACTCCACCTTCGTGTACCTAAAATATCTGTGGAGTCCTTGGCGCTCTGCTTGGTTGTTGCAAGCAAACAACCAAGCTTGGAGAGCACCATGGACTCCACAGTTCAACCCTGAGCTACTGATATTCTCTTCTATTGAAATATCTGTGCCAAGATGCCAGGAAAAACATTGCATTCATGCTGGAACACCTTAGAATGCCTTCAGATTGCTTCAGCAGTGGGCTGGTGGCAAGACGAAGGCTATGTTGTGAGGCCCCCTCTCAGAGAAACTGTTAGTGCACTGTCTCCACAGCAAGCAAGATGTGTAGATGAGCTCTTTCTTGGGGTCTTTTCCTTTTTTTATTAATACTATGAGATTCACCCCTTCAAAAGGATCCTGGCCTCTTGTCATTATAAGATGCTGACCTCACCCCCACTCCCACAAAATATATAGGATGATGATGATGATGATGATTTTGCTTTTAAAAAATACTTCAGCAATCACTAGGCTTATTGATACTTCCCTCTTCGACACATGTGTTCTCCTCTGGGTATCAGATGAGCGTCAATGCGAGAATTACTATATTATTAATGTGGGGGAAGGGGGTGTACATGCACATGCAGTCCGTACATGCATCAGTGAGGAAGTCCTGTAGCCTGCGGAGATCAGAATGGCCACACTTGTAGTAGTCCAGCATGGCGATCTGGTCTCTGAGAGTTTGGTAGAGCTCGTTCAGCTGGGAAAGTGAGCGCAGGGCATCCACCGTCTCTGCATAGCGACTCGGAGCCAAATTGGTGGAAGAGGAGGGAGTCTCGGAATACCCCATAGGAGTGGAAGAGGGGAAGAGGGGAGATGGTGGGGGTGTAGCTCCAAGAACTAGCCCAGGTGCCACAGCCAACTGGCCTGCAGGAGCAGCAGGTAAGGCAAGAGGTTGATATCCAGGTAGAACTCCAGGCTGGCCAGGATAGAATCCAGGGGCAGCTGGAAATCCGGGCTGTGCCCCAGCTAAAGCTCCAGAATAGACTGGCTGAACCCCAAGGGCTTCAGGATACTCTGCCTCAATCCCAGGAACACCAGGCTGGGTCCCAGGAGCACCAGGTTGAGCCCCAGGAGCACCGGGCTGGGCACCAGGAGCACCAGGTTGGCCCCCTGGAACCCCAGGATATGGAGCTTGGGCCCCAGGTGCTCCAGCATAGGCAGCTTGGGCTCCAGGAGTGCCAGTCTGGGCCCCAGGAACCCCAGGATATGGAGCTTGAGCCCCAGGAGCTCCAGCATAGGGGGCTTGGGCTCCAGGAGCCCCAGGATAGGGAGTTTGGGCCCCAGGAGCTCCAGGCTGGGCCCCAGGAACACCGTGCTGGGCCCCAGGAGCCCCAGGCTGGGCCCCTGGAACCCCAGGATATGGAGCTTGAGCGCCAGGTGCCCCAGGATAGGCCCCAGGTGCCCCAGGATAGGGGGCTTGGGCCCCAGTTGCCCCAGGATAGGCCCCAGTTGCTCCAGGATAGGGGGCTTGGGCTCCAGGAGCCCCAGGCTGAGCCCCAGGAGCTCCAGGCTGCGCCCCAGGAGCTCCAGGCTGGGCCCCAGGAGCCCCAGGTTGGGCCCCTGGAACCCCAGGATATGGAGCTTGAGCCCCAGGTGCACCAGGATAGGGGGTTTGGGCTCCAGAAGCCCCAGGATAAGGAGCCTGGGCCCCAGGTGCCCCAGGATAGGCCCCAGGTGCCCCAGGATAGGGGGCTTGGGCTCCATGAGCCCCAGGCTGACCCCCATGAGCCCCAGGTTGGGCCCCTGGAACCCCAGGATATGGAACCTGAGCCCCAGGTGCCCCAGGATAGGCCCCAGGTGCCCCAGGATATGGAGCTTGAGCCCCAGGTGCCTCAGGATAGGCCCCAGGTGCCCCAGGATAGGGGGCTTGGGCCCCAGGTGCCCCAGGATAGGGGGCTTGGGCTCCAGGAGCCCCGGGCTGAGCCCCAGGAGCTCCGGGCTGGGTCCCAGGAGCCCCAGGCTGGGTCCCAGGAGCCCCAGGCTGACCCCCAGGAGCTCCAGGCTGACACCCAGGAGCCCCAGGCTGGGTCCCAGATGCGCCAGGTTGGGCCTCTGGAACCCCAGGATATGGAGCTTGAGCCCCAGGTGCCCCAGGATAGGGGGCTTGGGCCCCAGGCTGAGCCCCAGGAGCTCCAGGCTGGTTCCCAGGAGCCCCAGATTCAGCCCCAGGAGCCCCAGGCTGGGCCCCTGGAACCCCAGGATAGGGAGCTTGAGCCCCAGGTGCCCCAGGATAGGCTCCAGGTGCTCCAGGATAGGCCCCGGGTGCTCCAGGATAGGCCCCGGGTGCTCCAGGATAGGGAGTCTGGGCCCCAGGTGCCCCAGGATAGGCCCCAGGTACCCCAGGATAGGCCCCGGGGATGCCAGGATAGGGAGCCTGGGCCCCAGGTGCCCCAGGATAGGCCCCAGGTGCCCCAGGATAGGCCCCGGGTGCTCCAGGATAGGGAGCCTGGGTCCCAGGTGCCCCAGGATAGGCCCCAGGTACCCCAGGATAGGCCCCGGGTGCTCCAGGATAGGGAGCCTGGGCCCCAGGTGCCCCAGGATAGGTCCCAGGTGCCCCAGAATAGGCCCCGGGTGCTCCAGGATAGGGAGCCTGGGCCCCCGGTGCCCCAGGATAGGCCCCAGGTGCCCCAGGATAGGCCCCGGGGATGCCAGGATATGGCACCTGGGCCCCAGGAGCCCCAGGCTGGGCTCCAAGTGCTCCTGGAACCCCCACTGCTCCTGGCTGGGCCCTGCCAAAAGCAGCCCCAGCAATGCCTGGCTGTGCTCCAGGGACAGCTGCTCCACTTGGAGCGCCTGGTGCCCCTGCCTGTGCCCCTGGTAATCCAGTTGGTGGGCCCTGGGCTGCTCCTGTTCTCTGAGTAGCAGCGCCAGGCTGAGCTGGAGGAGATCCCAGTGCTCGGCCTTCTGGTGAGGTTGAACCAGTTGGAGAGTGTCGGACTGGACTTGTCTCCTAAAAGGAAAATGGAATGGGGATAGATTTATTAACAGGTGAAAGAGAAGGAGAAACTGATTAGAAAAAAGATGACACAGGGAGCAAGCTATATAATAGCTTTAATAGCTATATTTAAAAAAATGCAATCTTCTGTCATTGACAGAATTATTAGAATCCTAAATGATTAAACAATGCAGGCTGCACAATTAGAGAGTGTCATCAATTTCAGATAGAATTTGGTATGGCTTTTGACCCTTGGTCAAAGTTGAATGAAACTGATTGAGTGTTCAGACCAAGAAGCAGAGTCCCTGATCAGCCTGGCTTACTAGCTCAGTCGCTTTACATCACAGCCTCACTCGTCTTTGCAGAGCTCTTGTGAGAATAAATGGCTACCCTAAACTCCTCAGGGGAAAAGTGGAACACTGATGCAGGAAGATGTCTCTCAAGTGATATATTTCCACATCTTTAATTTACCCCAAACCAAATGGCATAGTCATAGTCACACAAACCAGAGAATTTATTGATTTGAATAGGTGACCTTCCCACTAAGCCATCAGCAAAGCTTGTTTGAAAGGAAAAGACACAGTTACATCCCCAATGAAAACCTCTCTAAATGCTCCATTACTCAGTAGCATCCATAAAAAATATCAATAAATTTGTATGCATCCACAACAGAAGTAGGAGGGCATCTGAAGTGGTGAGAGAAGGACAAAGTGCATTTATACTCATTCATTGTCTAAACCAGCCTTTCTCAACCTTCCGACTCTGGAGGAACCCTTGAAATATTTTTCAGGCCACGGGGAACCCCTGCACATTCAGGCTCTAATATAGGCCAGAAGTGACAAAATTATTATATTCGTTTCATGTGTAGGCCTGTATAGATGCGTTAACAGTGTTCTTAAACTAAAAATAAAGAATGAAACTTACCTCTTTAGTGTGAAGTTGCCTGAATTTGAAATATTTTTTTAAATAAATCATGATCTCCCAGGGAACCCCTAGTGACCTCTCACAGACCCCTAGAGTTCCACAGAACCCTGGTTGAGAACCCCTGGTCTATACACTAATGTGCACTATATGATAAATAAACAAGTTGGTCTTAAACTCTTCCCTCAAGAAAGCAAACATAATTTCGGAACTTCCGGTGAGGATATGGCCGACTGAACAGCCTGCCTGCAAACTCAGCAGGCAGACCTGACAGTGTGGATTCTTTTGGGGGCGCAGGCAGGCTTTTCCTGTTGCCCTAGAGCAGTGCTTTCCAAACTCCTGCCATTGGCGACACACCAACGGCGGCTGCAGCGCGGGGGTGTGCGCAGCGGCGGCAGCGTGCACAGCGGCGGCACGGGGGTGCGCGCGGCGGTGGTGTGTATGGTGGCAGCAGTCTCGTGTTTTGCGCTAAAACCCGAAAGCTCTGATGGCGCGCCGCTGCTGTCGCTGCTGCCGCCGCACACACCACCATCACTGCCACGCGCACCGCTGCAGAGGCGGCGGCGACACGCCATCAGCACTTCCGGGTTTTGTCGCGACACACTAATGTGTCGCGACACAGAGTTTGGAAAGCACTGCCCTAGAGCATTTTCATGGAAAGAAAACACTCGGAATCATCCCATTTGTACTTTGGAATGTCCCCTTGTAGTCTGAGGATCGTCAACAGCATTGGTGCTAATCCGGTAAGAGGAGACGGGAGTTGAGGATACCACCATTTTCCAGACGACGCTGCAGCCCTATTGGGACACTAGGTTGAGCCTTTCTCATTTCTAAACCACCCAATTTGTATTTTTAAGATTTTTTACCCCAAGAGAGGCTTTCCACAGCAAGAAGAAAAGAATCTCTTGGTGCTTTCATCCTGTTTCTGGATCAGTCTTAAAACCTGCTTTTAACTGCTGGCTTACTTCCCATTTAAAATTTAAGGAGGACTGAGAATAAATAATAATCTCTCTGTTACTATTTTTGTATCTAATTTGAACGATTTAACTTTTTCCTACACGTTTAATTTGATATTTTGAGTTTTCAGTTTTCTGTTCACTTTCCTTGGATGCTGTATTTGCTGGTTCGCATACTTTTTGTTTTGTCTTTTTTTTTAAATATATTTTATTAAGTTTTGAATGTACATAATTAAAAGTTGGAAACAGAAAAAGAAATAGAAATACAAATCAAAGAGAGAAGAAAAAAGGTGTAGTAAAGCAAAGAAAAAAAGAAAAAGATGAAACATAGAAATTTGTCAAATCAGAAGTTGACTTTTTGTTTTGTCAATATCATTCAATAGCTTCTGGAAGCCTTAATTTGTATATTTTTAAGTTTTTGTATCCCAAGAGAGGCTCTTAACAACAAGAAGATACTAATCTCTTGGTGCATAAAGTTGTTTTAGGAAGGAGTTTAAAAAAATTTTTAGCTGCCAGCTTGCTTCCCATTTCAAATTTAAGGAGGACTGAGAATAAATAATCATCTCTCCGTTATTATTTTCCTATTTAGTTTGAAGGACTTAATTTTTTCCTATACATTTAACTTGATGATTTTTAGTTTTTAGCTTTCTGTTCACTTTCCTTGGATGTTGTATTTTAGTCTCTGGAAGCCTTTCATTAACTCATCAGCTCATATACATCAGTAGAAGATGTCAGACTTTATTGCTTGAATTATGGACAACCTTAATAAATCAACTCCTGAGCTTCGTGCCCAGCTGTCTACTGACTTTAAAGAAATTTTCCATGAAGCTGCTCAAGTCATTTTGCAAAATGTAGGGGACATTGTTTCTAAAATCTATCAATGGATTGAGGATTTTGCAAAGGGAAAGGAAGAGATTTATCAAGGAGGAAGCATTCTTCCTGAATGTGAGAAATGTGAAGAAATGCCAGTCATGAAGGAGTTACAACTCGACTTGCAAGAATGGTTTGTTTACTTTGGGGCCTGTTCTGAGAAGGAGATAATGGTTGACTTTTTGGAGGAGGCAGCTGGGTTTCTTGATTTATTTACAAAAAATCTCCTATGTACAATATGGAGACAAATAAATGCTTTGGTTTATTTTGAGGTGGGGTAAGAAATTAAAAATAAATATCTGGATTGATTTTAAGGCTTTATGGTTCTACTTGTTTGTAATGATTTAAAGTTTTTTGCAATTATTTAAAGTTTGCCTTTTAAAATTTAATAGCGGTAAGATTGAAATAACAATATTCATCTTGAGATGGGATAAGAAATTAAGTATAAACATGTGGATTGATTTTAAGATTGTATGATTTTATTTTTTTAGTAATGATTTAAGAAATTAAGAATAAGTATGTAGACTGATCTTAAGGCTGTATGATTCTATTTTTCTGTAATGATTTAAATTTTTTTGCAATGATTTAAAGCTTGCTTTTTAAAGTTTAATAGGGGTAAGATTGAAACAATAGTATGTTAAAGTTATTTGGTTAAAGTATTCTATGCAGAATTAAACGCATGGCATTTCTTCCACTGAGTCTGGCCAGAGAGTGGAAAAGTACAAGTTACAAGTGAAAACAATTTACATTGTTTTCTGCAGTGAAAGTTTGGTTCTCAAAACATTTGAGACGTAATCGGCAGATGTCCCTCTAGCTAGACATAATAAACCCTCTAATCACGATTGTTCTCAAGAGAACTGTAGCCCGAGGAAAGGCCAATACACAACACTGCCATCGTGTGACGCCTTATAGTAAGTACAATTACTACCCATGTAGTAAGATGTAGTGAGATGCCCATGTTTGAACCAATCAAATCTGTGCTATGAACCATGGGTATTCCTTCATACTTATGTTCTCACTTATGTTCTTTATATATATGTCTTCTGTTCTTTATGTAGACTGCTATCTACATGTACTTGTATCTGAACTGTAACCATGCCTGGTCTTTGCACAGACCATGATGTTTTTCTTTCCTCACTTCTGGTGATGGAACTTTGCTTATGCTTTGATTTTACCTTTTTGCAATAATGCACTATACATCCATTATTGCCTTATGCTATCAATAAAGATATTGTTAGCCTTACAACACGTTTTGTTTGGATTACTTCAAGCCTGAAACCCCAAATAGTTAACCATCACCTAACAGGTTATGGGCCCAGAGAGAATTTTGCGTTTTCTTTGCTGCGCTGGATCTAGCTGTAACAACGGGGTTTGTTTTTAAGGCTGCATTTTGAAGTAAACGTGTTTTCTTTGAGTGGTCAGCATGGCTGCTGCTGCAGGGCTAACCAGTCTGCCCTTTGAGCGTTTGAATGGCACAAACTATCAGACCTGGTGTGTGAAGATCAAGTCTTTCTTCCTAAAAGAAGGTTTGTGGAAGTATGTGAGAGATGCACCTCCAGCTGGTGTTATTACTGATGAAGTGCAGTTGTGTTTGGATCGTGCTTATGGCAACTTGATTCTGGGACTGGAATCATCACAGCTACTGCATATCAGTAATTTGGAGACTGCACATGCCTGTTGGGAAGCTCTTAAAGCCCTTTATTCCAAGCAAACCTCTGCTGCCATTGTTGGTCTATCATGTCAGCTTTACAACTTGAAGCTGCAGCCCGGTGGAAACGTGATGACCCACCTCCATAAAATCAAGACTTTGTTTCTTGAACTTGAGGACCGGGATGTTGTGATCCCTGATACCCAGAGAGCTTGTATCATCCTGTCAAGCTTGGACAAGAGCTTTGACATGCTCATCGAGGCAACTCAGACGTTGAGGCCCCAAGACCTAACTGTGGATTATCTTACAAATCGGCTGCAAGAAATCCAGCAAGCTCGTGATTTGGAGAAGATGCAGAGTAAGTCATCTGTTGCTGTTCCTGAGGCTTCAGCTCAGCGTTTTCCAGTTGGAACAGAGGCTGCGTGTGCTGTGAGGAGATGTTTCCGGTGCAACTCGACCCAACACTTCATGAGAGACTGTCCCCAGCCACCTCGCCCAGCCGGTGGAGCCAGTGGAAAGAGGTTCGTGCGAAAGAAGGGGAAACAAGCGCCTAGACAACGTACCCAGGTGTCTGCTTTGCTCACGGCTGTGAGTAGACGTTCCCCAGAGACTTGGCTTTTGGACTCAGCCTGTAGCCAAATCATTGTCAACAATGAACAGTTGTTGTTATCGAAAAGCAAGCCTAAAGTCCAACAGGTTGCTCTGGCTGATGGATCTATGGCTGATGTGTCCTTTCAGGGTGAAGTATACATTCCTTGTTTGGGGATAAATGTGCAAAATGTGTTGTGTGTACCTACACTTGACTTTTCCCTCCTTAGCGTTCCAGCCCTGGTAAAGTCTGGTTATACTGTTGTGTTCAAGGGTACTGGATGTTCTATTGAAAAAGATGGGATAGAATGTGCTAGGGGGAGGTTAGTGAATCAATTGTATGAAATGCTTCCTAAGCAGGGGATTGTGTCAGGAAATTGTATTTCCAATGTTCCCCCACATAACAAATGCATTCACTATTATCACAGAGTTCTGGGACATCCCGGGTGGGGAAGTTTGTCCCAACTGGCCAAGGTGTATCCTGAGTTAGGATCCAAAAAGTGTGATGACTTTCTTGATTGTACTGTGTGCAAACAATCTAAAATTAAGGCTGCTCCTGTTGCTAGAAAAAGTGACCGGGTGTCAACTAGGCCTTTTCAGTTGGTTCATGGAGACTTAGCCGGCCCCAATGCTCCTAGTGAAGGGGGGGCGCGTTTCATGTTCCTTTTGGTGGATGACCATACTCGCTATACGTTTTGTTATTTGCTCAAATCTAAAGCGGAGGCTTTTGCTCGCTTTAAGGAGTTTGTTGCAATGGTGGAGAGAAACTATGGCTATCATGTAGGTCAATTTCAATCGGATTGTGGAGGAGAGTTTCTAGGCCATGAGTTTCAGAATTGGCTTCGTAGAAAAGGAATCTCCCATAGACTTGCCAATGTTGGTGTTCCTGCTGATAATGGAATAGCTGAAAGGAAGATTGGTGTTGTTAATACCATTAGAAATAGCCTGATGTTAGATGCCCAGGTGCCAGCCCGTTTTTGGGGTGAGGCTACCATGACTGCAGTGTATCTGACTAACAGGGTGTGGAATTCAGCTGTGAATGAAGTTCCTTACTTCCTTTTGTTTGGCAAGCGCCCTTCGCTGAAGCATCTGCGTGTTTTTGGAACATTTGCATATGTGCATATTCCTAAGTCTCAGCGAAGGAAGAACCAGCCAAAAGCACAACGCTTAAGGTTTGTTGGTTATTCATCTAGATCTAAGGGTTACCGTTTTTCTGCAGGCTATGGTCGTGTGGTAGTCTCCAGAAGTGCTAATTTTGAGCACCCTACTGGTTGGGATAGATTGAATGCTAGTTCAGAGGTATTGTTGCAATCTAGTGTACAGCCAACTGTCCATGCTCCTGTGGCTGGACAACAACCAGTTCAGCTGCCTTCTGGTTCCCAGTCTCCTAGTGTGGTGAGAGGATCCCCTCAGGTGAAGGAAGAGGAAATTTCACCTGAGCAAGTTCAGGATCTGAAGGGGGAATCAGGTAGTGAAAAGGCAGAGGACAGTGATGAGGAAGAGGCAGTGGTAATTCCTCGTAGGTCTGCACGCTCCACAAAGGGTGTGAAGCCTGACAGATTTGTGATTCAGCAGGTGAGAGTGTGTCAGATTACCTGTGAACCTCAGTCTTTCCAGGAGATGTTGCTTCTGCCTGTTGAAGAGCAAGAGAAGTGGAACACAGCGATGGATAAGGAGTTTGAGGCATTAGTGAGTCAAAAGGTGTTTGAGGTCACTGATTTGCCCCCATCCCAGAAAGCTGTTGGTTCCAGATGGGTTTTCAGAAAGAAGCTTCTTCCTGATAATACAGTGCAGTACAAAGCCAGGCTTGTTGCTCAGGGATTTGCACAGGAGAGGTTTTTGAACTATGATCTCACATATGCACCCACAGCTAGACCAGAGTCTTTACGTATGGTACTTTCTCTGGCTGCACAGCGTGGACTTGTTGTCCATCATTTTGATGTTGACACAGCATATTTGAATGCAGAGCTCCCTGAAACTGTGTACACGAAGCAGGCTCCTGGCTATGCTTGTGACAATTCTCAGAAGGTGTACAGACTGCGCAAGGCGCTGTACGGATTGAAGCAGGCCGGACGTTGTTGGCATCAATGTTTAGATAAGGCTTTGTTAGAGCTAAAGTTTAAGAAGTCTGTTGCTGATCCTTGTGTGTATATAAGAGGTTCTGGAAGTGATTACACAGTGTTGCTAACGTATGTTGATGATTTTTGCCTAGCAACTGGTTCTTTGCACCTTGTACAAGAGTTTGCAACACAATTGAGACAGTACTTCCAATTGAAAGACCTAGGTGAGCTGAAATACTATCTAGGTGTTGAAGTCACTAGAACTCAGAGTGGTGAGTTCTATCTGAGTCAGAAGAGAAAAATTGACCAATTGTTGAGTCAACTTGAAATGTCAAATGCAAAACCAACCAAAACACCAATGACTCTTGATTTCCTAAAGGGTGATGCATGTGAGGAACCTTGTCCTCAACCTACATTGTATCACTCAGCTGTAGGAAGTTTGCTACACTTAACACAATGGACACGCCCTGACTTAGCTTACTCAGTTGGAGTGCTTAGTCGTAAGGTTGCCAAACCATCCATGCGAGATTGGAAAGGATTAAAGAGGGTCTTACGCTACCTTAAAGGCACAGCTGTTTTTTGCCTTAAAATATCAGCCACTAAGGCTGAAATGCCTGTGATTTATGCTGACAGCTCTTTTGCAGAAGAGGGAGACAGAAAGTCTGTGAGTGGTTTTGTTTGTTTGTTTGCAAATACACCCATTGCCTGGAGAGCAAGAAAACAAAACACAATTGCCGTTTCCACCTGTGAAGCCGAATTTTCGGCTCTCAGTGAGGCAATCAATGAAATGTATTGGTTAAAACAATTGTTTACAGATTTATTTGTAGATATAAGCTCACCAATAACAATGTATGAAGATTCCCAGGCCTGTCTATCTCTAGCTGCTTCGGAAAATGTCAATAATCGCACGAAATACATCCATGTGAAATACCAAAATGTAAGACATGCAATTCAAGAAAAATTTATACAATTAGAGTATTGTCCATCTGAGCTAAACATCGCAGATGTTTTCACGAAAGCACTTTCTCCTACAAAGCATGCAACCATGGTAACCAGATTAGGGCTAGAGCAAATGTGTCTGAAATAAAATCATTTGTGTCTCTGTGTGCTTTTGAAATAACAGTTTTCCCCCACAGCGTTTCAAAAATCCATGCGGAAGGGGTGTTAAAGTTATTTGGTTAAAGTATTCTATGCAGAATTAAACGCATGGCATTTCTTCCACTGAGTCTGGCCAGAGAGTGGAAAAGTACAAGTTACAAGTGAAAACAATTTACATTGTTTTCTGCAGTGAAAGTTTGGTTCTCAAAACATTTGAGACGTAATCGGCAGATGTCCCTCTAGCTAGACATAATAAACCCTCTAATCACGATTGTTCTCAAGAGAACTGTAGCCCGAGGAAAGGCCAATACACAACACTGCCATCGTGTGACGCCTTATAGTAAGTACAATTACTACCCATGTAGTAAGATGTAGTGAGATGCCCATGTTTGAACCAATCAAATGTGTGCTATGAACCACGGGTATTCCTTCATACTTATGTTCTCACTTATGTTCTTTATATATATGTCTTCTGTTCTTTATGTAGACTGCTATCTACATGTACTTGTATCTGAACTGTAACCATGCCTGGTCTTTGCACAGACCATGATCTTTTTCTTTCCTTACTTCTGGTGATGGAACTCTGCTTATGCTTTGATTTTACCTTTTTGCAATAATGCACTATACATCCATTATTGCCTTATGCTATCAATAAAGATATTGTTAGCCTTACAACACGTTTTGTTTGGATTACTTCAAGCCTGAAACCCCAAATAGTTAACCATCACCTAACATAGTATTAAGTATAAAAGTAGATAATTTAAATGTTTTTTAAATGCTTTTATAATCTGATTGTTAATTAAAGTTTGTTCTTTAAGGTTTAATAGGGCTAAGGTTGTAGTATTAAGCACAAAAGTAGATAATTTAAATGTTTTTTTTAAAATGTTTATATAAGTTGATTGTTAACATAGTGGCCAGAAACGTACAGAATAATGATAGGAGGGAAATATTTCATAAATGAGTTCTTATGGGGAGGGGAGTTGATTTGATGGTTTATATATTTGTTTATTTTTTATATATATATAAGAGGAAGAAGCAATTGTTTTTATTGATTTATAAAATGTCTATGGGATGATTTGACGTGATGGAGCGAGCTCCCGCACTAGCCCCAGCTCTTGCCAACCTAGCAATTCGAAAGCATACAAATGCAAGTAGTTTAATAGGTACCACTTTGGTGGGTAGGTAACAGTGTTCCATGTGCGTCATGCCGGCCACATGACCGTGGAAGCATCTTCGGACAACGCTGGCTCTTCGGCTAACAAATGGAGATGAGCACCGGCCCCTAGAGTCAGACACAACTGCTCAAATGTACGGGGGAAACCTTTACTTTACCTATGGGATGATTTATAGAAACAATGTGATTTTGGTTAAATTTAGAGTAAGGGATTAACTATGGAAATTGCTATACATTCTTGTTGTTGAAAGTCGGAAGTCACTTCTTATGTAATCTTTCAAAATTCTTTTTCTTGTACTTTTCACTTTTTTTTGTAGTTTTTTATTTTTCTGTAGTTTTTATCTATGCTCTAAACTTAATAAAATTCTTCATTTAAAAAAAATAGCTTCTGGAAGCCTTTCATTAATAGACCTGAATTATGGACGACCTTAAGGAGACTGTTTCAGAGTTCTGTGCTAAGCTTCCTGCTGACTTCAAACAAATTCTTCATGAAACTACTCAAGTTATTTTGCAAGATGTTCAGGATACTATCTTTAAAATGTATCAATTGGCTAAGGACTTTCTGAAGGGAGAGAAAGAGATTTATCAAGGAGGAGGCATCTTTCCCAATTGTGAGAATCCAGATTGTGAAGAAATGCCAGTTGAAGAACATATGTTGGTCATGAAGGAGTTACAATTCAACTTCCAAGATAATTGCTGGTTTGTCTGTCTCAGGGTTTGTTTTGAGAACGAGATGACTCTGTTATGTGAGATATTTTCTGCTGACTTTTTAATGGGGGCAGTTGGGCTCTTTGTTCTTTTTATAAAAAACGCCCTGTGTATAATATGGAGATTAAATGTTCTGGTTTATTTTGAGGTGGGATAAGAAACTAATAATAAGTATGTGGATTGATTTCAAGGCTGTATGATTCTATTTTTCTGTAATGATTTAAAGTTTGTTTTTTAAGGTTTAATAGGGGCAAGATTGTTACAGCAGTACCAAGCATAAAAGTAGATAAATGTTTTTTAAATGTTTTTATAATTTGATTGTTAATATACTGGCCAGAAAAAGATAGAATAGTGATAGGAGGGAAACATTTTATAAATGGGTTTCTATGGGGGGGGGTTGATTTAGAGGGCTATATATTTATTTTTCTTTATATAAAAGGGGAAGAAGCAATTGCTTTTATTGATTTATATATGCCTATGGGATGATTTATAGAAATAATGTGATCTTGGTTAGATTTAGAGTAAGGGATTAATTATGGAAATTGCTATATATTCTTGTTGAAAGTCGGAAGTCACTTATTATGTAATCTTTAAAATTCTTTTTCTTGTGTTTCTCACTTTTTCTCACTTTTTCTTTTTTTGTAGTTTTTTTTTTGCTTTTTTGTAGTTTTTTATCTTTGCTCTAAACTTAATAAAATTCTTATAAAAAAAAGAAAGCAAACATAATTTCTAGATATAACAGCGGCTCCATGGGGATGATTCCTATGACAGGAATATAGCAATTGAAGGATATACTTTCACAAGAAAGATGAACAATAGAAAAGGAGGATTAACATGGTATGGTTTCACATTGAATGGTTAAAATTCAAGTGAACAAACTTGGTGATACCACAGAAAATGTCTGAGTTAAAATAAGAGGGGAACAACTAAGCCAATAATGCTGTACGTCCTATTGCCTGGCCAACTAGGAGAAGATGAAGCTGATGCCTTCCAAAAGCAAATTACAGTTCTCTTAAAGAGACATGAAGTAGTATTGACGAGAGACTTTAATTATCCCAACATCTGTAGGGAGACAGATTCTGCCAAGCATGGTCCATTTAGGAAATTACTGGTTTCTCCTTCAAAGGGAAGAAGATAATGGGTTCAGATTTCCTTAACTTGGTACTAACCCATAGAGATTATTTCACTGAGGAAATTGAAGTAGCAGGTATATTGAGGAAAGTAATTATGAATGAATGAAAGAAGGAGCTCAAGTTGAGAGGGGGAGCGTTAAGAAAGAACATACATGTAATAGATAGAAAGAGGGACAGATCACCATGGAGAAAACATGCAAGTACTATAGAACTATGGAGAAGTATAAGGAAAGGTAAAGCTCAGAATGAGCTGAGGTTGATAAAGAATGCTAAAACCACAGAAAGTCCTTCTTTATATATAGACAAAACAAAGGGAAGGGAAAATAATTATTACAGCAGCTGTCCGATGAAGGGTGCAAAAAGTGCCCCATCCCTAAAAAAGGGAGGTAACAAAACACGTAACAAAAAGAAAGCCAGAACAGTTCAGTTCCTACTTTGGGTTCAGTCTTGACCAGCAAAAGTGCATGTGTTCCATCAGGCAAATGTGAAGAGCAGGTTGAAGAGGTAGGGTTGGATTTTGAGACTGATAGAAATATATTAGGGAGTATCTGTTTCTAATTAGTTTAAATCTCAAGGTCCAGATCAATCTTATTTTAGGGTACTAAAGCAATTTGCTAATAGTCAGAGCAAACTTTTATGTATTGATTCTGAGAAGTCGTGGAGAACTAGTGAAGTGCCAGATGACTGGGAGAGGGCAAATGTTGTCCCTGTCTTTAAAAGGGGGGGAAGGAAGATGCAGGAATTGATGGAGGAGTCAGCCTAACATTAATAGCCGGGAGGGAAGATTCCAGAGCAGATCTGAAAGCACTTAAACAACAGTGTGATAATTACCAGAAGCTAGCATGGATAGTCATGAACAATTTTTGCCAGATGAACCTTAGCTCATTTTTGATAGGGTAGTTTCCTAAGTAGATTCTGGGAAATTTATTTATTTATTTATTTGTTTGTTTATTTATTTATTTATTTATTTACTCAATGTACCCAGTGACTCTGGGCAGCTTACAGTAGATAAGACATAAATCAATTCAAATAAATAAATAATCTTGGTTTCAGTAAAGCATTTGATAAAGTACCAGTTACTTCCTTATTAGCAAACTAATTGAGTGTGGTCTGCATGCCATGATAATTACATAGATGCATAGCTGGCTCAACAATTGTACTCCAAGTGTGTTCATCAATATTTTTGCATAAACCTAAAGATGAGGTATCAAGTGGAAAAAGGGCTATGGGGTTATCAGAGGATTAGAAGCTAAGTCCTATGAAAAGGGTTTGCAGGAAATAGAAATGTTAATATTAAGAACACAAGATTGAGAGGGAAGATGGTAGCACCCTTCAAATACCTGAAAGAACACCAGACAGAGAAAATGGGGCATATTATGGTTTAATTGTGTACTGCGCCTTTATGAGCCCTGGAAGAGTAAACCAGTGGGAAGGAATGAGATTAAAAAGGGAACGTTCAGGTTGGATGTGCATCGTATTATGCTGTGTGGAAGTTGCTTCTAATAAACATTTCTGTGAACCTTACTTCTGTTTGGAGGATCAGTACATATTGGGCAATGAAAATAAGATTATGGGTTTTCCAATGAACCCAGCTCCTTTTCTTCAAAGGTACATGAGTCTGTAGTTGCATATTCTATTTGGATTCAAATGTTTATTTTTTTTAGATGCAAGAACATGTGGGTTACTCATTATCTGGAGATGAAAGGACATTGTGTATTTTATACCTTGTCTCTTGCAGATGACAATATGAGCCTGCAGTGGAAGCTTTAAATCCTTTTTTTGTGCCAAAGTGAATGTGGTAGCTAATCGTTAGAGTTTTGCCAAAACTGGAGAATCTATACTACAATATATTGCTGCCTTGAGAGATCTGATGAGTCCATGTAAGTTTGGAATAATTGCAGATTAAATTATTAGAGACCAGCTGATTGAGAAAACAACCATGCCTTGAATTCAGGAACTGAATTATGTTACTGGAGACAGAATTTACTCTGAAGAACCGTATATTGCTTGCCATGCAAAGCAGCTGTGGCAGAGGCCTAGAGTATGAGGCCGCATAAAGAGAATGACGTTTAAGCTGTGGGTCATATATAAGGCAGTTACATGGTGAAGTTATTTTATTTTATTTATTTATGTTTCGACTTCTATCACCGCGCCATCTCCCACGAGGGGACTCTGGGCGGTTATATAGGAGTTGTGAAGAAAGAAGAAACTGATTGGTCCAACCAAGGACTTATTTTCACTGTGGATCATTTCAGCATGTAAGGTAAAGGTAAAGGTTCCCCCCGCACATTTGTGCAGTCGTGTCCGACTCTAGGGGCCGGTGCTCATCTCCGTTTGTTAGCCGAAGAGCCAGCGTTGTCCGAAGACGCTTCCACGGTCATGTGGCCGCATGACACGCGCGGAACGCTGTTACCGAAGTGGTACCTATTCATCTACTTGCATTTGCATGCTTTTGAATTGCTAGGTTGGCAAGAGCTGGAGCTAGTGCGGGAGCTCACTCCGCACGCAGGGCTAGGGATTCGAACCTCCGAACTTGCGATCTTCCCGATCGACAAGCCTGGCATCTTAATCGCTGAGCCACCACGCCCCCAGTAAGATCAGGACCAGGTGTTAAATCTAGAAGGGGAGATGAGGAGATGGGTGGAAAACAAAGAAAAAGAATTTAGAAAATACATAGACCTGTGTAGCATGGGCTAAGGGATGGAAATTCAAATATGGTTCATATATAGAACAAACCAAGGGAAGAGTAAATTTATATCTCCCTACAAAATTATTGGCCATTATACTTACAAATTGTTGGATGGGTGGTGTGGAAAGTTTCCTACTTTGCTTCAATAATTGAGGAGGAGAGAGAGATTGCATAGTCCATGTCCAATATCTCTGGATTGGCCTTGGGTTACAAGCTAACTCAAAAGACATTGATAGGAGATGAGCAAAACCATTTATGAGATGAAGCCAAAAGATGGATAATTCAGGTAAGATGTTTACCAGTCTGAATGAAACATATGTTATGTAAAAGTGGTGTTTAATGGGAATTGTTATCGGGGGAAGAAATGTGGTATAGTATGGCTTTAACTGTGTTCTGTGCCTTTAAAGCACTTGGAAGGGTAAGCCAGCAGGGAGGATAGATAAAAATGGGGCAGACTTAGATGTGGGTTGTACTATGCCACATGAAAGTTCCTTCTGGTAAACAGTCCTTAAGCTTGCTACTATTTGGAGGATACAAAAGAAGGTCTAGATCTATTCTCCTTTGTTCAGAATACAGGACATGAAATAAAGGATTCAAGTTACAGGAAAATAGATTCCAAATGAATCTTAGAGGAAAAAAAAATTCTGGCCATAAAATGATGGAAGAATGAACCATTTGTTCAGTGTAAATGCTTTTTGGATATGCTATAAACATGTGAAGCCAAAGTCAAGGGGATAAACAGCAATTAAATTTGTAATGTACAAGAAAATGGGCATCAATACTAAATAATTAAACATCAAACATATTGTTTTTCTCCAAATGTGGTCCATTTTGATAAGATAATGTTTATCACAGCTCATTTTCAGCATGATCCCACTATGGAAACATGGCATTCAAACCAAACCATACTCACGGGAGATGGGCTCTTGCCCTTCACAAGGACATCTTCAAGAACTTCCCATCGTACCATGTTGTTCATTTCTTCTGGGGATGGGAATTGGTTTAACCTCCTCTCTAAGTCTTTCTAGAAAGGAATCAAAACCAAAACATGAAAATCGTCCTTTCGGTCCCATACATTTTGTCCACATCATTCCTTCTTCATTAGAAACCTTGGAAGCTCAGGGAGTTACTTCAGACAACAGCATCAAATTAGGAGGCAAATCATCCATCAGTTAGATAAGGGCATGCTGCCCCAGGGCTCACTGTCCTTTTCCTTCCCCATTCCTGGTTCATTTTGTGTTAGGTCTATTTAAGAGGCTGTCAGCAGGGGACACCATCACAGGCATCCACAGAAAGATGGTGATGTCATGACTCAAATGATGCAACTTATATACTTTTGTCAATCGTAATAATGGAGGTGATGCAAATTACAGAATGGTATCATTTGCACAATGATGAATGAATGACAGCCTTCCCCAGTTGGGGCCTGCCAATGGGCTGAGACTTGGCCAAAATCTGGCTATGTAGCAATTCTGAGAGCTGTAACCCAGTGAACCTGGTGATCACAAATGAGACAGACTTTTCCATGGCATTAACTTGCAGCTGAAGCTTTGGAGGGTGTAGTCTGAGTGCATCTGCGTGGAAGCTTCCTATAAAGTGAACCTGATAATGCAAGAGAAAACTGGGAGTGCCCATATAAACCAATTTTGGTGCCAGTAAGAAGCAGAATTCCTTGGCAATGCCAAAATGGCAGCCCAGTGCCAAGCTTGCACAGTAAACAGGCTTCAGACCAGAATGAAGTTAACATACAGCAACTGTGGCAACTGGATGAACTGCTTCAGATACTTCTGATTCCACACAACCACCAGGCAGTGCCCACAGCAACTATTGACAAGGGAAGGGATGTTTGAGCTGGCACAAAAATTACTTTTCTGTGAAGGCGGAAGGCAAGAACATACCAAATCATGATCCAAACTGATCTGATCGCTCAAGCAAGTCTTTAAACGATCATCAAACCCATTGGGATCTAGCTGCAAAATGAAAGAAAAGTTTGGGTTACCCATCTTTATTCAGACATAAGGTGTGAATATGAGTAAGTTCTAAACGTGTCACAAAGGTATGCTAAAGATGAGCCTGTTTGCCCACACCTGGGGAAAATCAAGCAAAACAAAAAAAAAGTGAATGCCCAGTTCAAGGTAAATGTATTGCTCTGGGGGCCATTTTTCCTCCTGTAAGTCCGGGCGGAAAAGAGTAAACATCTCGTATCCTGGAGCGCATAGAAACAAAAGCAAGCACCAGGGAGATTAATTGGTCTCAAGGAACAGCCCTTGAGTACAGTACATTTAATGTTACTCAAAAATATTAAGAACTACCAATATGAATATATCAGGGTTGCATCTTGGATCATCAAGATCAGGGGTCCTCAACCTTAGCAACTTGAAGATGTGTGGACTTCAGCTCCCAGAATTCCCCAGCCAGCAACGCTGGCTAGGGAATTCTGGGAGGTGAAGTCCACACATCTTCAAGTTGCTAAGGTTGGGGACCCCTGATCAAGATAACTTCTTTCCATACTGACGGGCTTATACAGTACTTAAGGCTATAAGCAAAAGTGCATGTCCTACAAAAAAGAAACTGAAAAAACATACTAGACACAAAGATGGTTTTCCTCAAATGTGTCGTTGCCCCAAACAAATATAAAATCAACAAAAATTATAAAAGGGATATGTGGGTGAGTGGGTTGCTAAGCCTTACCTTTCAGGTCATGATCTCCCTGCTATCTTTCCCATCTACTAGAGCCATATAAGTTTTTTCATGAACTTTGCTATGCAGTGCACAATTTTTCATCCAGAAACAGCCAATAGGAGAATCTCAATCTGGACTAGGACCCTGGTGATGGGAGTGGAGAGTTTTACCTAGTGCTGGGTTCTCCATAGTGGTCAGTATTAACCCCCAAGGGTCAATGGGACTATCTTAGGGGCCGATATTATTAACAATGTGAAATCACAGCTGCCAGTTCTTTAGCTGGTGTTGGCCTTCATTCGCATCGAGTTCTTCCCAAGAACCTAAGATTTCATAATTTATCGGGTGGATGTGCGGATCCAAGCAGTGTGGCCTTTTGTAATTGACAGATGGAAATTTTTTCAATGTGCAGATTATCTAAGTGCCATCCGAGGCTTTTTGGTATGGCACCCAGTGTGCCGATAACCACTGGGACCCCCAACTGCCGGTTTATGCCATAATCATTCAACTTCAATTTTCAGATCTTGATACTTTGTGATCTTCTCCTATTCTTTGTCTTCTATTCCACCATCCCCTGGTATTGCCACATCAATTATCCACACTTTCTTCTTTTCAACAACAGTTAAATCTGGTGTGTTAGGCGCCAAGACTTTATCAGTTTGTATTCGGAAATCCCACAATATAACTTGCTCATTTTCGACTACTTTTTCAACTATATGTCCCCACCAATTTTTCATTACTGGCAAATGATAATTTTTACAGATGTTCCAGTGAATCATTTTGGTGACTGTGTTATGTCATTGTTTATAGTCAGTTTGTGTGATCTTCTTGCATAAGCTGAGTATATGATCTACTGTTGTTGTTGTTATTATTATTATTATTATTATTATTCGTAGTACTATTAGTTAAAGTACTATTCATTAAATTATTTTAATAAAATAAATGTTTGAGAGTCAATGAACAACCTGAAACGTCATGAAAGGGTTGATGAGCTGAAGAGTTTGGGGACCCCTGACCTACAGTAGTTCTACTATTGCAGTACTGATCCAATAACCTCTTTCCAATGTTCAGGTGGAGTGGGGGAGCTCTGATTAACTCTAGTGGGAACTTTCACTCCCCAAATGTACTGCTTAGGAACCTGATCAACTCAGGACTGTTGCAGGAGACAAACAGTTTATATAGCACACTGCTTTTGCCCAAAATCTCAGTCAAGAGCATGTATACCCACCCTGGTCATTTCTGGAAAAATCATGAACTTAGTTGTGTATTTCTTTGTATAGTTTAGTTCCTCGGATGCCAGGCCCACAAAACAATACACTGGGAAAGCATTTGAATTGCTGCTCTGCCAGGATTTGTAAACCTCTACCTTTTGTTGAAAAGTTCCTCATACATGTACTGTATGTATGTATGTATGTATGTGGGTCTCCATTTGGAAGTGAGCACAGACAGTACCTAGTCAGGCTGCCAAACTGGGTAAAATCTAGGAAAGAAAGAAGAAAACAACCAGGTCTTGAACACATGCAGCCAACTAACTCCCTCAGGTTTTATTCCAAAAGAACGGAATAAAAGCTGCTCACCACAGCTAAGTGTTGCTTGATGTTTTGTACTTCATCCTCCAGGTTGCTTGTGGCTGATTTCATGTTGCTCGTCTCATCCACTAAATCTTGTAAGAGGGACATGGCCTACCACAGGGAGAGAGTGAGAAAGTGAAAGTGTGAATTTATGTGCTCCTCTAAACAGTAGTTTAAGGGTGATCTCCAGTTTAGCCCTTGCCTTCCTCATGTTTCGGAGGTCTGAAACCAAACAAACATACCATGGGAAATCCATGCTTAAATCTCACAAACTAACTTTATTTCAAAGCAGTTGGCAGGGGGCTGTACTGGAAGAATGTTTTTTCCCCTGAGCTAAGCTGCAGCAAAAGAAGGAAAGGAAGTCAGGAAAATGCAGATTTTTCCTTCAGAAAAAAAGAGTGCGTCCTCAAGAGGAATCTAGGTCTCTGTATTGATAATTCTTTGGAAATTATTGTGGGGTTACTGAAGGGATCAGAAAGTATTCCACCAAATGTTAGTTTTGAAGGAGAGGCCCAAGCATCCCCTCCAGAATCAAAATCACCCCTAACCAAATAAGCAGAGAGAATATTCACAGCAGCAATATATTCAAATTCCCAGAGTTTCTTCTTCGCTGCCAATCAAAAGGGAATAAAGACCAATAGCATTGGACCTTCAGGGGGAGGAGCATGTGACAGCCGATTGCTGGAACAGGCGGGGGGGGGGAGCACAAAAAAGCCGCTGACAGTTGAGAACCGGCAAAGTTCACTGGAGAAGAACACATCCATCCAATGTCATCTTCAAATACATCTTCCATGTCATCTTCAAATAGCAACATGGCACATCCTTTTTTTAAACATTAAGGAATTTGTGAGGGGAAAAAAGATGCTTTGAGAAATCAATGTACAGTAGTTAAAATAAAAATAAAAGACCCCACAGAATGTTTGTTTAAAAAAACATTCCTACCCCATTTTCATATATTTCATTGTATCAAAGCACCACAATCAGCTCACGCTGGACCTGCAACTGAGGCATGAGTTGCCCCCACTGCTAGTACTGCTGCTTCCCAAACCCACATGTCCTCTCCCTGACGGCCATCAATGCCTGGCTCTGCCCTTCCCTCATCATAATAAGATAACAGAGCACTTCCGGGTGCTGAAGACGCCGGTGCGTTGAACCGAGCGCTCCTGGCTCGGCTCAGCTGTTTGCCTGTTTGCAGCAGTTTTTAAAGAAATAAAACTGCTGAAACCTCCCCTTTGAAGAGAAGGGGATCAGAAGATAAACCACAAGGGTCGCTGGGATCGTCGCTCTTTCCCAATTCCCGTTTTTCCACCACGGGAAAAAGGAAATTGAAGCGACGAAAGCGACTGGAAGGACCATCGTTATTGCTCTACAGGAAACAGCGAAATCTTTTCAGATGAGTAGCACCTAAATTCAGCACTTTTAGTCACTGTTTTATATTTGTGTTTATTTTAACTTTACATATTATCTGCTAAGATCCTTCTATGGACATGACCGATGCTGCTGGTGATTGTGTAACTTTCTTGCTAAAGACGACTTGAGAAACGGTGGGAGCTTAAAGAACAATGACTTTACTTGGAAGTTAAATGGAGTGACATTGACTATTAACGAATGGCTTATCTACTGAAGTGGGGCTAATCTATTTTCCTCTCTGGATTTTGAATTCAAATGGGTTAATGTCTGCCTTTTATCTTATTTCATTGCATTTCTGCTTTTCATCTTGAAATGGTATTTTTTTTTCCTTCTTTTTTCTGTAATGCGCTTGGAAATTATTTGGATTATAATGGGTATTTTTGGAATATTTTTGTTTTAAACAGTTTTGGGAATTTTCTTATTATTTGGGATTTTAGTGGACTTCCTTGTTGCTTTTTGTCTTGGAGAGTGAAGACATTTGGAGTTGGGGCTTTTTCCTATTCCCCCCCCCCTTCTCTTTTTTTTTTCCTTTCTCTCTCCTCTTTGGGACTTGTGATTATAAGCTTGCCTGAGAACTGGATTGTTATTACATTTTCAAGGATATTTTGACTACAGCTAAAGGACTTACCCGTTGTACTTTTATCTTTTATTTTTCTTTTATGTGAGAATTGTTGATTTTACCAAAGTACATTTTGCCCTTTTTTTTATGCAATATCTATTAAGAAAAAGCAGTATTACTTTTATTTTTTAATTTTTTATTGTATTTGGATTTTTTTTTCTCCTCTCTTCCCTCCTTTTTTCTTTTGAATCCCTAATAATTTTTTATCCCTCCTTTTCCCTTTTTTTATTGTTTATAGTGGTTCTCCTTTGTCTTTTGTTATTTTTCTTTTCTCTTTACAGGAATAATATATACAACCTGGTTACTGCGGTTGCAAGAGTGAAGAGGGATAGATATAAGGAAATGGAGTCCATGGCTGCACCTTCAGAAGTACCAACATCAGATATGGGAAAAACATTGGATGCGATTACAGCACTGATTCCAAAAATAGATGATTTAACTACTGCCTTGGAGGAAAAGATGGATATTTTAAATGTTACCTGGATGGATGACTTAATTACTTCTTTTGATATAAAAATAGATAAAAAGATGGACAATATTTTAGATCAACAAGTAGAAGTGAAAATGGAAGTGATGAAGGAAGACTCAGAAAAAGAATTTAGAAATGAAATACAGACTGTCAAAGAAATTGCAAATATTCTTCCAGGGGATTTTAAAGAGACACAAGGCCAGGTTAAGAAATTGGAGATTAAATCAGATTCTATTACTATGGAATATAATTTAGATGCTATTGTATTACCAGAAATGAGAGAAGAAGAATGTATTTTGAGTTTGATAGGAGCTCTGGAAAAATTAGATGAGAATATGAGAAAATATATAGTTGATACTTTAGTTCAACATTTAGAGACAGAAGAAGAAGACATGGACTCTGAGATAGATAAAATTTTTAGAGTTGAATCACGTTACGTTAGAGATAAGAAACTGTCAAGATATTTTGTGAGAAAAGTTATAAAAGAACAAAATCTGAAGAAATATTATAGCGAGAGATCAAAAATAGTAGGGTTGGGTATAACTTAAAAGAATTAAATCAGAATTTTTTTTCTTTCTTTTTGTTTGGAATCTGGGTTGTATAAATAGAAAAATCCTTTTCTTTTTATTTCTATATGCATAGTATAATAGTATAGTTGGGTATATCTATATATGTATAGTTTTGGGAAAATTAAAGTGTACCAACAATACAGGAATGGATGTTGAAACTACTAGAAATGGCAGAAAATGACAAATTGATTTGCCTACTAAAAGAAAATTTTAATTATTATTCTTTAATGAGTGGAAATCTTTGATGGACTATTTGCAAAAAGCAGGAGGAGTAAAGCTAAATATGGAGTTTTTGTTGATTAGATTATAGATAAATAGTACATAATAGACAAGGAAAAATATATGAATGTTATATGAATAGCCAGCATGTTAAAACAAACTATCTATTTTATTCTTATGACCATAGATGGATCGGAGGTCATCTAATTTCTGTGTATGTCTTTTTCTTTATTCTTTTTTTCTTTTTCTTTACTGCACTTTTCTTTTTCTTTTCTTTTAATTTGTATTTCTTTTTCCGTTTCATCTTTATCTTTTAGCTTTGTATACCTAAAAACCTAATAAAACTTAATAAAAAAATAATAATAAGATAACAGATTTGATGCAACAAACTCCACTTTAAAAATCTGTTTAAAAAAATCTAACCCATGCTGAGATGCCCATGCCAGTCTACCTTTATTAGCTGTTTTTCAGAGGCAATTTTATTTTTTACCTGTGGTGGAAGAAATTTAGGTACAGAAAGACACAACTGCTTCTGAAGAAGAGTTAATGCTCAAAATGCTAGCAAGAAACACTCAGATTAATGGGACACGGTGGCTCAACAAATGGGACACGGTGGCTCAACAGGTTAAACTGCTGAGCTGTAGGCTGCAGATCAGAAGGTCTGCAGTTCGAACCCCGTGCAATGAGGTGAGCTCTAGTTGCTAGTCCCAGCTCCTATCAACCCAACAGTTCGAAAGCTTTGCAAGTAGATAAATGGGTACCACCTTAAGTGGGCTAATTTGCTGGCGTCCTGTCGGGAAGTCAGCACCACCGGAGGAAAGAATCGGAGGAAGATCGAATGGCGGCGGTGACGACGGACCCGGATGCAACAGCTACAGGATGTCAGCAGCCGGCTCAAGGCATCCTGGGAACTGTAGTCCAGAGCCTGGAAGAGTCGGTTCCCTTACCCCCTCCCCTCACGCGCGGTGAAAATGGTGATTTGTAAAAATTGTATAATTAATGTATATATATGCTTGTAAGCCGCCTAGAGTCCTCCATTAGGGAGGGGATAGGCGGGGTATAAATACCACAATAAATAATAAATAAATAAATAAAATCCTAGCCCAATGCTTAGTGGCTGCATTCACACTGTGCTATTCCAGGGCTTGTTTTAACCTTGGTTTATTAAAGATACAACCACTGGCTAATTTGCACAGCCATAAATCATGCTTTAAAAACCACCAAGGCTGGGTTCATACAACACACCTTAAGCCAAACACAACACAGGACAGTTTAATACAGTGTTTCTCAACCTTGGCAACTTTAAGATGTGTGGACTTCAACTCCCAGAATTTCCCAGCCACCACGGCTGGCTGGGGAATTCTGGAAGTTGAAGTCCACACATCTTAAAGTTGTCAAGGTTGAGAAACACTGGTTTAATGTGATGTGTGAACCCAGCTCCTCCTCCTCTCTCTTCTTTGGCTAAACGGCACTTTATTGCCAGTGCTTGCCATGATCCACATCTCATCAGGGTTCCAACAACTGTTTCTTGGACTTTTTTGGTTGTTGCTGTTTCTACCCATCCAACCAATGAGAGAAGTAAGCGGGGGGGGGAATGCCTCGCCCTCGTTATCTTGGAGAAAGACTGGGCAGCAGCGACCATAGACCTTTGGAACTAGGACTATTGCAGTTCTGCAAATAGTTATTATCCCCGCTGGAGGAAAAACAAATACAGATATTCATATTCTTTCCCATCCCAGAAGAAATGATAACTCTTAGGACTCAGGACAGAGACTGTAGAATGGATATCTTAGTACAACTAGGAGATGGATACAGTACCAGCAATGGAAAACTCTGGGGTTAGAATCACATTTTTAGAAGTATTTCTGGAATGTCAAGAACCATAGATATTGACTATAAATTGCTGTTTTTTGCAAAGGTGGTCTTGTGTGTGTGTGTGTGTGTTTATAAATTAAATACTAAAGATACAAGATTTTCTTCAAGAAGCCACCTTGTCTTTTGATATACTCAAGTTTAACCCTTTCAAGAAATTACGCATTTCAAGAGTATTTGCTATGGATTCGTTTTTTTACCTCCCATAATAGATGCAGAAGTGCTACTAACAATATGTTACTTTGGAAAGTGAAGGGATTTACTCTGTTGGTATCCCTACTTCATACCCAGGTCCATTTACTTGTTTACAACGGGAGAGCCACCTAGCGATACGTAAATGCTTCCAAAGAGTAATTGCATGTAGTTTGAAACATGTAGGAGGAGGAGAACAGAGAGAGAAATATCACCCCTTTCTCTCCCTAAATAGTGTCCCTACACCACTGGAAAAACAAGATGATTTGAGGAAAAGGTGGTTGCAGCCATAACATCATACAGTACAATGGCATAGAGAGAGTATACCAGTCAAAGCAATGGGATTGCACAGAAGGTTACCTAGTTTTCTTTAGCAACTATGTTTCTCAGATGAGCCACCAAGACATGAACTGAAGTTTCAAATACAAAATGTTTCATCATGCCGGCTAGGAAATTAGAAAATGGTAAGCCAACACATCTGGAGGACTCAAGTTGCAGGTAAGGAATCATGCTTTAGCCTATAGTAGAGATGGGCAACCTGTAACCCATCCAGTTAGACTGCAACTCCCATGATGTCTCAGCACTGGCCATGTGGGCTAGATCTAAAAAGATCTGGAGTTTATCAATACAGATACGGTTACAGATTGCCTATATCCTTGTCTAAAGGAAGTAACCATGTCTCTATCTAGACCTGATGGGGAGCTGGAAGACCAGAAAATTTTGCAAAATAATCAAATCTTCAAGGCACTATTGCTCACTTCAGTGCACTTGTTACCAGGGAGTTTGTTAACAATCCGAGCACCAGGCATTTTATTAAGAAATCAAGTGCAGACATGCCTTCCAAGAGTTTTGCTTGATTCCACTGGACATAACCTTTTGCCACTCATTAATTCAATGCTGACACAGCCAGGTTTTTCACTACCATGACCACCCAATTTGAATTTATGTGACTTTTTTCTATAGCTTTCCCCACAACACAGAACTTTTCAATGTACGTACATCCAAAAGCCTTGTGAAGTGGGAACCAAGGTTCAGCCTGCAAGACTACTCAGTTTTTTTGGGAATCAATTCCACTGAACAGAATTTGGATTAAGGATAATGATTTGCTTAAGGTTGTTCTTCTCTGAAGTTCCAAGTAAGGACTTTAACTTGCTTGTGCAACTACACATCAATACAACCAAATTCTTCTTCTGAATTGCATTAATATTTTATTACAGTAGTGTCTTAGGAATATTATACAGAAGATTTCTAATGGGAGGGATGATTCTTACATTCTAGAATGCAACAGGAGATGTTCCTGCACATCAGCAGGTAGGACCAACTAAGAACAAGATGATTTCTATCCGGTTCCATTTCCATATTCAGAAGAACTGGAACTTCTGCACTGCTGATGGGTCAATGTCCTGTATGTACTGTAGGAGGTTAGTTGAGAAAGCAGAAAACAGCTGTATGCTTCTGGAGATAAAAATTAGTAAGGCTATTTAGGAACACTGTGGTTTCTGCAGATTAAAGCCACTGCCACATTCTGCCTAACTATAGGACTAGTCCTGCAAATCTATATTGGGGGTGTCTCCCACTACCACCAATATGCAGTTCTGGGATCTCAGCACCAAAAGAGAGGACTCACTGGAAAAGACCCTGATGCTGGGAAAGACTGAAGGCAAAAAGAGAAGGGGACGGCAGAGGATGAGATGGTTAGATAGCATCACCGATGTAACAAACATGAATTTGAGTAAACTCCGGGAGACAGTGGAGGACAGGAAGGCCTGGCGTGCTATGGTCCATGAGGTCACGAAGAGTCGGACACAACTAAACGACTGAACAACAACAACAAAATCTTCCAAACAGCAAGAGGAGGAGCATCTTCTCTGTCCATCTCACCTGGTTCATCAGGGTATACTGACAGGAGTCTCTAGAACAAATAGAAACTTCTTAAGGATGGAATGCATTGCAACAGCTCCAGCAGTGGCCTGTTGCATGGCTTCTCTCTACGGGGAGCCGTTCTTGGCATACCTTGCAGCTTGGGGTTGAACTATTTTTGGTTCAGCAGCTCTAATCAAGAAAAAGGATGACTAGGGAGGATAGGGGTGAGCACACATTACTGGCATTCTCCCAGGTTTCTACTTGTGTCAGAGTTGTTCTTTAATTCTGGTAGCTCAGTGCCTGCCTAATCCCCTAGATTCTCAGACCTCCGGTAGAACAATCACACTCAGCTAGATATGATTTTAAGTAGTTATGCAAGAAACAACAGTACAATCTGTTTTTGAAAGGTATGAATCCACTTATCATGGTTCTTCCCATACAATTCATATCTTTGAGGAAATGTGTTACCTCAGATAGTTTTTTTGTTTTTTGGTGCCTTCGAGTCAGTGTTGACTCCTGGCGACTGCTTGGACAAGTCCCTGCAGTTTTATTGGCAAGATTTCAGAAGTGGTTTGCCATGGCCTGCTTGCTAGGGCTGAGAGAGAGCGACTGGCCCAAGGTCCCCCAGCTGGCTTTGTGCCTAAGGCAGACTAGAACTCACAGTCTCCCAGTTTCTAGCCTGGTAGCTTAGTCACTATACGAAACTGGCTCTTAAATTAATTCTAACTGTTGAAGTTATGGGTCTATTTCTAAGCATACTTCAATTAATCTAAGTTGCTAAGTTTCGTTTTAAATTAGTTTTTACAAGTGCAATCCAATTGCTAACCTACCCTACTTACCCCACCCTACCCAACTCTAACTCATCCTGTTCCCATGTCCCATTGCCTCCACTTCTAAGGTCATTTGCCATTGTCCTTCTCTGCACACCTTGCTGCATCAGAAGAAGAGCACTATCACCCACACTCCTGGTGTTACACTGTGCAACAAACCTAAATGCCAACTCTCCTCCAGGAATGTTATTACAGGCCATGACGCAAGGACATCTGCAAGATTAAGGTTCTTTTAGCTTGCTCTATGCTATTCATCTGCCAGAGATGCCCTATGAAATACAGTACTCTATCTGTCAGTCCCCATGCAAGAAGGTATCAGTATAAGATGGACATCAGACATGGCAATATTCAAAAGAAAACAAGCTAAAAAAGCACTGGGGAGGTGGGACAGCGCAGCACACTCTAACATGGGCATGCATATGAGGCTGCCCGTATTCCTGTATGTTTGTGTCTTCTAGATCTTTGCTTGTTACAGACATTCTGCAGCAACGCATCTGCCTGATTAGCCAAGTATACTAAAGCTCTCTGCAGAGTTAAATGCACAAAGAGCTAAAGCACTGGAGGACAGAGCTTATATATGTATCCCTATTCCTTCTTCATTTTAGCTCTATTCATATGGAAGTAAATCTGTGTGAGAGGGCTTCTATCACTGACTCAAAATGGCTACTCTTGAGCAAATGACTCTAAAGAGAAATTCAGAGGAAAAGCTGTTGCATGAACATCCATCCAAAGCATCAGTTTTGCTCTCTCTGCTTAAATCAGTATGAAGTGTTGTTGAATTATACTAGATGGGTTGTCACATATAATGTGGTATGTAATCAACAGCAAAAGGTTTCTGAATAGCTATTGAGTGTCAAGAGTGCAGTTGTGACTATATAGCAACCTTAAATCAGCTCAGAAAAGCTAAGCAAGGTTGGACCTGATCAGTACTTGGATGGGAGACCACCAGGAAGTCACAGGGTTGTAGGCTAGACTGGGAAGTTGAAAAAAGATTCTGAAATAAAGCAATGCCGCAATAGTTCCATATTGTTGCCAAGAAAACAATAGGGAGGAGTCTAGGCCAGTGTTCTCAACCTTAGCAACTTTAAGATATGTGGACTTCAACTCACAGAATTCCCCAGCCAGCATGCAAGATGAAGATGTAAGGCCAGCAGTAACTTAATGTCAGTATTGTATGTTTAAACAAGCCAATGTCCCCCAGTTTGTTGCCCCCTCCCACCCAATGTGTGAGGTACAGTTCCAATAATTCTTAGCCAGGATAGCTAATGGCCATATTGAGTGTGGAGGACAGGTGTTATAGTCCAGCATATCTGGAGAGCACTAGGTTAACAATGGTTGGGCTGACCAGATCATATGCAGAGGACAAATGAAATGATGTTTTTTCTTATAAACCAGAAAAAGCTGTAAGTCAAGATCAGAGTTCTTTGCCTACCCCTTTGCAATCTGAATGGGTACCAACAGCCCAACTTTAATTTACCTCTTGTCCTAGAGAAACTGGTAACAAGGAAGCTCGTGCAAAATTCTTCCAAAGAAGGATATAATAAAAACTGGGTAAATGTAATCTTTTTTTTTCCTGATTAGTCAAATAAGCTTGTTCTCCTTTCACTTGATTATCAGTGGTTGGTTACCATAATAGCCTGCCTCTTGGATTCCTCCAAATCAACTTCAAACAATCATAATCATACTCCATCATACAGTCTTTCAAATTTACCCTTCCATGTTTTCTTACTCATCTTTGCAACTGCTACAAAGTTTAGCCATTATTTTTTTAAAATATTTTTTATTGTTGAGATAGTGAAATACAAAAGAAAAAAAGAAGAGAAGATAAAACAAAAGATCAGCTACTGAATATAGATAAAGGCATTATGAAAACACTTTCTAGAAACACATTCTCCCCTTCCCTTCCATCTGTTTCCCCAACCGCCAACCACAATTTGGGTATCTATACTTTACATTGAATGTTGATGTTTGTTGCTGGTTTCTGTTTAGGTCCTAGAAACCGTATTCTACATTTGGGTTGCTGTGGGTCTACATTTGCCTTGCTGTGTAATATGTTGTATATAAGGGAGCCATTCCTGCTTGAATATTCTCCAGTTTTAGTTTCCCAATCTAATATTGTTGGCAAGATTTCTCTTTTCCAATGTTATGCCAAGTTATTGTGTTGTGCCAATATTGTGCCAAGTTTGTTCTTGCAGCTGTCAACATATATCTTAGCAAAAGTCATTATTTTTTTTCATTTGCAAAGAGGGTGCTGGTACAAAGCCTTTAGCCCAGCCAGTGCCTATAAACTCAAACACTTCCCCCAATTTCTTGCCTCACAGCCCAGATTCTTCTCTTTTTACCTCCAGAGGTATGTCATCCACAGGGGATTTTCTTAGTTCACACAGTTTTTGTTTTTTCCCCAATGATTGAAAAACCTCCACCAAGTACAACACCTACCAGAAAACATACCCACTGGCTTTACAAACCAAAATTACTGGTATATTCTTAACTTTAAAAAAAAAAGCTACAGTGTGTATGAAGCAAACATCTACCCCAAGTGGAAGTGATATCAGAAATTTGGGAACTGGGAGGCATGATCTGGTAGCACTACATTTTAAGATAATTTGTTGTGGTCCATTTATCTCATTATACATGCCGATTATGTGATTCTGAAATGTCCCTGTGGAATAGTCACAATGTGCTTTGAAATACAATAAAGCGTACTGGTAAAGAAAAAACTTTTGATTATGTACCCCTTACAATTGAAGCTCCAGTGCAAATTGATAACTATGGTTTTAATTTTTTAAAAAATACATTTTGCCGAGATTCTATATAAAGCTGCATTTTGCTACCACTATAAATTACCTAGACTGAAAGTTCACCTACCTGGTTGATTCCATTGTCATTGGCTTCAATCTTTTTCTGCATCTGCATCATTTGCCACATGTCAGATACAGCTGTGCCGGATCCACTTTTGGCCTTCTCTATCAATTCAGTCCCCGAAGGAAGCTTCTCCAGTCCAGCAATGTGCTTTTCAAACCCTTTGAGCTGTTTCCCCATTCCTTTCAGATTATCCTGCACTCCCTGAGCTTGAGCTTTCACTCCATGGACTTGATCTTGCACTCCATGGACTTGATCTTGCACTCCATGGACTTCAGCTTGTATTCTCTGAATTTGATTTTGCACTCCATGGACTTGATCTTCTACTCCTTTGACATGATCTAATACCCCCTTGACCTGGCTTTCCATCCCTTTAATCTGACCTTTCGTGCCACGGAGATTGGCCTCCATCAGGTTTAGTTTCTTTTCCAAGTCAGCAAGCCGAGCATCTGGTTCTGCTCCCAAAATGCCTTCCTTGTCCTCCTTCTCTTTTGGCAATGCCTCTTGACCCAATAAATCACTAGGTCCTGCCTCAACTGCAGCAGAAAGCAATTCTGGCTTGGTTGGAGAACCTCTGTCCGCCTTCACGTCCGCTTTGATATCTTGAATGTTGAGGTAACCGATGACAGCGTGGAGGAGAGCATGGAGGGCATTGAAATTGATGATGCCGATCTCCGGAGTCCCTATGGAGAGATCCGCCAGTTCATACAATGTGACTTTCACAGACATTTTGGCAACAAATTCTGCGCCAGACAACTGCTTGAAAATTTCTTTGAAAAATAAATAATCTGCTTTTAATGCAACTATATAGATCTGTGCTCATATATTGACTCTCAGAAAATATAACGTTCTGGTTAGGAAAGTAGTTCCATCACTAAAGGTTCTTTTTTCTTCAGAAGGAGGATACTTTTCTGCAGCAGCAGCAGCAGCAGCAAAAAAAAAAGAGTAAGTTCACATCCTAAAAAAGCAATTCTAGGACTATTATTACGATGTCTTTTTCTCTAATATCTCCTGTTCTTTCACTAATGAGATCCGATTTATGGAAGCCTTTTCAAGCTCCCGTTAGTTAAAGCCGGGATAAAATAGGGCGTCTCTCGGCCTCGCTGCGAATGTAATCTTCTCCGCCGTACAATCCAGCCCCCTTCCAGTTCTCACATTCCGTTGCTGGCGTAACAAACCTCCCAGTTCGAGGATTCGCCGCCGCACCTGCCCATGTGCTTTTGTTTACACCATCGCCCGCTGATTGATGCACTTCGGCGTTCCTGGTTGCTAGGCAACGTAGCAAGGTTACGCGTTTCATTTCACGACGTGCTGCGCCGCGAGAAATAGTTCCTTTCGCGCAAAGGCGCCAAGAAGCGTCCCATTCGGAATTTGAAGTGTTAATGCGAGCGGTCCAGCTTCCCCTATCACGGCAGCAGTCGTTTCCGAGAAAAAGATTCAGCCAAGATTAAATGTGGACACACTCACACACAATCAAATACAAATGTAAAGATTTACAGTACAATATATCCAACATATGATCAAAGGGGCTTTATTTTCCCGCCAGAACGGTGTTAAAACACGGTTGATTGATGCTAACCCTAGGTCAACCCAAAGATATTCCATAGCAGGGTTTCTCAACCTTGGCCACTTGAAGATGTGTGGACTTCAACTCCCAGAATTCCCCAGCCGCAATCTGGGTTGAAGTCCACACATCTTCAAGTGGCCAAGGTTGAGAAACCCTGATTTAGTGTGTTGTGTTAATCTAGCAAAATGAAGCTTATTTAACATAGCATAGTTAAACAAACCAACACAGTATATGAACCCAGTTATTGGGTCTCCAAAATACTGTTCGAAACTTGAAAGTTTGCTTTGTAATTTCTCTTGACTTCTGTTCATTGCCATACCTCCCACCCCACCCCACCTCCAGAGAAAGGTATTTGGTGACATACATCTCTTCAGCACATATGCCACGTTCAGGATGATTCCATGCAGCAACTCTCAACATGGCTCAGTAAAGCAATGCTATACAAAAAATGGAGCAGAGGCAGGGAGGTATCAGTGGACAAGAGAGAAATTGAATTGGCTATTTGTGAAATATGTGGTTGGAAATTAGGAAACATGCATAAAGAAGGGAGGGTTAAGACAATGCTAGTTTTTTGTCTCCCTTGAACATTTGAGGGTGAATGAAAAAGTAATATGTGATCAAAAACCAAACTCTGATTTAATGCTTCATTTCTGAACAAGTGGAGACAAACAGAAACCCTTTTTTT
This sequence comes from Charina bottae, assembly GCA_023362775.1. Lineage (NCBI taxonomy): Eukaryota > Metazoa > Chordata > Lepidosauria > Squamata > Charinaidae > Charina > Charina bottae. Next base: position 124,342,808 of record JALMGJ010000002.1, on the reverse strand, counting down.
CCCTTGCTGTGCATCTGGGATTAATCTCTCTCTGTTAGAAATATAGAAAAGGATCTGCTTAAAGATGCCAGTAACTAACATGCAAATAAAAATCTCTTTGGGATTTTTAGCCTGCCTTTATTGTAGTCAACTTAAGGCAGCAAACATTCTTAATATTCCCTCCTCCTATCTTCCCCACAACAACCCTGTGAGGTAGTTAGGGTTGAGAGAAAATGACTGGCCCAAACTCACCCAGTTAACACACTGTCTGGGCTTTTACTCTGTTTTTTAAGAGCAGCCTGCCAAATTTAGCAGGTAAAAATCTCCCTATCATTAATCTTTAAGGTATTATGCTCCCTCACTTGGGGACTCCAATAGATTCACTTCTGAGTAAATATTTATAGGCTCAGACTTGTTTTTCCGGGGGAAAAAACAAGAGAAAACATTGCAGGAATTATCTGTAGCTTGAATCATGTCAACTGGATTTCTATTTTCTTAGTGGAAACGTTTCACTCCTTATCCAAGGAGCTTCTTCAGTCTGAGTAAAGTTAGTAAGGGAATCCTAAATATGTTTCTAGGCTGGCTGTGTGACCTTGCACCTGGGGCTAGGTCATGGTTATTTTGAGATGTTTGTTTCTAAGTCCCTTTATCATCTAAAGGAGGATCGTTAAGATTACCCTGCTGCTGTTGAGCTTGTGAAATGGTCTTAATCTTCCTAGGCACAGAAGACAAAGCAGGAAGGAAGATAGGGGAAAGGTTATGCCTGAGGCCCCCACCTCTATTCAAGGAAGGATTTTCCAAGTTGGCATGAATGGATTCCTTGACCCCTCTCTCAAACCACCTATCTTCTCTGTCTAAAATGTGAACATTAATGTCCTCAAATGAGTGTCCTTTTTCCTTTAGATGAAGATAAACTGCTGACTCTGGTCCTGTGGTGTTACTTCTCCTGTGTTGGGCCATCCTCCTGTACAAAGGTTGTTTGGTTTCTCCAATGTAGAGTTCAGAGCACTCCTCACTGCACTGGATTGCATACACTACATTGCTTTCCTTGTGTTTTGGAGTTTGATCTTTGGGGTGTACAAGCCTCTGTCTCAGTGTGTTGGTGGGTTTGAAATATACAGGTATGTGGTGTTTGCCAAATATCCGTTTTATCTTTTCAGACACGCCAGCCATGTAAGGAATGACCAGGTTCTTCCGTTTCCTCTGAGTCTCAGCCCTATCTGTCGCTGTTTTAGGTCTGGTAGACTTAGATTTAGTGAAGGCCCAATTTGGATATCCACAGGCCTGCAGAGCTGTTCTCAGATGCTGCTTTTCATTCTTTTTGGAATCCATGGAGGTGGGGATGGTTTCTGCTCTGTGTGACAATGTCCTGATGACTCCTAGTTTGTGCTGCAGTGGATGGTGGGAGTCAAACATCAGGTATTGATCTGTGTGTGTGGGTTTCCTGTAGATCCCTATTTCTAGCTTGCCACCGGTCCCAATGAGGACTTCACAGTCTAGGAATGCCAGTCTGTTGTCCTTGGTGTCTTCTCTGGTGAAGCTAATGTTGGCATCTATAGTGTTTATATGGTCCGTGAAGGCCTGTACTTCCTGGGCCTTGATTTTGACCCAGGTGTCATCCACATACCTAAACCAGTGGGTGGGCACCGTTCCCTGGAATGTGTTGAGTGCTTTCTTCTCCACTTCTTCCATGTATAAATTGGCCACAATGGGTGACACAGGAGAACCCATGGCACAGCCGTGTTTTTGTCTGTAAAAGTCACCTCTGTATGTGAAATAAGTGGTGTTAAGACACAGGTCCAGAAGATGGCAGATCTGGTTTGGGTTGAGATGGCTTCTCCTTTCCAGGGTGCTGTCCTCTTCTAGTCTCTTCCTGACAGCGGATAGAGCATGAGTGGTGGGGATGCTGGTGAAAAGGGAGGACACATCAAAGGAGACCATAGTTTCATCTGTATCCAGTTTCAGGATCTTTGCTTTGGAAACAAATTCTTCCGAATTATGGATGTGGTGTTCAGAGTGTCCAACTAGAGGTGCTAGTATGGTAGAGAGGTGTTTGGCAATGTTGTATGTTACCGAATTGATGCTGCTGACTATGGGTCGGAGGGGTGTTCCTTCCTTGTGGATCTTAGGAAGTCCGTAGATGCAGGGGATGGCTTCTCCAGGATACAGACGGTGGTAGGTAATCCTATCGATGGAGCCATCATGTTCCAATTGTTTCAAACTGTCTATTGCCTTTTTCTTGTAATTGTTGGTGGGGTCTCTTTTCAGTTTTTCATATGTATGGTGATCCTCCAAAAGTGAGGTAATTTTATTGTGGTAGTCTGCAGTGTTTAGAACCACTGTACATCTTCCTTTGTCAGCAGGTAAAATGGTGATGGTTTCATCTTTGCTGAGGGCTGTCAGGGCTCTCCTCTCTTGGACGGTAAGGTTGGGGGGAGGAGGTTGAGCACTGGACAGAGCTGCAGATATTTTAAGCCGGAGTTGTTCTGCTTCTTCAAAAGGTAGGTGGTTGTTGTGGATGGCAGATTCTGTGGCTGTAATGAGCTCCACAACCGGAACTTGCTTGGGAGTGATGGCAAAATTAAGACCTTTGGCTAGGACATCTCTCTCTGGTTGGGTAAGTTCTCTGTCTGAGAGATTTTTCACCCACATGTTCTTTTTGTCCTCTGTGGTCCTGTTGTTGTTGTTCCTCCCAGCGGTTTCAGAGGACAAAAAAAAAAAAAAAAAAGAACATTTTTCACCCACATGTTCTTTTTTTTTTTGTCCTCTGAAACCGCTGGGAGGAACAACAACAACAGGACCACAGAGGACAAAAAGAACATGTGGGTGAAAAATCTCTCAGACAGAGAACTTACCCAACCAGAGAGAGATGTCCTAGCCAAAGGTCTTAATTTTGCCATCACTCCCAAGCAAGTTCCGGTTGTGGAGCTCATTACAGCCACAGAATCTGCCATCCACAACAACCACCTACCTTTTGAAGAAGCAGAACAACTCCGGCTTAAAATATCTGCAGCTCTGTCCAGTGCTCAACCTCCTCCCCCCAACCTTACCGTCCAAGAGAGGAGAGCCCTGACAGCCCTCAGCAAAGATGAAACCATCACCATTTTACCTGCTGACAAAGGAAGATGTACAGTGGTTCTAAACACTGCAGACTACCACAATAAAATTACCTCACTTTTGGAGGATCACCATACATATGAAAAACTGAAAAGAGACCCCACCAACAATTACAAGAAAAAGGCAATAGACAGTTTGAAACAATTGGAACATGATGGCTCCATCGATAGGATTACCTACCACCGTCTGTATCCTGGAGAAGCCATCCCCTGCATCTACGGACTTCCTAAGATCCACAAGGAAGGAACACCCCTCCGACCCATAGTCAGCAGCATCAATTCGGTAACATACAACATTGCCAAACACCTCTCTACCATACTAGCACCTCTAGTTGGACACTCTGAACACCACATCCATAATTCGGAAGAATTTGTTTCCAAAGCAAAGATCCTGAAACTGGATACAGATGAAACTATGGTCTCCTTTGATGTGTCCTCCCTTTTCACCAGCATCCCCACCACTCATGCTCTATCCGCTGTCAGGAAGAGACTAGAAGAGGACAGCACCCTGGAAAGGAGAAGCCATCTCAACCCAAACCAGATCTGCCATCTTCTGGACCTGTGTCTTAACACCACTTATTTCACATACAGAGGTGACTTTTACAGACAAAAACACGGCTGTGCCATGGGTTCTCCTGTGTCACCCATTGTGGCCAATTTATACATGGAAGAAGTGGAGAAGAAAGCACTCAACACATTCCAGGGAACGGTGCCCACCCACTGGTTTAGGTATGTGGATGACACCTGGGTCAAAATCAAGGCCCAGGAAGTACAGGCCTTCACGGACCATATAAACACTATAGATGCCAACATTAGCTTCACCAGAGAAGACACCAAGGACAACAGACTGGCATTCCTAGACTGTGAAGTCCTCATTGGGACCGGTGGCAAGCTAGAAATAGGGATCTACAGGAAACCCACACACACAGATCAATACCTGATGTTTGACTCCCACCATCCACTGCAGCACAAACTAGGAGTCATCAGGACATTGTCACACAGAGCAGAAACCATCCCCACCTCCATGGATTCCAAAAAGAATGAAAAGCAGCATCTGAGAACAGCTCTGCAGGCCTGTGGATATCCAAATTGGGCCTTCACTAAATCTAAGTCTACCAGACCTAAAACAGCGACAGATAGGGCTGAGACTCAGAGGAAACGGAAGAACCTGGTCATTCCTTACATGGCTGGCGTGTCTGAAAAGATAAAACGGATATTTGGCAAACACCACATACCTGTATATTTCAAACCCACCAACACACTGAGACAGAGGCTTGTACACCCCAAAGATCAAACTCCAAAACACAAGGAAAGCAATGTAGTGTATGCAATCCAGTGCAGTGAGGAGTGCTCTGAACTCTACATTGGAGAAACCAAACAACCTTTGTACAGGAGGATGGCCCAACACAGGAGAAGTAACACCACAGGACCAGAGTCAGCAGTTTATCTTCATCTAAAGGAAAAAGGACACTCATTTGAGGACATTAATGTTCACATTTTAGACAGAGAAGATAGGTGGTTTGAGAGAGGGGTCAAGGAATCCATTCATGCCAACTTGGAAAATCCTTCCTTGAATAGAGGTGGGGGCCTCAGGCATAACCTTTCCCCTATCTTCCTTCCTGCTTTGTCTTCTGTGCCTAGGAAGATTAAGACCATTTCACAAGCTCAACAGCAGCAGGGTAATCTTAACGATCCTCCTTTAGATGATAAAGGGACTTAGAAACAAACATCTCAAAATAACCATGACCTAGCCCCAGGTGCAAGGTCACACAGCCAGCCTAGAAACATATTTAGGATTCCCTTACTAACTTTACTCAGACTGAAGAAGCTCCTTGGATAAGGAGTGAAACGTTTCCACTAAGAAAATAGAAATCCAGTTGACATGATTCAAGCTACAGACAATTCCACCTGGATGACTGAGAACCTTCATAGACATATTGCAGGAATTATGTATGCATTATATGTTGAATAATGAACAGACACAACACAGAATCAATTTGGAACAACTTTATTTGTTTACTTATATAACTAAATATTCTATAATTGTATACAGTCTGTACCCATGCAGGCTCAGCATCTTGTGGCTGATAAAAAAATATTAGACTTCGTGCAGATTTTCTAACCTATAATTGGATATCCTGGTCATGAGGAAGAGTGGCGACAGACTTCCATACTTCCCATTGAAGCCAGACATATTCTCACACCAGCAACTATCTCAAAGGATAGATACTGTACTTTACCATTTGGCAGATGTATATTAGGATCTACTTCAGTTTTAATAACAGTAATTGTGTTATTACTATGTCATTAATTGTGTTATTATTGTGTCATTGTTGTTTAAGTTGTTATTCATTAGTTTTGTTTTGTTGGTTTTTACTCCTATTTTCGCTGCCTGGAGTCGTGATTGCAAGATGGGTGGCTATACATATTGATGTGGTAAATACATAAATTCATGCTAAATATTTGTATCTTAATGAGAAGGAAGTCCTGCTGAATTCTGAGAGAATTCAGTGGGGTGGTATCTCCCAAACCACAGTACAATGGATGATCAAGAGGATTTCTTTGCCAAATTTGCCACTCCTCCTAAGTGTTCATCAGGGCAGCAGTGTTCCACTTCTAGCCTAATTGCACTGTAGAGGAGCTGAAGTGATTTGCTATATATAGCATGTCAAGGGAACAGGGTGTGCATTTCAAGGGATGCTGCGCAGACAGCCACCGTGATGCTCTTGGAGCTGAGAAGCAGCAGAACCAGAAAGAAACATATAGTCCTGTGTATTTCCAGGAATGATCAATATAGACATCTGTACGGCTTTACTTCTTTCTGAGCCAAGTTGAAGATTTTATGGCCACAGTGGAACCCTTGTGAGAGGCAGTAAAGTACCACAGACGTGTTGGCTTGCACCCCTTAGGGTGGCATTCTAATGTATCTGGAGGGCAGCCATTTGGAAAGGAAAGCTGCTCTTGAGTATCAGGGTACTATGGGGAAACAAACTCTCATTGTTTCCTGTTCATATTCTGCTCCCTTGACACACTCCCCCCACTCCTCTTTTTCTGAGCCCCATACCAGCCAAAGGGAACTTATTTTGACCCTCACTTGGAAGTCACGGATAGGACTTCCACTTAAGGGGAAGCATGGGTAGGACTGAGTTGGAAGCAGTTTGTGACATAATTATCTGGTTCCAGGAAACCAGATAATTTAAGAATTAATTTTCAGACTGATAAAATGCTTAAATCAGCATCAAAACACCAGGAGGAGGACTCCCAGGATGCCTGCAGATGGCAGCACACCACATGAAACAGAGCACAGAGACAGACTCTAAGGCTCTTACCTGATGAAACAAACTCTGAGTCTCCTCTGGTTCACACATTTCACGCTTGCCCTGATAAGGTTGTAGTCAGCATCACAGTCTACGGGGAGCGGGGCACACAACCTGAGGCCCAGGGCTGCCCTGATTCCTTAAAGACCTGGGTATAATCTCCAAAGGACCTCCAAGAGGTACCACCAGCTGAAGATGAAAATTAATTCTTAAATACATGAGGAACAATAAAAGTATCTTTATATAATTTCAGTAACTTTTGTCCTGCCTTACTCCCTAACATGCCACCCAAATTAAAGTGCATCTCTTGTCCTGAGAAAGGTTGCTCACTGTACAGCCATTTCTGTATGAATAAAAACACAGATCCATGTACAACTTTTGTCTGACCAGGCATCCTAGCTATAATCATAGCCCAACAATGCTAGTGACTGTTACAGAATTAGAGAACAAAATGTGTAGGATATTACTGGTTAAAATGAATAACTGAGATTTGCTGGGGTCACACAGGTTACACCTCGCTCCTGCTAAAATAAAATTATCTCAAGATTTCAATGTGGCCCTCTATGATTCAGTATCCAAAGCCTTTTCCCAGAACATAAGCCAGGAGGGGAAACCCTCTTAATAAAGACTGTCCGTATGCCGGGCTGGATGAATCACAAGCCGGAGTTAAGACTGCTGGGAAAAATATCAACCACCTCAGATATGCAGACGATACCACCCTAATGGCAGAAAGTGAAGAGGAACTAAAGAGCCTCTTGATGAGGGTGAAAGAGGAGAGTGCAAAAGCTGGCTTGAAACTCAACATTAAAAAAACCCAGATCATGGCATCTGGTCCCATCACTTCCTGGCAAATAGAAGGGGAAGAAATGGAAGCAGTGACAGATTTTATTTTCTTGGGCTCCAAGATCACCGCAGACGGTGACTGCAGCCATGAAATTAAAAGACGCTTGCTCCTTGGAAGGAAAGCTATGGCAAACCTAGACAGCATATTAAAAAGCAGAGACATCACCATGCCGACAAAGGTCCGTATACTTAAAGCTATGGTTTTTCCAGTAGCAATGTATGGCGGTGAGAGTTGGACCATAAGGAAGGCTGAGCGCCGAAGAATTGATGCTTTCGAACTGTGGTGCTGGAGAAGACTCTTGAGAGTCCCTTGGACTGCAAGGAGGTCAAACCAGTCAATCCTAAAGGAAATCAACCCTGACTGCTCATTGGAAGGACAGATGCTGAAGCTGAAGCTCAAATACTTTGGCCACCTAATGCGAAGAGAGGACTCACTGGAAAAGACCCTGATGCTGGGAAAGACTGAGGGCAAAAGGAGAAGGGGACGGCAGAGGATGAGATGGTTAGATAGCATCACCGATGTAATGAACATGAATTTGAGTAATCTCCGGGAGACAGTGGAGGACAGGAAGGCCTGGCGTACTATGGTCCATGAGGTCACGAAGAGTCGGACACGACTAAACGACTGAACAACAAAGGATTTCCCCACCCTGGTAATTATTTACAGTTATTGATAAAAAGCTCTTTTTCTCACAACAACAGTATAACTGGTTGGAGAGAGATGCACATGCTCTGAACTGAAATACATCATATTTAAGAATTAATTTTCAGACTGATAAAGATTCAAGTAATTATTATGCGGATAGCTGCAGACTTTTCCACACTGAAGATAACTGTTTCCTCTCCAGTACACAGAAAGGTTGAGAAAGTCTCTGAAAGTGTCCCCCCTAGATATATTGATTCTACAATAAACTGAAAATAATTCACTGGCTGGAATTCTTGTGCCACTTATTCCTTCAATAAATCTTGCTAAAGAGAACCGTTGAGAATTCACATTTTTAAACTAGGGAAGTAACCCATGTGCTCTTTGTGGGACTATACTTAAAATCAGCCCCACCCCAGGATTTAGATCATCCTCTGACATCTTCCTTAAATTCACAGTACTTAAAGCCACAACTCCACACTTTTCAGTTAAGTTTCTCTGTTGTAGTTTTGATGACTCTCTATACAAAATTATTCTTTCTTCCTTCTTTCCTTCCAAGGCTGCAAAGTCATCAGCGATATCATCACTCTTCTCACTGTGATCAAATCATTCAGCCTATCCTTCTTATTACTGACCACAAGCAATTCTCCATAAGCTTATTAAAATTGCATTCCCTAGATCAGTGTTTCTCAGTCTGGGCAACTTTAAGAAGATTCTGTTGGCTGGGGAATTTTGGGAGTTGAAGTCCACATAACTTAGTTGCCCAGGTTGAGAAACACTGCCCTAGATGCAACAGACACTGACAAGGCAAGGAGCATTTTCAAGCAGATAGGTACAGTATCTGAGGGAACACAGATGTTAGGCATAAATATAGCCAAGAAGCTTTAATGCATTATCCATGGCTCTTCCAGAATTGCACACATTTTTTTCCTGAGTGTATAAAATTTATTCTTACAATAGCTCCTTGGTTAGATTCTGTGGGTATGTGATGCACAGAGATTTTACAAAAGTTGCCAACTTCTTCCTATGTGCCTGCTAGTATGTTAAGAATAGGTGAGAAATGCTATGGTTCTAAATTAATTTTGCAGATCTGAGAAGAACGTATCTGCAGGTGTGGTCAATATTTCAGTTCTGAATTTATTTTCAAAGGAATAAAATGTGTATTTCATAGTGGGTATCTCATCATAGAAAGATCCAACCCCCCAGATTCTTCTACATGTTTTGAATTCAGTAATGAAACCTAGCCCTTACCGTCTCTGATAAGACTTGGCCAGGAGTCATTAAATTGTTGATTTTTTTCCAATAAGTTCTTCTTATGTTACAATCCTTCTTATACATTGAGCCTGGATCCTTGGACAAGTTTGCTTTGGGTATCAATAGGTTGCAGTATCTTGTACCACACTGTTGTGAGAAGCATGAACTCACCCGATTGCAGCCAGCCTGAGTTTCTGCTCTTGGGTGCAATTCTTCTAGTTTTAAGAATCTAGCAGTCATTTAAAATTTTCAACAATAAGGTGAATAGCATTAATTTTAGAGTTCTACCTAGTTTTGAAATGGAGAGAAAATTTTGCAGTTTTCTAAGAATTCTCCATCTTGCAGAAGTGCATGAGAATACATTATAAGCTTCTTGGACTCCAGGCTTGGCTGCCAGCTCGACCAGTCGGATTTCTCAGAGTGCTGGGAACTGGCTGAATTTTCCTTGCTTGCAGTGGATTGCAGAAGTTGTGGACCACTGAAGTTTTTTTTCCCCTGAAGAAGGGGAGACCAGAAGATTACTCGGGGGGCCATTGGAATTGCCTATCCTTGTTTTTTCTCTGTAGTTTCCACCGCGGAGAAAACAAGGTAAGTGCAAGGGAAATGGCCGAGAAGATATCTTGCTCTCGCAGGGAAAACAAGTCTCTTTGAAGAGACACAAGAGCGTACAGCCGCTTTTAGATCACTTTAGGAAATTATTTTTTTTAGATTAGGAACTTTTTTGATATCTAAGATCTATTTTTTGGACTTTGTTTTAAAATGTTGGCTGGTTTTGTGCTTTCTTTGTTTTGACTGATTCTGGTGGAAGCTTGATGGACTCTATATTTGCAACATAATGAAACGTCTGCATTTTTTTTTACCTTTCTTTTGTATTAGAGGGATTTAAGAGACTCTGTTTGTAATTCTTCGCTTGATAAACTAAATGACTATTCATTTTTTGAGAAACTCTTTGTTTGGATTAAGCAGCTTGCAGCTTGAAGAACGAAAGCTCGTAGTTTGAAGAATAAAAACACAGGGTAACATGTTTTTTTCTTTTCTTCTTTTTCTACATTCTCCCTGGTTGGATTCTGTTTCACTTGGAATATATTTTTTATTTCTCCCTCTATAAACTGTTTAAAATATTATTCTCTCCTGTATTTTGGATTATTGGAACTCTCTTTTTTCTTTTAACTTTAAAAAAAAAAAAAAAAGAAAAACAACGTTTTGCTTAATAGATCCTGCCGGTAGTATTCAATGGATAGATTACATGACTATTGTTTTGACTAGAAGGGTTGTTATTTTAATTTGAAGGACACAGGAAAAATGGCTTTCCAATTAGTACCTCAGGAGTTCAGAAGAGAGATTACTGAGGCTCTTTCAAATATTCAAAGGTCGTTGGAATTGCTGTTCGTAACTCTGCAAAACAGAGAGAAAGAGCAGAGAACGGAAACGGAAACACAAAAGAAAAATGTTTTTGAAGTGCAGGAGAAACAGGAGGGGGGAATTTTGAGTATATTAGTTCAGAAGAACATTCTGAAGGCTATACACTATAATCTTGGTATAGATATGTTGTGGCAGTGGAGACAGAGTGAAAATATGGGTGTACAGTTGGATGGATGTTGTGAAATACGTGGAAAGGGAGAGAAGGTTGCTCTGATATTCTATATGAGATATAGAAAAGAGCAGGCTGTATATTGCGAATTTGCCATAGTGTATTGTGATTTTGGTATAACCTAAACAGAAGATATGAGAAACTGTATGGATATAAAGGCTAATGAAAATATGGACTTGAATTGTTATGAGAAATTGTATGGATATATAAAAAGTGATATTCTAAATGTAAGACGCTAAATACAAATATAAGTTGATATTATAGAATATTGTTTTCCTTAGAGATATATTTATGAGAAGATAATGATATGATGAGATGAGATGGAATTAGAATGATGGTTATTACAGGATGATATATATCAATATGTATTGTATGAATATTATAAGAATTGATATATTAGGTATTAGGTTAAGTGATATGATAGATTATGCATTTAGTTTAAATGGACACTACTACAAGGAATGGAAATTATAGATGGATAATTGAGATATAAGAATTCCTTTTTTATGGAGATATATATATATTAGAATTAAATTATAGAAACATATATGTATGAACATTATAAGAATTGCTAAATTATGTATTAAGTTACATAATATGTTAGGTTATGAGTCATAATATGAATAGAATATATTGTAGTTTATTAGAAGTAAATAAGGCTTTTATTTGTTATACTAATTGGACTTTATTGAAGATATAAATATGTAGTAATGAACATTCAACATTTAACTACTACTTCAAGGAGTGGAAGCCAAAGATGGATTATTGGGAGACAGTAAGAAAGGTGAAACCTATATGAAGATTAGAAGATTGGATTAAAGAAATCAAAAGACATATGACAAAGAAAAATTCCTGTATACTGTATGAAGGACTAACATTTAAAATCAATTATTGTACTTTAAGTTCAAAGATAGATTGGAGGACATCTATTTTCTATATTTTCTTTGCTTATTATTTCTTGACTTCACTTTTTCTTTATCTTTTTCTTATTTTGTATTTCTGCTTCTATTTCTTTTCTCTATTCTAACTTTTATTATGTATTGTAAAACTTAATAAAATTCAATAATAAAAAAAAAAAATACATTATAAGCTTCTTGATATTCCCCCAATGCATTTTGACTTCAGGACTTCATGGATAACACATAGATTCAGAAAATGTGCTCTGCAGGCTAAAAACAATGCCTGAGGATTTTCAGCTTGCATCCTAATTTTCACACTGCTATTTCAGACTTGGGTTATATTTACTGATCAACTTTAGAGAGGAAAGAAATATGTCTATGAAGGTTCTCAGTCATCCAGGTGGAATTGTCTGTAGCTTGAATCATGTCAACTGGATTTCTATTTTCTCAGTGGAAACGTTTCGCTCCTTATCCAAGGAGCTTCTTCAGTCTGAGCAAAGTTAGTAAGGGAATCCTAAATATGTTTCTAGGTAGCTGTGTGACCTTACACCTGGGGCTAGGTCATGGTTATATTGAGATGTTATTTTAAGTCCTTTTATCATCTAAAGGAGGATCGTTAAGATCACCATGCTGCTGTTGAGCTTGTGAAATGGTCTTAATCTTCCTAGGCACAGAAGACAAAGCAGGGAGGAAGATGGGGGAAAGATTGTGCCTGAGGCCCCCACCTCTATTCAAGGAAGGATTTTCCAAGTTGGCATAAATGGATTCCTTGACCCCTCTCTCAAACCACCTATCTTCTCTGTCTAAAATGTGAACATTAATGTCCTTAAATGAGTGTCCTTTTTCCTTTAGATGAAGATAACTGGTAAGCAGTTTATCTTCATCTAAAGGAAAAAGGACACTCATTTAAGGACATTAATGTTCACATTTTAGACAGAGAAGATAGGTGGTTTGAGAGAGGGGTCAAGGAATCCATTTATGCCAACTTGGAAAATCCTTCCTTGAATAGAGGTGGGGGCCTCAGGCACAATCTTTCCCCTATCTTCCTTCCTGCTTTGTCTTCTGTTCCTAGGAAGATTAAGACCATTTCGCAAGCTCAACAACAGCAGGGTAATCTTAACGATCCTCCTTTAGATGATAAAGGGACTTAGAAATAAACATCTCAAAATAACCATGACTTAGCCCCAGGTGCAAGGTCACACAGCCACCCTAGAAACATATTTAAGGATTCCCTTACTAACTTTGCTCAGACTGAAGAAGCTCCTTGGATAAGGAGCGAAACGTTTCCACTGAGAAAATAGAAATCCAGTTGACATGATCCAAGCTACAGAGGAAAGAAATACCATGCCCATTCTAGCTGTAGGACAAAATCCTACAAAGGCAAATTTTGCTCTGCCGGCAATGAGATCAATCAATTCCTCTTTGTCACTCCTCTTCCTCCTGACTTTAAACTCTTTTCAAGGAAGAGCATTTGCAAGATCTTTCTGTTGCAAGTAATAGTCGCTACAATTGGCCTTATGACTCTTCGCCATACTTTTCTTCCAATGTGTTTTCACATCCCATATGGCAGAATCTGGAATTATACAGGGATTGATTTTTGGTCGCATTTCAATAGTAGTAATGTGGGCAGCAAAACAGAACAGATGCCTCTATGGTTTCAAATGTACCAGTTCCTTTTCACGTTCCTCTTATTATTAGGCAGAGTCTTGTAGAAAACAGATACAGGAAATAAATGGTTGGAGGGATCATGAGGAAAACTTGCAGGGTTGGGTTGATGTCCCCTAGAAACATCTGGACCCCAAGAGAGACCCTTATTGGGTGCTGTGGTGAATCTTCAGAAAAGCATATTAAAAAACCAAACTCTTTTCTTGGCTGGTGTTCTGTTGTCTTCAGCAGGCCCCATAAAATCTGATTTATATTAATACTTTTCTGCTGCATTCTCACTTCCTCTGTATTGTCACAAAGCCTTTTATTTTGCTGCAACTTACACCATCATAGCAGTTTCAGTTGTTCCACCTTCTCTTCACCCTCCTCCATCCACTTGATTCAAAGTCTGCTTCCTCCCAATTTACAAGCCCCCTTTGGTCCTCCTAGCTCCAATGTTCCCTGGGACAAAGCTGGGGCAAAGAACAATATGCTTGGTGAATGCAAGGGGCAAGTAGCTTCTGTGGCCCCTTCTCTAGTTGGCCGGAAGATGCAAATTACTGGTTAATCAGTATTAACCATGACAGTCTAAGGGGGTTAAAGCTAAATAGCTGAGAGATTGCCTCTCCCATTAAAAACCTGACGCAACCCCACTTCCGCTGGGGAAATGGCCGACTGAACAGCTGTGCCCACGAGCTCCGCAGGCAGATCTGACAACGCGGCTTTTTTTATGGGCTCAGGCAGGCTTTTCCTGAAGCCCCAGAGCATTTTCGTGGACAGAAAACGCTCGGAATCATCCCATTTGTACTCCAGAATGGCGCCTCACAGCCAGAGGATCGCGAACAGCGTTAGCGATAATCCAGTAAGAGACACCGGGAGGCTAGGACATCACCATTTCCAAACCGCGCTGTAGCCTTAAAGGGACACTAAGTTGAGCCACCCCATTTCTAAATTACCCAATTTATATTTTTTAAGTTTATGTACCCCAAGAATGGCTTTCTACAGCAAGGAGAAGCGATCTCTCTTGGTACTTATCGTTATTTTTCTGGATTAATTTTTAAAAATCTTTCAAAGTTTTGGCTTGTTTCCCCATTTAAATATTGAGGAGGACTGAGAATAAATAAGTGCTTCCCTATTATTTTTGTACTGAATTTGAATAATTTGATTTTTCCTTACACGTTGAATCTGCTGTTTTGAATCATCACTTTTCTGTTGCTACTTTCTCTGGGAAGTTGCCCCTTATCACTTTTACTTTTGTAAACATTGCCGGAAACCTTCTATTACCTCTTACTTTTGCCAGTTAAGTATCTAGGGGGCCCCATAATCTACTGCCTGTAACATGGAAGATTTTAAGTAGACATTCTCAGAGCTTCGTTGTGAGATCAAACAGATTTTCTCTGAGTCCTGTCAAGCTATTATGCAAGATATTGGGGACATTGTAGAAAATATCAGCTTTAAAATGTTTAATCTGGCTGAGGTGGTTGTGGAAAAAGTTGATTCTAGTGGAGATGTTTCTACCGACAGCAAAATTGAAGCTTTTGTTGTGCCAGATGACGACCGGATTCTGGTGCTGAAGGAGTTAAAGGGACAGACCGAATCGCAAATCACAAATGGAATTGTTTTTCTGGTGGAATGTTATGGGAAAGAAGAGACTTTGCTTTGTGGGAGGTTTTCTGCTGAGATGTCTGAGTTTCTAAGGGGGGCAGTTGGGCTGTTTGACTTTTTAATGAAAAATACCTTGTGTGTATTATGGAGATATGTAAATGCTCTGGTATATTTTGAAGTGGGGTAAAAATTTAAGAATGTTTATTTGGACTGCTTTTGAGGCTTGTATGATTCTATTCTTTTTTGATGATTTGGATTAATTGGATTGCTTTTAAGGTTTGCTTGTTTTTATTTCTTAATTATTTGTTAAGATTTATAAGGTATAATAATTGTTTGGTTTTAAGGTTAATAGGGTTAAGATTGTTATAGTATTATTAATTATAAAAGTAGACAATTTATATGTTTTTTTTAGTTTGATTTCTATTATAGTAGACAGAAATGTATAGAATAGTGGTAGGAAGGAAATAATTAAGTAAATGTTGTCTTTGGGGAAGGAAGTTGATTAGGTGGTTTATATATTTCTTTTTCTTTTAAGATAAGGGGAGGGAAAATTGTATTTAGTGATTTTCATAATGTGCTAAGGGAATGATTTATAGAAATAATGTGATTTTGGTTTGATATAGAGTAAGGGTTTGATTATGGAAATTGCTGTATATTCTTGCTGTTAAAAGTCAGAAGTTAACTCTTTATGTAATCTTTAAAATTCTTTTCTTGTTTCACACTTTTTAGTTTTTTTCTTTTTGTAGTTTTTTTCTTTTTTGTAGTTTTTATCTTTGCTTTAAACTTAATAAAAATTTTTTTTTAATAAGAATTTTAAAACTGACGCAAGATGATCTGCAGAAGCCCTTTCAGAAGATAACCCCCATTGCTCACAAGAGCTCGCTATCAGGCACGTGGGAGAGAGCTTTCTCCTCCATCACTCATGGACTCCCCTGGAGAGTTGCTTTAAGCTCCATTCCATACTCTTGGGAAATCTGTAAAAAGGCATCTTTTTGCCAGGCCTTTACTGGTCCTTTTATAATTTATGTTTTAACTAACTTGTTTTCACTTTTTATACTTTGAATTTCCCAACTGTTTGTTGTTTTAAACTGTAAGTTGTCCCCAGTGTTTTTTCTCAATAGTAAGGTAGCAGATAAACCAATTAATCAATGTGACAATCTAAAGAGGAGGATCTCATTTAATATCGTTACATTCAACATTATTTAACTGCACGAACCCAGACCCTGCAGAGTCCATTCAAGATAGATAACTGCATAACCATTTGAATGGAGACCCTAAGGACAGGACATGAAAATAGGTGGGCCATAAGGATTTGGCTCCTCCCTCTCAATTTATACAAATGTCTGACTGACCCTGCCCTACTTGTATGTTCTTCCATTCCAAAACTGAAAAGACAAAGTGCTTGTGTACATATTTATTAGAAGATAATTGAAAGGTTTGAGATTCCTAACAGCAATCATATAAAATTGACAACAGGCTGCAATAATCAGGCTTGATACAATGCTGGACTCATAAGAACTTCTACCAGTCCCCCTCTAGTTTGGAGGACTAATAACTGAACATGTGGACACAGCAGTAGCTTCCATATTACCCACTGCATCATCAGGCTTAAAAAATGTGAAATCATTTCACAGAGGTTAAGCATTACAAGATTATTCTAAGTATAACATCTCCCCTTCATTTATGAAACTACTTTTATAAGCAAAGTGTCATGATGCACCCAAAGGAGACAGAGTACTTCTTCAAACTTCAGATTTAAGTGGAGAAGTGGCACCATAGAACAAGGTGTAAAAGCTAGCATTACATGAAATAGGCCAGTTGAACTGCGTCTGGTTCCACAAAGACAGTGGGCACTGTACTAGATAGAAAATCATTTCATTTTAGAGCTTTTCTGCATGATTTAATTTTTAATTTTGCTTTGCATTGAATACATGCAGCCCACAGACAATGGACGATCTCACTTATTGTGTTGGATCTAAACTGTACTTTAACATACACTTGTTGGCTATGAATTTCTTATGTATGTGTCTCCATATGTTTTCCTTCAAGTTAACTCTTGCATTGTTGAAGCACTGAGTTTTCTGAACTCAGTATCTTGCACTTGGGAAAATGAAGCATAATACTCAGAGTACTATTATATTTGTTGTTTTGGAAAGTTGTTACCAATTATAGTCTCTTTGGTGTTAATTAAAATACAATGGCCCATCTTCTCTTCAAAATGATTAATATTTAATTTTTCATAAGCCCTATGGTTTTGCTCTCTCTCTGAATCTTGGGTCTTATTTTGTATTGTGTTGTCCATAACCAATTCTCCCATGAGCCAGAGTATTTCAGAAAGCAAAATTACAACTTATCTCACCTTCTCCCACAACCTCAGCTTAAGGGAGTTTAATTAGCTACTAATTTAATTAAAGTGCTCCCCCCCTCTTTATATTGATATAAAGTATAGCACAAAAGCAAGACAGGAATGAAGTATGAAGGAGAGAAAATATTTGTACTACTAAAGTCCTAGTTATGAATTTGAATAAAGCTATTTTAAATATCTGATTAAAAAGCCAAGAAACCATTTCCTCATAAAAACTCTAATTATCAGACCACCAGCTAGATTTACAATCCAAACTCTGTCTCAAGCCTTGCCATTGCAGCTCTGGTAACTGTTTAAAATAGGATCTTGCACTCAGTTTTGAGGATAATAAAATTTTAGGAAGGAGATACCAGGAAAGATAAAATCATAAACAGAAGATGTGGTTGCTGTAAGAGATGGAGGTCTCCATTATGGGAGAATTATGACATCTAAAAGCAAGTTCCTTAAAAAGCCATGAACTAACAAAAGAATTGCTTCAAAAGATAACTTAATAAGAGACAGCATCTTCCCATAAATTCAGGGTGATGTAACAGGACAGGCATTCCTTATTTATCTTTATTTAAGACCAAGATAAAAAAAAGTCCCACCAGTTTAAAAGCAAATAGATTTCTCTGCTTAATGAGGACATATTTATACTATCTCACAAAAGATAAATGCCATGCCTGACTTGTTTATGTTACTTTAATCCTAATCAGTCTCTTGCCCTGGATCCTGTGACCTGGACTTCATGGCCCTGCCAATTTGCTTAAAGCAGATAAAAATCCCAAATATTGTTTTAATGCTGCAGTAAAACATTGCATAGATCTTCCATTTTTGCTCTCCAAGAATATATACGGATGGCTTTGATTGTTGTAAAACTGGTAATTAACATGCAGCATAAAACTCCACTTGCTTGAGTTTAGAAGAGAAATCACATTTTGGACTTCACCTACAGCTCAGCCAATGCTAGTAAAGGTAAAGGTTCCCCCCGCACATTTGTGCAGTCGTGTCCGACTCTAGGGGCCGGTCCTCATCTCCGTTTGTTAGCCGAAGAGCCAGCACTGTCCGAAGACGCTTCCACGGTCATGTGGCCGGCATGACGCGCGCGGAACGCTGTTACCTTCCCACCGAAGTGGCACCTATTCATCTACTTGCATTTGCATGCTTTCGAATTGCTAGGTTGGCAAGAGCTGGAGCTAGTGCGGGAGCTCACTCCGCATGCAGGGCTAGGGATTCGAACCTCCGAACTTGCGATCTTCCAATCGGCAAGCCTGGCGTCTTACCCGCTGAGCTACCCCGCCCCTTCAGCCAATGCTATTTACCCTTAAAAAGTACAGAGTTAACATCAGAAATGTTTTTAACTTTGAACCCAAGCCCAACCCATGAAAATCATAGCAATGGATTAATCATGGCTTTTCTCAAACACTCAGCATTTATGATTTATGAGACTATCTCAAAATATTGCTTTTTACCTCAGAAGGCTCTGAGTTTTGACCCAAATAAAAACAAGATGTCCCCATGTCCAGACTTGCATATCTCTGCAGTCAGTATGAGACCAAAGGTAGCGAAGTTGCATGCTGGCATATATAATCAAAGGGACTGGCTTGCTGAACTGCCAAGACCTTTCCTGGACTTACAGTCTTCTTTGTCCCCCAGGATGGATTGAAAGGTATTTAAATATGCTTTGGTGGTGGAAAAAATGTAAGGGAAATTAAGGACAGTTCCTTTGTCTCAATAATAAATCAAGAAAGGATGCTACATAATCTTATCTATATTATCTAATTTTAATAACTCATGCAGTGAGACAATCTGAGAGAATCAACATGAGTTGTTCTTGGTTAATCTGTCTGGAAGACCATGCCTGATCTGTTCTGGCAATCACTGATGTGAATTAGAATCACCGTTCCACAGTTAAGGCACTTAAATTCCATTAGTTGTGCCAGCATATATTGTTTGTAAAGCTGGGGTAATACTTCTGTACTTTCAGCATGCTTATTATTAGCTGTTGACCATTGCTACAGCTGTGCTTTTGATGTAGATTAGTTCAGGGGTGGGGAACCTTTTTTCTGCCAAGGGCCATTTGAATATTTATAACCGGGGACCGGGGGGCCGGGTTTCTGGGATTTCCGCGGACCAGAGTTTGCGGGCGGGAGCCAATCACAAGTGCTGGGGGGTGGGGTTTGCGGGCAGGAGCCAATCACGTGGAAGGGGCGGGGTTTGTGGGTGGGAGCCCCGCGGGCCTTATACGGCCCGCGGACCTGACGTTGCCCACCCCTGGATTAGTTAATTAAATGCTCTTTAGCCTCATATTTACTCATATGTTTTGGGACTAGGTTGGCTATAGCAAAGAAGAATCTTTTTCTTCCTCTTCCTTTAAAGCAGGAATATGACAGCAAGATACATGATCTATAACCATAGAGCACTGAACAATATTTCCATGCTCATGAAGACTCGGGCAGAAATATATGCTCTAATATCATTAAGTGATTAACAGTGTTAATGAGATAGTAATAACAATAATAATGAGTTAATTAATAACAGTATTAATGAGATAAAAAACAGTTGATTTATGCCCTGCCCGGTATTAAATACTCAGAGCAATACCTGTAAAAATTCTGTCACAGAATATTCAGAATTCGGCTTCAATACGGTCAATATGACTGAGAAATGTTTTGTCTAAGGGGCTGAGATATGAAGAGCTGTATGAGCAAATGAGCCATCTGGGCTATGACAAAAATGAGGGTTGCACGTGTAATTTTTAGATTTTCGATGTAAGAACAATATTAATGAGAAAAGATGCAAAAATGCATCGAGAATTTCTAGAAGCAAGTTTTCCCATTCTTTCAATTATTATATGCTGGAGCCAGGCACCCTATTTTAGGCATTTCTTGTAGTGATCAAATCTGCCAAAAAACACAAGTCAAAAGGGAAATTTGCTAAACAGAAAAGACAGATAATAGCAAATTAAAAAAGAAAAAGAATTGACCAGGTTGAAGAGGCCAAAATTAAGCTGGAAAGACTGCTCTGAATGGCTAGAAGAGCAGCAAGACAAGGAGTACTAGGACATTAAAGAACTGTGGCAAGGTCTCAGCATGTGTTTTTTTCCTCCAATGCGTGTCAAAATAATGACGGGAAGAACAGTCCCAATACAATGCCTCTAATTAAAGTGTCCAAAGGTACAGGGTATCGGAGCAGATATAGGAGCCAATGAACCCCAAAAGAAGTCAAACAAAGCCAATCCCAAAAAAAAACAAAACCCTATACATTAAAGGAGCTGAATAAAATTTGGCCTAGCCTAGGCTCCATCTGCATTGCGGATAACATCAGGCTAAGCTTTCTTTCTCCTCAATCTCACCTCTTACCTCCCTGTCACCTGCACCCAATCTACTGCAACAGCAGGTTTGGGTTGTTGTTCTATGCAGGTAAGTACGACTTAGACTTTTTCAAACAAAATAGAAGTTGAAATAAAATAGCATTAATGATGGATGGCTTCACGAACTTTTCTGAAGAAAGTAATGCCCTTATCTTTTACAAAATTCAAGATCTATTCAGTGGAATGGGGAAAACATGCTGCTCTTTTGCTACCATATATGCAATTCAGTCTTAATTTAAAAAAAAAAAACTTGGAATAAATCTGACATTAAGATCTAGTTTTCTGTGCTGAAACTCTGAAGATATGCAGGGATTAAATGAGCAAATTCCAAGCACAGAAGAGACGTCTATGAGAGAGTTGCAGAAATTCTAGGGACGAAACTTTGGCATTCTGGGGACACATGCCAGGGGGGAAAAGGAAACGGTATGGAAGCGGGTAGTTTCACTTCCAAGCCAGAAGCTAACATCTAATAAAATGCTCAAGAATCACTGCACTGGAAAACAGGCTCAATCACCCCAGCAAAGGCCTTAGTGTTAAAATACTGCAGTGAGTGTGATTGCTAACTGAGCGCTCTAAAAATCAGAGGACATTCTACTAGCTTAACCATTCTGTATCAGAGTAAAGCTGTGTATGGCATAAGGTAAGACGGCATTGATTTCTCCATATTTTCTAACTAAAATATCCCATCTTGTGCCATGCACAAACACAGAATACAAATCCCATTGAACTATAACTTTATATTTTAGCACAAACTGTAGAACCATTATATGCAGAATTGCTATACTTCTCTTTCAAGCAGCTAGGCAGGATTACAACATAGTTCTCTGTAACAAAAAAGAGGTAGCGCATTCTACTTTTTACCACAACTTTGGAACCAGATAGCATCATACTATGTTAATGTTGATTAAAATAAATGAATTAGCAATCATTTCACAAAAGGAAATCTTGCTGCTACCATGAGGTTAAAAATGGTTCCAAAGATGGCAAGAAGGCACTGCAGCAGTGCAAGAAAAATATACTTTCTTTCATGTGACTTGAGGATATGCATGTAGAGTAAATCTCAGTGAGCCTTTAAGGTCATCCCCCAATTGCCTCTCATGATACACAAGATGTAACAAGAGCAAAAAGCCACAACTAGTATCATTCAAACAGTTTAACCGCATATTCCAATGCCTAGCTGCATCCCAATCCAGTCTCCATGCAGGATTAGTGAAACTCAGCTCAAAATACCCAGCCCCATTATAATAATTGAAAAAATACACTATCAACTTTACGGCACTCTTGTCTCACGCACATATTATTTTCTCTTCTCTTTGAGGAAACAGATGGCAGAATGACAAAAAATAAATTTAATCATCCATGGTAATATTGCGGAAGAGGTAAGACATAGACTCTCCATTGTGGATTCGGCGGATAGCTTCAGAGAGGATCAAGCTGATATCCACAGTCTTTATCTTGGGACACTGCAGTTTTTGTACTTCATGAGGAACTGTATTGGTGACCACCACCTATCAAAGTATAGTAAAAGAAAACAGCATAAAAAAGCATGGCTGAAATATCTATTTGGAATCAATCCATGAAGAATATTATCTAAGAAAAAATCAAGCTAGGAGCTCTTTGGGATTATCAGTGGGAATCAGATTATTTGTGTATTTAAGATTTCATCATATAAGAAGGAACCATAGCCAGATTTTAGGTTAAAGTATTTGTGATGTCCCTTGGCATAGTTTGAAATGCAGTTAACAGAATTACTGTAAGACACAGAAAATTAAAACTGAATTTGTTTTAGACATAATAACAGAAAGGAAATCTAACAGTTGGATCACCAATGGGGTCATCACTGGTGCAAACAGAAGTAGAGGGTAAAATACTCAATTTACAAAACATGAATTTGATGGGACACCCTCCTCCATAGACACGATAGTCCTGATACAGACTGGGCCACCATGCACTTAAACCAGGGTAAAATAAATCTGGAAGGGTTTAGTGCATTTTTATATATGTTGTAGTTTGTGAAATGACAATTTAAAAAAAAAAAACCTCTTCAGTATGTATTTTCTTGAAAAGGGAACAATTTATCCTGACCAAAGAGTGGTAATTACAGTCTCTACTGCTTGACTGCTGGCACCTTAGTATAGCAGCATGGCACTCTTTACTTTCATAAGGCTAACATTCTCTCTCGGCTCTATAATTTCCTACAACATCTGACATGTAGCTTTATGGGTAGATAACCTTAATGTTGGTAGACAAAATGCACCACTATACCCCCCCTGTACTGCTCTGTTGTATTTCCTCCTTGAAGAAATGCATCTGACTGCTGCCACTGGCAACCACTTCTTCCTCCCCCCCCCCCCCCCATTAACTCAGAGAGAAAGACAACTGGGAGGCACAACATTTCTTTTGGTGAGGAAAATCACATGAAGGTCAGAAAGGACAGATTATTTGGGCAGGAAGGTACCAAAGCAGAGCACTGCATTTCCATAGTCTGGAAACATTCAGCACTGAATTATGGCTATATAGAGAACAAACTGTGCTGAAAAGGAGAAAAGCAGGGGCCTTAGGGCACAATAGGAAGATATGCCTTTTTAAGGAAAAAATAAATCTCAGGAGATTTCCCGTCTGAACATTTTGTTTTCAAACATTTTTTTTCTGAAATGACAGACTAATGACATTTAGTCTCCAATTTCAATTTATCCCTTTAAGCCTTCTCTCTGCCACAGATTATTTGCTACAGAAAGGGCAGAACGAGGTAGATGCCAGTAGAAACTAAACTGCTGGAATTTCTCTTTGGGTTTTGAACACATGCAGCAGCTATGTACTCTACGCATTGATATCTGCCAATTTGCTCATAATTACGGGATATTTCAAAACCAGAACACTTTAGGCAAGAAGCTCAAAACATAGCTGCAGACAACACTTTCACTGCAAGTGCCAGCGAAGCAAAGTGGCTAGGTGTACACCTAGACTGGGAAGAGACAATTGGGAACAACTGAACTGAATTGAATATAAGCAGTTGCATAAGCCTTGAAAAGGCTTCATCTCTTTCAAGTGCTTTGCATGGACTTACTGTGCATTATATATACATGGACACATGCACACACTCAATTAGATTTTCCCCCAAAATATGTGTTTTTTTTATTTTAGGGGGTTTTTTGGTTCTAGTTTTATTTTTTGTTCTTTCTTTTGAAAAAAAAAAGACATTCAAGTATTAATCCATTGCCTACAGAAACTTGCCTCATCAATTGAGGACTCTTCAATTAGTCGTGGGGCATCAGCAGACAAGAGACCATGAGTGGCCATAATAAAGATCTTGTAAGCACCACGCTCTTTCAGGATTTCTGCAGCTGCCACAAAACTTTCAACATCATCAATTATGTCATCCTGGAAGGAAAGCATATCCTAATTAAACTCTGGAAGTTACTGATAAAAAGGAACAATACTCCTGCCTCAAATGCTTTAGCCCTAATGTAAATTCAGAAAGATCTGAAGAAATGAAAGTATCTGCCTAATGTACACGTATCCATTTTTTTTCATCCACAAGTATTTTAACAAGTATTTTATATCAGCACAATATAGGATTGCCTCTTAAGACAGCACTTTAGTAACAACAATGATATCCAAGGCATTTTTTTCCATCACATATATCTGAAACTCAGTTGTTTGGAAAAAAAAAACATTCAGATAATCTTCAAAGAACCAAAATTAACTTTGGGTTAATTAACAACTGCATTGTTAGTTTGGTTATCTCTCTCCCAAGGTTAGGTTTCGAAAATAGCTGCCCAGGCTTACAGATACAATATGTTCTAGACCACCTGGAATCTCTGTAATATCTTCTGAAAAGGTCACCATGTTTTCATGTGGTGCCTTCATACTGTGGAAAACTTTTACACAAGGTTCTGTCACCTGACATACATATTGTCAGGAAACCAGACTTAGCTACAGTACCACTGAATTTACTAAAATAGTGAAACAACATACCAAATTTCTGTTACAATTAAAGAAGAGATTAAAACCTATCCTGCTGAAACTTGCTACTGTAATATAGAACAATATGTAAACTTAGTAAGACTTAAGGTCAAACCCATCGCTCAGTCATTCCTTCAGAATAGGAAGACTGTCTACTGATAACCCTTTAGAATCCGGTTTTCTTTACACATTTAGCAAAATATACAGATTTCAGAAACCAATACTATAATGGCCTATAATAAATAGGATGGTGTAGACGATGTAGAACATCTGTATTTAATTAAGCACATAAAAAGTGGAAGAAGTGGATATTGCATGTCTACTTAAAAGTGTCAGCATAATCAACATTGGCTTTGAGCCCAGAACTAAAATCCCAGCTATATTCAGGTATAAATAATTAAGCTGACTTGATACTGAAGAAATTCCCATTCACTCTCTGGCCTTTTCATTCCTTACCACAATTATGGCAATTCTACCTCCAACGTCTCCGACTACTGTTATGGGTGGTTTCTCTTTGGCCATCATCACTATAATAGGAAAAAAACCCAGAACCATAGATTATTGTACAGTATGTATGCATGTTCTTGCTTGATTTGTAAATTAATGCATAGCATAGACTTCATGTATGACATGCTAGTGTTTATTCTGCATCACCCAGACAGATAGCTTTGATTATTTCCTTATTGGTTACAATCCTTTGTCAAATAGTACCAATTTTATATGAATTAATGTAACTGCACACATATTTAGATAATATATTACAAGTTCTCTACATGAGATAAATACCTTCCCATTTAAAACCCAAAATACCCTGAGCATTAGTTGGTCTGCCTAACATTTTAAAAAGTTGCAACCAAAGGCTGAAATGGAACAGTTGGAATCAAATACAAAGACTTGTGGTCACTGCTAAACGTTAAGAAATCAGACAAAATAATCCAGGCATGTAGTAAAGTAGCTGATATTGTACCATCCCAAATGTGATTTCATTCAACATTAGTATTACTATAGGCAGCATTTATGCATGCTGATTAATTCTGCTTCAGTGGATACTTAGAAGTGAGTTCCACGATGTCCATTTTTGGTTGCAACCTTAATATTTTAATTGCAAAGAAACCCAAATGCAAACTACCTTCCACAAATTTAGCATGTCCGTTTACAATAAATGGATGACTACCTACCACTTAAAAAGACAATGAGTTGCTAAACAGAAATTTACTAATATTTTACTGGTAAATGCTACTTCATTCATAATCTTCCAACCCCAAGAACAGAAGCAAATAATTTGCTATTAAATTTCAGCTGATTATACTGCAATGGAAATCGTAATGCCAGCAGTAGCAATTACACACATTTCTTGACTTATTACAATGCATACTGTAAAAAATGGAACAATACTCAAGGGATGCACACCTACCCAGTTTTTAGAAATGTAATCTTTTACCTGAGAAATTATATCTGAAGAAAAAAGAAACATACCTTTGTTCACCTAATATTTGGGGGGGGGGGGGGGAGGGGGAGTGAATTACATGTGTTCTGAAAAAAATGCTAAAAAGGAATCAGTGGTGCTAATTTCTTTCTCCCTTGCTCATTTCAACACAATATAGGTAAGAAAATATTTTTCTCCAATATAGAAACCCATTAATGTTAGGAAGAAAGCCCAGGAATGTGGGCTTCGTCTGAACAGAGTGAATTCAGTAACAGTGCAGTTTCACAAGTGAAAGATATCACGTGCTTGGATAAGACTGTAATCCCTGTTCTAAGGAAAGCTCTTGGAACACTTCTCAAGGTTGCCATTACAAATGCAAGCAGGGTATCAGCATTAGTAAATGGTCATTCAAGTACATCATGTGATAACCCAACCAGCCAATGACGTTTTGCGGACACTGTACAAAAACAGCAATGTGTCAGGATGTTAGATAAAAGGCCTGCCTTAATGACACCTGAGAGATCACAGAAAGCACTTTTGTCAAATGTAGATGAAAGGATTATGTCTGTTTGATCAGGAACACTGTATGCGATTAAAGGCTTTTCATAGCTAGAGGTGTTTGAAACAAATTCTTCCATGGGAGCATCCAACAGGGAAGAACTATCACCCTGTTTGATAGTCCTCTCCCACCACTTTATTTGTTCTTTGTTTTTAAAATGTAGCCATTCCCTACCCCCACCTGAATTCACATGAAAGTAGGAGTTCAATTTTCATAACCAATCATGAAAGGTGGCAAAAACAAAACAAAAACGAAAAAGCAAAAACCAAAAGGGTCTCAATCACTTCGGTTGCTTTTCCCCAGCCAGATATTGGTATATTTGAAGGAAGAGCACAAGGGTATAGGTACATGTTGAAGCTTTCCAATGCCTTAGCTCTATCACAGTTTGGGGACAGAAAATCACTTCATCTTGTTATATCTTAAAGAAGGAGAAGAAGTAACCAATCACTTTTAATAACCTTTATGTCCACTTGTCTTCACTGAGACAAGAACAACTGTAACCTGTCAAGGATAATTTTGAATTTCCAGCATGCTATTTTTATATCACTAGCAACACAGAATGTTATTTTTATATCACTCCTTTAACATATCTACCAGTCAGATAGACAGACAGACAGACAGACAGACAGACAGACAGACAGACAGACAGATATCAATCAATCAGACATGGAAGAAACACCAAGCAGAGGAAGTGCCATGGGAAGACAAGACCCTGCATGGGATGTACCATCGACAGATAGCGGAGATGGCTGACCTTGGGAAATCCTACCAGTAGCTGGAAAGGGCTGGACTAAAAGACAGCACTGAGGCACTGATCATAGCAGCACAAGAACAGGCACTAAGCACCCGATCCATAGAAGCAGAGGTCTACCACACTAGACAGGACTCAAGGTGCAGACTGTGCAGAGAGGCCTCAGAGACAGTCCAACACATAGTGGCAGGGTGTAAGATGCAGGCAGGAACAGCATACACTGAACGGCACAACCAAGTAGCTGGCACTGTGTACAGGAACATCTGCACAGCGTATGGGCTAGACCCTCCAAAGTCCTGATGGGAGATTCCACAGAAGGTCGTGGAGAATGACAGGGCTAAGATCCTGTGGGACTTCCAGATCCAGACAGACAGGCAGGTACTGGCCAACCATACCTGTTGGATTCACATAATATTTGTTGTTGTTTATTCGTTCAGTCGCTTCCGACTCTTCGTGACTTCATGGACCAGCCCACGCCAGAGCTTCCTGTTGGCCGTCACCATCCCCAGCTCCCCCATGGTTGAGTCTGTCACCTCCAGAATATCATCCATCCATCTTGCCCTTGGTCGGCCCCTCTTCCTTTTGCCTTCCACTTTCCCTAGCATCAGCTTCTTCTCCAGGGTATCCTGTCTTCTCATTATGTGGCCAAAGTACTTCAGTTTTGCCTTTAATATCATTCCCTCAAGTGAGCAGTCTGGCTTTATTTCCTGGAGTATGGACTGGTTTGATCTTCTTGCAGTCCAAGGCACTCTCGGAATTTTCCTCCAACACCACAGTTCAAAAGCATCTATCTTCCTTCGCTCAGCCTTCCTTATGGTCCAGCTCTCACAGCCATAGGTTACTACAGGGAATACCATTGCTTTGACTATGCGGACCTTTGTTGTCAGTGTGATGTCTCTGCTCTTAACTATTTTATCAAGATTTGCCATTGCTCTCCTCCCAAGAAGTAGACGTCTTCTGATTTCCTGGCTGCAGTCAGCATCTGCAGTAATCTTTGCGCCTAGAAATACAAAGTCTGTCACTGCCTCCACTTTTTCTCCCTCTATTTGCCAGTTATCAATCAAGCTGGTTGCCATAATCTTGGTTTTTTTGAGGTTTAACTGCAACCCAGCTTTTGCACTTTCTTCTTTCACCTTCGTCATAAGGCTCCTCAACTCCTCCTCGCTTTCAGCCATCAAAGTGGTATCATCTGCATATCTAAGATTGTTAATGTTTCTTCCAGCGATTTTAACTCCAGCCTTGGATTCCTCAAGCCCAGCACGTCGCATGATGTGTTCTGCGTACAGGTTGAATAGGTAGGGTGAGAGTATACAGCCCTGCCGTACTCCTTTCCCAATCTTAAACCAGTCCGTTGTTCCGTGCTCTGTTCTTACCGTTGCTACTTGGTCGTTATACAGATTCCTCAGGAGGCAGACAAGATGACTTGGTATCCCCATACCACCAAGAACTTGCCACAATTTGTTATGATCCACACAGTCAAAGGCTTTAGAATAGTCAATAAAACAAAAATAGATGTTTTTCTGAAACTCCCTGGCTTTATCCATTATCCAGCAGATATTGGCAATTTGGTCTCTAGTTCCTCTGCCTTTTCTAAACCCAGCTTGTACATCTGGCAATTCTCGCTCCATGAATTGCTGGAGTCTACCTTGCAAGATCTTGAGCATTACCTTAGTGGCATGTGAAATAAGTGCCATTGTTCGATAGTTTGAACATTCTTTAGTGCTTCCCTTTTTTGGTATGGGGATATAAGTTGATTTTTTCCAATCTGATGGCCATTCTTGTGTTTTCCAAATTTGCTGGCATATGGCATGCATCACCTTGACAGCATCATCTTGCAAGATTTTAAACAGTTCAGCTGGGATACCGTCGTCTCCTGCTGCCTTGTTATTAGCAATGCTTCTTAAGGCCCATTCAACCTCACTCTTCAGGATGTCTGGCTCTAACTCACTGACCACACCATCAAAGCTATCTCCAATATTATTATCCTTCCTATACAGATCTTCCGTATATTCTTGCCACCTTTTCTTGATCTCTTCTGCTTCTGTTAGGTCCTTACCATGTTTGTTTTTGATCATACCCATTTTTGCCTGGAATTTACCTCCGATGTTTCTAATTTTCTGGAAGAGGTCTCTTGTCCTTCCTATTCTATTGTCTTCTTCCACTTCCGCACATTGCTTGTTTAAAAATAATTCCTTATCTCTTCTGGCTAACCTCTGGAATTTTGCATTGAATTTTCACTGTTGCCTTTTGCTTTCCCTCTTTCTTGGGCTACTTCCAGTGTCTCAGCAGACAGCCATCTTGCCTTCTTGGTTTTCTTTTTCTTTGGGACGTTTTTTGTTGCCTCCTCCTGAACAATGTTGCGAACTTCTGTCCATAGTTCTTCCGGGACCCTATCTACTAAATCTAGTCCCTTAAATCTATTCTTCACCTCCACTGCATATTCCTTAGGAATATTAGTGAGCTCATATCTAACTGATCTGTGGGTCTTCCCCACATAATATGCGAAGCCATAAATCATGGTATACAGAATGTGGGTTTATGCAATACAATAAGATAAAACCAAACTAGCCACACTATGGCTCAGTGTGGTACTCTTTTAAGTTCACTTCTAGAACTTTTGCTACAACTACACAACTGTGAAACACTCTGGAAAGGATGTATAGCACTGTGTGGTGGGGCTTCAGAGACCATAAGCACCTATTAATGCTACCCCGCATCCTTTCAATCTGCCATTCATTTACCTGTTCATTTTTATAGCATTGCTTATTTATATCCTCAACTCACACAGAAAAACTATTAATTAATAATTAATTACTGCTACTACAATGTCAGTTCAACAAATCGAAGCATCTTACAAGTCCCAAAAGAGCAAAATTATTGCATTAATAACAAAACCCAATAAAATTATAAATTGAAGCCTGGAAATATGCAAAAAATACAATAAATCCTCATACCCCAGCAAGTATCACTCATCTCAGGCTGGTGTACTATTAATTCTCCTCCTTCCTTAGTACCAAAAGCTTGATGGAACAGGCCATTTTTTACTAGTTGCCAAAATAATAGTTAGGAGGGAGGAAGCTGCTCTCATTTCAGGGGTCAAGTTATTCCACAGGAGGGGGATCCCAATAAAGTTATAATTAAGTATTTTTCCATACCATTAAATACAGAACAAAAGATATGAACAATGACCCCAGATTCAGAAGGGTTCACAAATTGGAGGATTCTGTGTTTCAGAACTGTATGGTGCAGTTTTAACTTTGAATCCTACTCTCTTTGGCCTACTCTTTTCTGAGGCAGAAAATCTATTTAGGGGCTGTATTACAGTGGAATTAATGCTTACTGATTTTATAAAGGATTCCACTGTAGGCTTGTACACCCCAAAGATCAAACTCCAAAACACAAGAAAAGCAATGTAGTGTATGCAATCCAGTGCAGTGAGGAGTGCTCTGAGCTCTACATTGGAGAAACCAAACAACCTTTGCACAGGAGGATGGCCCAACACAGGAGGAGCAACACCACAGCACCAGAGTCAGCAGTTTACCTTCATCTAAAGGAAAAGGGACACTCATTTGAGGACATTAATGTTCACATTTTAGACAGGGAAGATAGGTGGTTTGAGAGAGGGGTCAAGGAATCCATTTATGCCAACTTGGAAAATCCTTCCTTGAATAGAGGTGGGGGCCTCAGGCACAATCTTTCCCCTATTTTCCTTCCTGCTTTGTCTTCTGTGCCTAGGAAGATTAAGACCATTTCGCAATCTCAACAGCAGCAAGGTAATCTTAACGATCCTCCTTTGGATGATAAAGGGACTTAGAAATAAACATCTCAAATAACCATGACCTAGCCCCAGGTGCAAGGTCCCACAGCCACCCTAGAAACATATTTAAGGATTCCCTTACTAACTTTGCTCAGACTGAAGAAGCTTCTTGGATAAGGAGCGAAACATTTCCACTGAGAAAATAGAAATCCAGTTGACATGATTCAAGCTACAGACAATTCCACCTGGATGACTGAGAACCTTCATCGACATTCCACTGTAGAGGTTTTTTGTTTTTTAGATTTTTTATCCCGCCTTTATTTTTTTTTATAAATAACTCAGGGTGGTGAACATACCTAATACTCCTTCCTCCTCCTATTTTCCCCACAACAACAACCCTGTGAGGTGAGTTGGGCTGAGAGAGAGTGACTGGCCCAAGGTCACCCAGCCGGCTTTCATGCCTAAGGCGGGACTAGAACTCTCAGTCTCCTGGTTTCTAGCCTGGTGCCTTACTCATGCACAGAAAAACCAAAAAGAAACGATAACTTTTATTAGAATCCTACTCCTCAATATGCTATTTCTATATATGTAGAATGTGAGAAACATCTAACCATATTGAAGCAGGTAGGCTGTTCTCTAACTTCGCTTGGTCTCGTGTCCTGTCATTGGGAAGGTGAGTTTTCCCGCTACAATATAAGTCCCCACTTTCAGCACAAAGTAGTGCAGTGCAAATACAGTGTAAATACAGATAAACTTTATGCTTGACAACTTGGCTGTTCAGCCAAATATAGCAGATTTCAGATTGTCCCTTGATGTGTAACACAATCTTCTGAAGACACGATCATTCAACCGCTACTATGCATTTTCACAAGTGATTGTATACAAAGAAATATAGAAAAATGTAACCACATACAGGGCAGCTCCAGTCCAGTGCACACTGTAGTATTTTTCACTGCTGGAGGAGAGTGCCGCCCATCATCCATGTCTTGCTCGGTGCACTGAGCCTCCCCATGGATAACTGCCAGGCCTAGCCGCAACCGCTCAGCATAAGACTGGGCCCTGTGGAAGTATAGACCAAGCATTAACGCGGAGCAAGGCTTTCTCTACCAGAGAAGCTCCAACCATAAATTCATTTACCCATTCTTCGAACAAGATCAAGCCTCAGAAAGGAGTTTCTGTGCATGCTTTTTCATCAATTATTGAGAAAAGCAAAATTACACTTCCTTTTAGCAAAATAGTACTGGTGCTTTTCGGCCCTTGGATTTTTTTTCCCCATTAAGCCTATTTTTTCTCTTAAGTGTATATTAATTGAAAAATACTTTCTAAGCACAGTTCCTTCCAATGCCACAATCGCCCACCAAAGTTCCTTCAAGCATTCCTGGATGCATGAAAGCGCTTTGTGTTTCCATTTGTGAAGAATGTCTTATTTGGCTCCCAGGGAGCTTTTATTAGCTATTAATTTAGCCCACTGTCCTATATATAAAAGATAATCTAAGCTTTTAACTTAGTGACCTTAATTAAAAATCTCTACCCTATAAGGGGTTTGGTACATATATTCATTTAATTTCACTTAGCAGGGATCCGGGGGGGGGGGGGGCATTAGTTGTAGATGGATGCCCTAAAAGTTGGAAGTCCCAAATAGTTATTTCCAAACAGACCCATCTTCTAGGGTTGTGCATAAATCCAAATCTGAAGAGAAAAATATAATTTGAGAATGTGAGTGGATGAGTACAGAGTGATTCTCAGGGATACTTGCATCTTTTCAGGAGACTGTACAAGCAGCAGCCTTTCAATCCCAGGAAAAAGCATAGCTGCTTTAATATGTTCCTAACAGGTGCTGCATCAATGTCCAAATGTGAACCACATTTTGCTCTTCAAATTTTGATCTCTGTACAGCCCAACTAGGCTGAATTTTGCAGATAGGAATTTTTGTAATAATCATACCTAATATTTTGTAATCTTCCTATCTAATCTTCATATCTTAATAAATGTAGTTACCTCTTAGCAGCATCAGGACTCTTGGCTACAATAACTGCATTCCTATAATCAGGAATCTGAAAAAAAGAGAAAAGGTTTTTGATTTTAAAGCAGTTTGACTCTGAAATCAATTGTTTTACAAGTAATTATTTGTTATAATATGACTGGGAAAAATTCGTTTATATACTGCCATACTCCCCAAAACTATCAGTAATCTTTAAATAGGTGCTGAATGCATTACTACAAAATAATTACATTTCCTTTTTATTTAACTGTTCTTGGTTTAGGGGCAGACACACACACACAGACACCAAGGAAACATGGGGAAGAAGGGAAGGTTACACTTAGCATTACTCCCAACTCTGCAACTGCTAACTATGAATCCCATATCATCTCTTATCCACTCTGGCTTTGCTCTCAAGCTCTATGAACGGCACAGCATCTTTGCACAAATACTCTGCTGCATAGCACCTGGGTTCAGTTACATTCTGCAAAGGGCAACCGGTTTTGGAAAGGAAGGGTTACATGGTCAAGGAATGCAGGTTTCTACATCATACTGCAGTGGCCAAATCTTCCCTCAACTTTACTAAACATCTTATATTTTTAATATAGAAATATTTTATGAAATAAAATAAAAACAGGCATCATCAGCCAAGACAATCAACTCCAACTCTGAATTAAGACATTAAGTGCAAACAAGGACAATACGGCTTATTCAGAAAAACAGAGTTTTTAAAAAATCTGCCTTAGCATTAGGGCTGAACACAGCCAACATGTAATATTTGTATTACACAATTTCCAATAACTACTGATGAAGGCAACAAGAACTTCTTCTTTCTTTTGTTAACTGATCTCATACCTAAAAATTCCCATTATTTTTCTTTGTTGCTTTTTTTAAACTACTGACTAAAGGATGCATCAAGAAGTAGATTAACTGTGCGTGGGGGGTGGGTGGGAATTCCCTATTATACACTGAGAACGTGAGTCTGGATTGTGTGAGAATGTGAGACCAGGCTGAAGGTGCCATAACCTAAAACTGGAGCAGGCATGTACGCAGAGAGGACAAGAGCCAGGAACCTTGTCAAAAAGATCCCTTCAGGAGGTAGGTAAGGAGGGACCAAATGGTTAAGGATCAGAGGTTACTGATGTTACCAGAAGACAGACAAGGGAGGCCTGGGGCTGAACACACAGACTCCCCCATCCCATTGACAGCTACCACACTTGGGAATCAACAAAGCAAGAGCTTTGGGGATAAAGGGGTACTGAAGCCCGCCCACTCTTTGAGTCATCCTGGATCCAGACTTGGTACCTTCAGTCTGCCTAGTTAGTGCCTGGCAGCCTAGCTGAGAAGGATGTGGGTAAGAAGGGATGAAAATGTACATTTAACCAGTAAAGTTTTGCTGCCATTTTGAATTCATTAGGTCTCCATTTATTCCATCAGAACTTGACACGCCTCAGTGTTTGGTTGAAAGTGATTTCCGTGTGTTCCTAATTATTTCCCAGCTGTTGACCAGGGCTGCGTGTCTCATATGCTCTAGGCACACCTATCTGGAAAACCCCAGTAGAAAGCAAGGGAGGCTGCAAAAATCTGCATGCCTCAACAGGCTGCATGTGTGCGAGTGAATGACCATAAGCTAAACTGGGGAGCGAGTGTAACAATACCCAGCACTCAAAAATTCATTTTTCATTATTTATACTGCCTCAGTTAGATATGAGATAATACAAGATACTGTATGAGAACACTGTCTCCTAATAGGACAAGTGTTACGACTATTAAGCGATCAAAATCACTTTACCTCTTCCTGTATATACTGAAGCAAGAAAGGTGATGCTCTCAAGTTATCAACAGGAAAGCTAAAAAAGCCCTGTATTTCTTTTTGATGAAGATCCATAGTGATGATGTGGCTTAAACCTAAAACCAAGCAAACATAAAACATAATTAAAGGGGTTAAATGTGAAGTGAGATTAACCATATTAAAGTACACAAACTTTTAGATTTAAATAATCTCACATAGTCAAGAACTTCCAATAATTCCAGATGGTTATCTAATTATTCCAGCTGGAATAAACCAAGATGCTTGCTATCAGGATGGATTTGAATCACAAGGCAGGAAATCTCATTTTAATGTTTAAAATCACATTTAATCATTGAAGGAAAATGCCACGATCATAAATTTTTTTTTAAATTAAAAATGCATTCCTGGTGTCTGATATAATCTGAGTTACACATTCTTCAGTGTTTCAGGAAATAGGAAGATGCATACTAAAAGAAGCAAATAAAGCATATTTAATCAAAACTTTTCAGATTACTTTTAAAAAGAAAATGGAATAATGATCTTAGTGCCAAGCAAGCAGATCAATAATTGGTGAAATCATTAAGAAATGAACGAGCTCCAGTTCAATTAATTGTGGATACTTGGAGGATATTTTTCTCACAATACACTAACAGAATAACCACCAGCAGCTTTTCGCATTATTGATAAAAACAAAGAAACAGCTGTACCATTTGTATTTTGTGCACCTGCCTTTCTGTAACACAGAGTTACAGGAAATATTACAGCAGGGCATAAACAAGGAAGGAAAAATTACAGAGACTTCTGTAAGATATTTTTAACACAAGGATTAGGGGTAAAGTACTGAATCTTGGAATCTGTGATAGAAACTTCTAACCCTCATTTATTAGTGGGTTCACTAGGGCAGAATCTCTTGGAATGCTTTGAATCATTTCCTTTTTTTGCAATCTGGACTGAGCTGCCATTTATGCAGCAAGCTACAAATAAATTCTTCTCTCTTTTGTCTACATCTAATATTTCTCCTGTTTGTTCCCTAGCCTCCACACAGCCTGTCATGGGAACTTTGTTAAAATATTCTCCAATGAGACAGTAACTTGTTAAGATTAGATCTTAGCCAAGAGAATGCTAGGAATCTGAAGACTGTGGCTGTATTACTCCAATTCTAAGTACTGGAGGAGCTTGATTCTCGGCTCAGTTTTTGGTTTCACTTTCTATTTCTCACCACTGTCCCTTGTATTTATATCCAGTCTCTGCTACTTGCCCAGATCAATTATGTCACGCAATTTCTCTATTCACTGACCTCCTCTGAACTTTAAGAGAAAAGTCAAATACCAGCACTGTTATTCTCATCTCCAAATTAACAAATGGAACAGAATTAGAGTTAAGTTCTTGATTTTATCTTTGAATTACATTACTTTTGAACAAAATCATGCATGAGAAATTATGATAACTTTCCCCAATTAATTGATTACTGTTCTCCAAATATGCTGAATGGCAAATTTCACAGTTCTCAGACAATATGGCCGTGGGCCATGAGACAGTACATAGAATATGGGCTCATATTAGACTTTGACTCTAACTAAAAGTTTAAAACATGTAACAAGGACAAGGCAAACATATTGCTTGCAGCAGATGTTTTTATAGATTATTTAAAACACTTTAGTTAAGAAAACAGACAGGACTAGCTCCAAGGTTCAATATGCTAGCAGCTTTGGTTATAAGGCGATTTAAAAATGTCAATATACATAAATAAGCCCAGAATAACCTTTCTCTCTCTGAACTCTGTGACCTTAAGAAGTCATGCTCAGGTGCTCCAGCCTCAACACACTCTGAAATACCTGGTTGATCTCTTACTCATCCCTCCTTTTTTCTAAGGAATTCAGGGTGGAAAAAAGGCAGAGGCATCCATAGGATCCAGCACTTTTGCCAAAATGATGAAACCAATGTTGCACCATCGCAATGTAAGCTTCACTCCTTTCACATCTGCACGCAGCATCATGAAGCATGTACAAAAGGGATGGAGCTTGGGAATTCTGTTGGCACAATGCTGCTTTAGTTATTTGCTCCTCCTTGTCCTCTCTCCTTGAATAACTCTCAATATAGGCTATTTGCCTCCTATTTTTATCTGCCCATTACTTCCACGATGTAGCTAAAGACACAGTTAGCATCTGGCAGAAGGTTCCAGTAATAGTTTAAGGAAAGACGTTGCGGACTGAACGGCTGTGCCCGCTGGTTCAGCAGGGGGAGCTGACAACACGGTAATTTTTTTCGGGCTCAGGCAGGGTTTCCTGAAGCCCAGAAATGTTCTCCGGATGAAGGAGAATACCTGGAATCATCCCATCTGTCCTCCGGACAGCAGCTTGCAGCCAGAAGATCGCAAACAGTGTTTCGCGTTCGACTGGTAAGAGCCAGCTGGGAGGCGGGGATTTCATCACTTTCCAAGCCGCGGTGTAGCCTTAAAGGGACACTAAGACCAGCCACCCCATTTCTCAATCACCAATTTGTATTTTTTTTAAAGTATATGTACCCCAAGACAGGCTTTCTACAGCGAGGAGAAGCTGGTTCTCTTGGTGCTTAATGTTATTTTTGGGATTACTTTTTTTTTAATTCTTTTAAATTTTGGATTTTGTTTTCCTTCCAAAGGAAATTCCAAAGACTGAGAGTAAACAATTGTCTTCCTGTTATTATTTTTGTATTAAATTTGAAGATATTAGCGTTTTCCTACACGTTGAATCGGCTGGTTTGAACCTTCAGCTTTCTGTTTTCACTTTCCCTTGAGAACTGTCTGCTATCACGCTCACTTTATGTAAACACACTTTGGAACTCTTCCATATCTTCGACTTTCACTGGTTAAGCTCCTAGGGGGCGCCATAATCTACTGCGTGAGACATGGAGGATTTCAAACAGATTCTTTCTGACCTTCACCAGGATTTTAAACAGATTTCTTCTGACTTTTATCAAACTTGTATGCAAGATATCCAGGACATTGTGGAAAATATGAGATCTAAAATGTGCCATCAGGTTGGGGATGTGGTGGATGAAATTGAGGAATTTAAGAGTGATAGAAAGGTTTTTTTTAAGACTGAGATTGGGATTTTTATTGAGATGCTGGATGAAGATTGGATAATGGAGTTGGAGAAATCTAAGGGAGAGAGTGATCTGCAAGCCATAAGTAAAATCGATCTCCTGGTGGAATGCCATGAAAAGAACCTGGAATCTTTGAGGGGGGCAGTTGGGCTGTTTGATTATTTCAAGAGGAAAGTTCTGTGCACATTGTGGGGTTATGAAACTGCTCTGGCTTCTTTTGAAGTGGGATAAGGGTTGAAGAATGTTCATCTGGTTTGCTTTAAGGATTTGATTGATGCTATTTGCCTTTAAAGATTTGGATTTACTATTTTGAATTGGCTTTGTTTTTTGGGTTTATTAAGATTAAAATTATTAAAACTGTTGTATTAGGGTTAAAGAATATTTGGTTTGCTTTAAGGATTTGATTGATATTATTCCCTTTTAAAGATATGGAATTACTGTTTTGAATTGTCTCTGTTTTTTGGGTTTATTAAGATTGAGATTATTAAAATTGTTGTACTATTAAATATAATAGCAGACAACTTATGTGCTTTTTAATTTGATTATTATAGTAGACAGAAATGTATAGAATAGTGGTAGGAAGGGAATAATTAAATATTTTTATCTTTTGGAGGGGAGAAAGATGTTTAGGAAGTTTATATGAACTTTTTTTCTTTATTTTAATATAAGGTGGAGGAATAGTTGTACTTAGTAATTTTTATTATATGTTAAAGTGGAATGACATAGAAATTATGTGGTGTTTTGGTTTAATATAGAGTAAGATTGATTATGGAAATGTTTGTACATCCTTGCTGTTAAAAGTCAGAAGCCACATCCTTTTATAAATTTGAAAAAAAATTCTCTTGTGCTTCTGCACTTTAGTTTTTTTCTTCTTTCTTTGTAGTTTTTTTTGTAGTTTTCATTCTTTTCTTGAAACCTAATAAAATTTATTATAAAAAAAAGGAAAGATGTTGTGATCTGTTGAAACTTGGATTAGAAATCAGTATTGGAGTTACAGACTTCTCTTAAACATGTTATTTTTAAAAAAAAAATAGTTGTTCTGGTAGCTTTTCTGCAGAAAAAAAAGCTATTCTTATAGTAGAAGGCAAAACTCTACAAAAACATTATTCTTCTCACCATCTTTGGGGACACATCAAACATTGTTACAAACATTGTAAACCAAAACAGGCAAATTGTGGGAAGTAAAATCAATGTTGCCTCTAACTAGCCCGGTTATTTTTATTTATTTATCAAATTTCTATCACCGCCCATCTCCCCCTAAAGGAGGGACTCTGGCCGGTTTACCTGCTTTAGCCAACATGGAAGCAAGGAGTTTACAGACTATTGAGCCTCTCTTCCGCATTTTGCTTTGTTTGCTATAGGGGAAGTAGGGAATTACACCAATGATGGTTTTGGCACAAGATGTCTTCAGTGCATAAACCATAATCAACAATTCCATTACTGCAGTGTTCACATCTCTGAAAAGAATGAAAATATAAATCAGTTATCCCTCTGCCCATAATCCTACCATAGCAGCTTTTGCCAAGACAAAATCTATTGTAGGTTTACACATCATACTACACCACGGTTTGCTGAATAGTTCATACATAAAGCTAAGCCACAGATTACAAATCACAATAGCTGGGTTCATATATTGTACTAATCTGAAATACACAATGCCCCTACATTATTATTCAATGTGGTACATGAATTCAGCTATTTTCAATCCAAATACAATAGATTTTTTAAAAATCATTTAATAACATCACAACAAACTAGTTGGCGTTCTTATCTTAACTTGACATTTTTCCAACTTTGTACACAAGAAACCTGTGGTCCTATAGAAATCTGTCAGAAATTCCTGTATTCAAAAAGGAGTACAGGAGATAAGCAGTTTGGAAAAATAGTCTGTAAATCATTAACAAACCTTTGCAATGTATACCCAGGCAAGATTTGAAACCATGTTCTAGGACATAACATTTTGTATACAATTCAATTAATTTATACACTTAACTTGTACATAGTGCATTTGAATCAAGAGGACACCCCAGGACAGAGATAGACCATGTAGTACTAAGAGGCACCAACGTGCTCCTGAACATTTCAACTACTCCTGCTTGGAGACATATATTTGCTAATACTAAATCCTCTCCAGGGAGAAAAAAGAAAATAAAAATAAAAAATATATATAATCTCCTCTGAGGCCACAGCCACCAGTCTGTTCTGTATTCTGCCACACTTGAAGACCAAAGTTTTCCTGATCATCAGATGTGACTTTCTTGGGAGTCTTCTAGTTCTCAAAAACGTATCAGTGATTCAGCTTCCATTTTAGCCAATCACTTTTACTCTTTTTCAATGTAAATGTCCCTTTGAAAATAACCCTCCATCTTCTACCTCCATCATGGTGATAATGCTCTTTTATACACATGAAAGCTTTGTTCATAAACAAGGAAGCGGACAAAAATTACTTAAAACCACCATTATCACCCCACTTGAAAGCTATGGAAAGGTGACTGTTACATATCATAACTGTGCATTTCACAGACAATATTTCATACATTAACAACTTCTGGTTTGCACTTTTAAAGTACAATCTATAATTATCAAGTAGGAACCAGTATTTGTGGCAGCTTTTAGCTTTGATGGGACTTATAAAAGAATAATCACTCAAGGATCTTTAAAAGATCAGAGAGATAAGAACTCTCTCTTGGTGCACAGTCACAAACTAGGGAATTTCATCAGGTTTCACATATTATCACTTTTAGTGCCAAACTAAGTTGTCTTAGTCCACAATGATGAAGAATTTAACTAGTATAATTATTATCTAGCAGTAATTATTAGCAACAAGGATAAATTGTAGTGGGGCTGGAAGAAAAGTATTTACATTTGTTAATTGTTAGAAAAAATCTCACACAGAACCAATAAACTCAACAGAACAGTTCATTTATGCAAGAATCTGCATTTTAACCTTCACAGTTCAAGGACAATCTACAAAAACCTCACCTGGGAATTGTCTGAATTATGAATACATCTTGTCCTCGGACTGACTCTTTTATTTCAACCCTTGTTTCTGTAGAGAAACACAGATATTTAAACA
The DNA here is from genome assembly GCA_023362775.1 of Charina bottae. Classification (NCBI taxonomy): domain Eukaryota; kingdom Metazoa; phylum Chordata; class Lepidosauria; order Squamata; family Charinaidae; genus Charina; species Charina bottae. The sequence goes on along the minus strand of JALMGJ010000002.1, from coordinate 124,301,808 downwards.
AACTTTGCAAGATTGTCTAATGGTATCTTTACTTGAAAAATACTAATAGCAGCACTATTAACCTGAAGTATGTGGGCAGGATGGGGTTAAAAAAGATTCCATCACAAACCTATCCTAAGCAGATATTGGAAATCTATGGCATTTGGATCTTAAAAAAATCTGTTTATATATTAGATTTAGTACCAAAGCTTTTTACACCACAAATAAGATTGCAGTTTAGTTTGCTAGATGGAAGAAGTTGGCGTGCATAAATTCTATTCACTCTGCCAAGGCATTTCTGTCTGTCTATCCTCAGCTCCAGCTACTCCCCAGCTCTTTCTAGCTGTTTCACCTAAGTTCTGCTATAGATTCCCCTTCTGAAAGCCAACAGTGTAACAGTTAAGGTGTTGAACTAGAATTAGGGAGAGCCAGGATCAAATCCACTGTCAGCAATGGATGCTCATTCGGTGATTTGGAGCCAGTCCCTCTGTTTCACTCCATCTACCCCAATGGTTGTTGCAGAGGAATCTGGAGGAGGGAATGCTAAGTACACCATCTTGAGCTACTGGAGGTTCTAATCTAATGTATGTATGTATGTATGATTAGTCATAATAAATGTATCCTCATTTTATGAAGCAGGGCTTTTGAATAGAAGATGTATCACATTCATAATTGTTTTCACAAGACTTCCCATTACTGCAGGGAGAGAAATAATGTATCGGGCAGCTTCTCAAAGCAAAACTGCACACATTATTTACTGTATATAGACTTCATTGCTTCCAGGCACAGTGATTACAGTTATTTCCACTATTTTTTTAATTCCTATATTGATCTCTCCTCAATTTATCAACTTTTATAAGCAACAGTAACATCATCATACAGTCATCTTGCTTCTGCAGCTGGGTACAAGACCAGGAAAAAATGCAACTGTTTCAGGAGTTCCAAATGGGTGCTACATGCACATTTCAAATCACATTTTGCCCTTCAAATCTAGAGCTCTGCACAGCCCAAGTGTCAAGACACCTTCAGTTAAAAGTTCTGATACTGCTAGCCTGAATCTAAAATACTGGTAGCAGATACAGGTAGACCTCACTTAACAACTGCCCTGTTTAGTGACCGTTCAAAGTTACGACCGCGCTGAAAAACTTTACGACTGGTCCTCACATTTATGACCGTCGCAGTGTCCCACGGTCACATGATCACCACTTGCATGCTTCACAGCCAGCTTCCAACAAGCAGAGTCAATGGAGAAGCCAGCAATAAAATCATAAGTCGTTGTCATGTGATGTCTCGCTTAATGACTGCATAACTCAGCAACGGAGTTGCCAGTCCCAACTGTGGTCATTAAGCGAGGACTACCTGTATAGCAACTCAGATGTAGAAAAATTCATGTTCCAGTCCAGGACTGTAGAGACAGATTCCTATCTGCATTCAGTTATGAAGTCCATTATCTCTAAGGTCTACTTATCTCACAAGGTTGTTGCATGAATAAAGAGAGTGGGGAACACAACCTTGAATCCTTGGAAAAACAGGGGTTATACATATGATATTTTTTAGAAATACACTGTAAAGCCCATTACAGTAGATTTTATAAGAATAAAGACAGCACAAGAAGTTCAGAACAAGTTCATTTCGCACAGAAATGAATCTAGTTCCATAGATATAGAAATATAGAAATGTTGTTTCTGTTTCAAAATGTTGTGGAAGCAACAAGATAACCAAAAAAGGACTAATCACACTGGCCATCTTAAAATCAGAAAAGAATGAATAGGTTTAAGAAATAAACTATATTTAGATTTCAAACACGTATGTTATTTCTTGTATGATGTTTTGCTTATACCTACTGTGGGTGTTTGGGCCACCCAGATCTGGGGATATTCCAGCTTTGATCTTGGATGGGGTAGCACTTCCCCCTTCAAGGATGGTACACAATCTGGGGGCCTTCCTGGATTTGCAGCTCCTGCTTGAAGAGCAGGTGTTAGCTGTGGCCAGGAATGCCTTAGCATAACTCCATCTGGTGCAACAGTTGTTCTCTTTCCTAGATCGGAGGTCACAGTCACTTGACTACTCCAACATTCTGTACATGGGGCTGCCCTTGAATTGTACCCGGAAACTTTGGCTGATCCAGAATGTGGCAGTGTGAGCAGTAACAGGCATGCCTCAGTATACCCATGTAACACTTCTACTTTGTGAGCTGCACTGATTGCCAATTTGCATCTGGGTGTGATTCAAGATGCTGGTTGTTACCCATAAAGCTCTACATGGCATAGGGCCTGGTTACTTGAGGGACTGCCTGTCTCTCAGAACATCTGCCATCTGATTCAATCCTGCAGGGTTGGCGTGCTCCAGGTTCATCTGATTAAACAATGTCATCTATTGGGACCCTGGAAGCATGCCTTTTTTCTAGCAGCGCCTGCCCTCTGGAAAAAGTTTCCACCTGAGATCTGGACGGCACCCACTCTGCTGTTATTTAGAAGACCTGTGAAGACCTGGCTCTTCACCCAAGCCTTTGGCGAGGAAGAGTGAGCTTCATCACGCTTGCCATCTTTAACTTTTATGTTTTATTCTTTTTATTGTGATTTCTTTGTTTGATTGTTGTGAGCCACCCAGAGTCACTGAGAGTTGGGTGGCAAACAAATTTAATTATTAAAAATTATTATTAATCATGTGGACTAGATTGGTCTGGTCAAGTAGGTTTTTTTGTGTGTGTGAGTTTATAAATGTAACAAGGCAGGATCAGCTTGCATATGCCATAGCATTTTAAAATGTTTATCTGATTCTATGTAGGCTTTTATCTCACATAATTTTATTTTGCTGACATACCTCCATTGGTTTCTTGATACACCACAGATTTTCCAAGTTCAGCACCAAGACGCCTAAAAGAGAGGGATTTGCAAGATTTAAGTTCTGCACAATAGCTTAATATGAAACTGTTCATTGTGCAAATTTTAGAACAGTAAAGCTCATCTGTGTACAAAAATTAAATGTTAATAGTACTCTGTGAACATTAGAAGTACAAAGCTCAATCAAAGCTTCTCTTTTCCAGCATCCTGCTCCAACAATGGCAACCAGATTCTTATGGGAGTCCGCAAACACAGCATTGCCCTACTTGGGTTTCCAGACAACTGGTATTTGAAGGTGTATTATCTCTGATCCTTGAGATAACATATATTCATTATTATTCCTAGCCACTGATCTGATTTGCTAGGACTGCTGTGTAAAGGAATCACATCCTTTTGCCCCATACACCAACACTAATTTATATTTACATCAAATTAAACTTATTTATTTAAAATATTTAAAAGACAAATCATAATAAAGCTATACAAATGTACAGCTATACAAAGGGTCCATTTCGGTAGCCATCTTACAGTCCTCTTTAATGGCCACCGAAACGTGGGTTTTGGATGTTGCATGAACCCTGTATTGATGAACCAGTCTAACACATTGCCTTTACAGTTTTCTAAGAATAAAAAAGAAGAGCAATTATGTATGTCATTGTGAACTACCTGGAGGAAATGATTTTGTGCCAGAGGAGTCCTATTTCAACACAACGTTAATTTCTAACTATATTAAATCTGCAAGTTAAAACCTCCAGAGTCCAATGCATATTACTTTAGAGGGAGTTCAGAAAGTATGGTTTATTTATTTATGATGCTCTGCGCTTGCTCCTATGCTGCTCCTAAAAGTAATTCTGAATAAGCATGACTAGTTTTCAGTTCCTTGTTCATGCAAAACTTCAAAAGTGAACTCAATCAGTAAAATGAATGTAGATCTAACAAATAATGATATATCTAAAATAAAGTCTAAAAATACCCACACATTATCTCTTTGATTAGCATTCACTGCTCTTCAAGATAAAAAAAATATTTCCCTCTAATAATAATTTTGCACAAAAAACATGTATGGCACTTCTGACTATGGTTCAACAAGCCCTTCTCTGCCATGGTCTCCACTGCCTTGTGTACGTGGAAAGCTTTAGTCCTTCCGTGACAATCTCCTAATCATGTAAGGTTTTGATTTATGGTAAAGGTTTGTGTAGAGCATAGCTTTCCAAGCTGTGTGTCGGGACACGTTAGTGTGTCGGCTGCAGTGTCTGGGCCTGTCGCGGCTGCTGCTGCCTCCTGGCTTCCACGCAGGTCCCAGTGCCTGCCTTGTGCCTTGCTGCCTCCAAACCTGCCCTGCCAGGATTCCACGAAGGTCCTAGTGCCTGCCTTGTGCCTCGCTGCCTCCAAACCTGCTGTGATTCCCCGCAAGTCCTAGTGCCTGCTTTGTGCCCTGCTGTAAGAGTGTATCGCGAAATGATGCCCTGCTGTAAGAGTGTGTCGCGAAATGATGCATGTCTAAAAAGTGTGTCACCAACATGAAAAGTTTGGAAAGCTCTGGTGTAGAGGATTGACTCTCAATACATCGCAGCAAGGGAGCTACTCTGTTATGCACAAAACCCCAACCCAGAATCAGGTTTTCTATGAAAGATTTAGCACTGGGTTATCATTATTGCTATCTCTTTCCTTACTTTTTGGTCCTGAACTGTAAATCAATAAAGTAACTAAGTAAGATCTGTGGCCACCAAAAGCTGATTCTGAGGTACAGGAGCCTTGTTGTTCCCTATATCTTGGGAAAGAGGGTCCTGCTGCTGTTGGTGCACCGAAATCTTTCAGCTGGACAAAATGCAATCTATACAAATTATTATTTCTCCAATGATTTCTTTGTGCTTTCCTCTTCATGAAAATAAACATTTAATAGCAAAGCAAGAGGGAGTAAATCTGAGATAATTCTTTTCCTGCAAATATTTACATAAAATGATTTTATTAGAGGAAATTATTACTTGTATTAAAGAGCAGAATGCCATAAATATAGAGAAAAGTAGTATGTGGTAGTTCGGTTCTTATTTTTAATTGCAACATTATTTAAATTTAAATCTGCTTTCATTTTATTTGCAAAGCTTCATACAAGTAAGGAACTAGAAACTAGTAATCAACTCCAACATCATTAATGTAGAATGCATACAGAGTGGAGAACCAGCTTGCACTAAAAGTCCAATATACAGCATATGTTCTACTGGATAGAACTTTGGTCTCCCTATTCTTTTTATTGGCTGGGGCTTTCCTCCTTATAATCAATAACTTTTTGCGATGGTTAATCATATGGCACAAGTTAAACTTATAGCATTCAAGGCTGGAGCACTTGAGTATGGAGAAGCCATTTTTAGTAAAAGGAAAAACATAAAGCTAGCAGCAGAGAGTGGTAGCTTATAAATTATACAAATTAGCTTTATTCTGATGTTATTATATTGAGAATTTTTCAAGACTTAACAGTATTAAGTCAAAATGGACATATTTACAGTTTCCAATTATAGATCTAAAGAGATTCTTGGATGAGGTAGGTCTGATACTTTTCATGGAAAGGAATCATCTTTCAAGGGCCTGCTAATACAGCTTTTGGTGAACTTGCCTAATCAGCTTTTCAGGAAACTGACTGAAGATCAGCCAATGCTAGCAAGTTTCCACACGACAGGTAGTCCTTGACTTACGACCAGAATTGGGACCAGAATTTCCACCGCTAAGCTATGCGGTCGTAAAGCGTGATGTCATGTGACCGCATTGCTTAGCGACGGCAATCCCAGCATTACCTGTTGCTATTATTAACCAAATTCCACCAGTCGTTAGCTGAGGACCCACCCCAATCCAAACCATTCCAGGCTTGGTCCCTGCCAGCCCCGAGCCTTGGTTCTTCCAAGGTAAGGGACTGCCTCCCCTTCAACTCCCCCCAACTGCCTATTTACCCCCATCTCTACCCTTTGGGCTGCACTGCACCCTGCCTTGCAGGGCGGCAAGCAGCCCCAGAACTGCATGGCTCTGGGGCTGCTTGCCACACTGTGGTTCAAGGGCTTCTTGGCGTGCTGCAGCTCTGGAGCTGCAAGAAGCCCCTGAGCCATGGCGCAAAGCCCTTCACGGCGCAAAGCCCAGTCCCAGCAGCGCGGTGCAAAGGGGATTTTTGGCGTGCGGTAGCTCAGCAAGTACAGATTTTGGTTGGCTGTCAAAATCAGCCATTGAACCATTGGATGGGGGATGCAGGGGGGAAACAATTATCAACAGTACAACCTAAATGTAGTAAATTATACAAAGGAAAAAAGCAGTTAAACAATATATTCAAATTGCCCAGCTATAATATAAAATGCCATATTGATTATTAACATAAAGAAGTAAAGGGTTTTGTTTCTCAGCTATATGAATGGAACTAAGAAATGCATATAGATCATTTATAATATCACAATATGAATGCTTACTGTCTATTAAAGTCCAATCTAAAATATTTAAAATACCAGCTGTAATTTAACAATTGTTAAAAGACTTTGCTTCTTTAAATGAAAATCAATTAGGATTCTTAAATTTTGAGTAATACACATTCATGAATTATACTGAAAAACTGTGGTAAACCTACCTTCTCCAAGGGCATTCCTGCCACTTTACATTCACTTACAGTAATTGCCAAGGACTAAAAGGCATTAAGACAGAAACATGGGGGAATGCAATGCTGAAAGTTATAATACACTCACTCAGTGATCCTCTTGGCCAGTTCTGTGCAGGCTGCTGTGGAGTTTGCTGAGAAGACCCGGTAGCCACTTCTGGCTGCATTCATTGCCAAAGAATCATGCAACCCCCTTTGAACTCGAGAGTGAGAAAACACAGATTTATAAGGTAACAGCAGTTTCCTTGGCATCCTCCTCTTTAGTTCTCCAAATACTAGTATCACCCACACTGCACTGAGATAGTGATGGTGATAAAAAGAATCTAATTAGGAAAGACTGCCCACAATCCAATTATTATGGTAACCAGAAAAAGTTACATTCAGAGCAGCAGCAGAACTAAAAATTAGGCGATAGAAAGCCCTTCAGCAAGACATATACGTAAAACTATGGAATCAAGGCTGGACGTTTGTGTCAAGGAGTCAGAAAGTCTTAAAAACAAGCAGCCAGATATATACTGAGTAGCAACAATGTGGAGTAGAAGTTGGTGGGAGAGGAAAGGAGATTTTACATTTCTTGCAAATAAAAAATAAAAGTGAGAGGACTGTTCCTCAGTAAGATTGCAGTGGAGAGGCAGCGAAGGCAACCAGCAATGAAGCAATGCAGTTTGGTTACATACCACACAGGGAAGACAGACACAGGAGGAGAGCCAATTTCCCCAGACAAAAGAAATAGTTCCGGAGAGGGGAGTGGGAGGCTCTGGCAGCCCCAGAGAAAGTTAGTTACAGGTAAGCAGGCAGGGCAGTATAGGATCTTCCCGGGAGAGCACGTGAGGGGCAGAGAAAGAGGGAAAGGAGGAACACCCCCAATCAAGGCTAGGTGGGGAAGCGGAAAACTGAGAAGCGAAAGGCGGCCGCCTTCCTGGGAGTGGAGGGGGAACTGAGGAGCGAGCCTATGCAGCTGATTCAGAGGACCCAGAGACACGATTCTGACTGAGGCAAAAGGAAAGGAGAACCCTTTCCCACCCGAAACAGAGGGAGCCTGGGGCGGGGTGGTGGGCAGGCAGAAGAGTGGGTTTAAAAGGCGGACCAAAGTCCCGGCAGGTTTCGGAGGGAAGCTATGGGAGGGCGAGGAGAGAAGGCGCGGGGCGACACACACGCGGGACAGGCGAGGAGAGTGCAATAGGACGAGACGCCTGGCGGAGGAGAGGAGGATCGAGGAGTCGAACAGAAGCCTCCGGAGAAGCAGAGGCGGCTCCCGGGCAAAAGTCACTGAGGCGGCCGCGTTAACACGTCGCCTCACGGCTGCCGACCCCTCCCACCCGGCGACTCTCTGGGGCCCGCTCGCTCGCTCGCTCTCAGCCCCCAACTCGGCAAGACTCAACTCCGCCAGCACGCTCAGAGGAACAGAGACGTCGCGCTAGAGCGCCCCCTCCTGCTCTCGGCGGCCATTCTGTCTCAGCTCTTCGAAAAATCGCTGGCCTAGCCCGTAAAACGCAGACATGTTGAGTGAGGGCAGAGGGGAAACGGTCCGCCGCTAACTACTTACCGCTTTCCCCTTAGCTCACGGGCAGACTTGGTCAACTGACGTCTAAAAATTAAAACGCTAGCCGCTCAGCTCAGCGGGCAATTTCATTCACCTTTTTAAGACCGTGGAGGCTTCTTTTCCAGCAATAAAGATGGCTGCCTGTATTAGCGGGCCAAGCAACGCTAACGGGAATCTCCTCCGAGAGGAACGTAATGGTCGTTGCAGCGGAAGTGGGCGGAGTTAGAACTTCGTGCTTGAGGTGCATCGTAGTAGGGGAAAGTGCTTGGTTACCGCAGCTTTAATTTAGAGGAGTAATGCGTCGGACCAAAGTGTCTGGAGGGCGATTTATTAGAAACGTGAGCCGCGCATGTATGTATGATAGATATGTGTGTATGCACATGATGGATCTGTATAGTAGTCTGTCCATATTGGGACCTTCCAGTTAAGTCGGACTACAACTCCCATATTACTAATCTGCCCGGAGAGTGGCTTATTGATGTGGGGGCTCTGGGGCTATCGTCCCAAGCTATATGGAGTCCTGGCGTATGTAATATATGGGGGTGGCGTTGGCAAGGGAATGGAGGGGCAGATTTGTTCAACAGTGAGGCTGTCGGTTTCTTCTCGTTAGGCGAGCTGGGCTGCGCATGCGCTGCCATTGGTTGTCGCGGAGAGGCTAAATTGCTTGGCACCCAAGAAAGGGCACGTGAGCTGTCACGTAACTAGATCGTTCTGGACGCAGTTTAACTATAATTGTAAGTTAGGGAGAAATTACTAAATGTTTTGAGGGCTTGATGTGTTTTCTTTAAGCTCGTAGCTCTCCAAGACTGCAGTTATAAGGGCTGCAGAAATGCGGACGACCGGTGGTTAGCAAAAAGTTTTCTGTATCACTTTGCTGCCATCATGTGGTTATCCGGATCTTGCAGTCCTGATCTGATGGCCCTAAATAAGGGTTAATGGGCAGTGTAACCGTGCACCCTCAGCTTTTCAACCTATTCTGACTGTTGTAATGAATTGAAACCATGTTAATGAGTGGCAGAAAAAATAAGGAATTTTACTTCAGAGGTGATTATTCTTAAATAAAAGGATATGTTCCTGTATATACAGTATTCCATTTAATTATGTATGTTATGCTACTTTCCAAATGATAATTGATGGAATTCATACCATGAATTATTGTAGATAGGTAACTTTGCTATATAATTTGTTCTATTTTTTTAGCCATTGTAAATATGATAAAATACATTTAACTGCATTAAAATGCATTAAAATGCAACAATGATGCTGCAAATAAAACACAACCTTTGCATAATACAAAGATGAAGGGAGAAATAGTTCTGAAGACTCTATATACTGTAATTCTAAACTCTTTGAAGGAAATATATACTGTAAGTAATTAAAAATGCAAAGCATCATCATTAATAGCTGTAAACACCTTAATATAGCATTGAGAGAATATATATGATTTAGTGTGTGACATTATATGCTTAAAAGTTAATACTCAAGATCCAGTCATAAACAAACAAATCCAATGTTTAGAATGTAAGGATACGAGATGCTGATTGAAAAGTAAAATTTATTTTATTTTTCATCCTCCACAAAGTAGGTACTGTACACAGATATTTCATCAAATGAGAACAGTTTTTGACTTTGTAACAGGAGAAGGACAGAGGCCTTTCATATATGACATTTATTCTCTTGAAAGATTCCATCAACACTGCCTCCGAAAAATTCTGCAAATTACTTGGGAAGATAGGCGGACTAATGTTAGCGTATTAGAAGAAGCGAAAACCACCAGCATTGAAACAATGATCATCCACTTTCACTTCCGGGTACTGGTCGGAGCACAGCGAAGAACCGGGGCTCCTTAGCCTCGATTCCACGGCTAAGCTGTTTGCAGCGATTTGGGAGAAGATTTGGGAGAAGAAAATCGCTGGAAAAATCACACTCGAAGAGAGTGTGATCAGAAGATTAACCACAAAGGGTCTCTGGAGTAACTGCTCTCCCCCGACTCCTGTAATTTCCACTGCGGGAGGAGGGAGATGGAGCAATGAAAGGAGACTGGGGAAAAAAACGGGGCTCTGCAGCAGCCGTGATTCTAAAAGATAAGTAGCTGGCCCGACCAGGCTTTTAGTCACTTTTTTTTACTTTTAAACATTATTATTTTTTTATTAAGTGCTAAGATTTGTATCTGGACTTGATTTATATTTGCTGGTGCTATATTTTTTTCTTGTTAATGGAAGAATAAACGGTGGGAAGAGAAGCTAAGTGGCTTTGCTAGAAGTGAAAGTGACTTTTACTATTATTTCAGTTTGGTTTGAGTTTTTTACTTATGGACAACTATTGGTATTTCTATTTTTGTTCTCTGGAATACTATATTAAAGCTTGGATTTAAATGGAGTGATTAATACTTTATTTTTTAAGACTTTGATGTTGGGATTACTGAACCCTATTAAAAACTCTTTTATATATACAAGTTCCTCTTTTTCTTTCTGAACTTTGAACTCTGTTTGGATTTATTTTTCTGAAAAAGTCAAGTTACTTAACGTTTAATTTGGATTATTGGATTATTATATGGAAAGTAGAGGCTTTTTTACATGTCTCTAGCAACATTTTTTCTTTTTGACTTGTGGTTGGATTGAAGAATTACAAGTGGGAAGGTGAAACCCTGGGAATATTTACTATTCTTATCTTTGATTTTGACTACAGGAGAACAAAAAGTCCTAGGCTTTTATCTTTTGAAACACTGTGGACTTTTATATATAAGGGATTATAAATGATCTAAGAGGAAAATTTTTAAAGGAGCCTAGTTCTCTATTTCTTTTTCCTTAACCTTTTGGATATTTGTTTTTTCACCTTTTCTTTTTTCTTTTTATTATTTGTAAAAGAATTTTTAAATTTTTTTTTTAATTTTTTCCCCTTTTTTAAATAATTTTTGTTATATTGTTATATGGTGCTTTTTCCCCTTTTCTCCCTTTTTTCTTCTTTTTTGCAGGGCTATGGCGTCTTTGGGAACGAGACGGGCGGAGAAGGAGAAGAAGAAGGAGACTGGAGGACCACCTATTGATTCTGCTACACCTGCTACATCTGCCTCAGAAGCTTTATTACCAGAAATGAAAAAGATATTAGAAGCTGTTGCAACACTAAATAAGAAAATGGATGATCAGAATACAGCAATAAATAAGAAAATGGATGATCAGAATACAGCAATAAATAAGAAAATGGATGACCAGAATACAGCAATAAATAAGAAAATGGATGACTCCACGAAGCAGATGGAAGATCAGATTACAGCATTAGACAAAAAAATGGACGATATGAAGAAAGAAATAACCCGAGAGATTAAGCAAGATTTTAAAAAAGAAATTCAAACAGTTAAGGAAGTGGTCAATTCTCTGTCAGGAGAACTTAAAGATACGCAAAGCCAGATGCAAAAATTAGAAGATTAATCAGAATATGCTATTAAAGAGATTGAACATAATCTAGATATCACAGCTTTAGCAGAAATGAGAGAGAAGGAGCACATCTTGAGATTTAGAGCAATTCCAGAACAAGTAGATGAAAATGTGAGAGAAAGGATGACTTTTGAATTGGCTAAATTTTTGGAGACAAGAGAACAAGATTTAGATTTGGAGATAGACAAGATATTCAGAGTAAACTCACGTTATGCTAAGGAAAGAAAAGTCCCTAGAGACATATTGATATATTTTGTAAGAAAAGTGACAAAAGAGCAAATCTTAAAGAAGCATTATAATACTAGATTAAATATAGAAGGGAAGGAAATAATTGTATTAAAAGAAATTCCCTTGAGAATAATTAGGAAAAGAAAAGACTATATGGATAGTTTTGAAAAATGAAAAATTATTGAATTTGGAAGGACATGAATTAAGATATGGATGGCATGGATATTTGTGGTACGATAAAGTTAAAGTTAATGTGGACTTTAAAAACCATTATATTAGAAGATCCTTGTTAAGAATCTGGAATAAATATAAATTAATCTTATGTTATAAAAGACCCTTATGGATTTCTACACAAGAAGCATTCTACAGAACAGAAGTAAGAAATAAAGATAAATGGTTAACCTACAAAGACTTTTTAAAGAAAGAACAAGGACAATATATAATTAAATCAATAGAAGAATTGGTATCAGAGGGATACAGTTTTCAATGGCTTTCATATATGCAGCTCGTAGAGAAATTTAAATTAGATAAGAAAGACCTTGAATTTGAACAAACCAAATCGGAATTTGAGATACAACTATGTGAGACAGATGATCATCTAATTGCAAAAATGTATAAATTATTGTTAAAAGGTGAAATGGTAGAGGAACAAGTTAAAGACTGTATGATTAAATGGGCTAAAAATATTGGCCATAATATTCAAATGCAACAATGGGAAGATATGTGGACCAAAGGGTTAAAATTTACTTTGTGTTATAATTTAAAAGAAAACTTTTATAAGATGATGTACAGATGGTATATGACCCCACAAAAACTTTCTAAAATGTATGGAAATGTTTCCAACTTATGTTGGAAATGTAAAAAAAAAGAGGGGTCTTTTTACCATATGTGGTGGACATGTGAGATTGCAAAGAAATTTTGGACTCAAATACATGCATTGATGCAAAATATATTACAAATTCGAGTTCCATTTAAACCGGAATTTTTTTTACTGGGAATAATTGATGGACAACCTGGGAAGCAATTTACAAGGATTATGCAATACATGATTACAGCAGCAAGACTTATTTTCGCACAAAATTGGAAAAACCAGATATCGCCTACGATACAAGATTGGATGTTAAAATTGATGGATATGGCAGAGAATGATAAACTGACATGTTTATTAAAAGAAAATCCAAATAATTATTTTCTTAAAGAGTGGAAACCATTAACTGACTATTTACAAGATGCGGGAGGGGCAAAGCTTATATGGGGATTTGAAGATTAAAATATATATATATTGATGTAATAGACAAGAAATATTCTTTAATGTTATATATAGACCTAGCATGTAAGATAAAATTTTTAAAATACCATGACCAGATACAAATCGGAAGTTGACCAAATTCTATGCTTCAGCTTTATCTTTTTTTCTTTTTTCCTTTACTACACTTTTTTATCTTTTCTTTTTTCTTGATTTGTATTTCCATTTTCTTTTCTGTTTCAAACTTTTATCTATGTAAAATTAAAATCTAATAAAATTTGTTAAAAAAAAAAAAAAAAGAAACAATGATCATCCAACATCAACTTCGCTGGACCGGCCATGTTGTTCGAATGCCTGACCATCGTCTTCCAAAGCAGCTACTTTACTCCCAACTTAAGAATGGAAAACGGAATATTGGTGGACAGCAAAAGAGATTCAAAGATACTCTCAAAGCTAATTTAAAAAAATGTAATATCAGCATTGAGAACTGGGAAGCCCTAACTCATGAGCGTTTCAGTTGGAGGTCATCCTTTATTAATGGCGCTATGGACTTTGAAGAAGCACAAGTACAGGGCGAAAGGGAGAAACGAGCTAAAAGGAAGGCACGTCAAGCAAACCCTTATCATGACCGTCTGCCACCCGGAAACCTATGCCCTCATTGTGGGAGGTTGTGCGGATCCAGAATTGGCCTTTATAGCCACTTATGGATCCACTGTTAAAATTTTACCTTTGGAAGACAATCTTACTCGGCTACAAGTGATCGCCAATGATGAAATGATGATTACTCTCATACCCCCAAATAAAATATATTTGAAAAGCAAATGCTAGCATGTCAAACATCAGTATATACTTACCTCTTTGTGGAAAATGAAGTTCTATTTCCCTTTCATAGCCAGCTTACTAACAGCATATAATATGTCCTGAAGACTTCCAGGCCTTTTTTTGTTGTTGAAAATAAACTTTAATGAGTTCTTAATTTCATCTTCCCAGACATGTTAGAATTGAGGGTGGCAGCCCACAACAGTAAAACAGGAATCCTTTTCAGCAAATTACCTGACCTCAAATCTAATTTGGTAGTAAATGGCAGGAGCAGTGGGAAGGGCAAAGCCTCAATAAATTTCTGGAGCTGTAATCGGTATTCTCATCATAATCAATTGCATCTATCAAGAACTGCAGGCAGGAAAGTGCTCTGATTTTTGCACTTATTCTCTGGCCTGGTTAATTCATAATGCTAAAGTTAGTTTGCTTTTCTTATATAAACCAGACCATTCAACAAACCATGATAAAAATCCTGGCTCAGTATAATGTGTGAATCCATTCGGTATCTGCTGAATGGGGGAGGGGAGGGCAGGCAGCAATGTATACATTTTATATGCTTACCCTGAAGCATACTGCTCCAACTAATTTAATTTCTAGCTGAAATTACTAAATCTGTAAGCTTTCTTGTATTAAAGCAAGTTCCCTGATTCATGGGTTGCTGGCTAGGTCTAGCTCTAAAGTTGAGGAGGACCTACATTAATTATTTATTTATTTATTTATTTATTTATTTATTTATTTAAATTTATATAACCGCCCATCTCCCCCAATGGGGAACATAATCTGCTTTTGAAGAGTTTTCTCTGTCAAAAGATTATGATTGGTTTATCTGACAGAGGAAAATCACTAACACTGCTAGGCCATTGTTTTGAATTATCAGTATCTTAGACCCATTCCATATACAACACACAGTGGCAAATTTAAATAGTAGCTAACTGCAGCTACTCAGTATGCTGGGTTAACTTTTATTGTTAAGGATAGCCCAGGGATGCCTGGTGCTGATGCTAGTCTTGTTCCTGATCAAATAAAAGATATTTTATTGATGGCCAAAGACTAGAAGTTCTTTACACAGAAGTTTTACACAGAAGTTTTTTAAAAGAAAAATACATATAGTGGGAAAGTGCAAAGAATATACAAAAATACTTGAAGGTTTACTACATTAAGTGATACAGCTTCATAGGATGTGTAGTATTTATACATATAAAATTTGGATTGCAAAATTATATGAAGAGTCTCTAAACAGCAAAGCTGATGGACAGAATTTGCCCTTCCCTTCTAGAGATTTCTAAGGATGAGTCTGCTAGTAGGAAGGATACGTTCTCATCATCTGACCTGTTAGGACAGTTAGATAACAAAGGCTTTATCCAATCAATGTGCCATGTCAGATAAAATGAGCAGCCAAGTCAAGTGTGTAACTAACTAAATCTCTCCAGCTGGGCAAGAATAAAGGCAAACTTGAATTGGGGAGTGAGCATAACTTCTAAATAAAGTTTTGTTTATTAACTGAATTTAAAGAGAGAGTCAGTTGCTTTAATCTAGTGATTGGGCAGTGGTGGAAAGGATTTTCATCTTTCACACAGTTTCTTCTCACATCCCCAAAATTACTTGGGAGAATTAGGAGACCCTCTGGAGTGAGGGTCCTTTTGTATTATTTCTAAAATCTGTTAGCTGCCTCCTACTTCCCACTCGCTCCTTTCTGATTAAAAGCCAACAATGTAAGAGGGTCATGAAAGCTTACTACCACCACCAAGATGCTACCTGCACACTCCTGCCTGTTCCCTGACCCTGTCCATAAATCCATGGAATTATCTACTCTGGTGATATTCCCTTGGGATATACTCCTGTCTGCCTCACAAGGGATTTGTGTGTTCAATTTAGTACTGGAGACAGATTTTAGATTTACAATAAAACTGAGGAACAACCGCCTGTCGGGTTTTTATCCTAACAGTCTTTGGGGTACCTTGAAATCTGTTTTCCACATAGTCAGAGCTAAATTAATAAATCTACCTGGGACTTTCTGCATTCTATCTCCAACCTGTTGTAAATTGCAGATTTGGGGGCTTTTACTCCATCAGTTTCGCTTAACATCCAGAGAACTCAGCATCTTCTAAACTATTTGGTGACATTTCAGCTTGCCATTAACGTTGCCCTGATATGGAATTTAGATTTCTCTGATGTAAAGTTTTCTTACTGCTGTATGTTAACATTGATGATATCCATAGATCACCTGTTGACTACCCCACGCATGCACCTTCTTCAGAAGTTACTGAATCAAGATGGCCGATCTTGGTCATTTTGCCCATACAGCTTCTTGATTTGCTAGATCTACATCAGGCGTGTCCAACCTGCGGCCCTGAACAACTAGTAATGCAGCCCAAAAAAATCGTAAACTTTTAACATTATTTTGCAATTTTTTTCGTGACTCGATCGCACGGTGCTCAAGCGCGGACTGCGTAGGTAGAAACAATGGAACACTGTGTAGGGGAGGGGGAAGTGCAGTGCTAGCACCGCCGCCACCCGCTACACACATCAGCTTGTGGCAACTTGGCGTTATATATAATATTTCAGCCTACCTACACATGTTCTGTGACGACAGGCGTTTATTGTTATTATTATTAAGTAGACATGTCTACTTAAAGAGACCCCTTTAGGGGAACTTAGTTCTTGGAGCAGTGAAAAGCTCAGAGTTAAACTTTCAAACAGGAAACCTGTATAGATGCTACTGCATGCAGTACAGTCTTCCAAGTTCATCTTGGTACCACCACTATAAGAAACATAGCAGCCTCTCCCAATATCTGGCCAACATCACTAATGCTTCATTGAGGAAGGCTTTACAGCTCTCAACTTTCAGACCATGCCTTTCACATACCTTGAAGGCAGATTTTGTAAACTTCCATATGGACAGTGCCTCTGCCCCTGTGATGCTGGCAAAGTAGAGAATATTATTCATTATATCCTGTACTGCCCTATCTGCAATGAAATTAGAGAAAATATTGATGATAACTGAAGGTGTTGGATGCCAAATGACTGAATTACTTTCTTACAGAAATAATTCCAACTCTTAGTCAGGTTGCTACTCTTGTCATGCTTTCTTTTAAACTTAGAAATTTTAGGCTCTCAATTGTAGCATTGGTTCCATCTTAATTTACTTGCACTTTTTCCTTGTTATTGTTTTCTCTCCTTACTGATTTCATTCCTTTTTTATGCTGCATTAGTATACGACCTAACACAACAATAAACTTATTGATTGATGGTATACAAGAGACATTGGCATGATCTCGGATGCCACCCTGCGCTGAGACCCAGTTATTGTTACGCAATAAAACCCTTAACCAATTGTCCTACTTTCTGATTATTTAACTGCTTGTTAATTTATTAACTGTTGTTAATTTATTATTCCATAAACTGAAGAAAGTTATTCCGTGGATATGTATGTAATTCAGTACATAATTGCCTTTCATTTGCATTTTGCATAATTTGGGAAGCAATAGACTGCGGTGAAGCAGTTTCAGCAAAGTTTGATGTTCTTCCTGAGATTATTTATTTAAATTTTATAAGGAAAATAAAATTTACACAGACTCTTTGAAAATAAATTTGAGGTGTTTTAAATGTTTTTAAACTCAACAAAAACAAAGCCAGAAAATAAGGAAATACAAAAGAGACATTAAACATTCAGGCATTATTTATTTTAGGTAATGCTCTTTCAGAAAAATCAAAGAATGTGAAAAAATCTTGAATAAGGAACAAAAAAACTCTTTATTTGAATTATAGGGAGTACACTCGCCTTCTCACAGAGAAATCCTATATTGTGACTTAATAAATATAAGATCTCTTTTACTTCATTTAACTTACAGAAGTCAAGAATGTACTTCTCCAAGTAACATCTTGACCTTACAAGAATGCCAAGATGTTTACGTAAATCAGTGCATACTTTATTATTCTTCTGACCTCATGAAAGCACAGAACAAAATAAACAAAGCCATATATTAGAATAGGAGAACTATGAAACTCTATTGATTGGGAACAAACTGAGTATTTGGATGTTGTGTTTCCTCTTAAACAATTCTAATTCTTATAATTGAGAGCCCAAGACAGAAAGTTCTCCTTCAGTAGGATTATTGCTAAGAGAAGGATAATTACCAGTGATTACAAGTGAATGTTGGAACAAAGTTGTCAAAGTGACCTAAAACTGATTGTTTGCAAATCAAAAATACTGTAAAAAAATAGAATGAAAATTGTAATTCATAATATACCACAACAATTAATATTGATAGTGACAGCCTAGAAACTTGTGAGTTGACTTGTGAGTTCTAGGCCTCCCTTAAGCATGAAAGCTGGCTGGGTGGCTTTGGGCCAGTCACTCTCTCTCAGCCGAGCCCACCTCACAGAGTTGTTGTTTTGGGGAAAATAGGCAGGAGTATTAGGTATATTCACCACCCTGAGTTATATATAAAAAAGGGATAAAAATATAATAACAGTAATAATAATTTAAAAAATAGATGAGACTAGACAACCCATGACCCGTTGGGTCATTGTTTCAGAGATACTTCCTTACCTAAACAGAGAAACAGAATGACCAAGGGCAAAAAAGCAGTGGGAGCCGGAGCATCTTCCGACTTGCTGCTGGATTCCCCATTGACTTTGCTTGTGGGAAGCTGGCAGAAAGTGTCAGAAATCTCCCTCCCTCATTCCCTCCCTCCCTCCCTCCCTCCCTCCCTCCCTCCCTCCTTCCTTCCTCCCTTCCACCATCTTCCTCCCTCCCTCCCTATAATATAGGCTTGCGTTCACGATCCTCAGGAGAGCCTCAGTGAAGCCACCGCCGCCTTGACTGACTCGTGGAACTGCCCGTTGCTTTGCTGGGGGAAGGTAGAACAAAAGGAGCTAAATATCTCCTTACCAGATTCCTCAGTGCCTTCAACGATGGATGGCAAAGCTTCTAATGTACTGGAAAAGTTCTTAAAAATTCAGGGAGAGATGTATCTGCCTTGAAAGTGTTGAACTGTATAGCACAGTGAAACATCAGGAGTTGACCACAGGAAATGTTTTATGGCATTTTGTATTATGTCATAAAATGTTTGATAAAATTTCCCAAATTTCAATTCCATGGGAGTCACGAGTCCTGGATTTTGGACGCATTCTGTAAGTTAGCCCATTTGAGGTACCTTGGTTCAAAACTTGTTGGCCTATGATGCACCGGTTCGCCCAGTTAAAGGTTACAGTATCAAACAGACATGGGAGTTTTAGTAATATATAGATAACTGTAGATACCTTTACAAAAAATGTAAAGGTTGAAACATGCTAATATATAGATTTCCTGATTCAGCCCAGACAGACCACCTGTCTGATTATTTATTGATTTAATACATTTAGGCCACCTATCATCCTGAGGGTCTTGCGGCAGGTGATAACACAATAAAGCCAAGAAAAATAGGTAATAAATTATTTTAAATCGTTCTGTTTAAAATAAACATATAATAAATAACCCTAACAGGGGCACTTAAAAGACAAAAGGCATAGTGGGTAAATCCCAGGTGGAAGAAGGAAAACCCACCTGGTACTGAAAGGCGGGTAATATTGGCAGCAGACAGTCCTCCAGGGAAAGGGCGTTGTACAGCTGGATTCCCAACACAGAGGAAACACTCACCTGTCCTCACCCCCCTCCCCAATAGTGTGCCTCTCCCAACCATAGGAGACTGAGGAGAGCCCCCCTCTGCTGCTACAGAGCTTAATATACTCAGTGGTCCCTTGAAGTCCAAGGGATAATGTTACAGGCCCCTGGTGCAATTCTTTTAGGGCTGGTGTTACGTGGTCCCTTAAAGCTGTTCCAGATAAAAGCCTTACTGCAATCTCCATCTTCAAAGGCAGACCCACATAGAGTACATTGCAATAACCCAAAGGGCATGTACTAAAGTGACCAGGCCATCCCTCAGTTGCAGCTGCCAAGTGGGATAGAGGTGGCTGAATGCACCCAAGGACACCTAGGCCTTGAGCGGCAGAGGTGAATCCAGGACCAGAACCGTGTATCTGCTTCTGCAGGGGGAATGCAGCCCCAGGTACATTCACAGTGTTTCTATTTTGCTGATAGTTAACAGCTTCTGTTTATTCGTCTCCATCTAACACTTGCACTGCCTCACCTGAGTCTGATGAAACGGAGAATCCGTTCCAGTTACAGATGAGGGATTTTATAATCACAGAATTGAAGACTGGATTTTCAGTGCAGAATTCCAGAACTTCTGTACTTGTGTTGTGTCATGGGTCTTATTTAGAAAAGACATCGCTATCCATTTCCCCCATAATCTGGGCACGGGGGGTATGTGTCCTTCATGTATTCCTTCATGCATGTACAGTGCCTGGTCTAAAATATTGATATATTTCCTTCATAGTGCATCCATTCAACTGTGACATGACCAGCTCATGACTCTGAACTTGTTGATCTGTTTAGAAAAAAAAAGCAAAAGCCAATAGGATAATTTGCTCAGATTTGCCAACTGCCTTTGTTCTTACGCAGCTGGGTGTCCTGTGTTGTTCGTGGCTCTAGGACAACAAGCAGCAATAACCCTTGTGTCTAGCATGAATTTATGGGCTCTCAGTTTGTAAGCTCACAGCAGTTGCTTCCATCTCCAGATCCTTCAGCCTTGTTGCTGGTTTTGAACAGAGAAGTTTCTGTGCCTGTGTGCTACAATAGTGGCAAATGCCCTCATTAAAATGCCTAAAAATCTATGTTCTTTTCTTCTGGAACAGACCTTTCTCTTCCTGCCACTGGGGAGGGTTTTGCTTGTACAAAATGCTGACATTAATGAAAGTTGTCATGGATTCAGTCTGAAGAAGGGGCACAACGCTGAGAAGAAGAACCATGTTTATTGCAAGGAGGTGTCAGGGAGATAACGGGCGGTGGTGCAGGGGGCTCCCTCCGGGAAGGGAAGTACGTGCGCAGTTCTGAAACCTTGGTTTTCCCTCCCAAACGTCTCTGGAAAGCCCCGCCTTGAGATTCTGGAGTTTATCACTGGGCTTCTTCAAGCCGTTTCAGTTTAGCAGGATTTCTGTAAGTAGGAACGTAATAAACACTAGAGACTAGTTTCCAAGCCTCGGCGTGTTATTCCTACACCTATACCAGGACAGAATCACTGGGTGCCTGCTTTACAAGAAAGAGGGACCCTGAACAATGGAAAAGCAAAGTTGAGGGCTACAAGGTGGGAAATCCTAGGGATCTGATTGGCTGGCCAGTTTGGGGAAGCTAGGCAGTCCTTGTCAGTGTACCTGGGGTGAGTTCTATTGTTAGGCAAAATGGGCCTTTCAGGAGGTCAAGCAGAGCTGGGGAGCCCATTGTTAAGGAGATGGAATGTTGAGGTCTTCAGCTGGTAGACTCTACCAGCTGAAGACCTCAACATTCCATCTCCTTAACAATGGGCTCCCCAGCTCTGCTTGACCAGCTCTACCAGGTAGAGGATGGACTATTGGGGTTTCTCTAGGTTGCAATTTCTTTGTAAGGGCCGCCCGTGGGCCACACTGTGAGCTGGTGAAGAGGGTTTGTCTGAGGCAGGGAGGGTCAATTTGGGTCTGAGGGATTAGGCCAGGGGTGGGCAACGTCAGGCCCGCAGGGCTCCCACCCGCAAACCCCGCCCCTTCCACGCGATTGGCTCCCGCCTGCAAACCTCGCCCCCCAGTGCTTGTGATTGGCTCCCTCCCGCAAACTCCGGCCCCTAGTCTGCGGAAATCCCAGAAACCCTGCCCCCTGCCCCCCCAGTCCCCGGTTATAAATATCCAAATGGCCCTTGGCAGAAAAAAGGTTCCCCACCCCTGGATTAGGCAAAGAGATCAACTGGGTTTGACCCTGGTCATATTCAAAGGGGGGGGGAGGGTGCAGTCTCCATTTTGTTTGTTAGGTTTATTTTCTCCACTACAAAAGTAACTTGCAGTGTTTGACCTTTAGATGAAAAAAGGCCCAGGGGTGAGAAAGTAATTTTTAGAAATGCAAATAAGAGTACAAAGGCCTTATGCATGATCTCTTTTTGACAATTGTCTCCTTCCAGATGTGCATAACTTTATATCCTCTTGAAGAATGCAGCAGTCTTTTTTCCTGTGATGTACAGTAACAGAGTTTATTTATTTTTATTGTATTATTTTGATTTATATAGCTGCTCATCTCAAATACATGACTCTGGGCAGCTTACAACAATTAAAAAACTACAAAAAGAACAAAATACAATCAAAACATATAAAAAGCATATAAAATCATATGTATAAAAAACAATCAGCGCTTAACACAACCACTCTATAGGTTCTACTGCACATCCAGATCCCCTAGCCTGGTGGCACAGCCACATCTTTAAGGCCTTAGGAAAGGCCAGTGGGGTTGGGGCCAATCTGACCTTCGGGGGGATGACTTTCCAAAGGGTGAGCACCACGACAGAAAAGGCTCTCTTCCTGAGCCCCACCAGATGACATTCTCTAGTGGGCAGGACCCGAAGCATGCCTCTCCTGCTGGACCTCATGGGACAGGTAGCTGTAACCGGGGAGAGGTGGTCCCTCAACTATGGTTGGCACACCATAGCCATCTTTGTTCTAATTTCTGAATGCTTAGGTAACTTGCACGTTTAAAGATCTTTAAATGGGTGCAGTAGTTATCTCCAAACGACTAAATGGCACACATAACACCTTTGCTCCGTGAGCTGCACTGGGTGCCGGTTTGCTTCCGGGTCCAAATCAAGGTATTGGTTATTACCTTTAAAGCCCTA
Organism: Charina bottae; assembly: GCA_023362775.1. Taxonomy (NCBI): domain Eukaryota; kingdom Metazoa; phylum Chordata; class Lepidosauria; order Squamata; family Charinaidae; genus Charina; species Charina bottae. The sequence continues at coordinate 124,279,356 of JALMGJ010000002.1, read as the reverse complement.
CTTGGCATGGGACCGGGATACCTGATGGACCGTCTTATCCCCATAACATCGACCCACCCCACCCGATCATGCAGAGAAGGCTTGCTACGGACCCCATCAAGAAAAGAACTCCATCTAACAGGGTCCAGGAGGCGGGCCTTCTCTGCAGCAGCGCCCGCCCTTTGGAATATCTTACCCCCAGAGTTGAGACGGGTTTCCTCCCTCCCGGCCTTCCGGAAAAATCTGAAAACCTGGTTCTGCTGCCTAGCATGGGAGGGAAAAGGTAATAGCTCCTCCTGGGGGTGGTTAATATCATAATATCCTCCCTAATTCACCAGATTGGATTTTATATTTATATTTTTATGTCATATTGTATTTATACTGTATTTTAATCTTGTTTTTATTGTAAACCGCCTAGAGTCCCCCATTGGGGGAGATGGGCGGTCATATAAATTTAACGAACAAACAAACAAACAAACAAACAAACGAATGAATGAATGAATGAATGAATGAACATGGAGTTGATAGGACTGGATGATAGATCCAATCAGAGGAAGTAACCGTTCCCAAGACGGACCCATTAATGACCTCTTCAAGCTCTCATTGGGGGAATTGAATGAGGCAACAACTCCTGTGTTAGATAATTCTTATAAGTACGCATATGCCACATTGTGATCAACAGTGAACACCACAAAACAGTGCATTGTATTCTGATGTCACAATAATCCATGATTTAGCACATTGCCTCCCTTCTTCTCTAGCACTACCACAAGGAAAAGCTTTGGAATTTGTTTTTGTTTCTCTGTTTATTAGCCATAGCTTATAATTACTTTAAATCTAACAAACTGGTTCTTCTAAATGTTGTTTATTTGAAACAAGCCAACTTGAACCATTAGTTAAGAGGAACCCTATTCAGGCTTTGGATGAAATACTAAAGTGTGATTAATTAAAATTAAAATTGAAATTGAAAACTAAATCTCCTCAAAACCAACTAGTGAAAGTCCCCAAACCAATTTAAGTGCATTTCCATCCTGATCTCGGGGGCTTATTTAGAAAGGACATTCCTTTTCAGCCTTTTCCCCATAATCTTGTGGGGCGGGGTGTCCTCCATGCATTCCTTCGTGCACGTGCATTGCCCGATCTAAGAGATTCATGTATTTCCCTCATGGTGCATCCATTCAACTGTGACATGGCCATCTCAGGATTCTGAACATGTTTGATCTGTTTGGGGGGAAAAGCAGCAAAAGCAATAGAATAAGGTTGCTCAGATTTGCTGACTGCTTTGTCCTTGTGCAGCCGGGCATTTTGTGTTGTTTGTAACTTTGTTTGCTGCATTCACAGAGCAACTGAAATGAGATACTCCTGTGCCAAAGAAAATAGGAAAGTTCATACAGGTTAATCAGATCATACAGTTTCACAAAAGTGAAAATGGCACAAGTCCATTTTCAGTGTGTATCTTTCTTTTTACAGTGAGTTGATATTGATAACTGGTTACATGCCAATTGGCACTGGTAATATGGCAGTATCCACATTGATTAAATCAGTGAATCCTGATGGAACTACACAGTTGAATCAGGGTTTCTTGTTGAAGGAAATAAAATAATTTAAAATAACAGCAAATTGTATATGTGCCCATGCAGGGATAACATTCAGAAGGTCTCCAAAAACAGAGGAAATCAGATGTCCATAGGTCTCACATACTAAATTATGCACCAGTTTGATTAACCAATGTTCTTTGGCTGGGTTCACACAACATGTTAAGCCAATTTTTTTTTTTTTTTTAAAAAAAACACCCTATATTTTGGCTTAGCTGGATGCACACATTCAGCCTGGGTAATTATTCCACTTACACCCTTCACTGTTTGTCTTCCTTTGCTCCCCATATTGGATTCATAGTCCAGTCATATTGCCCTCCTTTGGTATAATTGCAAAAGTAATGCCTTTCATCTCCTCTTCTCAGCAAAATTCTGATTCGTGAATCTGGACTATTCTGACCTTCTCCTCTGGTTTTCTTTACCAGGACTCTTACCTCCAGCTAGAATATGCTCTTGTCACTGTGACATATGACATCCTTTCTTAAATCTTTCCACTGGCTTCTATTCTGGGATGCAGAAGTAATCCTTTATTCTTGATTGTTGTTTGGAGCGCTTCTATATAACACTAAAATACAATGACAGAAGTCTTGATCTTCAAAGCCCTCCATTGCATTGCCCCATTGCTTTTTCTTCTACCATTATATTTTTGCTACCATTATACTAGCTTTCTAAAAGCTCCAACAAGCAACTCTGCTGTTAATCACTTTGTCGCTTAAGCCTTAGAACTCCTCACAAAATACTTGCAGATCTTTATAACTCCATGCTGTCTTCAAATACCTCTTCAAAACTTATCTTTTAATATAATTTTTAATACAGTGTTTTAGCTCCCATATGAAGAACTAGACTTAGGTCTACTTAAGATTAAGTCTATGTAAGGGAAAATAAACACGTGGATGTCATTTATGGAAAGCTCTCATTAGAGCAAGAATATTTGCTAGTTCACATTCCTCCTACAGCTCAGGGAAGATCTGCTCAAGAAGATTAAGGGACAGGAGGAGGAAGAGATGAAGCACACCAGCCTTGTCTGACTGACGGCATAAAATCACTCCAGGATTGTTCTGAATTTTGTTTCAGCGGAAACCTAAAAGAACCCAAATGTTCTAGGCAGGGGTGTCCATAGGTGGGGAACTTGACTGAACTAGCAGCTGAATCTTCAGCACTGGCACACCTGTCTAATCTTGGTTCATCCACAGTTGCTGCCTGAGGCTTACCCCCCTCCCTCTGCCTGAAGGTAGAGCCAGCCTGCATTAGAATAATAAAGGAAAGCATCTGTGCAGCAAGGTACTGTGGTTTTTGTATTTCTTAGGCAAGCCTAAGAGAAACTACAGGATCTCCTTGTTCAGTTGAAGGGCATATCATGTAGATCAGGCGTGTCCAACCCACGGCCCACGGGCCGCATGCGGCCCTGAACAGCTAGTAATGCGGCCCCAAAAAATCGCAAACTTTTAACATTATTTTGCAATTTTTTTCGTGACTCGAGCGCACGGTGCTCGAGCATGGACTGCATAGGTAGAAAAAACGGAACGCTGTGTAGGGGAGGGGGCAGTGCAGTGCTAACACCACCACTGCCTGCTACACACATCAGCTTGTGGCGACTTGGCGTTATATATATTTCAACCTACCTACACGTGTTCTGTGACGACAGCCATTTATTATTATTAAGTAGACATGTACGTTTTCTTACTTGATTATTAAACTGTGCTTTGTTTATTTGCCTACCTAACAATTTACGATGGGCTTGTTGTGTTATTTCTTTAAAAAAAAAATATTCCTAAATTTATTCCAGCATGGCTTCAACGTCATTTCAACAGAAAACAGAACCCAAGAAAAAAAGAAAAATCACGGATGAAGGAAGAGTATTCAACGAAAAATGGACAGATGAGTACTTTTTTGTCCAGACAAATACTAAGGCACTATGCTTAATTTGTAGGGGAAATGTGTCACTTTTCAAAGACTACAATTTGAAAAGGCATTATACGGAAAAACGTGCTGCCAAATTCGAAGTGTACCAAGGAATTTGTCGTAAAGACAAATTAGCGGAACTGAAAAAAAGTCTGTTGTCTCAATTTTTTTTTAAAAAAGTCACAAGCCCATCGTAAATTGTTAGGTAGGCAAATAAACAAAGCAAAGTTTAACTTGACCTCTCAGCGGCTTTCGATACCATCAACCATGGTATCCTTTTGGGTTGGCTCAGGGAGTTGGGGGTGGGTGGCGTAGTTCTGCACTGGTTCACCTCCTTCCTCCAGGGCCAGTCCCAATCGGTGTTGGTAGGGAGCGAGAGATCCGACCCACGGCCCCTCCTTTGTGGGGTGCCGCAGGGTTCGGTACTCTCTCCACTCCTTGTTAACATCTACATGAAACTGCTGGGCGAGATCATCCGTCATCACGGGATGAGGTATCATCAATATGCTGATGATACTCAATTATACATCTCTGTCCTGGGTGAAGTAAGTGATGCTGTGACCGTCCTCTCTCGGTGCCTGGGGGCTGTGGGGGTCTGGATGGGGAACAACAGGCTTCAGCTGAACCCTGGTAAGACAGGGTGGCTGTGGGTGAGGGGCTCCTTGGTATCCGGGAATTTAACATTCTTAGTGCTCTCCATGAGGCTACCCTTGAAGAGTATCCAGAAGCTACAGCTGGTCCAAAATGCAGCTGCGTGGGCAATTCTTGATGCTCCTAGATCGGCACGTTACACCATTGCTCCGTGAGCGACACTGGGTACTAGTCTGCTTCTGGGTGCAATTCAAGGTGTTGGTCATCACCTTTAAAGCCCTACATGGCATGGGCCCAGGGTATCTGAGGGACCGCCTCGTCCCCATTGCATCAACCCACCCCGTCGGCAAGAGAATTCCATCAAATAATATTTATTATATTTATTGTATAAATTGATGTTTTATATTCTATTTTAACTTGTTTTATTGTAAACCGCCCAGAGTTCCCCGTTGGGGGAGATGGGCGGTCATATAAATTAAATAAATAAATCTGGCGGGGTCCAGGAAGCGGGCCTTCTCTGCAGTGGCTCCCGCCCTCTGGAATATTCTTCCCCCAGAGATAAGACAGATTCCATCTCTGGTGGCCTTCTGAAAACAACTGAAGACCTGGTTTTGCAACCTCGCCTGGGGCGGGGAGGGAAGTAATCACTCCTGGTGATGGCTGGTGCCCTAAAATGGCCCTTTAGATATACATGAGCAGTACCACAACTATTACCGTCATTTGGATTTTATACTGTATTTATACTTTATATTGTATTTGTATTCGATATTTATGTTTATGGTATTTTAATGTTTTTATTTTTATTGTAAACAGCCCAGAGTCCCCCCTTTGGGAGGAGATGGGCGGTGGCAAAATTTAATTAATTAATTAAATAAATAAATAAATAATAATAATCAAATAAGAAAACTTACATGTCTACTTAATAATAATAACAATAAACGCCTGTCGTCACAGAACATGTGTAGGTAGGCTGAAATATTATATATAACGCCAAGTTGCCACAAGCTGATGTGTGTAGCGGGTGGCGGCGGTGCTAGCACTGCACTTCCCCCTCCCCTACACAGTGTTCCATTGTTTCTACCTACGCAGTCCGCGCTTGAGCACCGTGCGATCGAGTCACGAAAAAAATTGCAAAATAATGTTAAAAGTTTACGATTTTTTTGGGCTGCATTACTAGTTGTTCAGGGCCGCAGGTTGGACACGCCTGATGTAGATCTAGCAAATCAAGAAGCTGTATGGGCAAAATGACCAAGATCGGCCATCTTGATTCAGTAACTTCTGAAGAAGGTGCATGCGTGGGGTAGTCAACAGGTGATCTATGGATATCATCAATGTTAACATACAGCAGTAAGAAAACTTTACATCAGAGAAATCTAAATTCCATATCAGGGCAACGTTAATGGCAAGCTGAAATGTCACCAAATAGTTTAGAAGATGCTGAGTTCTCTGGATGTTAAGCGAAACTGATGGAGTAAAAGCCCCCAAATCTGCAATTTACAACAGGTTGGAGATAGAATGCAGAAAGTCCCAGGTAGATTTATTAATTTAGCTCTGACTATGTGGAAAACAGATTTCAAGGTACCCCAAAGACTGTTAGGATAAAAACCCGACAGGCGGTTGTTCCTCAGTTTTATTGTAAATCTAAAATCTGTCTCCAGTACTAAATTGAACACACAAATCCCTTGTGAGGCAGACAGGAGTATATCCCAAGGGAATATCACCAGAGTAGATAATTCCATGGATTTATGGACAGGGTCAGGGAACAGGCAGGAGTGTGCAGGTAGCATCTTGGTGGTGGTAGTAAGCTTTCATGACCCTCTTACATTGTTGGCTTTTAATCAGAAAGGAGCGAGTGGGAAGTAGGAGGCAGCTAACAGATTTTAGAAATAATACAAAAGGAAACTTTATTTATTTATTTATATTTCCCAACTTATATCACCGCCCATCTCCCCCCATTCCGGAGGGGACTCTGGGCGGTTTACACCAAGCCAGCAATTAAAACATATAAAAAATGTATAGAATAAAATACATAATTTAGTTAAATATATAAGATCCAAGAGGCTCTGATGTTAGGTTTTAAAGAGCTCTACGGAGCCAGCCATCCCCAGGAGGAGCTGTTACTCCCCCCATCCCAAGCGAGGTGGCAGAGCCAGGTCTTCAGTTGTTTCCGGAAGGTCGTAAGTGTGGGGGCTAGCCTCACCTCCAGGGGCAGAATATTCCAGAGGGCGGGTGCCACTGCAAAGAAGGCCCGCCTCCTGGACCCCGTCAGGTGGAATTCTCTTATAGACGGGGTCCGAAGCAAGCCCTCTCTGCATAACCGGGTGGAGCGGGTCGATGCTCTGGGGATGAGGCGGTCCTTTAGGTAACCTGGTCCCATGCCATGTAGGGCTTTAAAGGTGACAACCAACACCTTGAATTGGACCCGGAAGCAGACCGGTAACCAATGCAGCTCGCGCAGCAGAGGTGTCACATGTGCCGACCTTGGGGCACCCATAACTGCGCGCATAGCCGCATTCTGGACCAGTTGAAGCTTCCGGATACTCTTCAAGGGTAGCCCCATGTAGAGCGCATTGCAATAGTCTATGTGGGAGATGACCAGGGCATGAGTGACTGTACGGAGGGCGTCTTGGTCCAGGAAAGGGCGTAGCTGGCGCACAACTCGAAGTTGTACAAATGCCCTTCTGGCCACGGCTGCCACCTGCTCTTCAAGCAGGAGTCGTGAGTCCAGAAGGACACCCAGATTCCGCACTTTGTCTGAACGGGGTAGTGCCACCCCGTCCAGATCTACAGATGACAACTCCCTGGATCTCGAGGCACCATCAATCCATAGCCACTCCGTCTTACCAGGGTTCAGCCGAAGCCTGTTGTTCCCCATCCAGGCCCCTACAGCCTTCAGACACTGAGAAAGGGCAGCCACTGCATCACTTAACTCACCCGGGATGGAGATATAATAATTGAGTATCATCAGCATATTGATGATACCTCATCCCGTGTTGGTGGATGATCTCACCCAGCAGTTTCATGTAGATATTAAATAGGAGAGGGAAGAGAACAAAGTAGGGGCCGAGGGTCGGACCTCTCATCTCCTATAACCACCGATTGGGATCGGCCCTGGAGGAAGGAGGTGAACCAGCGTAAAACCACACCGCCCACCCCCAACCCCCTAAGCCGTCCCAAAAGGATACCATGGTCGATGGTATCGAAAGCCGCTGAGAGGTCAAGAAGAGCCAGGATGGATGCACTGCCGCCATCCTGCGCCCGCCAGAGATCATCAGTAAGTGCGACAAATGCAGTTTCTACCCCATATCCCGGCCTGAATCCTGACTGAAAGGGTCTAGATAATCCGTATCATCCAGAATCCTCTGGAGCTGTAATGCCACCACTTTCTCAACCACCTTCCCCAAAAAGGGGAGGTGGGAGACAGGACAAAAATTATCCAACACTGTAGGGTCCAGCAATGGCTTCTTGAGGAGGGGGTGCACCAGCGCCTCCTTAAAAGCTGCCGGAAACACTCCCTCTCCCAAGGATGTAAGAACCATCGCATGGACCCAGCCACATGTCACCTCACTGGCTGCTTTCACCAGCCAGGAGGGGCATGGGTCAAGATGACAAGTAGTGGCCCTTACAGTCCGGAGGATCCTGTCCACTTCCTCAGGCCCAACAGGATCAAACTGTTCCCAGATAACCGGGCACAGACGCTCCCTCGGCATCTCCCCAGACCATGCGTCACCCTTGGAGTCTAACTCAGAACGAATCCGAGCGATTTTATCCATCAGATGCTCTGCAAATTCCTCCGCACGGCCCTGCAGGTGGGTCACCGGGCCCACCTTACCTAGGAGGGATCGAGTAATCCTAAACAGGGCCGTCGGGCGGCATTCTGCGGACGCAATAAGAGCGGAGAAATATTGACGTTTTGCCGCTCTTACCGCCACAAGTTAGGCTTTAACTGCGGCTCTAGCTTGTGTTCGGTCTGATTCGGTCTTTGTCTTTCTCCAGCGGCGCTCTAGGCGTCTCTTAACCCTCTTCAGTACCCTCAATCCCTCCGTATACCACGGGGAATATCGGGTCGGATGGGACAAGAGAGGTCGCATAGGCGCGATCCTGTCCAAGGCCCCGGCCGCTCTCTTATTCCAGACTGCGGCCAGGACCTCCACTGGACCGTGCATTAGATCCTCAGATATAACCCCCAGCTCCCTCTGAAACCCTATCGGGTCCATTAGTCGCCGGGGGCAGACCAAACGAGTGGGTCCAGCCTCCCTGCAGAGTGGGGCAGCATATGAGAATCTCAGGGTCACCAGGGCATGATCTGACCATGACAATGGGGAAAGATGTAACTCTCCCCCAAGATCATCTTGCCATTGCTCCGACAGGAAAACCAAGTCCGGAGTGAGGCCACTGTCTCTAGTCGGGTCCCAAATAATCTGGACCAGGCCCATGGCTGCCATGGGAGCCATGAACTCCCGAGCTGCCTCCGAGGCACGTCCCAGGGACGGCAGATTGAAGTCCCCCAGAACCATAAGTCTGGGGAACTCTACCGCCAACCCCGAAACAGCCTCCAGCAGCTCGGGCAGGGAGGTTGCTACGCAGCAGGGAGGCTGGTACAGCAGCAACACTCCCAACTGCTCTCGGGAACCCAACTTGAAAAACAGCGTCTCACATCCGGCCACCTGTGGAGCCGTGCCCCTGAAGGCCACTATAGACTCTCGAATGATAACTGCCACCCCGCCTCCCCTACCCCGATATCTCGGCTGGTGCTTTGGAAATGCTTAGGCAAAGCTGTTGTTTCTTGAAGGCAATGGCAAGTCTTAACCCCAGAGCATTACTCACTACAGAGTAATCTATAAATCACCATGTTCTTTGAGGAACATTGTGGTTACTGAGAATTGCTTCATTCAGTGTATCATAGGGACTGTATTTGACACTTCGTTTAGTATTTCTTTACATACTGTTTTGTAATAAATCTCAAGTTATTAATTAGCCAAGGAGAACAAGCAGATTTTGCCAGTACTCTTACCAGTTTAGCTTCAGGACTTCATGATCTAGGAATGCTTAATCACAGCAACAAATTCGGCCAAATTAGAAAACGGGTAAAGGATTTTTTTTTAAATTATAGTAATATTCATTAGAATTAAGTGTGTTTAAAATCGTACTTTCATTTTTAAGATATCAAGAATTTTATATCTATTATAAATATATAACTGCCTGGAAACACTTAATTTTAAAATATTTTTATTTCTTCGCTTTCTAAAGTTGTCCATTCACCAAGTGATTATGGGCATCTTCAAGAGGATTAAAAATACCAACATGGGAAGAACACGACCAAACACACACACCCCAACAATTGGTGAAAGAGTTGCTGCAATTTCACCGTAAACATTTGGTTACTTCGCTTTTGCTTTAATCTCAGTCTTAAACATTCTACAATTATTCCTTGAACCTGACCTGATAAATTTCTATCCCTCAAAGTAAAAGCCTACAGCAAACCCTAACTGGAGCTAAAACTACATATATTATCTGGGCACCATGTTAAAAAACTCAAAAATGGATATGATAAAAGATGAAGGCAAAGATCTACTGGAGGAGGAAGATGCAAAGAACAAATGGTACAAATATATAGTAGAAGTGTACAAAAAGGGTGCACATTTCTCTTGGCAGTCCATCTGGCCTACAGATTGCTTCTTTGGAGCCTCTTTGGACCCTCTCAAAGTAGTATCAGATTATCTCTGATCAGCAGTGCTATCTGCTTCCTCCCTTTAGGACAGAGACATGAATCCTTCCCTTTACACAGCCTATAGAATCCTCTACTTCAGTCTCTGAAGTTTATAACAGCTGTTCCTTATCCAGAGTTCAGAAACCTCATGAACAAGGAGGCCCTGGAAATTATTCTGAAGCTCCAGAGAATAAGAGCAGTTCCTGACAAGCTCAGGCCTTCATGTCATTGTTCCTCCATTCCTCCATACCTTCTGCCTGGATTGCTTCTGTCTTCTGGGAGGCTCCTTGGTACCACTGTCCTTCTGCAAAGACTTCCTGTGTCCAATTCATGAATTCCTTATCTTCCTTGAGAAGCTGGAGGATGGACAGTTTTGTCTGTAGCTCTTTCATCTTCTCTTCCAAGCTCAGCCAGCACTTGTAGCATGTGCAATTCTTGTTGTATTGAAGGAGGAAAACAACATGATACTTCTTCTGCCACTCACAAAAGTAGTTCCTTCCATCTCCATGTTCCTCTGATGAACAACAAGCAAACACAAAGTGCCTCATTGTCCTCCACCATCAAACTCCTGTTTGCTCTCTAAGTAAGCCTGTTTTCAGGGAACTGGCTTCATTATATATCCCCTGAAGCTGCCTCAACTAGTTCAGCAGCAAGCACTGGTCTATCTGGTAAGTGACCAGACCTGTTTTCTCATGTGCCTTCATATGTCCACTAAATATGTGGAGGAATGGCAGGACCCCAGCTAATTGGCTACATCCTCAACCACAGTATGGCCAAATTTCAGTTGGCCATATGTGACCAAAACATCTGTAAAATGGTGTCTTTCTATTACAATTGTGTGGACTGTATGACACTGGGCATCCTTGGGAACAAAAATCACATGGAAAAGCTATATGCATCTAAATGAGTGTCGGAGTTCATATATTTCACCAAGCCCTAATAATGTGGTTTGTTTGGTTTGGGCTTTAGTGTACTGTATGTAGTATAAACCCAGCCATTATATATTAACCATGATTTATGGCTTGTTCCCAAAAAGCAATACCTTAGCATGATATGTAAATTCAATTTATGTCTGTACATTTTCTTTTCAGATGGCTTGGTCAGATGTTCAGGGGCAGAGCTGATCATTACAGCAACAGTGGGTAGTGTCCTATATGCACTGAGGTATGCATGAGGATGCTGCATGTGTTGACTGCTGTATATATCCCATATGTTAATAAAAAGTAACATCTTCAAGCTTGATTCATGATGACTTCATTGATAGGTCCATGTAATTTTCTTGGCAATAATATGGAATGGATGTGGCTTCCCATTGGCTCCTTCAGGATGATTTTTGATTTCTCAGTCTAGCCTACAGCCCTGATATTTCCTGATGGATTCCCATTCAAGTATTAAAGCAGGACCAGCAAAGATTGGCTCAATCCTGCCACCTGGGTGGGCATAAATTTAACACTCCATTTAAAAAAAAAATTCACTAGAGATGCCTTTCTGTTGTCTTTAGAAATAAAGCTACAAGTGTTTGCTCACCTTCATTTCAAGATTTATACTGATTTGGCAGCCTAACAGTATAAATAAAATTTAGGAATGTCATAGCAATGTTTTACCATCAATCTTGCATTACTGAAATCTCATTTTTAGCTCATACGATTCCATTATTATTGTAGTTTCTCACTCTTAATGTCAAATTTAAATAAATTACCCTGCCCCCCCCAAAAAACAACCTCACCCTATTATGATGTGCATTTTAACTGCAATAACAAAATACGATTCAAGTTGGCCCTATGGAGATATCCTTGCTGATTTTTTAAAATAATGAAATGAAATAATTCATAAATTAATCCTTTGCTATCTTTGAAATAAAGGGGATGTGGTGGCTCAGCGTTTAAGACACCAGGCTTGTCGATCGGAAGATCGCATGTTCGGAGGTTCGAATCCCTAGCCCTGCGTGCGGAGTGAGCTCCCGCACTCGCCCCAGCTCTTGCCAACCTAGCAATTCGAAAGCATGCAAATGCAGCTTTTTCACTTCCGGGTACTGGTCGGAGCGCAGCGAAGAACCGGGGCTCCTAGCCTCGATTCCACGGCTAAGCTGTTTGCAGCGATTTGGGAGAAGAAAATCGCTGGAAAAATCACACTCGAAGAGAGTGTGATCAGAAGATTAACCACAAGGGGTCTCCGGAGTAACTGCTCTCCCCCGACTCCCGTAATTTCCACTGCGGGAGGAGGGAGATGGAGCAATGAAAGGAGACTGGGGAAAAAACGGGGCTCTGCAGCAGCCGTGATTCTAAAAGATAAGTAGCTGGCCCGATCAGGCTTTTAGTCACTTTTCTTTACTTTTAAATATTATTATTTTTTTATTAAGTGCTAAGATTTGTATCTGGACTTGATTTATATTTGCTGGTGCTATATATTTTTCTTGTTAATGGAAGAATAAACGGTGGGAAGAGAAGCTAAGTGGCTTTGCTAGAAGTGAAAGTGACTTTTACTATTATTTCAGTTTGACTTGAGTTTCTTACTTATGGACAACTATTGGTATTTCTATTTTTGTTCTCTGGAATATTATATTAAAGCTTGGATTTAAATGGAGTGATTAACACTTTATTTTTTAAGACTTTGATGTTGGGATTACTGCCTGAAAGGAAAAAAAAAGAACCCTATTAAAAATTCTTTTATATATACAAGTTCCTCTTTTTCTTTCTGAACTTTGAACTCTGTTTGGATTTATTTTTCTGAAAAAGTCAAGTTATTTAACGTTTAATTTGGATTATTGGATTATTATATGGAAAGTAGAGGCTTTTTTACATGTTTCTAGCAACATTTTTTCTTTTTGACTTGTGGTTGGATTGAAGAATTACAAGTGGGAAGGTGAAACCCTGGGAATATTTACTATTCTTATCTTTGATTTTGACTACAGGAGAACAAAAAGTCCTAGGCTTTTATCTTTTGAAACACTGTGGACTTTTATATATAAGGGATTATAAATGACCTAAGAGGAAAATTTTTAAAGGAGCCTATTTAAAAAAAAAATTTCTAGTTCTCTCTTTCTTTTTTCTTAACCTTTTGGATATTTGCTTTTTCACCTTTTCTTTTTTCTTTTTATTACTTGTAAAAAAAAATTTTTTTTTAATTTTTTCCCCTTTTTTAAATAATTATTGTTATATTGTTATATGGTGCTTTTTTCCCCTTTTCTCCCTTTTTTCTTCTTTTTTGCAGGGCTATGGCGTCTTTGGGAACGAGACGGGCGGAGAAGGAGAAGAAGAAGGAGACTGGAGGACCACCTATTGATTCTGCTACACCTGCTACATCTGCCTCAGAAGCTTTATTACCAGAAATGAAAAAGATATTAGAAGCTGTTGCAACACTAAATAAGAAAATGGATGATCAGAGTACAGCAATAAATAAGAAAATGGATGATCAGAATACAGCAATAAATAAGAAAATGGATGACTCCACGAAGCAGATGGAAGATCAGATTACAGCATTAGACAAAAAAATGGACGATATGAAGAAAGAAATAACCCGAGAGATTAAGCAAGATTTTAAAAAAGAAATTCAAACAGTTAAGGAAGTGGTCAATTCTCTGTCAGGAGAACTTAAAGATACGCAAAGCCAGATGCAAAAATTAGAAGATAAATCAGAATATGCTATTAAAGAGATTGAACATAATCTAGATATCACAGCTTTAGCAGAAATGAGAGAGAAGGAGCACATCTTGAGATTTAGAGCAATTCCAGAACAAGTAGATGAAAATGTGAGAGAAAGGATGATTTTTGAATTGGCTAAATTTTTGGAGACAAGAGAACAAGATTTAGATTTGGAGATAGACAAGATATTCAGAGTAAACTCACGTTATGCTAAGGAAAGAAAAGTCCCTAGAGACATATTGATATATTTTGTAAGAAAAGTGACAAAAGAGCAAATCTTAAGGAAACATTATAATACTAGATTAAACATAGAAGGGAAGGAAATAATTGTATTAAAAGAAATTCCCTTGAGAATATTAAGGAAAAGAAAAGACTATTCTTTCCTTACAGACAAATTAAGGCAACATAGTATTTCATTCAGATGGGAAAAATTGGAAGGCGTATCGTTTGAGTTCAAAGGACAGAGATTCAAAATAACTTCCATTTTAAAAGCAAAAGCTTTTTTAGAGAAATACAAGAAAGAAATGGGTTTACCAGAAGGAGAATTGACAAAAGGAGGAGAAACATCGAAAGACAAAGAGAAGACTGAAGATCTATCTGAGAAAGGAGCTACAGGTGTGGACTTAACAAAGGGATTTTAAAGAATAAAACACCAATGGAACTTAAATATCTGACATGGAACATTAATGGAGCCAATGCTCCACAAAAAAGAAGAAAGATATTTCATTTTTTGAAAAAACAGAAATTGGACATAAGTTGTTTACAAGAGACTCATATTTGTAAAAAAAGATACTAAATATTTGATTCAAAAACAGCTTGGAGAAGAATTTATTTCGGCTGGATATAAAAAAACTAAAGGGGTAGTCTTATATGTACAACCAAAGTTAAACCCAAAATTGATATTAGCTGATGAAGAGGGTCGATACATTGTAGTAGAAATTAACATACAAGGAACTAAAACACTGATAGTTGGACTTTATGCACCGAATATGAATAAAGGAGTATTTTATAAAAACCTGATGGATAAACTTTTGGACCTAACTTATGACAATTGGTGTTTCATGGGGGATTGGAATGGGGTAATTTACCCCAGATTGGATAGACAGTCACAAAAAGAAGTGAAGCAAACACAGGGAAAATTGCCACAAATATTTTTCGACTTGAAAGAGATGTTGGATTTACAAGACATTTGGAGATGTATGAATGGGACTTCCAGAGAATTTACATATTATTCAGAGAGATTTAAATCACATTCTAGAATAGATATGATCTTGATATCTAAAAATTTGATGATGGATATTAACAAAGTTGATATATTACCTAAGACTTTATCAGATCATAATCCAGTAATGTTGACTCTTAAAGGGAAACGGAATGTATTTAGATGGAGATTGAATGAGTCAATACTACGGAATAATGATGTAGTTGATGTATGCAAAAAAAAATTAAGAGAATATTTTCAATTTAATTTGAACAAAGGGACTAATATTCAAACTGTATGGGAAGCCAGTAAAGCATATATGAGGGGTTATTTTATTCAATACAATGCTCAAATGAGGAAGAAAAAACAAAAAAGAATTCAATTGATTTTAGATGAAATTAAAAGTAAAGAGTTAGATTTGAGAGATAAACCAATGGATGACACTTTGCTCACTCAAATTAAATTTCTGCAAAAGCAAATATCAATGATATTAACTCAAGAGATAGAGACTCAAATGAAATTTACAAAACAAAAATATTTTGAATATGCAAATAAACCAGGTAGATGGCTGGCTTATAAATTGAGGAAACAAAGACAAAAGAATTTGATTACTAATATTCAACATGAAGGAAAAACTCTGGTGAATAATATAGACATTCAAAAAACCTTTCATGACTATTATTCTAAATTATATAAAAAACAAGATGTCAACTTGGATGAGATTGAAGAATATTTGAATAAACAAAAACTAACTGTTCTTAATGACCAACAAAGATTGACATTAAATAATGTTATAACAAAAGAAGAATTGATAAAAGCTTTTAAGAAAATTAGTAGTGGAAAAGCTCCTGGACCGGATGGATTGTCAGCAGCCTATTATAAATGTTTTGAAGAGGATTTATGTCTACCTTTGCAGAAGACTATGAATTCTATTTTGGAAACAGGAATTATGCCTGAAACTTGGAAAGAAGCACATATAACATTGATACCCAAAGAACAACAGGATTTAACATTAACTAAAAATTACAGACCAATATCTTTATTGAATAATGACTATAAGATATTTACAACGATATTAGCAGAAAGAATGAAGAATATACTTAAGGATTTTATTCATCAAGACCAAGCTGGTTTTCTACCCAAGAGGCAAATTCATGACAATGTCCGAAACATAGTAGACGTAATTGAATATTTGGATCAACACTATGATAAACAAGCTGCCTTGATATTTATTGATGCTGAAAAAGCCTTTGACAACTTAAATTGGCCTTTTATGTTCAAAGTTTTGGAAAATATGAATTTTGGAGGAAATTTTATAAAATGGATTAAATCAATATATACTCCACAATTTGCCAAAATAATTGTTAATGGAGAATTTAGTAAGCCATGTGAAATACAAAAAGGTACTAGACAAGGTTGTCCATTATCTCCACTTTTGTTTATATTGGTATTAGAGGTTTTACTTAGAGATATTAGACAAGATGATGGTATCCATGGTATTAAAGTTAAAAAAGAAGTTTATAAACTAAGAGCATTTGCTGACGACCTAGTCATTACCTTGGAGAATCCACTAGAAGGAATTGAAATATTAATACAGAAACTAAAAGACTTTGGGTCGCTAGCAGGGTTCAAAGTGAATTTACAGAAGACAAAAGTTTTGACCAAAAATATGGATTACCACCAAGAAGAGAAATTGAAAGAAATAACAGGATATTCAATGGAAGAAAAAGTAAAATATTTGGGAGTATATTTAACAACTAAAAATGTTAAGTTGTTTAAGAATAACTATATTCCACTTTGGATGGATATTAAAAAAGATTTGGAACATTGGGAAAAACTGCAATTATCATTATTAGGTAGAATTTCAGCAATTAAAATGAATGTTTTGCCAAGAATTTTATATCTTTTTCAAACACTACCTATATTGGCATCAGAAGAACCTTTTAAACAATGGCAGCGAGATATTTCTAAGTTTATTTGGCAAGGGAAAAAACCAAGAGTAAAATATAAAGTCTTGCAAGACTCTAAAGAAAGAGGAGGACTAGGTCTGCCGGATTTGAAATTATATTATGCTGCTTGTTGCTTGGTTTGGATTAAAGAATGGATAGTTTTGAAAAATGAAAAATTATTGAATTTGGAAGGACATGAATTAAGATATGGATGGCATGGATATTTGTGGTACGATAAAGTTAAAGTTAATGTGGACTTTAAAAACCATTATATTAGAAGATCCTTGTTAAGAATCTGGAATAAATATAAATTAATCTTATGTTATAAAAGACCCTTATGGATTTCTACACAAGAAGCATTCTACAGAACAGAAGTAAGAAATAAAGATAAATGGTTAACCTACAAAGACTTTTTAAAGAAACAACAAGGACAATATATAATTAAATCAATAGAAGAATTGGTATCAGAGGGATACAGTTTTCAATGGCTTTCATATATGCAGCTCGTAGAGAAATTTAAATTAGATAAGAAAGACCTTGAATTTGAACAAACCAAATCGGAATTTGAGATACAACTATGTGAGACAGATGATCATCTAATTGCAAAAATGTATAAATTATAGTTAAAAGGTGAAATGGTAGAGGAACAAGTTAAAGACTGTATGATTAAATGGGCTAAAAATATTGGCCATAATATTCAAATGCAACAATGGGAAGATATGTGGACCAAAGGGTTAAAATTTACTTTGTGTTATAATTTAAAAGAAAACTTTTATAAGATGATGTACAGATGGTATATGACCCCACAAAAACTTTCTAAAATGTATGGAAATGTTTCCAACTTATGTTGGAAATGTAAAAAAAAAGAGGGGTCTTTTTACCATATGTGGTGGACATGTGAGATTGCAAAGAAATTTTGGACTCAAATACATGCATTGATGCAAAATATATTACAAATTCGAGTTCCATTTAAACCGGAATTTTTTTTACTGGGAATAATTGATGGACAACCTGGGAAGCAATTTACAAGGATTATGCAATACATGATTACAGCAGCAAGACTTATTTTCGCACAAAATTGGAAAAACCAGATATCGCCTACGATACAAGATTGGATGTTAAAATTGATGGATATGGCAGAGAATGATAAACTGACATGTTTATTAAAAGAAAATCCAAATAATTATTTTCTTAAAGAGTGGAAACCATTAACTGACTATTTACAAGATGCGGGAGGGGCAAAGCTTATATGGGGATTTGAAGATTAAAATATATATATATTGATGTAATAGACAAGAAATATTCTTTAATGTTATATATAGACCTAGCATGTAAGATAAAATTTTTAAAATACCATGACCAGATACAAATCGGAAGTTGACCAAATTCTATGTTTCAGCTTTATCTTTTTTCCTTTTTTCCTTTACTACACTTTTTTATCTTTTCTTTTTTCTTGATTTGTATTTCCATTTTCTTTTCTGTTTCAAACTTTTATCTATGTAAAATTAAAATCTAATAAAATTTGTTAAAAAAAAAAAAAAAAGAAAGCATGCAAATGCAAGTAGATGAATAGGTACCACTTCGGTGGGATGGTAACAGCGTTCTGCGCACATCATGCTGGCCACATGACCGCGGAAGCGTCTTCGGACAGCACTGGCTCTTCGGCTAAGAAACGGAGATGAGCACCGGCCCCTAGGCTCGGACACGACTGTGTGGGGGAACCTTTACCTTTACCTTTTATCTTTGAAATATATGTTCAAGTATGTACCACTAGATTGTTCAGCATGTTTATAGTACTACAGTATTCTAAGTATTTTCAAGACGACCGTGATAGCCCATTATAGTAACAGCATCAACAACATTCTTGTGGCCCTCAAAGAGTAACAAAACAATGAAATGTATGAGCTACAAGTATATACCAAGGATTGGGAAATTGTAAATAGCAAAGTCAGATGAGGATTAAATGTTGAAAGTATATACAATATAATTACTCTGATTAAATTAAGTGGTTACTGAGTGGTAATTTGGATACCTTTGCAATTGCATGATTAGATTCACGTGTAGCATAATTTAAAAAGAACAAAACAGTGCCCTAGTGCAAGTCACAGGAGATACCAGTGAACCCAACGTGATGTCAGTGCTCAGAGGCAGAATATCCTGGGAAGCTGAAAGATTTCCTATCTAGTTTTTAGAATTAAAATTTCTGGTGCCAGATTGCTGTCTTTGGGTCTTCGATACAACACGCAGGCACTTCCACATAGACAGTTTTCACCCACACATCCCAATGCCAAGCTGGTTCAAAATACACCGATTGTCCTCATTGCTGTTCTTCTTGCAAGATTCTGGAACTGCTCATAACCTATAGGGGAGCACAAAAATCAGCAGCCAGCCTATGTCCTACCCCCACTCCTCTAACTTTGGGTTCACACAGCAGTTTTAAAAAATCATTGCCTACTACGACTGCTCACTTTAAGAGCACCAGTGGAAGGGTAACCTGGTGCCACAGCACCTTAACCCCAATGTGCATAAGAACAGGAGAGGTGGGAGGGGCTGAGAATCCCCCCCCCCGAATCTACTTTGAGGCTGCAGAACTGAATTTGTAGTGATGCCTCCTGTCCTGCTGCTGATCTGGAAATCCATTGTGTCTGCTGATCCTTGGCAGTCGGGGGCCACAGGAGGTTCCAAAATGTCAAGATAGCTCCACAACTATGCACTTGAAGCCCCACTCCATTCTATATGTGCCACATCTGCAACACACATAAAAAGGGGTGGAGCTTCAACTGCACAGTTGTGCCCCCCATCTTGACTTTTTTCACCCTCCCTGCAGATGCCTGTGATGGTGTGGAACCACAAAAGTTCAAGCCAATTCAAGATTGGTGCAAAATGCTATATACTGAGCAGCCCTGAGACCAGCCTGTTTTAAGTTTTGGGAATTATGTTGGTCTAATCCAGCAGTCCCCAACCTTTCTGGCACCAGGGACCGATCGTGGAAGAACATTTTCCCACAGACTGGGGGCAGGGGCGGGGTTTGCAGGTGGGAGCCAATTGCGTGCACCGGGGGGCGGGGTTTGCAGGCGGGAGCCCCGCAGCCCACTTCCTAACAGGCCGCGGCCCACTAGTGGGCTGCAGCCCACATGTTAGGGACCCCTGGTCTAATCTGTCCCTGTTGATCTGGTGGTAGTTTCTCTCTTATTCAGTGTGGATACATCACTTATTGTTTATATTGTCTGTTGTATTTTCAGAATCACTGAAAACACTGGTCTTCATTTTTCACTCACATAATCTGTTTAACCCTTTCAATTTATTCCCTAACACCTTGTTTCTTTTTCAGTTCCAAAATAGTTCTCATACTTTCTAGTATTTGTCCTGGATATCTTCATCTTATTTTTGTTGCTTCTCCGGCATGTATTCTGTTTTTAGTTTCACTAGTGTTTCTTTCTTCTATTTGTTCTTCAACATTTTTACATCAATCTATAAATGTAACATTTTATATTTTAAGATAGGGAAAGTATTTTTTGGCTTGGCTTGGTCTAAGATGCTGATAGTTTCCCAACTGAAACTCTGGTTGAGTCTGTCCATGTGTTGCGAGATTAAGGAGTTTTCTTCCTGTCTTCTGACAGTTGGTGTTTGTGGATGTGCTCTGTAGGCAGGCAGAAGACCAATCCAAATCCAAAAGTCCTAGAGAATTCCTGGAAGCTTGGCATTCAGAGGAATCAGCCATCAATAGATACATTGAGATAAACCACATTTACACCCCATTCAAAAGAGACAATAAAAAACCTAGGAAGGAAACAAAAATACATATTCCCTCCAGCAGCCCAAATTCACATGAGCAGGGATCAGCACCAGACAAACAATCAGGCAGAAAACAATGCTCTAGTCAAGGAACCGCTACGGAGGAAACCACACACCCACCAAAGCTGGCAGGGCAAGCTACTGCATAGAAACAGGCAGCAAACCCCACACACTTGCACTGATGATGTTACCTACTTGGGTAATGGAACGTCTGCAAGCAAACAACCAAGCTCAGAGAGCACCAAGAACTCCAAAGTTCAATCCTGAACTACAGATGTGCATTCTCTTCTACTGAAAATAAAATGAAGCATGAAAATGAAATCTTAAAACAGCAAATGAATATGAAAGGTAAAGTAACAGATTTTTAAAAACATTTCTGGCTTTCCTAAGGTTGAAACTTTTGCTACAGATAGTGTCAGCTGCAGTGTCTGGGTGTGTCGCGGGTGCTGCTGCCTCCAAGCCCTGCCAGGATTCCACACAGGTCCTAGTGCCTGTCCTGTGCCTGGCTGCCTCCAAACCTGCCCTGCCAGGATTCCGTGCAGGTCCTAGTGCCTGCCTTGTGCCTGGCTGCCTCCAAACCTGCCCTGCCAGGATTCCACACAGGTCCTAGTGCCTGCCTTGTGCCCTGCTGCCTCCAAACCTGCTGTGATTCTGCACAGGTCCTAGTGCCTGCCTTGTGCCTTGCTGCCTCCAAACCTGCTGTGATTCCGTGCAGGTCCTAGTGCCTGCCTTGTGCCTGGCTGCCTCCAAACCTGCCCTGCCAGGATTCCACGCAGGTCCTAGTGCCTGCCTTGTGCCCTGCTGCCTCCAAACCTGCCCTGCCAGGATTCCACGCAGGCCCTAGTGCCTGCCTTGTGCCCTGCTGCCTCCAAACCTGCTGTGATTCCGCACAGGTCCTAGTGCCTGCCTTGTGCCCTGGTGCCTCCAAACCTGCTGTGATTCTGCACAGGTCCTAGTGCCTGCCTTGTGCCTTGCTGCCTCCAAACCTGCCCTGCCAGGATTCCACGCAGGTCCTAGTGCCTGCCTTGTGCCCTGCTGCCTCCAAACCTGCTGTGATTCCGCACAGGTCCTAGTGCCTGCCTTGTGCCCTGGTGCCTCCAAACCTGCTGTGATTCCGCACAGGTCCTAGTGCCTGCCTTGTGCCTTGCTGCCTCCAAACCTGCCCTGCCAGGATTCCACACAGGTCCTAGTGCCTGCCTTGTGCCTTGCTGCCTCCAAACCTGCTGTGATTCCGCGCAGGTCCTAGTGCGTGCCTTGTGCCTGGCTGCCTCCAAACCTGCTCTGATTCCGCACAGGTCCTAGTGCCTGCCTTGTGCCCTGCTGTAAGAGTGTGTCACGAAATGATGCCCTGCTGTAAGAGTGTGTCGCAAAATGATGCATGTCTAAAAAGTGTGTTACCAACATGAAAAGTTTGGAAAGCTCTGCCATAAAAGAACATTGGTGAGACCCCCACCAGCGTTACAGTGCACAAAAATAATCCACAACCTTACAGCATAGCACTGGCAATGGAAGCTCCGCAAGTACAATTTTTTTCAATTAAATATGGCTCGAAGCTGTATTAGAGGTTTTTTTTTTCTTATTATTAAAATATGGTTCAACCTCAATTATTTGTCCTCAAGTTCTTGTTGGCCCCTCTTTTTCCTTGGGCCAAGGGAAAGGATAGCAATGCTGGGGTGAAATGGGAGAGGTAGATTTCATTGCTTTTAGGCAGTTCTTATGATCATCCCTCAGTTTTCATTGTTCTGTGATAGTTTTCACTTTTCTTGAGAGATTTGTATGGTAATCCCATACTATCTCTATTGGCCAGGACTTTCAGCAGTTACGGTCTAATCTTTTCTGACATTTTGAAACAATCAGCATTTTAATCAGTCAGAGCATTCGCACAAGTGATGCTCAGAAATTTGTTTGTTTGTTTGAAGGCTCACTTGTGAGAATATTTCCTCTGGGATAAATATTAGAAGATAGCCAGTTCTGAGATGAACGCACACATGGACATGGTGGCAGAACTTAAAGCACAGATAATTTGCAAGGATAGAGCAGAGTAAGGAAACATTTAGTGACTGGTGTTGGTTTAAACTCAATTTAGATATGTATTTCCTTTCTCTAATCTCAGGCCTTCAATTTCTTTGGCCTGTTGTATCTTACTCTTGCTTATTGTTTGTTAAACCTTCTTTGACTTAACAATTCTTAACAATTCTAAAACAAGCCTTTTCTGCACTTTGCATAAAGTGTTTTGCATGCTTACTCCGAAAGTCAATAGCATGATGAATGTGTATGTGTGACAACAGGAGAGGTAGGAATTACAAACAATGATTTAACCACCCATTGTGAAAATAGCCTCAATCTTCAACTGAGGAAGGCCACAAAGGCTTTGTTTTTTCTGTGACAATTTTTTCTGCATGTCCAGCTCACGAAGCAATTACATAATCAGCTATCCCTGGGAATCTGCCCCTGACTGGATAATAACACACGTGAGTTACAAACAAAAACTGAGATGTCAACATGGGCAGGAAGATGAATGAGGACTTAATTACAGTAGATGGGATTGGAAAGTGATCAAATAACTGACTGTGAAATACAAAGAAGAGAAGAGAAAATATGGATGAATATATCATAACATCTGAGTTACACAATGAAGCTATTTCATTCGAAGTGTGGAAGATAAATAATATTCTCCCTACACACATGAGGCTGCATATTGAGCAGAGCAGGCGAACTGAAGCTGCCTGCTGACCTTGGAAGGGAAGGAGAAAACCAAAACCAGGTGGTTGTTTTTTTCCATTATGTGAAGGGAGTCAATATGTGGGCACAATGAACTGTGTTTATGTGAGAAGTGCTAGTATCAGTAGAAAGGGCGGGCCTGATGCCTCTTTAGAAGGGCAGAATGTGGACATCAGCCCCATAGTAAGATCATTGCACGTGGTTATCAGATCCTGTATTCCTGCAGTAAAGGTGGTGTCATCATTTATACTGCTTTTGTAAATCCTATGTATCATTTCCAGAGAATATATAACCTATAACCTTGCGGGCCTTGAGACTCTTCTGTGTTCCTTTGACAAGGAGGCCAGTGATCACTGTAGTTGTGCATGTCGATAAAAGGCACTTTGTTGCATCTAACATCAATAGCTTTGTGTCTATGAAGGTTCTCAGTCATCCAGGTGGAATTGTCTGTAGCTTGAATCATGTCAACTGGATTTCTATTTTCTCGGTGGAAACGTTTCGCTCCTTATCCAAGGAGCTTCTTCAGTCTGAGCAAAGTTAGTAAGGGAATCCTTAAATATGTTTCTAGGGTGGCTGTGTGACCTTGCACCTGGGGCTAGGTCATGGTTATTTGAGATGTTTATTTCTAAGTCCCTTTATCATCCAAAGGAGGATCGTTAAGATCACCATGCTGCTGTTGAGCTTGTGAAATGGTCTTAATCTTCCTAGGCACAGAAGACAAAGCAGGGAGGAAGATGGGGGAAAGATTGGAAAGAGGTGGGGGCCTCAGGCACAATCTTTCCCCTATTTTCCTTCCTGCTTTGTCTTCTGTGCCTAGGAAGATTAAGACCATTTCGCAATCTCAACAACAGCAAAGTAATCTTAACGATCCTCCTTTGGATGATAAAGGGACTTAGAAATAAACATCTCAAATAACCATGACCTAGCCCCAGGTGCAAGGTCACACAGCCACCCTAGAAACATATTTAAGGATTCCCTTACTAACTTTGCTCAGACTGAAGAAGCTCCTTGGATAAGGAGCGAAACGTTTCCACCGAGAAAATAGAAATCCAGTTGACATGATTCAAGCTACAATCAATAGCTTTGGTTTCTAATTTAAGTGGGCATTTTTGCCAAAACACCTGGTGTGGTCAGCAGGATCAGAAAGTCAAGAGTCGGGGTAGTTCACTGCATTTGGTTCACCCCTACCATTTTTGCAGGTTCAGAATCTCTACCTTTGCCCTTTTCATCTCTGATCCCAAACCCGTTTGGAGATATTTGATTGGGATTTTGGTAGCGGGGAAGCTTCTAAGGCAGGGGTCCCCAACCTTTTTGGCACCAGGGACCGGTTTTGTGGAAGACAATTTTTCCACGGACCGGGGGGGGGGATGGTTTTGGGATGATTCAAGTGCAATACATTTATTGTGCACTTTATTTCTATTATTATTACATTGTAATATATAATGAAATAATTATACAACTCACCATAATGCAGAATCAGTGGGAGCCCTGAGCTTGTTTTCCTGCAACTAGACGGTCCCATCGGGGGGGGGGGGGAGACAGTGACACCCAAAGTGTGTTGCTTAGGTCCAGTCTACTCCGTAATCTCGTTTTGGTTGCTGTCACTGCAGAAAACCCTGCTTCACAAAGATAGGATGTTGGAAATGGAAGCAGGCTTTTCAGTGCTTTTGTGGCAATCTCAGGATATTCTGCCTTGACTTTAATCCAGAACGTATGGAGATTTGAAGTTGTCTCAAACATACTTTTAAGGCCACCGTCATTTGCGATCTCAAGCAGTTGATCCTCTTATAGCACGGACAAAGTCGATTCACCTGGCTTATTCACAGAGGGGTCGCAGATCCATTCCTTCCCAGTTCGGGGGTCTTTTGTGGTTGGGAAGTAATGCTCAAACTCTTTTGAAAGCTGAGATAGGTCCGTGCATATACCGACACAAAATGACCAATTCAGTTTTCCTGATATGTAATCATTCAAGGACTTGAATAGTTCTGCAGCTGTGGTGTTGGTTGGCAACAAAAGTGCACATAACATATCCTCATGCACATCCTCCTGAAAAATATATCACACAAAAACAAGCATTGTTGCCTTGTTGTCAACATTGGTAGACTCGTCAACCTGGATTGTGTACCACGGTGACTCATTAATCCTCTCTAACAATTGTGCCTCAATATCCTCTGCTATTTCATCAATTCATCTAGTTATGGTGCTAGCCGAAAGAAGAACACGTGCCACCTTTTGAACTGCAGCCTCTCCTAAAAGTTCACGGCAAATGTCCTTAGCAGCAGGCAGGATCAACTCTTCACCAGTAGTAAAGGGCTTCTTAGCTTTAGCAATGCGGTTAGCCACTAAGAATGATGCTCTCAGTGCAGACACATTTGATGAAGTGGTGGCCATCAATAATTGCTTCTGTTCTTCGTGTTCACGTTTTTTTCTTTTGAAAAACTCCAAAGGCTTGTCTTTCAATGCAGGGTGCTTGGTGTCCGTGTGGCGAAGCAGTTCTGAAGGTTTCATGGCTTCGTTGGATAGCCGGTCGCCACATATTATACAAAGCGGGCTTGGAGAATGTGAATCATGTGTTGCAATGAACCCCTTAATTTAAGTAGGACTCTTGATATTTTCTTTTAAATGCAGCTTTCTTTTTGTTGGCATTCTTAGAGTCAGTTATTTATTTATTTATTTATTTATTTATTCATTCATTCATTCATTCATTTATTACATTTATATCCCGCCCATCTCCCCCACAAGGAGGGACCCTGGGCGGTTCCCTTTTGCTGTCTCATCATTGGGTCTTTCCCCCTTTTCAAAGAAGCTCTCCAGCGACGTTTGTTTTTTACTCATCTTGGCTAGGGTTAGCTTGTGGGCTTACCAAAACTGTGACTGAGACAAGTGCACGTTAGCAAATAAACCTTCATTTAGGAGTCACAGAAAATAGCCCATTTAATGTCACTGGCCGGTCCACACATGGCTGGGTGGGGCGGAGAGTCCTCTGCAAATGGCAGGCAGGGTGCAGGTGTGGATCAGGGCCTGAGTTCAGGCGCTGGCACCACCTCAGAACCAGGCAGTGTGGCATTAAGTCCCAGGTCGCAAAACACAGCCCAGTCCACGTTGCCTACTGGCACGCACGCAGCCAGGGTTTGCAAGGGTCCCTCTGCGGAGGTCCCTCGAGGCGGCAAGGCAAGAGGGCACGCGGTAACAGGATTCAGGCAGAAATCCGGCAAACTCACAGTGGAGAAGCAGGACGGAGATTCCGGGGGCTGGAGTTCAGAAGGCCGTGCGGTGGCAAGACGAGGCGGAGATGCGGGAACACTCACGGCTACAGGCAGAGGCTAGAGTTCAGGCGGCTGGAGTTCGGGTGACGGAGGTGCGCACGGCCAGGCTTCGATTTTCACACCGTTTGCAGGCGGAAGCCAATCGGGCCGAGCAGCGCGAGGCCCGCCTCTCTAGCCTCCTTTGCCGCACGCTGATAGGCATAGGTGCTTCTGCTTCCTGGTCTCCTCCTATCAGCTGCTGCGGCTCAGGCTCGGCTTTCGCGCCTTCCCCACCTCTTCCTGTTATTGGCTTCTCTTCTTCCGAGACTGGCATGGCGGCGAGGGAAGACTCATTCCGGACAGTGCAGCCCGGTTCCCAACAGGCCACGGACCAGTACCGGTCCGCGGCCCAGGGGTTGGGGACCCCTGTTCTAAGGGACTCAGCAGGAGTGAGTCCTGGTGAGTTGTGACTCTGGCAAATTGCTGGCTCCTGCCACATGACTCTTCAGGAGCAAGTAACAGGCAGTGAAAGGTTTGAATGCCATCTTAAAAAAAATATAAGCGCAAGGTAGAAGGGGGACATCAGGGTGATAATTGCTGCCTGTTGTCTGTCTTAACCTGTCTCTCATTGGATGTAGTCTGTTTCTGTCCACTGATAAATTTCTGCCTGTGTATCAGGACTGGGCATCTCTTCCTCTCGGCCACCCTCACTTGTGGAGGTAGGGAAGATTCCCCCATGATCTTTGCACCATGAAATGTAAGGGGGAGGATAGTTGGTTCCCATGTACCTACAAACTTTGACTGTGTGAATGGATATAAGCAAAGAGCTCTTTCCACATGTTTGTACCCATATTAATCTCCGGCTGCCCAGAGCTGCCCATAAGATTTCCTAGCCACACCCAGTGGGCAGGGAGAGAGTCTGTTTCTTAAAGACTCCTCTGTTCGGGAAGCAAGGGGGATTGACTGTGTGTTCCAGGGGGCTGTGTCTGTTGTTGACTAATATGTGAGCATTCAAGTGTGTGGTGGAGCATAGTGAGTAACGGGGAACATCTAGTGCTGAAGGGAGAAGGTAAATAGGACAATGGGACAGGCAGGCTCCAAAAGAACGGAGGAGCTCTATTTGAAGGGTTGCCTGGTGTACAAAATGCAAATGCTTCATGGGCAATCCATACTGGCATTTTTGCCCACCTGGGCAAGATGGACAGAAGATTCCTCATCCTTGCTGCAGGTTCCACAAAGTGGAAATTTACTGCAATCATAAACAGAGTCCCAAATTAGAGGTCTCCATAATAGTTTGGATGAAGTATCTTAAAAAGGAAGAGAGGTCTTGAGTACTTTATGAGCAAATTCATTTATATCCCCAGAAGTTCCCCACCCATATAAAGTACTGTATCCCATCTTGCCTGAACCATCAGCACCATTGACAAAAGACATTGCTGGAGAAGAGGATGTGTTGGATTTGCATGCCACAGCCTCATTTTCACCTCCTCCCTAGTTGGTGTCGGTGGATGAGGGATATAAAGCATTGGTGGGAATCGATTTGGATTGAGGAGGAGGAGGAGGAGGGTGAAAAGCAGAAATAGGGTGGGGGGTGGCATCCCCAAAGGAAAATGAAGGTTTCTCCCAGCACAGAGGACCTTCCCAGACCCTCTAGACTACAACTAAAACCCATGCAACAGGTCCCCAACCTTGGGGCCCTGTATGTGCACATTCCTTGGTCCCCAGAAATCTGCATAATACAGCTAGTAACAATAGAAGAGAATATCTAGCTCAGGATTGAACTGTGGAGTCCTTGGTGCTCTCTGAGCATGGTTGTTTGCTTGCAGACGTTTCATTACCTGAGTAGGTAACATCATCAGTGCTAGTGAGTGTGGGGTTTCCTCCCTGTTTCTAGAAACACCCTGTTTCTAGAAACTCCCTGCATCTAGAAACTATAGCACTCCCACATATACAACCCGAAGTATGGATCCGGTATGTAGATGATACCTTTGTCATAATAAAAATTCATTGGCGATCACTCGTAGCCGAGTAAGATTGTCTTCCAAAGGTAAAATTTTAACGGTGGATCCGTAAGTGGCTATAAAGGCCAATTCTGGATCCGCACAACCTCCCACAATGAGGGCATAGGTTTCCGGGTGGGAGACGGTCATGATGAGGGTTTACCTGACGTGCCTTCCTTTTAGCTCTTTTCTCCTTTTCGCCCTGTACTCGTGCTTCTTCAAAGTCCATAGCGCCATTAATAAAGGATGACCTCCAATAAAAAAGGAACAATTAGAGAAGACACATGGAACAATCAACATCATCTTCAAAGGAATAAAATTCACAAGGGAAGAAGAAAACAACAACACACTACCCTTCCTGGATATCCTCATCAGCAGAGGAAACAACGGCAAATTGGAAACACAAGTCTATCAAAAAACATCCCACACCAACCAAGTGCTCCATTACCAAAGTAACAACCCAACCTCCCACAAGAGGAGCTGTGTAAGAACATTATTCAGATGAGTACAAATGCACCACAGCAACCCAGAATACCAGAAAAAGGAAATGGGCTGCCTATACAACAGCTTCCAACAAAATGGATGCCTGCGCAACTTTATCAAAAAGTGCCTGAACACTCAACCCGCTACAGCACAATCAACACAAACTATGAAAAGGATAATACACATCAAAAACATCTCAGAAACAACCAGCAGATTATTACAACCACACGGCATCACTGTAGCACAAAAACCAACTAAAGCTCTCCAAAACATCTTAAGTAAACCAAAAGACCCAGTAGCCCAAGAAGAAGAAAAACAGGAGTAATCTACAACATACAGTGTAAGAACTATAACAGTCACTATGTAGGAGAGACAGGCAGAGTAGCAGAACGCATCCATGAACACCAGACAGCAGTCAGAAGACACAATGAAAACTCCTTAATCTCACAGCACATGGACAGACTCAACCATAGTTTCAACTGGGAAACTCTGAGCATCCTAGACCAAGCTAAATCCAAAAACACTAGGCAATTCCTGGAAGCTTGGCATTCAGACAAATCAGCCATCAATAGGCACACTGAGATAAACCACATTTATACCCCATTCAAAAGAGACAATAAAAAACCTAGGAAGGAAACAAAAAGATATATTCCCTCCAGCAGCCCAAATTCAGATGAGCAGGGATCAGCACCAGACAAACAATCAGGCAGAAAACAATGCTCTAGTCAAGGAACCACTACGGAGGAAACCATACCTGCACCAAAGCTGGCAGGGAAAGCTACTGTATATAAAAAGGGAGCAAACCCCACACTCACTAGCGCTGATGATGTTATCTAGTCAGGTAATGAAACATCTGCAAGGAAACAACCAAGCTCAGAATACCAAGAACCCCACAGTTCAACCCTGAGCTAAGAAGGAAACAAAAAGACCAGAACACATCCTCCCCAGCAGCCAACACCCAGATAAACAGGGATTAACACCAGGCAAACAATAAGGCAGAAAACAATGTTCTAATCAAGGAACTACCAAGGAGAAAAGCACACACCCACCAAAACCAGCAGGGCAAGCTATTGTATATAAACAGGGAGTAAACCCCACACGCAGTATCACTGATGTTACTTAGTCAGGTAATAAAAGTCTGCAAGCAAACAACCAAGGTCAGAGAGCACCAAGGACTCTATAGCTAGTAACATTCCTGCTATACTTACTGACCCTGGAGAATTCCAAAGGCAATTGGACATTACTTTCCAGGGTTATTGCCCTACTTGGGCAGATATAGTTGTGGGGTTGCATATTGCCACAAGACTTTGCCTCACAATTTGTGGTTTCAGAAGAACTAGAATTATCTTTGAGATGGCATTAATACCTAACAGAAATGTATTCAGGTTTTTCTACAGCCATAATGACTTCTATGGAACATTGTAGTGGGTAGTGCTGCTTGAGCATTTCCTAATTCTGACAAGTATTTATTTATTACATTTGTATCCTGCTGCAATCAGTTCAACTCTCAGCGGTTTACAGTATATAGAAAACAATTTGAGAACATCCATGGTAAACTTTGTAACTATGAATCAAAATAAAAATAAAACAAAAGATGGCTCTGAACAGGGGAAAACACTCTGGAACAGCTCCATCTTCAATGTCTTCCTGAATGCAGCCAAGGACAGCATCTACAGGAGACTGATTTGGTGCTGCCACTGAAAAGTGGTCCCTCCTGGCTTCAGCTTCTTTTCTTTCCCGACAATAGGGCACCAGCAGCAGGTTTTTTTGAGATGATCTAATAGGTTGGGCCAATTCATCAGCAGTGCATCAAAACCAGCACTTCAATTGCACCTAGAAGTAGCCAGTGCAGGGTCCGCACTATACGTGTAATATGTTCCCAATATGACAGGAACGAGTTTGCACCTAGACCACTGCATTTTGGACTAACTCAGCTTCCCAGTGGTCTTTAAAGGCAACCCCATATAAAGTACAAGGGGCGTGGTGGCTCAGCGGGTAAGATGCCGGGTTTGTCGATCGGAAGATCACAAGTTCGGAGGTTCGAATCCCTAGCCCCGCGTGACGGAGTGAGCTCCCGCACTCGCCCCAGCTCTTGCCAACCTAGCAATTCGAAAGCATGCAAATGCAAGTAGATGAATAGGTACCACTTCGGTGGGTAGGTAACAGCGTTCCACGTGCGTCATGCGGCCACATGACCGTGGAAGCGTCTTCGGACAACGCTGGCTCTTTGGCTAACAAACGGAGATGAGCACCGGCCCCTAGAGTTGGACACGACTGCACAAATGTGCAGGGGGTACCTTTACCTTTATATAAAGTACATTGGGGTAGTCTAAAAGGGTGGCAATGAGGGCATGGGTTACTGTAGCCAGGTCCTCTTGCATGAGGCAAGTAGCAGGAGAAATTGAACAGAATACCACATGACCTCAGGAGGACGGAAACATCCAGTTCCATGCATGTTTACTTACTCCCTGCATATGACTTCTGATATATATCAGACTGTGCAAATTTTCAGGTTATAAGATGAGAGGTTAAAGCTTGTCCCCTGGTAATGTCACAAAAGTGTCCATGCAGTCTTCTTGGTGAGATATAGGTGCCATTGCCTTTTTAAACTTCCCAATATAGATTTGGGATTTCCTGGTAAAGTCCTATCCCAATATTACCCAGATCCCTCCCTGCTTAGCTTTCTCAAGCTCTGCTAAGGTCAACTTCTGCCACCACTGCTGAGCATTTTTACTGAGAATGAAAAGTTATTTCTCACCTTGCTGATTTGCTGCTACTTGGGGAACACAGGAGCATATAGTTCAACATTTCTGGCCGAGAAAAAATTATCAAAGAAGCTTCGCATGGAAATAACTTAGTGCCTTCTAGTTTCAGATATGCATGCTGCATTGGCCTGCAGAAGAAGCATACGTACTTGTCAATGCTTTTATTAGTCTGTTATGCTAAAATGCAAAACTCTGAGTGTTGGAAGTGCACAGTCTGGGGCCCGAGAATTCTTGGATATAGCCCCTCCAAAAATCACCATGGAATTGATAATTTCAATATAACTTTAGAAGATAAATACATGGGTAGTACATTAACTATAATTAATTCAGTTAATTTAACCACATTTAAAACCACATTTAAATTTGAGAGCTTAGCCTTTTTTCCCTAGTTTTGCGCCAGTATATCTGCAATCAGAGCAAAGCCATTATTTTCTTGTGCAATGTTGCAGCTCTACAGAGCTTGTGGGTAGCTTGTTTGCTCACTGGTGGTGACTCTTGCTTCATCCTACCTCCTGGCTCTGGGCTTTAATGTTGTGTTTCAGGTGTCCGCCCAGAGTAGCATGCAATTGTGATAGAAGTACGGTATTGGGAAAAGGGCTTGGTTGCAGAACAGCTACCTGCTATTGTTTGATTTCACTTCCCAGCTTGCAAAAAGATTTGCAGTGTAGCAGGAAAGGCAATTTTGCAATTGAAAAACACCCACTCAGATTAGATACTTATGTATTTTTGCAGAGGATCAAACAACACAATATGAATTAAACACATGGGTGAAGAGGGTGGATGGGTAGGCATTGTTTGTTTCTTTGTTTGTTTGTTTATATTTCAAATTTAGTCACCACCCATCTCGCTCAAAGAGCAACTCTGGGCGGTTTGCAATAAAACAAGAATAAATCATCATTAAAATACAATAAAACAATATTCTTAAGCAAAAATATAATCCAAGAGATAGGTGTTAAAAAGTTTTATTTCATTTTGTATGAAGTTGGTATGAAGGGACTTTTGTTGCTCCAGGATCTGCAGTAGCTCAGTGAGTAGGACACTAATTGGATGATGTTTTTGACTCCTGTTAGTAAACTTCTAGTAGACAACAATTGGTTGGTGCTTGTTTACTTGTTTGTTTAATTAATGTATATAGCTGCCCACTCAGCACATGATTCAGGGTGGCGTATATTGTTAGTAAATAGAAAACTGAAATTGCATAATTAAAAAATACATTAAAAAGATAATAATCGAGAAAAAAACATAACTCATCCAGTGGGTCATATCACTCCCAGAACAAATGCCTGTGGGGAAAAATAGGCCTTTAATGCTTTTCAAAAGGCAGGCAGGGATGGGGTCAACCGCATCTAAGGGGGAATGCTGTTCCAAAGGGTGGGAGCAGCAAAAGAGAAGGCATCTTTCCTCGGTCCTGCTAGGTGATACTGTCTAAGTCAGAGCTTTCCAAACTGTGTGTCGCGACACAAAAGTGTGTCGCCACACCACCCGGAAGCGGCGGCGCGCGCGTGCACGGCGGCCGCCATGCACGGGCGCGTCGCCGCACCCCCCCCGCGCCGCCGCACGCCCCCCCGCGCCGCTGCCGTGCGCGCGCGTCGCCGCCGGGTGTGTCGCCAGCGGCGGCACTTTGGAAAGCCCTGGTCTAAGTGATGGGACCTGGAGCATGCTGACCCTGTCAGACCTTACCGGAGAGGCTGAAATAATTGGAGAAAGACAGTCCCACAATTAACCTGGTCCTGCACCATGAAAGGTTTTATAGATAAGAACCAGCACCTTCAATTGCACCTGGAAGTGTACTGTACCCAGCGCAGCTTGCAAAGTAGAGGTGTCATCCATCACTGACTGCACCCCTGCGTTCTGGACGAGCTGATGGTTCTGAGTGGTCACCAAGGCATTTCTATGTAGAGCACATAGCAGTAATCCAATCAGGAGTTGACTAAGGCGTGAGTGATCACAAGCAGGGCCTCTTAATCCAGGAATGGGCACAACAGGTGCCCAAGATGGAGTTGGGTGCAAAGGCCCTCTGAGCCAGCTGCTCTTTGAGTAGGAGCCACAAGTCCAGGAGGACACCCCCCCCATTGTGAACTGAGTCTATTTGGGACAGTGCAGCCCCATCCAGAATCAAAGATGGAAAATCTCCAGACCCAGGGGGTCCTACAACCCATAATGACTCAGTCTTACCTGAGAAGGGCCTGCTTCATCCAGGGCCCTTTGAAATTGCAGTGTGACCTCTTCCTCAACAACCTTCCCTAAAAAGGAAACACTGGAAACAGGCTGGAAATTATTCCGTGCAATTATTCCAGTAATGGCTTCTTTAGTAGGGGGTGGTCCACTGCTGCCTTAAGTGCAGGCAGGACCATCACCTTTCTCAAGGAAGAATTTGCCACCAATTCATACTGTTCCCTGCCCAGTGTCAGCTTTTTGAGGTCAGCAGAAGTGAATAAGCATGTAGATTGGTTTCCAACTGCTTTGATGGAGGGATCGGGGAGTGGAAATGATGGTGGTATGTAACTCCCAGAAGAGCCAGCATATCAGTCTGATTATTTTAATGCATCTCCTGCTGAAGGTAAATGTTATGTATGTGCTTGCTTGCTTGCTTGCTTGCTTGCTTGCTTGCTTATTTTATTTTATTTTATTTTATTTTATTTTATTTTATTTTATTATTTTATTTTATTTTATTTTATTATTTAATTTAATTTAATTTAATTTAATTTAATTTTATTTTATTTTATTTATTATTTTATTTTATTTTATTTTTATTTTTTTATTTATTAAACTTCTCGACTGCCCAACTTGTACACGACGACTCTGGGCGGTTTACAATAATAAAAATAACATATTATTAAAAATACAATAAACATATAAATATAAATATAGAGTATAAAATACATATATAAAATATAAATAGAAGATGGCCAAGATCTTACTGTTGGCACCATCACGGTGCCAACCACCTCCATGCACAGCTATCACCCTCCCGCCCCAAGCCAGGTGGCATAACCAGGTTTTAACGCCCTTCCTGAAGGCCAGGAGAGTGGGGGCCTGTCTTACCTCCGGGGGTAAGTTGTTCTAAAGGGCGGGTGCTACGGCAGAGAAGGCCCTCCTCCTGGACCCTGCCAATCAACAATCCTTCATGGACAGGGTCCGTAGCATGCCCTCTCTGCCTGACCGGGTAGGACAGGTCGATGTCATGGTAGTGAGGCGGTCCCTCAGGTACCCTGGTCCCATGCCATGTAGGACTTTAAAGGTGATAACCAACACCTTGAATTGGACCCAGAAGCAAATTGGGACCCAATGCAGCTCGCGCAGCAAAGGTGTTATGTGTGCCCTCCTTGGGACTCCTAAGACTGCTCGCACGGCCACATTCTGCACCAGCTGTAGCTTCTGGATACTCTTCAAGGGTAGCCCCATGTAGAGCGCATTACAGTAGTCTATATGGGAGATGACTAGGGCATGAGTGACTGTTCGGAGGGACTCCTGATCCAGAAAAGGGCGGAGCTGGTGCACAACGCGCAGCTGCAGAAAGGCTCCCCTGGCCATGACTGCCACCTGCTCTTCGAGCAGGAGCCATGAGTCCAGGAGAACTCCCAGGTTCCGCACCAGATCTGTCTGGGGCAGTGCAACCCCATCCAGAGTCAAAGATGATAAGTTTCTGGATACGCGGGAGCCCCCAATCCACAGCCACACCATCTTACCAGGGTTCAGCTGAAGCCTGTTGTTCCCCATCCAGACCCCCACAGCCTCCAGGCACCGAGAGAGGACGGTCACAGCCTCACGTCACCCAGGATGGAGATGTATAGTTGAGTATCATCAAGTATAGTTGAGTATCATCATTCGGAGAGAGAACCGAACCCTGCGGCACCCCGCAAAGGAGGGGCCACGGGCTGGATCTCTCGCTCCCTATCACCACCGATTGGGACCGGCCCTGGAGGAAGGAGGTGAACCAGCTCAAAACCATGCCTCCCACCCCCACCTCCCTGAGCCGCCCCAAAAGGATACCATGGTCGATGGTATTGAAAGCCGCTGAGAGGTCAAGAAGAGCCAGGATGGATGCACTGCCCCCATCCCGCTCCCACCAGAGATCATCCCTAAGTGCGACCAAGGCTGTTTTTGTCCCATATCCGGGCCTGAAACCTGACTGAAAGGGGTCTAGATAATCCGTTTCATCCAGAATCCTCTGGAGCTGCAATGCCACCACTTTCTCAACCACCTTCCCCAAAAAGGGGAGATGGGAGACTGGACGAAAGTTGTCCAGAATGGTGGGGTCCAGTGATGGTTTCTTGAGGAGGGGGCGCACCAGCGCCTCTTTGAAGGCCGCCGGAAACAGGTTATTATGTAACGTACCCAATAACCAACATTTTCTAGGGGAATTACAAAGTTACTTAGAGCATTAAATGCTTCTCAACTGAGAACAACAAAATTAAACAATACAAAAGCAATATATTTGCAATAAAGAAATTGAACAGCTAAACCAGGGCTTTCCAAACGTTTGCCGTTGGCAACACACCAACGGCCAGCCCACAAAAACCTGGAAGCGCCGCGGCCAGTGCGGCGCAGAAACCGGAAGTGCCGGCGGCGGTGCTTCCGGGTTGCCGCTGCAGCGGCAGCGGCTGCCCCTTCGAAAGGGCAGGCTCCGGGGTCCCCGAAAGCAAAAAGCCTCCCCGCGCGTGCACGTGCTGCCGGCATAGCTGATGGGGGCTGGGGTGGAAATTCTCCCCGCGCATCAGCTAAGCGACGGAAAGCTTGGCAGCGTGCGCGTGCGGGGAGGCTTTTCGCCTCCCTGCCGGAACCGAGGGCATTTTCAGGGTCCCCGGAGCCTGCCCTTTCGAAGGGGCAGCCGCTGCCGCCGCGCAGCAACCCGGAAGCACCGCCGGCGCTTCCGGGTTGTCATGCGACACACTTGGGGCCCCCAGGCGACACAGTATTGTGTTGCAACACACAGTTTGGAAAGCCCTGAGCTAAACCATTCTAAAATCTCCTATTCCAGTGCTGAATAGGGAACTCAAAATCAAACGGATGCAGAAATGTGGGAACTGTCTTTGCCAGGTGCTGAAAGGACACGAAAAAGCCTCCATCGGCAGGAAGTCCCTAAGCTGCGGTTCTCAGTTGGCCCCTGCCTCACTTCCCCTAGTCAGCATACTCCAAGGATAACCAAAGAGCTCAGGTCTAACCCTGACCCTGGGCCTAAGGGATGAGGCATTTTCTAATCGGTGACCTATATTCTGTTACTTGATATATAAATAGGTAAAGAGGCTGTATAACCTTTTGCTAGAGACTTATTCGACGTCGCCCGATACCCAATTTCAGAAAAACCCTTCTTGATTGCAAAATGAGATACGCCTTCTTCATCTCCCAGGCCACAGCTTGAGCAATGATTCAACTTTCTGATTATGCACTGGAAGTTTGTGGCTGTACACAGTTTCTGCCAAGCAAGAAAGGACAGCATGATTCCATGGGCTTTACAAAACTAACAAACAGTAATAAAATGGGCAACACCTGCTTTTAAAAAAGAGGATAAAAGGGATTAGAGTTTCCTGTGTTAAAAAAATGAATTTTTAAAGGAGGAGGAGGAGGAGGAGGAGGAAGAATGTGTGGAAGGTCATGCCATGTTCAGGGTATAAATAGCATAAAGTCAGTTGTTTGAATAAGAAAAGCAAGAACATTCAGGAGTTTTTCAAAGAGCTTACAGCCCTAGATTTAAGGCTCAGGAGAGATCAAGCTTTATCCTCTCTTCGAAATGCATTCCAAAGTAACATAACCAGCTGGATCAAGAATCATTGCTGATTCCACCTATCCACCTTTGAACTTTTATCAGAAAGCAATTGAGAGTAAAAGTACTCTTACTAATATCCTTCTTTTTTATTACTACTGATCTGTAATCTGTTTGTCTTTGCGATATCTCTTGTTATCATAATTCTGCAAATTACTCGGGAAGATAGGCGGACTAATGTTAGTGTATGAGAAGAAGCGAAAACCACCAGCATTGAAACAATGATCATCCAACATCAACTTCGCTGGACCGGCCATGTTGTTCGAATGCCTGACCATCGTCTTCCAAAGCAGCTACTTTACTCCCAACTTAAGAATGGAAAACAGAATATTGGTGGACAGCAAAAGAGATTCAAAGACACTCTCAAAGCTAATTTAAAAAAATGTAATATCAGCATTGAGAACTGGGAAGCCCTAACTCATGAGCATTTCAATTGGAGGTCAGCCTTTATTAAAGGCGCTATGGACTTTGAAGAAGCACGAGTACAGGGCGAAAGGGAGAAACGAGCTAAGAGGAAGGCACGTCAAGCAAACCCTCATCATGACCGTCTTCCACCCGGAAACCTATGCCCTCATTGTGGGAGGTTGTGCTGATCCAGAATTGGCCTTTACAGCCACTTACAGATCCACTGTTAAGATTTTACCCTTGGAAGACAATCTTACTCGGCTACGAGTGATCGCCAAGACTATCATAAGTACTGTGTGGACTGTGCTGTGAGTAACATGGTAGAATAGCTATAACTATTTGAGAAAAGTACATGTCCAATACAAAGCCCATTAAGACAGCACACTGCTTAGAACAAGGAGCACCATGACCGTGTTACCAGTATGTGGGCGCAGGAAATTCGAAGAACTGGTCACTTGCCGAACAAGAGAGGCAGATGGGCTGCTATTTATAAAGAGGCAAAATGTAATGTGCAAAATAAATGGCAGGTGAAGAAAAACAGCCTTTGAGCAATACTGCTTCTAGGATTTGGTCCTCAGTCACTATACTTTTAACCTGGAAGAGGTGAGGCATGAGGATTTAGAATCGGTTCAGGTTGCAGTCGATGTTTTGGAACATTTTTGCAAAGTGGAAACGGCAGTGCTATTAGGGTGGCAGTTTTCTGTTGGTGTGGGGGTTCTGCTAGCTACCTAACCTTGCTATCTTCTGGAGTTAGCCCTGCCTTTGGAGGTAACTCTGTGAATAGTGATATACTCCAGAAAGTGTAATCACATATAAACTCTTGATCAGGCCTTATTGAGACTTGCTGTGAAATTGCTGGTGGCTAATCAATTACTTTAGAATCAGTGGATCAAAGCAAAATAACATTACTGTACCTAGGGAGTCATGAAAATGGGAGGAAGGATAGTTAATTATTTGAAAGCATCGACACTTCTGGAATCAAAGGATGGAAATAACTTGCTGGCAATTCCAGGTTTTTGTGCATTATTTGGCTTGGACTGCTACTATTTCTAGCAACCTGCTCTTACAACTTCCATATTGGAGAGCCTCCCAGCAGCTAAAACTTTCCCTAGCATGATTCATTCAGTGTTTAGGCCTTGCAACCTTTCTGGCAAACCTTGTGCCTTTACTGGCTGTTTAATAAGTAACAGGTGATAATAGTTATTTCCTTACCATAGAAACAAGGAGGCGTCTAGTAGCATCATCAAGATTAAGATTTACCATAGCATAATATTTTTGTAGAAGGGTTTGGACAGATTTGGACATCTTCCCCCCATGGGTAGGCTTTCTTGTTTGTTTTTTTAAGGGAACCAAGCAGCTTATGCCATAACAAATATATTCACTTTTAAGATGTTTCAAGTCAATTTACTGTACTAGGGTTTCCTTTTCCTTTTGGGATATGGTAATATACTTACCTTTTCTTCTGGAAGGAGCTGCTATGCAAATGTCAGTGGTTGGCATCTGCACACTGAGCCACTGCTCATGGCCCAGGCAAGGTCATGTTCTGAGTCACTGGCATCTGCTGTGTTTCTCAGGGAGGGGGGCAAGGGTCATTCCCAAAGCCAATTTCTACCTTGTGCCGTCAGGTTTGATGAACCCGGGAGGCAAGGATTGGGCAGCAAGGTGGTCCCTGGTGCCTGCAAGCCCCAGCATCTATCTCCCCTGCCTTCACAAGAGTTACATCAGCAGTGCCATCCCTAACTCCATGAAAAGCCTTGCGTAACATCTAGACTAATTACCATGATCTGTCACACCTCTAAGCGTCCACTGAAACTGCGGGCAAAGTCTATTTTGTGTATGGCAAGATGTTCTTTAAAATATTTCAGAAGCGGGGTGTCTTCTGCACACATTTCAGCCTGTTGGTGTCATTATAGTTAGAAACAGATGCCTATACTAATGGCACCAGTGCTATCAGCCTACGCTCGTCTGCTGAGTAGCAAAGAAGAGAAGATTCTTGGGCCTTGGAGCTCTTTGCATAGAATACACTTTTGCTTAGTACATGACAGGGATGAAGGAAGGAAAGCGAAAAGTAAAGTCTCCACAGACATGCCCATGTTGTTTTCATGGCAACAGTACCAAGTATGCTTTCTATTGCTTTCTTCTGGGATGTTTTTACTTTACTTTCTGGTCTGGCCTATAGACCTGGGAATTCCCCATCTCCGGACAAACCAAATCCAACCCTACTTAGCTTTTCAAGATCAGTCAAGGTCAACTAGGAACATCTGCCCAAATCCCCACGGAACTTAACTGGAGTCTTCTGAACAAACACATTGAGGACTGGCCGGATTTTCAGTTTGCCCGAGTCGCGGCCCAGCAGGGTAACTTTTAAAACAAACCCTTTCGTGCGTAGAAGGGGCGCCTGAAAAACGCCTGGCTTGTGAAGTACCGGGAGTTCGTCGTGAACGAATCCTGCCTCCCGCTATTCCTCGGAGCGGCCTGCTGATGGCCTCGGAGAGCAAAGCGCCAATCTTAAAAGCCAGCCCTCCGCCGCACATTGAGACAAAAGTCCCGGAGTAGCGCTGTCTGCGTCCGGCTGTTCGGGCTGAACCCAGCTCCGCGCCGGGTCGCCAGCTCCGCTCCATGAGGCTGAGGCGATGGAAGGAGGCTCGAGCGAGGGGGCTTCCGAGGAAGTTTTGCTCTCGGGCGTCTTTCGCCTCGCCCCGTCTCTGAAGGTGAACTGTGCCCTGAGCCTCACCAGCGGCGCGGAGTTGCTGGTGCGCCGGCTGGACTCGGCTGCCCGGAGCAGCAGCGCGGCCGGCGCGCTGAGCCTCTCCAGTTGCGTGGGCTGCGTCGCTTTCCAGAGCAAGAGCGCCCCGCAGCCGGCGGCCGCCTACTTCACCGTCTTCTGCTACCCGCTCAAGAAGGGCTGGTGGTACCCCGGGGAATCCCGGCAGAGGGTAGCGAAGACCTTTTGCGTCTTGGCGTCGCAGGACGCCGAAGAGAACCGGCACGTTGCCGAGACCTGGGCGAGGACGATCCGGGAGCACTCGGCCCCCCACCTGGAAGGTGAGCCGGGCGGGCAGACGGAGGTTCTCCTAAGTCGCTTTCCCGTAGCGCCTGCCGGCAAATCGCACCTTTATCGGAGGCGGTTGGATTCACGTAACGGGCGAATCCCAAAGGTGGTGGTGACGTCGCGTGTTGGGACACCCCAGCCAGCCTGATCTGTAAATCAAGCTTGGTGTGTGGTGCGAAGCCACCGAGCCGCGGGATAGGTAGTCAATTGTGGTTAAACAAGCTATGGTTTCAAGGGTTGCGGGAATGCCACCTTGCTATCTTTATCCGATTGTATTCGGTTAGGTTTGCTCCCTCGAGTGCCTAGGACTGCAGCCGCATCGGGGTAAATGTCTTGGCTCACCCCTGGGTAAAAGGGACATGACGGATAAAGCACTGTCTAGATTTTTTTAAAAAACATAAAATGGCTAAAAATAAGAAAAGTGTTAATTCACTTTGAAAACTCTCCCATTTGTGGGGTGGGGGTGGGGGTGGGGCGGCCGGCCCAACATACAGGTACTATTTTAGCCAAGGATGTCTGAAACAAATTTCTTTTTAATTAAGTTTCTTAGCTAAGTGGGTACATTTTGCATATTGTCAAGTAGTAAGGAGACTTCTAGAGAAAAGTTTGTGCGTGTACTACTTAGTACATATGGGATTTAAGGCAGAAGCAGAGATACTTTTTGTGTGTGTTTGCAGTCTTCACATGAGTTCCTAATATCCTTTAAGGTGGCATTAGCAGCCATCTGTTTAGAACAGCCTTTCTCAACCTTTTGACCTTAGAGGAACCCTTGAAGTATTTTTCAGGCCTTGGGGAACCCCTGCACATTCAGGCTCAAATATAGGCCAGAGGTTACAAAATTATGATATTTGTTTCATGAGTAGGCCTGTACATATGCATTAACAGTGTTCTTAAATTAAAAGTAAAGAATGAGACTTACCTCTTTAATGTGAAGTTGCCAGAAATTTAAATTATTTTTTAAATAAATTGTGATCTCCCAGGGAACCCTTAGTGACCTCTTGAGGAACCACAGGGCTCCACAGAACCCTGGTTGAGAAATCTTGATTTAGAAGCGTCTCTATTTGGAAAGGTCTTCCAATGTGGAAGTTAATAATACAGTCAATATGCAGATTAGTGAGTGTGCCGATGACATAATATGTGCATGTTTCTGTGTGTGAACCCAGGATAAAAGTGCATGCAGCAGCGTGTATATGCACATTGTAGTCATATGTAAGGTAAAGGTTTCCCCACACAGTCGTGTCCGACTCTAGGGGCCGGTGCTCATCTCCGTTTGTTAGCCGAAGAGCCAGCGTTGTCCGAAGACGCTTCCGCGGTCATGTGGCCGGCATGACACGCACAGAACGCTGTTACCATCCTACCGAAGTGGTACCTATTTATCTACTTGCATTTGCATGCTTTCGAATTGCTAGGTTGGCAAGAGCTGGGGTACAAGCTCTGAATAAATTATTGGCATCACTTGAATGCATTCCAGAGTTTTGGAACTTGGGGTCCGTGTAGCATGGCCTCATGCGTGTTAGAAGTAAATCCCATTGATCATCTGATATATTAACCCTTAAGTACTTGAAGTAAATCCCAAATTACAAGCGAGTACCCATATATGACCCTGTTAGCCTTTTGCAAGACATTGAAGTCCTGGCTGTTTCCCCAGGCATTTGGGTCAAGGGGAAGATGAGCTCTCACTCGTTGACAGTGAGTGAGGTTAACGGGTTATCCTTGGGCACTGGAGGTTGGAAGGGGGTATGTTTGGTGGGTTTGTTCGTTTTAACTTTGTAAGCTGCCCAGAGTCACTTGTATGAGATGGGCAGCTATATAGATAATATGAGTGA
The DNA here is from genome assembly GCA_023362775.1 of Charina bottae. Classification (NCBI taxonomy): domain Eukaryota; kingdom Metazoa; phylum Chordata; class Lepidosauria; order Squamata; family Charinaidae; genus Charina; species Charina bottae. The sequence continues at coordinate 124,236,732 of JALMGJ010000002.1, read as the reverse complement.
ATAAATAAATGTAGGATTGCTGTCTTACTCCCAAGCACATGCATTTAGGAGGACTATGTTTCAGTTGAAGTAAGATCAGTTGACTCAAGATTAGTTGGACTCACTTCTAACTCAACTGCATTGGATAGCACTTTATGTCTCATTTTCTTAATGGATGAGCGTGATGAAGCTCCTCAATTTGCAGGAGGACAAGAAGCGTAATTCAGGTACAGATACACAATCACAGGGTAAAGCTGGTATTAAGCCTCATCTCATATCCTTGAAGCTCAAATACTTTGGCCACCTAATGCGAAGAGAGGACTCACTGGAAAAGACCCTGATGCTGGGAAAGACTGAAGGCAAAAGGAGAAGGGGACGGCAGAGGGTGAGATGGTTAGATAGCATCACCGATGTAACGAACATGAATTTGAGTAAACTCCGGGAGACAGTGGAGGACAGGAAGGCCTGGCGTGCTATGGTCCATGAGGTCACGAAGAGTCGGACACGATTAAACGACTGAACAACAACAACATCTCCTTGATGCTATACAGCTCCAGAATGGAAGCTTCCACTTGCTGGAGTAAAAATACTTGAGTGCAGGACTTTGGGTTCCAGATGTGCTTTATTTCCCAATAGGCCAGCCAATTAGTTAAAAGTTTTAAAAGGTTAGTTCTCAACTCATCAATCAGAAAGGAGGAACAATACTCTAGGGAAATAGCACAGAGAAGATAGCATCAAAGGGCGAGGGGGACAAGCAACCCTCCCTGCCTCTACTGCTGGATCTCTATGGCCAATGGCCTTTGCCTATCAATTATAACCTCCCACAGACTTACTTGAGAGTTAACTTGATCAAAATGCATAGTATATGCTTCAGAGAAAACATGGTTATTGCGGAAGGTATGCCATTATTTCTGGTTTTAGGAATTTGGGCCTGGGGAAAGGATGTACCTTTCTACTTTCAGAAAGGCCCTTTATTTCCCCATGCCTTCCACATCATTTTGTGATCCATGCCAGCCTCTGTGGAACTTGTTCAGGATTGCTCTGGAAAGAACATATGGCTGCAATCGTAAGTGGGGGAAGTAGTTCTACTTGTCCTTTAAAGACCTTCAGAACAGCCTTGCTGCCTCAGCCAAAGTCCATCACTCCAGCAACTTGTTTCTAACAGGTAGATGCATCGTGAATGTTCAACTTGCCCATGACTTATTGCTTCTTACTTGGGTGGCATTTGTTCTCTTCTCCTCCCTGAATTTTTATTAGCTGAGTTGTTTGTTAGATGGAATCCTCTAAGCAGTAAGGCAGGTAAATAATAACCAGGAGATCTTTGGCATAGTTGATTGAAAGAACTGCCATGAAACAGTGAATGATGCTTTATTAGGAGAACCCTCCCTAGTCTATTGTGTTCACCAAGGCTTTATCAGCTCAGTGTAAGAGTTGCCAGGCCTGGAGGAGAATGAATGAATCAGAGGTAATGATGCTCAGTAGGGGGAGCTAGAGGAGCAATAAGGGGGGAAGGGCCTATCCCAGATATGCAGATCTTTAGATGCTTCCCCTAAATAATTTGTCCAAAAGGAGTATAAATCCTACCATGTCCAGTGTTGGTTTGGGGTTAGCATCAAATTAAGGTAGGCAACCTGTATCATTCCTGATGTTACTGATCCCCACTGATCATCATCTTAGGAATCTTGGGATCTATAGTTTAGCAGCATCTCAACGGCTGGCTACAGCTTCCCTGCCTTTGGAGTAGCTCAAGGTGAAAAATTAAGATTCAGGACTACATTTGAAGGCCTTATGTGGGCTATTGGAGCCCCTCCAAAATTGCACCAGACTGTAATTTTTTAACTTGATATTAACCCTATACACGGGCAGTAAGCACCCACAACTCCAATTATTTTAATTCCAATTATTTTAAAGTAACATCAAATCACTGTCTTTTATTGGAATGCTGGGCCTGGCGTACCAATAAAAAGTCAAGTGCCATCTTTGCTCAGAAAAGGTTGTGCTGTAATTGTTAAGAGCTACCAGGTCGGACCTGTAAAAACCTGAATTATCACTAGATGGCAGCAGAGAGATTCAGAAACCTCAAACTTTTTCCAGCCATCCAATGGTCATTTGGAGTTTTGCAGCTCAGATTTGGCAGTCCTAGTAATTGTAGTCTGGAAGAGATGTGTGGCCAAACAAACCTGACATTAATTTCTTCCTGGACCACAGGTTGCCCTGATTCCCAAATGCAAACATTTTTGGCAAGTCAAGCTTGAGAGGCTTGTGCAGTTCCAGCTGCCTTTAAAAAGGTCATACAGGCCTCTGTCAATAGGTATTGTACTGCAATAACTCTGCAGTCCAAGCTGTGACTACAGTTTTCTTTTGGGGTAGGTAAAACCACTTCCATGCAATGTATAGCATGGGATGCAGACAGCTCAAAGCCAAAGCAAGCACTGAAATATGGTGCTGGGTAAATAAAAGCATTTGGGGCTTTGTAAAAAGCTGCATCTTCATTTGTTTAGATTTAGGAGATGTATCTTTGGCAAGGATTATATAGATTCTGCTGATTTTTGTGTTACTCCAAGAATCTGTTTGATCAGGAGTAACAATGGGAGAAGAGAAATGGATGAACACACAGTGGGAAGCAAAATTCTCTTTCAAGTTTTTTAGAGCTATTATTACAGTTTCATTCTTAGGTTAACCCAGAATAGTTTGCTCTTATGCACATCATTGTCTAGCCATTTGGATAATAACAAGGAGACTCTGTATGTGGTTTGAGTCACCCCCGAAAGCAGTGAAAGATCAAATTCTTTTCCAAGATCTTTATTGCACTGGAGGTTATAACAATAAAGTTCTTTATTCCAGCCCTGTCTGCAAATCCTTTTGCTACCTCTTTCCAAAACATCTCCTTGGGGAGTTGTGCTACACACATCACACAAAACTGGCCAAGTTAAAATGAAGTGCTCTCCCGGGTGGGTTTCACGATGGCTGTAGTGATGTGCTCCTTCACTGCCACTAAACCATGCTCCATTATTTTTATTTATTTTATTTATTTTATATCCCGCCTTTATTACTTTTATAAATAACTTAAGGCGGCGAACATACCTAATACTCCTTCCTCCTCCTCCTCCTATTTGCCCCACAAAAACAACCCTGTGAGGTGAGTTGGGCTGAGAGAGAGTGACTGGCCCAAGGTCACCCAGCCAGCTTTCATGCCTAAGGCGGGACTAGAACTCACAGACTCCTGGTTTGCAATTGGCTCCTTCCTAGGGCTGAGAGTGTGTGTGACTGGCCCAAGGTCTCCCAGCTGGCTTTCATGCCTAAGGCGGGACTAGAACTCACAGACTCCTGGTTTCCTATTGGCTCCTTCCCAGGGCTAAGAGAGAGTGACTGACCCAAGGTCACCCAGCCGGCTTTCATGCCTAAGGCGGGACTAGAACTCACAGACTCCTGGTTTCCTATTGGCTCCTTCCCAGGGCTAAGAGAGAGTGACTGGCTCAAGGTCACCCAGGCTTTCAGGCCTAAGGCGGGACTAAAACTCTCAGTCTCCTGGTTTCTAGCCCATTGCCTTAACCACTAGACCAAACTGGCTCTCGTTTTATAGAACTATGCGACACACCTGGCCAGCTCTGGAGGTTGTGTACCTTTTAAAAGTGGTGTGCGTTTTCAAGTACCGGAGGGCTCTGTGACTGAGTGACAAGCTCAGCCTTCTGAGCTTAGCTTTTTCAGCCTATACGTGTCCGGGAGACCTGACTGGTGCAATTGCTTTCAAAAAATCATTCCTTAGAATGAACAAATATGACTTTTAAAAAGCTGCTGCTGCTTTAAGAAGGAATCCACCCCTAGAAATTAATGTGATTTTCAAAGCAGTGGCACCATTTGTTATTTTTTTCTACAGGCGAATGAGGGAACTTGAAAAGGTCAGGCTGCATTGAAAATAGTGGAGCTGCACTCGCAAGACATCCAGAGCACTTTTTCTGGACCATTTTCGAAGCATGCACCACCCTTGAAACTAGGACTGTTTGCCTTCCTGTGTCCTCCTGCAATCGTCTTTCTGTTAACCATCTTGCAATTAAATGCCGATGATTGTCACTTTTGCAAGGCTTCCTTCTCATTAAGTAGAAACATAGGGAACCCCTTTCTGTTCAAGCTGGTGGTCTGCTTGGTTTTGCTTGTGGAAGCCACGTGAACTTGGAGTCTGATGGATGCTCAGGACTGGCTCCTTCTTTCAAGGCTGAGCTATGGCTTGTTTCAGTCCGTGATGAATGCCTTAGTCCAGAGCTTTCCAAACTTTTCATGTTGGTGACACACTTTTTAGACATGCATCATTTCGCGACACACTCTTACAGCAGGGCAACATTTCATGACACACTCTTACAGCAGGGCACAAGGCAGGCACTAGGACCTGTGTGGAATCCTGGCAGGGCAGGTTTGGAGGCAGCAAGGCACGAGGCAGGCACTAAGACCTGTGCGGAATCCTGGCAGGGCTCAGAGGCAGCAGCAGCCAGGACACACCCAGACACTGCAGCCGACACACTAACATGTCCTGACACACAGTTTGGAAAGCTCTTCCTTAGAGTCCTTCCCCCCAGCTTCCAATCATGCATGCATGCCGGTCATCTGCAGAGCTGCCATGTGATGTAAACACACACGCTCCAGAACCAGAGGGATTTCAGAACCTCAGCGGTTGCTGTCTGGCTAAGATTGTCATTGTGGTGACTCAACATTTTTTTAGCCATTACCATAAAATTCACAGACAGATGAAGCAAAAAAAGAAAGAAAGAAAAGGATTTGGGGTTGCTAATTGAAGAATGAAAAGTACTGTTCTTAGCCAATCTGTTTTCATTTTAAGTCTTTTCCAGGAAGAAGGAATCCTGCTGTTTTCCCCTCTGCAAGAGGTCACTGGGAGGGTGGGAGCCTTTTCAGATGGGAAACTGGGAGGGGGGTGGTGAGACAGGGAGAGACAGTTGCTGACTCTCTGCTCAGGATTTTGCTTTGTAATCCAGTTTGTGAACTGCTAGAAGAGGCTTCTGCTTGATTGGCCATTGTGGCTAGACAGCCTTCAGGCCGTAGTAGCACATTCTGTCGCTATGCATGCCCTCCTGGTGGCTTGCCCTTCAAAGGCCTCTTGATGTCTTTGTGTCCTACAGAGAAGAGACTGGAGGCTGCAAGGGGGCAAAAAAGTCAAGATGGCAATAATGTCATGATGCATGTAGGGGACAAGGCTTTGATCGCATGTTTGCGGCCTTCAGCTTGATGTTTTTGATCCTCTCCCCGTGGACGCCCATGGAAGAGACCATGCTATCTTTGGCAGCATATGCTATTCTCCTTCCGCAAGTAGTTGGCATTTTTTCCTACAACTTTTCTGGGCTTGATCTGATCTGCAAAAAGTCTGGGTGGATCTCAGGAAGAGATGAGTTGCTATGGAAAAAGTAAGGTCAATAGCCCCTATCATTTATGCTTGTGTGGAAATCAAGTTGATATGTAGTGTCAAAAGGCAGAGTGATACCCCCCTCCCCCACGAACACAAAACTGAAAGGCTTAAATGTCTTTTAAAAATCGAAGAAAAGGATATTGCAGGCCATCTGAAAACTTCCTATAAAGAGTATCTCCATTCTTTTGAAGCATTCCATTCCCTGGAAACCTGTAGATCACACAGGGTTCTTTCTGCTTTTAAAACTGAGCTGTGCCATTCCTATTCTGCTAATATCTGGGACAGGATCCTAGTGTGCACTGAGGTGATGCATCAATATCATTTTCTGTTGCAGTGTTAATATTTAGCTGAGGAGAGAATTGCTGAACAAATGCCCGCTGGCTCATTTTTACAGTGTCGTATACGTATGTGTATGGGAGGGAGTGAAATCAGACCCTAAGAAGAAGGTAAGTCTTCCCACCCTTCAGGAAGGCTTCATTCCCGCTTGTTATAGCCAAAGAAACTGCATTGGTGTGAACCTTACTTTATGGAGCTCCAGAGCTCTTTGACCATCTTACCCGAAAGCCAGTCTAATTTATGAACCAATTTAGCCATGATGAAGGTAAAGGCTCCCTTGAATCAAACAGCTCACCAGGATGGCCTGGTCATGGACAGGTAGCTTTCCTGGCAGCATGGAAGTGGTTTGCATGTCATGAAGCCTGGGCCTATTAGCTCCGAGATTTTCTTTTCTTTAATTGGTGTTTACGTATGATAGTCTATTTCAGTGCTTTCCAAACTGCCGCTGTTGGCGACACACCAATGGTGGCAGTGGGGGCGGTGCGGGGGCGCATGGGTTGGCGGTGCGGGGGGCGTGCGGCAGCGTGCACGGCGGCGGCCTCACTAAAACGCGGAAGCGCTGATGGCGTGCCGCTGCCGTCGTCGCTGCTGCCGTGCACACTGCCACCGCTGCACGCATCCCCGTGCCGCCGTTTCGCAACACACTAAACTGTGTGTTGTGACACACTAAAGTGTTGCGACACACAGTTTGGAAAGCTATGGTCTATTTTTAAAAAAATCACGCAAGTACTTTGCTTTTTGTATTTGTAATGATTTGTAGTATTTGTAGTTTGACTTGATTTGATTTTATCTTACCTTGAATTGGTGTGTGTTTGGGATTTTTTGGTCTTAGCTGCTCAGGACTGTATGACTCTAATGGGAGGATATAAACAAAATCAATCTGTCAGATGTTACTTTAATTACTGAAAGATTATAACTTTAGGAGCCCAGCCTTCAGGTTGTCTAGAACCTTTTTCTAGGCTGAATGCTAACCAGCCCAACAGGAAGAAGAAGTCAGGAAAAGAAGATGGGGAGTAAAGAGTAAAAACAGGGTTAAGATGGTATGATTGGTATGATTAGGGATTGGTATGATTCGGTTATACCTTCCTCTTTTGTGCCATTGAGGGATAAATCAAAAGCAGAAGTACTTTGGGCGGTAGCCAACTTAATTTCAGTTAGACTCTCTCCAAATGTTCCTTTGTAACTGTCTTGGAATTAGGGTCTTCATCTATTGCACCAGCACTAATAATCTATAAAACTAGCATTTGAGATGCACTGGACATTAAACCAAAGCAGATTCACACATATAAGCAACCCTGTGCTAGTGTGATAGCTAGCTACAAAGATAGAGGCTTGTTATGAAGTTAATTCAAACTCTACGAGTGGGGAAATAATTTGCATGAACTCTTTACTTGGTGTGACCAGTTCCAATAACCATCTTTCAAAAAGGTACCCAGGGATTGCCAGCACATGTGAATTGAGCCTAAGGAGAAATTATGCATGAGCACTGACTTCAGTACAGAGCCTAGACTGGACAGAGGAAACCAATATGGATGGAATATGGAGTGTGATGTTTCTTGTGAAGAGCAGTATACTCAAGTTCCATGCTGAGCACTCTATAAACAATCAAAAACAGATCTTGGCAGTTCTTTGTATGCCTGGTGTGGGGTTTGGGTCTGAAGAAAACTGATTATTTCCCCGTTACAAAAAAGGAGTATGTAGTAAGGAAACACTTCAGAATTTGATGGTTGTTGTGGGTTTTCCGGGCTGTGTGGCCGTGTTCTGGCAGTTTTGGTTCCTAACGTTTCGCCAGTCTCTGTGGCTGGCATCAGAATTCTGACTTCAGAATTTCATTTGCGTTAAAAAAAAAACTATTGACATCTGAAATAACACCTTCCTTACAGTGTTGCCTTCTTGGTGTGCTTTGCATACTTTTCAGTGTGACATCTGTACTTGCACACACTGTATATATCAGAAGTTTGCACCTTTAGTATGTTCGGAGAGATAAGGAGAGTGTCAGAGTTTCATTGCAAGCATGCACTTTTTTAAAAAAAGAAAATTGAATTATGCTTCCAGTTAGAAAAACAAAGTGAATAGGCTCCGAAGGACAACTTTCTAAATATGATCATCTCAGACCTCAAGAGGCTATTTAAATGATTTCAGTAGCGAAAATGATGCTTTGTTCAACACTGAAAATAACTACCAGTTTAGGCAAAGTAATTTCCTCCCACACAAACCCAGCAGTCTTTTCCATACACAAATTCAGGTACTTTCAGGTACTCACTTTTAAGTTCCAGAATGAATCAGAATTTGTGGATATCTAGATCCAGAATAACTTGAGTTACAGATTCTATTATCTGCATATCATAATCTGTGTTCATCTGTAGAAGAAAATGAGCGGGCAAGTTGGGGGGACACCCTTACACCATTGTCAGTAACCTCTTGGTGCCAGTGGTTCGGCTAATGCCGGGAAAGCGGCAGTGATCCCTCTCTTGCTCTGCTGCAGGAGGAATGCACGCTTGCCCATGTGTTTCCTGACCTTTGTTTTCTGGGTGGAGAGGCTGACTCCCTGCCACACCTCCGCTGATTGCAGTCCATAAAGTGGGGAGCGAGACAGAAGGCTTGCAGGCCAGGTGGGCTCCCTGTGGGAGGTGGCCCGTAAACCCCATGGATTATGGTGTGGCAGAGCTGACTGCCTTGCATAAATTGGCTCGCTGGTGTTTTGTGAAAAAGAGATTCCAAAAGAGCCTGTATCAATAGGTGGAACTAAGTGGTAGAGTCAGGAGGACAAAGTTGGTAACAGAGAGGGAGGACTGAGATTGGGGAAGCACACCCTCTGCTGGGAAGTACGGCTATTGACCCCGGAAGTAGTTCATTCCTGCAACAAGTAGTTAGAGCAGGAGGCTGTATGTGGGAGTTGTTAGCTAATAAAGACATTTAGTATAAATGAACCTCCGACTTATTATTATTAGAAGAGACTTTGAAACATGGTGTCAGAAGTGGGAACAATAAACTGTATTGCCTGGAATTCATCGTTATCCGGGGAGAAGCCCACAGACCACTGCTGGGAAGCAAAGCAGTTCAGGCCATGCAGCTGATTCAGGTGCGACATGACAATATCCTGCAGGCAGCGGAAACCATGGACGAAAACCGGCCCAGAGCCTGGACTATGGAAACTATACTAAAGGAGTATAGAGATGTTTTGGAAGTTGAAGGACAGTTGACAGGAACACTGAGACTGGAGGTGGACCTCAGTATGGAGCCAGTAAAGAACCCCACTAGGAGAGTACCTAGAGCACTAGCAGAACCACTGAAGAAGGAACTGGCAAGTCTTCAGGCGAAAGGCATATTCGCACCGGTAGAGACCAGCACAGACTGGATTAGCAGTTTGGTCGTTGTCAGGAAGCAGTCTGGAAAACTGCGCATTTATATTGACCCGAAACCGCTAAACAAGGCATTAAAACGCAGCCATTATCCTTTGCCCACTATTGAGGATGTACTATGTGATCTATCACATGCCAAGGTCTTTTCAGTATTTGATGTAAAAAACGGATTCTGGCACATAGAACTGGATCAGAAATCCAGCTACATGACCACCTTTGCAACTCCTTTTGGCAGATAATGATGGCTACGGATGCCAATGGGCATCAGCCCGGCCCCAGAAGTGTTTCAGCGCAGACTAAACCAAGAGTTGGAGAACATCCCGGGCTTGAAAATAATTGCAGATGATATCCTGATTGTGGGAGAGGGAGATACTGAAACGGAAGCGGCAAGGGATCATGATGAAAAGTTAATGCCGTTTCTTGGAGCGCTGTAGGGACAGAAATATCAAATTAAACCCAGAGAAGGCCCGGTTAAGACTAAAAGAAGTACCCTACATAGGCTACCTGTTGATGGTGGAGGAGTTGAAAGTAGATGCAGAGAAGGTTAAGGCCATTCGAGATATGCCAAGGCCTGAGGATGTAAAAGGAGTTCAAAGATTTTTAGGGATGGTAAACTACCTGGCAAAGTTCTGCAAAGGGTTGGCTAAGGACTGTGAGTTACTCAGACAGCTGACACACAAGGAAACAGTATGGGAATGGTCAGAGAGTCATCAGGCATTCGATAAAATAAAGGACAAAATAATTAAGACAACTGTGCTAATACTACAGCCAAGGTGAGTCGTTGGTTTTACAGTGTGATGCCTCAGAAAAAGGGCTAGGAGCAGCCCTACTACAGAACCAACAACCAATTGCTTTTGCTAGTAGAGCACTGTCGGAAGCTGAGAAAGGATATGCCCAAATTGAAAACTGTTGGTGGTGCTTTTTGGAGTGGAGCGCTTTCATCAGCTTACTTTTGGACAGACAGTGCATGTCCAATCGGATCATAAGCCACTGGAAACCATTGTGCGAAAACCCTTGCTGAGTGCTCCGAAAAGACTCCAGAGAATGCTAATGAGACTTCAAAACTAGGATGTGCGCATCCAATATTTTCCAGGTTCCCAACTTGTAGTGGCAGATACTTTGAGCAGAGCATATTTACCGGAGCCTAGTGAAGAGGGCTCAGTAGAAAAGGACATAGAATCAATAAATATGCTGCAGTATCTACCCATTTCACGGCCACGCCTACAAGCAATACAGGAATGCACAGCCCAGGACGTGGAGCTGCAGACAGTTAAACAAATTGTCCTTGCCGGCTGGCCAGAGAACAAGCATCAGCTGCCAGTGGAAGCTACCCCATATTTCTCCATGAGGGAGGAGCTCAGTGTACAGGATGGCATTCTCTTTAGAGGGAACCGAGCTATCATCCCAGCGGCTATGCGCATGGACATTATGAAGAGAATACATTCATCACACATGGGTATAGAGAGTTGCCTGAGGAGGGCACGAGAATGCGTATACTGGCCTGGTATGAATGATCAGCTAAAAGCCTACATGGCGCAATGTGAGATATGCAACTCCCTAGGAGACAGACAGCAAAAGGAAGCACTGCACCCACATGAGGTACCGAGTCAACCGTGGGAAAAAGTAGGGGTAGACCTATTCAAGCTGCAAGAGAAGGACTTCCTCATCACAGTGGACTATTATTCCAACTTCTGGGAGATAGACCCTGTGCCAGACACCAGGTCTCTGACAATTATCAGAAAGCTAAAGGGCCACTTTGCCCGATATGGCATACCCGATGTGGTGTTAATAATGGTCCGCAATTTACTTCAGAGGAATTTAGGGCATTCAGGACTTACTATTATTAGAATAGACTTTGAAACAGAGCCTGCCCAGAATCTTTTGCACTCTTAGGGTTGGGTGGAGAGGCTGCTGTGCCTAGCAGGAAAAAAGAAGCAAGAACGCATCTTTTCCCTGATACCCTTCCTCTCGTCAGAAGCGGCTTGCCACAGAGAGCGTGGCCTGGTTCACACTAGCAATAAACCAGCAAATGGTAAGTTGGTTATGGCTCAGTTATTTGTGTGAATCCAGCCAATTGTGGCTTATCCAGTGAACCATAATTATACAAATCAAGGCTTAGTGCAAATGTGAGCCCAGTTAGTAATACTTTTTGGAAATGATCCATAGGAGCCATATGGGTGATTAGTGGTACAGTAATCATTTCCCTGAGAAGGCTATGCCGATGTAAGGGATGAGCACGTGCAGACTTTCTCAAACACGTAATGGATTTTCCTTCAAAGTCACATTACTTTCCTCCTGTTCATGGAAGAATGTGCTAAGGCCCTATTTCAAATATCAGCCCTCTCTATATTGTTGCAAATAACAGCAGGATCGCATCGCTGGCTTCCTTTCCCGGAGCCCCTCTTGGAACTGTATCTCGGTAACCGGGAGGGGTGCAATGTGGAAAAGTGACTCAGCAGAAGTTTTGACTTCTTGAAAATCAGCAGGTCTCTACTTTCAGAGAAATGACAAATTTTCTTTGGTCTGGGTTTTTTTTTTTTTTTTTGCATCACGCAGTGCTGAATCATAGCCATTTGGCCACCGCAAAATCATATGGCAAAAACAAGCCAAGCTTATTCTCTAGGTTTTTTTCTGTGTTTCAGAAATAAGCAGTAGAACGGGGGGGGGGGGATGATGGGGGTTGAAACCCAACATATCTGAACAACATAGCATTAGGGAAGGGTCGATGTATATATAAGGGAATATACACAAAAGGAGTATGTTACATGATATTGTTCCTAATATAATTTAAGAAATAACTGAATAATATGAGGAAATTAATTGTATTGTACTTGCAATAAACTAAATGGTAAATTGTACTGGAATTTGCAGTGAAGACTATGATGAGGCTCTCTTTGCTACCACTTGGCCCGTAGATCCTGGGCATCAGAAGTTAACTCTGCCCCATAAAGCTCAGTACAATAGCACCAAATAGGAAGTGAGGGGAAGTGAAGTGATCCTGCACAGAGGCAGCTAAGCACGTAGGGCTTGTGCTGTAGTTGGTTGTGGTATTTATGGTGGCCCTGCTAGCTTATTTGGGTAAGCAGAAGTTGGTCCGGACTTTGCTAGGATATTCCCAGTAACCACCTTAGAGGATTGCCGTTTCTTTCAAGGTGGAGCTCTACTATGCTAGCTTGGCTTGATGGGGACTATAGTCTAATCTACCTGGAGGGCACCAGTCTGGGCATAGTTGACCTATGAGCCAGTCAGTTAGGCCCCAATGGGCAGGACTCTAATATTTGATATCCTCTTTAAAAAAGGATATTTTAACAGTAACCCATTTCAAAGGGCAGAATTAGCAAGTTCTGAATCATGAGCTGAAACCTGAAGAGCAAGATAGGAAAGAATAACCTGCTTCTTTTGGGAAGTGTGTGCAAAACACAGGCTACTGTCATCCTTTCTGCAAAATACTTTCAGTTGGGAGTAAGTGCTTTGCCCGTCGAACCAGGTCTCTAATGGGATCTTTCGTACTTGGCTCTAGATCAAACCTCTTTCGCTCAGTCAACTCGTATGACAAGTTAGTCTCTGTTTAGCGTTGACTGCCAACTTCCCAGCTGACAAAATCTGGATACCTGAACGGAGTTTGTTTACCTTGTGTATATCCACCCACGGTCCTGGGCGACTCCTGAAATTCCCTCTGGAGTAGCTGGCAAACTCCAGTGGTGTAATTGTGTTGCCAAAAATTTAGCATTGTGGCTTGCCACTGGAATGCAGTGGTTTCCTGGAGTTTTTAGAGTAATAATGCACAGGATGTGGAGGAGCTACATCCTAGATTGTTATGGAAAAACTTGACCTGGTGCTGCCCATTCTTTTGCCTTTCCCTGAGATTCTAGTCCCATCCACTATGGAGGTATGCTCCCTGCTATACCTCTCAGACACCAAATTTTGGGGGCTGAAAGATTACCCACCCAGTAGCAAAGGCTAACGATAAAGGGAACTCACAGTCAACCTTAAACTAACACAGCATCCCCCAGCTCAGGGACCTCTAGATGTTTTGGACCACATTTCCAGAAAGTTTGTCTAGTGGCAAATGAGTCTTTTGTGACTGGCTGTAGAGTAGCACAGAGATGACCTTGGAGAAGGTGTGGGAACCGTTAGCAAAACATGAACTCAGTTCAGGAAATTAGGAAAGTGTGAGAAAGAAACTTAACACAGCCCCGCCTTGACTCTCTTTGCTGTAAGAGGGAGGGAAGGGAAAAACTGTCAGGCTTTCAAGGTTCTCTTATTATAGCCTGTGTCAATAAGAGTTGAGCTCTAATTGTTGCGTCTGTCCTGGCCTACTTTGAAGGGCTAACACTGGCATTCCTCATTATGACGGCCATTTTGTGATTAGGAAGCCTTCCCACAGAAGCCATTTTGATAAAACACCCCCTAGAGCAGGGTTTCTCAACCATGGCAGCTTAAAGATGTGTAGACTTCAACTCCCAGGAGTTCAACTGGGAGTTGAAGTCCACACATCTTCAAGCTGCCAAGTTTGACAAACCTTGCCCTAGATCAGTGCTTTCCAAAGTCCCGCCGTTGGTGACAGACCGTCGGCGGCGGCCTCGTGTTTTGCGCTAAAACCCGGAAGTGCTGATGGCGTGGCGTTGCCATTGCCGCCACACACCACCGCCATTGCTGTGCGTGCCACCGCAGGGGTGGCGGCACGCCGTCAGCACTTCCAGGTTTTGTCGCGACACACAGTTTGGAAAGCTATACCCTAGATGATGCCAGAATCCTGAAGATGTCCATCAACTCAGAAAAGACTTATTAATAACCACAAGCATGTAGGTGTAACACAACTCTGGATTTTATGGCCACCCTTGAGAGTAAGGCAGATCGGCAATACTGCAGAATGCAAATGGACATGAGATATGCAAAGAAGGCAGAGATGTCAGTGGCTCTTTGAAAAGGGCCAAATTCACATGTTTCAGTGAGCAAGAGATACAAATGGCTATTCTTAAGCCAGTGGCTTTTAGGACATCCCACCAAATTCCATATCAGATTGTGAAGTTCAAAGATAGTGCAACTGAAATGAATGAATACAATGTGTGCCCACCAGATTTATGGGCACATAGGCAAGAGCTGCCCTTTCACCCATGTTGATGCTATCTCCAAGCCTCCAAACACTTTTGGATGGGGGACACACAATTTTGGAAAAGCGCTTAAAACTGAACGCTTTAATTTCAGCTTGTCTTTTTAGCCTATGCATGTTTCAGAGAGAAGAAGCACCTCAGCTTTTCTTTCCAGGGGTACAAAATGCCTCCAGAAGGGAGGCAACAGGATGTTGGTTCATCATCATCTTTGTTATAGGCCATAATTGGCTTCCATTGCAACCTTAGCATGCTCCCCTCCTAAACATGACCAAGCAAATAATTCTAGCAGGGTTGCATTTTCTCCTCCTTGGGGTAGTCAGCCAAATCTGCTTTTGATTTAGAGAGATCTAGTAGGACGTGGGCCAGCCGTCTGGAAAGTACCCTCTGAAGGGTGTGGAGGAAATGAGACCAAAGAAGAGCTGCCTTTTCATCATCTGGAGCATGGGTGAGTTCAGTCAGAGGGGCGGCCTTCTGCCTGGTCGTCTCTCATGAGTGCCGTTATTGGTTGTTACGAAGGAAAGTGTACATAAAGCAGGTTGTGAATCATATGAGGCAGCCCTTGTGCAGAAAGGTAATTTTAGACTCTCGGCTTAATTATTTACCAGGGTCCCCTCCTGAAGCTGACAAGCTGCATAAAGCTAGCTTGTCTGGGTCTCCCCCACTTCCCAGGGCACTTCGATTTTATTATTACTTCTGTATTCCTGGTATGCTTGTGCAAAAAATGAAGCAAAATAAAACCCTGTTCAAAGGAGAGATACTCTGAGCCAGCCTTTCTCGACCTTTTGACCCTGGAGGAACCCTTGAAATATTTTTCAGGCCTTGGTGAACCCCTGCACATTCGGGCTCAAATATAGCCCAGAAGTTACAAAATTATTATATTCGGTTCATGTGTAGGCCTGTGTAGATGCATGAACAGTGTTCTTAAACTAAAACTAAAGAGTGAAACTTACCTCTTTAATGTGAAGTTGCCCGAATTTGAAATAATTTTTTAAATAAATCGTGATCTCCCAGGGAACCCCTAGTGACCTCTCACGGAACCCTAGGATTCCACAGAACCCTGGTTGAGAAACCCTGCTCTGAGTTGTTTCCCCATTTGAACTCATGTACAGTACATCATGGAAACAAGAATAGAGTGGAGCTGGCTTCCTTTGTCCTAAACACATGTCCTTGGAGCATCTTTTCTTCAGAGGAAAATAAATAGAGTGAATACCCGTAACTATGTACATGCCTTGGAACTCCCATTTCCCAAATGAAATGCTTGCAGGAATATGGCAGTAAGCTCTACAACCTCTGTAAGTGTGGGCTACCAATTTCAGCCCTGGTCCTGATGCTGGCCCCATCATCTGCTGCTTGTGGGGTTGGTATTGAGCCCTCCTGGATGTTGGGGCCCTGGATCTCATCCCAATGGTCCAGCCCTTGCTGCATCACAGTGATGAAGTTTTCCTCCCAGTGCACTGCAGGTCTATTGGATGACAGTTCTGGACATTGGCAAAGTTGGACACCTTTCATTTATTGTATTCTGTTTTGAGTGGATTTTACCTATTTCTGCCACTGGGCATGCTCTTGCTCTCTCAAGAGAGCGATTGCCTCTTTGTCTCCCTCCCCTGACTTGAATGTGCCTTTGATCTGTGGAGCATGCATGTAATGGTATGTGGGAAGGACCTTGGGAGACAGGAGGGAGAGCCCCAGACTGGACAACCAGCGTGTAAAAGATGTCTCAGCCCACAGAAGGAGGGAGGACATGGGAACCGTTTCAGAAGGGACCCTCCCTAGTTTTCTGGAGAGTAAAAGTAAAGGAGGGGGGAAATACTTTCAGTCTTTTAAGATTCTGTTAATGTAACCTTACCATAAAGATAGAGCTAGTACTCCTGGGTGTGCTTCTTGTCTGGACTGCCTCGCAGGGCTAACAATGTATGACCAGGACTATGTGTCCCCAGGCCTTAAAGAAATAAGCTCTGAGTTCTGTAGCTTCTCTCAGTTACCCAAAGGTGCATCGGCTGTGACATTTCAATTTTTATACACTTCTCTTTGCTTATGATAGCAAAGGGAATCCCCATCCCAGCTGGGTATTGGAAATCTTATTCAGAAACCTCATTGTGGTGCTGAGATTTCAGCAGATCTTGCCAACTCACCTTCACATACAGTACACTTTTTCAGCCCAAAGGGCTAGAATGTAAGAATAGCCCTGTGGGATCAGGCCAAGGGCCACCCTAGTCCACCCTCTTGATTCTCATGGGGGCCAAACAGATGCCTCTGGGATGCTCGCAAGCAAGAGACCGAGTCGTAACACCCTCTACCATTTCCCCCTGCAACTGGCATTTGTATTCATGTTGTCCCCAGCCCGGCTGTAACATCGAAGCCTCCGTGTCTTCTGGAGAACACCTCAAAGGCTAGGGTGGATGGCTGGACTAGGACTGGCCTTGG
This sequence comes from Charina bottae, assembly GCA_023362775.1. Taxonomy (NCBI): domain Eukaryota; kingdom Metazoa; phylum Chordata; class Lepidosauria; order Squamata; family Charinaidae; genus Charina; species Charina bottae. The sequence goes on along the minus strand of JALMGJ010000002.1, from coordinate 124,220,104 downwards.
CCTGACCCAACAGGGCTATTCAGATGTGCTTGGGTTCTTAAAATTGCCCTTGTCGCATTGGAAACTCAGATGTTCAGCTGAGAATCTAAATCCTGCACTGGGTAGCACTCTCTGGGGTTTTCTTATGATGGGGACCATGTTGCAATTTGGGGAAGAAAAGAACCCAACGATGATAATGAGTGCAGAATCCAGCTTGCTGACAAGGACAATCTTCCTGTGAAAAAGCATGTGTTTTAAAGCAACGGATGAGGAGGAGGTAGAACTGGCTTTGATTTGTCAGGTGAGGAGAATAGGTCCTGGGCGGTGTGCTTTGGGTAAGCAAACTTCCTGAGCACTGTTTGTGCTCAGTTTAACAAGGCTATTAAATTGGACCAACCAGCTAGATAACACCCCTGTGACAAGGCCTCAGGATGAGAGCGGCAAACACCTTTTCCTCTTCAATGATTTGTCACTCACTCACAGGCTGTGTGCATTGACATCGGGGAGAAACTCTTAGCCCAGCCGAGGTAGAGCACTGCATATGACTCTTTTAACAGGGTCATAAAGTCCACCACTGCTATCTTCCCCTGCTCCCAAATACACCATCTCCTGCAGCCTCCTCCAGGTTGTCCAGTGAGGGCCTGTGCTGCTGTGGCTCAGGAATGAGGCTAGTCTGGTTCTCCACTAGGCAAGATCCAGGATGAGAACCCAGTGGGCCAGGCAAGCTGGGGGAGGAGGAGGAGGAGGAGCCAGAACAGAACTAGCTCTTGCTTAATTTAAGTAAAACTCCCTGCCTCGTGGGATGAAAGCAGAGGGACAAATCTCCTCCAACTGCACACACCAGTGATCTGCAGTAAATTCAGGGCTGCAGCAAGGAGTAGGCCTCTGGGCCAGCACCCAGGGCCCCACACACTGGGGGGAGGGGCTCCAAAGGACCATTCCAAAGTTGCAGGTGACGGGGCCATGGGCTAATAAGGCCTGGCAGAAGCAGGTGGACTAGCATGAACACAGGGACGGCAGTCGGATGCATATCTTCATGGAATGGCAGCACATTCCATTTGATGAAAGTTCTTTTCTTTCCTCTTATTAAAAGAAAACAAAGTGGGATGCTCAGGGCATGTGGCCAGGCAGGTAGAGAGTTACAAATGCTCCTTTTATCCTATTATATTTTCAAAGTACGTTATCGTTTTCTAAAACACAATGGCATTTACTCTGAAATAAATGGGTTTTGCATCTGAGCAGTAGAAGCTAGCTTTGTTTTATTCTTGTAGTCATGACTTCAGTTTAAAATGTGAGGTGGGCTTGGCCAGGTTGATAAACAATCTTTTCTCTGGGCAGACGCAGTGGAAGAACATGGAATAGCAATGGCCAGGGAGTTGTGCGCTTCACTAATTAAGTAACGTGAAGACCACTTAGAAAAGGCCCCTCGTTAAGAATACCATTAAGTGAAGCAAGAATGTTCCCTAAGTTGGTACCCACAAGATGTGTGGGACTACAACTGCTGGCTAGGCTGGCAGGAATTTGGGGTTTTGTAGTTCCAAAATATATAAAGGGTTCCTCTGTTTGGCCTATGGGTGAAGTGGCAGCATAATCCACTTGATGAGCAAGATGGTCACCATAGTTGCTGTGGTCTCCTGTGATTTCATCCTTCTCCTCCCGGGGATTCTTACTTGTCACCCCTGCCTTTTGAGGAGGTGCTTCCAGTGTAAATCTTCCTGGAGAAGACGGGGATTCTGACAACCCATGGCCCAGTCTGACTTCCTCTCTGAGCTGGCATCAGTGGTCTCAAGCATGATACAAAAATCCTGGGAGACCTAACCTTACACATTGTTTATTGGAGAAACTGTTTCCATGCTATTACTATGCAGTATCACCCAATGGAATGATAGGGCACTCCTTCTAGACTTTATTTACACACTGCTGTTTGAACCCAGCCATTATAGTCTGTAAGCCATACATAGTAAAGGTAAAGGTTTTCCCCTGCACAGTCGTGTCCGACTCTAGGGGCCGGTGCTCATCTCCGTTTCTTAGCCAAAGAGCCAGCGCTGTCTGAAGACGCTTCCGCAGTCATGTGGCCGGCATGATGTGCGTGGAACGCTGTTACCATCCCACGGAAGTGGTACCTATTTATCTACTTGCATTTGCATGCTTTCGAATTGCTAGGTTGGCAAGAGCTGGGGCAAGTGCGGGAGCTCACTCCATCACACGGTGCTCGGGTCTCGAACCGCTGACCTTCCGATCGACAAGCCTGGTGTCTTAACCACTGAGCCATCACGCCCCTAAGCCATACATAGTTGATGGCTAATAGAGATATGTTTAATCATGTCATTAGTGGTTTATACAACAAGCCATAACTTAAAAAAAAACCATGACTTACTATGATTTGTTTTTTTAAATAAGAATTTTATTGAAGCAAAGATAAAAACTACAAAAAAACCCACAAAAAACTACAAAAAGAGTGAGAAAACAGAAAAAGAAAATATTTTTTGGAAAGATTACATATCAAGATGACTTCCAACTTTCAACAAGAATATACAGCAATTTCCATAATTAATCCCTTACTCTAAAGGTAAAGGTCCCCCGCACAGTCGTGTCCGACTCTAGGGGCCGGTGCTCATCACTGTTTGTAAGCCGAAGAGCCAGCGCTGTCTGAAGACGCTTCCACGGTCATGTGGCCGGCATGACACGCCCGGAACACTGTTACCTACCCACGGAAGTGGTACCTATTTATCTACTTGCATTTGCATGCTTTCAAACTGCTAGGTTGGCAAGAGCTGGGGAGAGTGCGGGAGCTCACTCCGTCACGCGGCGCTCGGGTCTCGAACCTCCGAACTTGTGACCTTCTGATCGACAAGCCTGGCGTCTTACCTGCTGAGCCACCGTGCCCCCTACTCTATATCTAACTCTATTCCCTTACTCTATATCTAACCAAAATCACATTATTTCTATAAGTCAATCCATTAACACATTATAAAACTAAAAACAATTGCTCATTTATTTATTTTATTAAATTTATATTACTGCCCATCTCCCCTGTCGGGGACCCTGGGCGGTGCACAATAAAACAAAATTAAAAATAAGTATAAAATTACAGTAATACATAATATGGAATCCAAGAATAAAATGTTAGAAATGGAATACTGGGAGGCTTCATGGGACCAGCCATCCCCAAGAGGAACTGTTGGCATTTCCCTCCCAGGCAAGGCGGTAGAACCAGGTCTTTAAGCCTTTCCGGAAGGTTGGGCGCGAGGAAATCAGCCTCAGCTCCGGGGGTATGATATTCCAAAGGGCGGGAGCAACTGCAGAGAAGGCCCGCCTCCTGGACCCCGCTAGATGGAACTCTTTAGTCGATGGGGTCCGCAGCAAGCCCTCTCTGGTTGATCAGGTGGGACGGGTCGATGTTCTGGGGATGAGACGGTTCTTCAGGTAGCCTGGCCCTATGCCATGTAGGGCTTTAAAGGTGATAACCAACACCTTAAATTGTACCCGGAAGCAAACCGGTACCCAATGCAGCTCGCATAACAACGGTGTCACATGGGCCGATCTTCTGGCCCCAGTAACTGTCCGCGCAACCCCATTCTGGACCAGTTGAAGCTTCCGGATACTCCTTAAGGGTAGCCCCATGTAGAGCGCGTTACAATAGTCTATATGGGAGATGACAAGGGCATGAGTGACTGTTCAGAGGGCATCTCAGTCCAGGAATGGGCGTAACTGGTGCACAATCCGAAGTTGTGCAAAGGCCCTCCTGGCCACGGCTGCCACCTGCTCTTCAAGCAGGAGTCGTGAGTCCAGGAGAACCCCCAAATTCCGCACTGGCTCCGAATGGGGTAGTGCCACCCCATCTAGAACCAAAGATGACAACTTCCTAGATCCCGAGCGGCCATCAATCCACAGCCACTCCATCTTACTAGGGTTCAGCCGAAGCCTGTTGTTCCCCATCCAGGCTCCCACAGCCTTCAGACACTGAGATAGGGCAGCAACTGCATCACTTACTTCACCCAGAATGGAAATATACAGCTGAGTATCATCAGCATATAGATGGTATTTCATCCCGTGGTGACGGATGATCTCACCCAGTGGCTTCATATAGATGTTAAACAGGAGAGGGGAGAGCACCGAACCCTGTAGCACCCCACACAAGAGGGGCGGTGGGTCAGATCTCTCCTCCCCTATCATCACTGATTGGGAGCGGCCCCGGAGGAAGGAGGTGAACCACTGCAGAACTACACTGCCCACCCCCAACTCCCTGAGCCGCCCCAAAAGGATACCATGGTCGATGGTATCAAAAGCCGCTGAGAGATCTAAAAGGATAAGGATGGATGCACTTCCTCCATCCCGCCCTTGCCAGAGATCATCCATAAGCGCGACCAATGCAGTCTCCGTCCCATATCCCGGCCTGAAACCTGACTGGAAGGGGTCTAGATAATCCATTTCATCCGGAATCCTCTGGAGTTGTGACACCACCACTTTCTCCACCACCTTCCCTAGAAAGGGGAGGTGGGAGACTGGACGAAAGTTGTCCAGAATAGTAGGGTCCAGGGATGGCTTCTTGAGGAGGGGGTGCACCAGGGCCTCCTTGAAGGCCTCTGGGAACACTCCCTCCCCAAGAGATGCATTAATCATCGCCTGGACCCAACCATAAGTCACCTCCCGGGCCGATTTCACTAGCCAGGAGGGACACGGATCTAATTGACAAGTGGTAGCCTTCACAATCCGGAGGATTCTGTCCACTTCCTCAGGTCCAACAGGATCGAACCGTTCCCAGATAACAGGGTAAGTACATACCTCCGTCATCTCCCCAGACCGTGTATCACGCGTAGAGTCCAACTTAGAATGGATCTGAGCTATTTTCTCCTGCAGATGCTCGGAAAACTCTTCCGACCGACCCTGTAAATAGGTCACTGATTTTGATTGACCTAGAAGGGATCTCGTAATCTTAAACAGGGTCGTCGGTTGCCATTCTGCGGAGGCAATAAGAGCGGAGAAATATTCACGTTTCGCCGCTCTTACCGCCACAAGGTAGGCCTTAACAGCGGCTCTAGATTGTGTCCGATCAGATTCAGTCCTTGTCTTTCTCCAGCGGCGCTCCAGACGTCTCTTGACCCTCTTCAAAACCCTCAACTCCTCCGTAAACCACGGGGAGTGACGGGCCGAATGAGGAAAGAGAGGTCGCACAGGCGCGATCCTATCCAGGGCCTCGGCGGTCTCCCTATTCCAGGCTGCCGCCAGGGCCTCTGCCGGACCGTACAACAGATCCTTGGGTATACCCCCCAGCATCCTCTGAAACCTCACCAGGTCCATAAGTTGCCGGGGGCAGACCAATCGAATGGGTCCAGCCTCCCTGCGGAGTGGGGCGGTGCACGAGAGTCTCAAGGTCACCAGGGCGTGGTCTGACCACGACAGCGGGGACAGATCTAACTCTCCCCTCAGATCACTTTGCCATTGCTCGGACAAGAAAACTCGGTCCGGGGTGAGGCCACTGTCTCTAGTCGGGTCCCTAATTATCTGGGACAGGCCCATGGCTGCCATGGTAGCCATGAACTCCCGAGCCGCTTCCAAGACCCGTCCCAGGGACGGCAGGTTGAAGTCCCCCAGAACCATAAGTCTGGGGAACTCCACCGCCAACCCCGAGACGGCCTCCAGCAGCTCAGGCAGGGAGGTTGCTACGCAGCAGGGAGGCTGGTACATCAGCAACACTCCCAACTGTTCTCGGGAACCCAACTTAAAAAACAGGGTCTCACAACCGGCCACTTGTGGAGCAGCACCCCTGTGAGCGATTAGAGACTTTCGGATGACAACCGCCACCCCACCTCCCCTGCCCCGGTGTCTCAGCTGGTGCCACACCTGAAACCTGACTGGGCACATTTCAGAGAGGGCAACCCCTCCCTCAGGGCCCAGCCAGGTCTCGGTGATACAAGCCAGGTCTGCCCCCTCCTCTGTGATCAAGTCACATATGAGGGGGCCTTGTTGTTCACTGACCTGGCATTGAGAAGCAGCAGCCAGAGACCAGGGCCCTCAAGGATCTGTTGTCCAGGGCCTGGGTATGAACTTGGAGGGCCGGAACACGTCACCGGTACCAAACACCGGGGGCGTCTTCCCCGAAGATGGCCTGCCCTCCAGTTCCCGTTATAACATCCCCGACCTGTCACCACATTGATCAGTTGGCCCGCCCTGCAGCCCCCAGAGCTTCCTAGGTCGGTAGCCTCCACTCCCGAACCCCCGGAAATCCTGGGTCTAAACATAGGTCCCTTACCCCACACACTCATCCTCTCAGTCACATTCAACCCTAGGCAGTGGTGGGCCCCCCCAGTGCACCAGCTCACACTCTCGGCACTGTTGGGATCCCGACCACCCCCCTCACGCACACTACTTCCACTTTTACTATGCACCCCCCTCAACTTCTCTCACTAGTGGAGGAGGGGCATCTCAATCACTCCTACCCCACTGAGCCGCGTTCAGGGGGCACTCTTACACACAAGCAAACATTCCTAGCCCCCACCCAGTATCTCTCACCTACTGTGGGGGACGACACTCACACTAAGGGACCCAACCCACTGCCGCTTGCCTGGGAGGAACAGATGGTTCACTTCAAGTCACTATGTTGTTAGTCCTTCTGGTATAAGATATTAAAGCCAGCACAGCGTCCAATGTCTGAGTCTCGGGTTTCTTCTCCCAAATCAACCCGATCTCCGACATCTCCTGAGTCCAATTAAAACATTAATAGCGTAGCAGGGCTAGGTTGCTGCATTGGGGCTCGACGTCCTGCTAATCCAATGTTGGTTAAGGGCCCGGCCCATTCAGACGTCTGAGGGTCCGTCGCGCCATGACCCGTTACCACCGTCACAGACCAAAGTTGAGCTGGGCGTTCGCCGAGGGGGCCAAAAAGTCCACCACACCAGAGGCCACAAGCCAGAAGCCAAATGCCACCAGGGGCCAAACAAGGCCACGCCGCTCCGTCAATCCTCCAGCCATTGCAGCCTCCCGCAACCCCCAAGAAAAGTAAAAATGCTCCCGGCCGCCACACGCACGCCGAGGGCCTCCGCACCGCCGAGCTCCACACTCCAAATGCAGAGACCTCCGTCGAGCTCCACCGCAGCCACTCCGTCCCAACTTCTCCGCTGCTTCTCCCCACCAGTTGACAAGCAAAGGTAGGGGTCTGGACTCCAAATCTGCGTCCCAATTTGCACCCCAGTTCTCCAACCGGGAGCTGCAGCCGCCGATTCTGTTCTCTTCCCCCAGGAGAGCTCTATCCTTTCCGTTCTCCGGCACACGTTATTAAAGTCGGCAGGAATCCGATGTCTGGAAACCTGGGGTTCCTCTAACCAACTCCCTACCAGTTGGAACATTAAAGTGTAGGGGTGGTATGTAGAGGTGGGTGTCTGGACTCTAAATCCGAGCCCTAAAGACGCCCCTCAAAGCAGCTCATGGCTCCACGTCCGCTCCCGGTTGCCATTTTGGATCTTTCACTCTTTCTTGCTTTTCTTGCTTTTTTCTTGCTTTTCTTGCTTTTCTTGCTCATTCCCCATATATATATAACAAAACAAAACAAAACAAAACACAAAACAAAACAAAACAAAACACAAAACAAAACACAAAACACAAAACACAAAACACAAAACACAAAACACAAAACAAACACAAAACACAAAACACAAAACACAAAACACAAAACACAAAACACAAAACACAAAACACAAAACACAAAACAAAACAAAACAAAACAAAACACAAAACAAAACAAAACAAAACACACAAAACAAAACAAAACAAAACACAAAACAAAACAAAACACAAAACAAAACAAAACAAAACACAAAACAAAACAAAAAACACAAAACAAAACAAAACACAAAACAAAACACAAAACAAAACAAAACACAAAACACAAAACACAAAACACAAAACAAAACAAAACAATAAAATAATAAAATAAAAATATAAACCTCTAAAACCACTTCCCCCCTGACTTATTATGATTTGTGAATTCAATCACACTCTGGGCTGCAATAGGTAGATGTGGCTTGTTTGCCAAGCATAATATCCTGGATCTGTGACTGATGCTGCCTGAGTTACCTGATGAATGACGTGTTTGTGTGTGTACATGTGTTGCATTGTCACTCTGTATTTTTGGTTCTCTTGGTGGTATTCAGTGTCATCAGCTGTGGTGTCCTTCTGAAATGCTTTGCCCGAATGAGACTATCTCCCAGTTGCTTCATAATGTCAGTTTTAAATATTTGCAAGTCTTTGGCCCTTGTAGAATCCTACTTGGCTTGCCAAGAAGATAGAGCAGGCCTCCCTAATTGCCACCTTCTGGAATCACTCTGACAAACTGGAACAAAGCCAGCGCAATTTCAGCACTGACATGTCAACCAAGTACTTAATGGAATCTATTAAAATGCAAATAAACACTGTACCCGTTCCTGCACTGAGCAGGGATTGAATCATCAGCACTATGATTCTATGAAATGCCAAGATCCAGCAATGGGGAGGGACTAGAGGACCTCAAGAGGGAGAGAACTTGTTTGATTGGACCAACCAATGCCACCTCTGGCCTTCTCCCCCAATTCCATTCCCCAATCTCTCCAACATACTTTGAAGCTGGTCACGCAATTGTCTTCACTCTTGCCACTGAGGAACACAGAAGTCACTATGAGCCAATCAGTACTCTTTCTAGCTGTCCAATAGGAGAGTGCAAAAACATCATGGGGTCAGTGCTCTGCCCCTGGGGCTGCAAAACTCTCCCCTTCTCCACTTCATGCCAAAAAAGAAAAACCAAATATCCCCCCCTCGTCCCCTACTTCCCACTGTGATAGGAAGCTCTGTGGGGGATGTATCTTGCAAAACAAAACAAAGCTTTGAAAACATTCCTAACATTCCTTTGTTATGTTTCTACTAAAGGTGGAAAGGAGAACAGCTTATCGTCACTTTTGCAGCTGCACATTTTTCCAATACTTGTAACCAGTACAATAGATGGCTGTGCTGGGAGAGAGGGGAAGAGAAATACAGTATGTAACTCAGGCTCTAGAAAGGGAACTGTAAGCTCAGGACATCGGACATATGTAAGCTCTGGAGTTGAGATGAGAACACAAACCACCAATACCATTCAGTCAATGTTGCGGGGGGGGGGGGGAATCCACTTTCATTTAGCTTTCAGAACCCCCTCCCCCCTGCCAAATGCTGAGTCAGTTTCCAAATAAGCCAGTGACCCACAACCTGGAATCAGAAGTCTGGTGTCAGCTTGAAACTGGCTCAAAGTCATTGTATGGAGGTGTCCTCTGTGTATCATGAGGAGATCAGAAGCCAGATTGAGAAGGATCATGAAAAGGCCCCATGTTTTCCTGGCATTATACTTTTAGCATACTTAAAATAACAGTTTGGCCTTAAAATAGCTTTCTAAATGCTTTGGACTTCTGGAATGGATGAGACCACACTACACCCAAGACCAGAGAAATGACTGGGGTGCAAAACAAAACCCCAACCCCAAACAAAACCCCAACCCCCTCCACAGCATCCTAACAAAGACAAGTGCTCCCTCACACTCTTTGCCGAAATCTCTGATCTCAGCTGTCATCAGTCTGGGTGCATGTTTTCAGTGATGTGCAGCCAATTTCCCGTGCCTCCAAGTGCAAAGCTGCCGGCCTTTCACCGAAGAAAGGGCTTCGTCCCTGCTGTTGTTTGGGGCAACCTAGTGTGGTCTCTCTGGGTAGCTTCTCTGGAGACTATGGCAAGTTGGCACTCTGGGGCACAGAGGAGCTTTTCTTTCATTTTCCTGAATGAACCTGCCCTGCCACCAGCCGCCTTCATTTGTCCGCTTGGTGAACTCTATTTGGGGGTCCAGGAGATTATCCTTTGCCCAGCTCTGTGTTACCTGGAACTGATCTACTATGGGGCAGAAAGGGATCGAAGAAAACAACCCTGGTGGTGGTTTTCCTTTAAAAGTAAGACCAAGATTTCATCTGTTTTGGGAAGCACAGCTTGAAGAACGTTGTCATGAATGGGTGCAGTCTTGGATGTTTTTGCTTTTGTTTTTGTTTTGCTTCACCACACTCGGGATGCTCTAGAGGCTGCAGAAGGGTGGGGGGTGTGTGTGCTAAGCAAATCAATGCTTCTCATAGATTGCCGGTCGGTCTCTGCCTTCCTGCTTCACAGGAGATCAGTAAGCCTGTAAAGGAGAGGGATTTTTGAACTGGGCTGAGCAGGCATATCTAAAGGGAAGGAATTATTTTCTTCACAAGGCCAGTGATCTTTTGATGGGATTGGTGAGGCTTAAAGCTGCAAGCCTCAGCATTCCACCCCTTAGTCATTTTTGCCACCCTGTTTCCGATTGTGTAATATGTGCTTGTGTCTTAGCAAATACAGGAGCCCCCCGTTTTATATTGTAGCCAGAACCGGAGCTGGTAGCAGCCAATGTGCTGAAAAATAATTGGTACATATAGTAACAGGGCTGGCGATGAATTCTCGGTAATTCTCGGCTTCTTTCTTAGCTCTAGATGGGGAAAAAAAAGATGATAGTGGCGATACTGCTTTTCCCTGGGGAATTCTGCAGTCTCATAAATCTGGCTCAGGATGACGAGTTAGAAAAAAGGAAGTTGGCTTTGAGTGAAGTGCAATATTGCCTGTTGTTAAGCTGTGCACTGTCTGAGGCTGGTCGTCAGATTTATTGCCTGCAATAAATATATTAATCTAATAGAAGAAGTACTGTACAGGTTTGAAAACATGCACACCCTACTTTGGAATATGCATTTCAATGATTTTTCTGCAGGAATTGTGGCATGGAACCTTTGACACGGGTTCCAGGGGCCACTCTTCCCCCCACTCCCCCCACCAACCATCACTTCCTCACTGCCGTCCTCCTTGCAAAGCCATGAACTGCTCATGTGCTGACAAGTGCTCCCCTCCAGCTGACTAACAGGGGAGTGCAAAAATGGGCATCCAGCTAGTTGTCATTCTAACTTCACACTGCATGTGTGTTGTCCCATTTCAAAAAGGGGCTTGCAAAACTTGAAGAAGACCCGTTGGCAGATACCAGTGGAAAGCAGGAGAATTGAAGAGAAGGAGACAAGCGTTTCTAACTCCACATTCCGGAAATATGTTACTGGTTATTCTTCCTGCACCATTCCTAGGCCAGAAATTAATTGGATGCCCAATGGCAACTATCCAGTAGCAGAGCATAACCAGGAGCTGGACAAATGCCTTGTGCAGAGAATGCTCCAGAGTTTCTCTAGCAGCCTGTCTTGTGGCCTCCGTTATTCTGACCTCCACTAACAGTATCTCTGACTTCCATCTTCCTGAGAGATGTTCAGAGGGATGTCTGGTTAAGTTTTATTTTAGATGCCTTTGTGATTATCATGACCTCAGGCACTTCTAACTTTTCCCCAACATTCACCCAATTCCGTACCAGCAGAAAACAGACATTTATTTTGCTCCTTCCTTTCCTGTTCATGTGAGAGCTACTGTAGGAAAGAGAGGAGAGTGTGACTGGGAAGGGGGAATGTTGCACCCTTGTGCTAAGCTGTCTCCTGAATGTGTGATGGGCTGACTTGATCTCCAGAGCAGTGAGATTGTCAAAGGAGTCAATCCTGGCGGCTGCCTCTTTGTCCCTTCTCCTCGTAGCAGAGCAAATAGAGAGGAACGTTGAGGGGAGAGGAACATGGTCTTGCTGGCCATGGAGCCATGGCAAACTGTGAAGTTAGAAAGCCTGGCAAATGGCCCAGTGCAAGGGAAAAGAGAGATTGACGGTATTTCCTTACATGGATAACAGCACATTGTGTTTCTTTCTAAAAACAAGACAAAACAAAATTACCATTATTCTGCTGTTTTTTTAAAAAGAAAAATGTCGAAGTCAGCCTACAGCAATACAAACAATTGGAATTAAAATGAAATCAAGGCAACTAAAAGCTGTAAGCAACTGGGGAGAATTGGGGCTCAGGTCAAGTAACTTTGCTAATTACTTTTAGTGTGAAAAATGCTTTACATACTATGTCAGTAAGAACTTAAGTAAAATGGACCTGCCTGAGTTGCAACAAAAGTCACCTTAGTTGCTTTGACATGACTTTGAACTGTCTTCCCCAACCTGTTGCTCTTCCAAGATGGTGGGACTCCCAATTCCTGGACTTGAACCTTCTCAATCTTTGGATCCCAGGTCCAAACTTTACTTTTCCATGACATTAATTCTTAATTCTCCTACTTTTTTGTTTCTCTACATAGGAGGAATACATGGGTTACTTCCTCAGCCATGCCAGGTGATGGTGCTGCTGAACCCAAGGAGCGGAGCAGGACGGGCTCTGCATCTGTTCACGTCTCGAGTTCAGCCAATGCTGACAGAAGCCAACATAGGATTCCATATGTTTGTCACTGGTGAGCCTTGTGGCCGTCTCAGAGCAACTTAAGAAACGGGTTTAGTAGATGTGGCTTGAACCTCCATTTCCAGTTCTGTTCACTCATTTTGTCTTTGGCCAGAAATATCCTCCCCAGCCAAGCTTGGGTAGAGTGACATCATTGGCTACTCCATGTTGTGGCGCCCTTTGTAGTTTCAGTATATGAAAATAGGTAGTTAATTCAGCCTTTTCCAGTTCTCGTATGTGGAGGGTAACAATGAACTCTGTAATCCATTTTATAAAGAAATAAAATGTATGAATAAATTAAAACCTCTCATCCCAATCAAACTTAGGTGATGCTGACTGGGAAATGAAGGCCAAGAGAGTGGGAGGGTGCTGGGTTTGGAGAATAATAGACATACAAGACATCCAAGTTTTTGTCTTTCTCCCCAGAGAAGCACAACCATGCTTGGGAACTGGCAAGGGAGGAGGACATGTCCAAATGGGATGCTGTGGTCATTATGGCTGGAGATGGCTTGCTTCATGAGGTAAGGAGCAGGGCAGATGATTGTGGGGACTTTGTGGTGCCACGGCCCCAGTGTCTTTCCCACCACCTTCTCCACCATACAGAACCAGCTGTGCCAAACTGCTCCAGCCAGGTACACCAGAAGAGAAATGGATAGGTATGTTAGTATTCTTACAGGAAGTCACTGTCCTGGTTTAATGTCAGCCTACCACTTTGAAACAGGAGGGAATTGGACTGGCTGAATTAGTATGGATTGAAAATGTTAACATTGGACCAGAATCTTCTGTCATTCATAACTGAACAGAAGGTAAGCAATTAGTTCCTGCAGATTGCATTAAGATTTCCCCTTCTGCACATCTTGACCTCGGTCACTACGAGTAGTGGCTGGACTGTATTTAGAAGGGTAGGTATTGTTTGTTCTTTATAAAATAGCCTGAGACATTTGGTGCAATGACTAAACTCTTCTTTTTAAATAATAAAAACTCCTAACCTGCCTTCAGTTTTTGGCCCACTCTTAGCAGACGGCCTCACTCTCAGACTGACTCCTTTGTGCTACTCTGAGTTTCCCCTTCTTTTATAAGATATTTCCTCCTCCTCCTCCTCCTCCTCCTGTAGAAGTTGCAATGCTTTTTAAAAAATATTTTATTGGTGAAATAGAACCACCAGAAGATATGATGAAGTACAACCATAAATACAACACTGCTAATAAAGTCAGAGAAGAATATACAGAATAGTGATTAAATGAGAGACATTTGAAGAAACTAAAATATATATCCATAAAGTATTAATATAGAACTAGCTCAATCCTTTAACATGTTATTAAATCTAACTGTATACGCCATCTATTGCTCCATCTTCTCAGTTTTGGTACAATATATTATTTCAATACAATGATATTTATGTACTAAACTTAGATTCTTAATATTATATTATTTAGGTGCCTTAGAGAAGTTGCAATGCTTAATCAGGGGAAGCAACAACAGAATTGGGGCACAAAGGGCTTTTTTTTAAGCTACCATTTTAATATACCGCTCAGCTACATTTAACTAAGTAATTTTTACATGTTGAAACTTCAAATGAATTGGTTACATTTGGGGTGGAGATTTTCTTTCTCCTTCACTTTTCTATTATGTTCATAACTTTGATATTGGACCAATAAGACTTGATCTCCTAACTAATGACACAAAAGTTAAACTGGGAATAAACAGTTTTCACTTTCACCTTTACAAAGATGAACTAAACGTATTTGTAGAGCTGCTGCAGAGAGCAGAATCAAGAAACTGCTTGGGATTCTCCTTTCGCTTTTTTAAAAGGAAAGAATTTTCCTCATCTTCATAGTTGGGGAGACATCCTTGATGCATTTGAAGGAGGAAGTTGAAGTCCACACATCTTAAAGTTGCCAAGGTTGAGAAACACTGCTGTAAAGGTTGGCCCAAGTTTGAATCACAGCTCCTGAGTCTGTATCTCTCTCTCTCTTGCTCCGGCACAGACACTCTGTCCCAATACATATGCTGAAAGCGACTGGCCATTTTGGTAATGACCTTCCTTCATTGCAGCCGAAGCCCAGGTCTTCCTTGGGTTTTCCCTCTGACTGGCTGTCGTCTTGTGTCTTGCAGGTGATCAATGGCCTGATGGAGCGTCCTGACTGGAAGAGCACTATCCAGAAGCCTCTCTGCATTCTTCCAGGAGGCTCTGGGAACGCTTTAGCTGCTTCACTCAATCACTATGCTGGGTAAGGCATCTCCTAAAGGTTTCTTGTACTGCTTGTACTGTTACTGGCACCCAGGGCCATCCCTACCGTTAGGAATAAGGCAATTGCCTTGGGTAGCACAGACTAACGGGTGGCAAGAAGGGAAATGGAAGGAGAGTCATTCTGTCCTCCAGGCAATACAGCCTCCCTTGATTTGACCTTGACTTTGGGTGACTTCGCGGACACATCCCTGTAATTTTTCTAGCAATGAAAGGGATTGCTGTTGCCATCTTCTGGATGTTTTTAAATTTACAGTTTGACCTACAACCTGGGTTTTCTTGATAGTTTCCCATCCATTTATCCCATAGGACTGACCCTGATTAGCTTCTTGAGATTAGCCAAGATTGGCTAGGTACTGCCTCCTGCTTTAGCTGCCTTTAAGTAGAAATGTACAGTGCCTTTATGTTGCTGTTAGCCCGAATCTGCACCTCAAATTCTGTAGTGAGGACTCTGCGGCAAGATGCAGAGAATAGGTTTTGCATCCTTATACTCTGCTCACCACAAAGAAAGGCCGCAATACCAACCCACGGTCTATGATGTGGCCACTGCCAGATGGAAACCCTGTCTGGTGTTCTTCCATTGGTGCCTGAGTGTCTGGGCCTTTCTGATTGGAGCAAGAGTCATCCCTCTTTCTGCTTTGCGAGGCAGCCATTGGTAGAGCAGTTTCACACCGAATCTTCCCATGACAAACATGGTGCATAGGATCTCCTTGGGTTGCTATCATGTGTCACCCTAAAGAGAGGTGGGGGAGGTGGTTCTCTTGCAAAGCCGCCTTAATTACTAGTCCTTGGCTCAGCTTTCAATAATCTCCCAGAAACTACGGCAAAGCTTCCCCCTCCCATGTCCCTCCATGCTGGCCTCTGCCCTTTGCGCAGCAGGCCGCTCTTCCATCTGCTCTGTGGTTAATCCCCACTTCCCCCCTGGGCTTCACTTTGAGGAGGGAGGGTGAATGAGGTGTGCTGAGGGTGTTCTGAATGGGCTATTTTCCTCTCTGTTGAGCTGGCTCAGCCACCTGGCCGCCTCTAAGATACAGTAAATGCTCTGGCACCATCATGGCAGAGAAACAAGGCCAGGGGAACAGGTCTGGGTCCAGTCAAACTGAGCCTCAGCGGGGAAAGTGAGTCACTCTTAAGCACTGGGTACATTTCAGCCCAGCCTTCCTCAGCATGGTACATTCAGATGCATTGGACTCAGCAAGGGAGAGCATCAGGTAGAGAAAGCTGTTCTAATTATTCACTCCTCCCATCATTTTCCCATCCCCTTTCCTCACCCCTTTCTGCTCCTCGAGGGCTGTGTTTCAGTCACCTCCCTCTGCACCTGCACCTGGGTGCTCTTAGTAGAGTTGTACCACTGACTCCAAAGTCCTCCAAGAAATCCCTCCAGGAAAGAGGGCACTGGGGGTCTTCATGACGGTTAACACCACTTGCCAAGGCTGATGGGAGTTGAAATTTAGAAGGCATCTGGTTGCTTTCCCCTGCCTTATTTGGTTCATTGACCTTCTGTAGTTTGATAAATGAGCTGAGATATCTCAAAGGAGTTCTCTAATGATTAGACCACACTGTCTCTAAGAAAGGCTCACCAGACATTTTAGGAAGTTACTTAAAACTGCAAAGTGGTGAAATCCTGAGCTCTTCCTGTTGCCATTGGCATCTGGGAATGCTCTGAGGTCAAAATGGGATCGCCTTAACTGGAGGAAGGATGGGATGCAAACTCAGGATATCTAACGTATCTTAAGCACACAGAAATTACTTTCAGAGTTATCACGGTGAATGGGAATTCTCCAAATTATTCTTGAAAGAAATTATTTGTATTGATGACTGTGCTGCAGCAATTATTGTAAGATTTGTGCATATATGAATATAATGGAATCAGTTATTTGATCTTGGTTATTCAGTTGTAATCTAGATTTCCCCAAGAGCGATGTTCTTTTTACACGAGTTGGATCTCAGCTACCACCCCGAACACCTGGCATTGGCCAGGCTAGTGAAATCTATTTCCTCTGTTTCCTATTGCAAAACCCTACTGCTGATGGTGCACTTTTTAATGGCAGTACTCCTATTATGCTCAATGGCTTTGCTCCCAGGTAGGCATGAAGTGTATGAGCCCTCCTATCAAGGCTTATTTGTTTGTTTATTTATTTATTTGTATTTATTTATTTATTTATCAGATTTTTATCACCGCCCATCTCCCCCTCAAGGAGGGACCCTGGGCGGTTTACAATAAAAGCAGTATGTCTTATCTTTATCTTCCTTCAAAGAAATCAATCATCACAAACATGGGCCTCCCCACCCTTCATTTTATAGCAACTCTGCGTTATTAAACTGAGAAAGGGTGGCTGTCTCAAGGTAATTCCACGTGGCCTGGAGTATTTGAAGAACCTGGTTCGGATTGGATACGCCAACCCAGGGCGGGCAACCTGCAGTCTGGGGGTGCATGTGCCTTTCCCCAGACACAAAACGGCCACATTTAGCAGTATGATTGTTTTTAATTTTTATTCACAACTATGGGTGGGGGTAGGTTTGAAAGGGAAGGCTTCTGCTCCTATCCCTTTAAGCCTCTCAAATATTAGAGAAGGAACAGGTCTCCTGCGGGTCTTTGGTAGGTTACAAACTGAATTGCCCTCCCCACCCCCTCCAACGTTGCCCATCCCTGCTCTGATCTCTACCCTCTGCTGGGCCCCGAGAAGGAGGCTGCTTCTGTACTAGCAGAGGCCTTTACTAGAAGAAAACTGGAAGTGCTCAACTAACTTGATCTCCTTATGTTCCACGTCCCTCCTGGCCTCTTTGTTTGCTGTGAGCAAGTCAAGTATTTTATTTTTCTCTCATGTTCTTTTAATTAGATTAAGTAAGAAGCATATGTACAAGTTATAGCTGATGCACAGCCACCCCATCCCTAAAGACTTCCAGTTCTTTGCAGGCTTCTACTTCCTTTGTTCTAACCTGTCCACACACTTCCTAATCCACAACCACTCCTGTTGAATCATTTCCCTCTCTAGTTCCCTCAAACTCCCACCTGTGATCCCTCCCGTCATTGGAAAATCCTGTGGTGTATTCAGAAAAGGTGCTACAAAGCTGCTCGTGTGTCAGAACCTCCTACCAGTCATCCCCGTGCAGTGCCACCATTGCCACCCCACTACCATTGTAACATGCACGAGCACTTGTTCTCATTCCAGAATTAAATTTAAACTGAAAAACCAGTCATATTGAGCATCCATTTTAAGGCAATACTTCTACTGAGCCTCCTGAATGCTTTCTCGGCCTGTGCGCGCGTGCTTTTGAGTCAGTCTTGACTCCTGGCAACTGCCTGAACTAGTCCCTGCAGTTTTCTTGGCAAGGTTTTTGGAAGTGGTTTGCCATGGCCTGCTTCCGGGGCTGAGTGTGACTGGCCCAAGGTCACCCAGCTGGCTTCCTGCCAAGGCAATACTGTACTAGAACTCATGGTCTCCCAGGTTCTAGCCTGGTGCTTTAACTGCTATGCCAAACTGGCTCTCACTGAATGCTTTCAACATAGCAAGCTCTTTTTAAAGCCACCAGTAGGGCTAAGAAAGGGGTTGCCTTAATATGGCTGTAAGTCTAGGCAGGCAATTGGGGGCTGACTTTGGTCTTTTAGAACTTAGTTTGTGCCAGGGCTCGGCCTTGACCTTCATCTTCACATACTGGAGCTCCCTTCTCAAAACTATTCAGAATCAATATAAAGGTTCTAAAATGGCCATGATAAAGCCTCCCTCAAGTCAAGTGCAACTAGTCTCTCTGAACTCTGGTTATATTTGTTAGAAGGAAGGTTAAGGTTACAAGGCAAGCATTCCAGTGAGAACTTTACTTTCAAATGTGGCATGAACATAGAGACAATTCATGACAGCAGTGCCCTCTTTTGGAGTTTTGTTACAGTGGCATGGAAGTCTGCAGCTTTTGTGGAGATAATGCTCTCTGCATCTATTCATTCTTTCTTTCACTGCTGAAAAATTGGATACTCCTTTCTTCAGGTTAAAAGGGGAAAATATCGGAGACTTACCAGCTCCTTGAAGTTGAACAGCATCATTTCCAGCCTGGTGCTCTAAGCACCGTGGAACATGTCCACCACTAATATTCAAGGGAGAAAGAGTCACTGACAACCTTCACCTCTAGCCTGGACTGCAACTGCTGTGACAATGGCATCTTAAAACTTATTTGGGTTGCTAAAAGGGGCTTTTTGCTGAAGGCAATTTGTAAGAGGTCATTTATCAACCCCTGAAGTGTTAAGGGAGAATTTGTACTAGAATTTGTATTATCTGTGTACTAGGGTTGCTACCCACTGCAATAAAGGTGACTCTCATTGCATAACCTTACCATATGCAAGTAGCATCACGTAAGTGGCATTCACGCAGAATCCAGTAGGTGCTTCAATGATGAGATCAGATGTTCCTCCAAATTCAGTATTCTTGCATATTTCTGATTGGGGGAAGTCAAGCAAAGGAAAACAGTTCTGTAGCAGCAGCAGCCTAGAGAGAGAGAAACACAGTTCTCTCAGGCTGAGGGCTGCCCTTGGTTTGTGAGGGGCACATTTACAATCTCACTGAGAACGTGATTACTCCAGATGACTTTAGGCTTTCCCCTTTTGTCACATTAAAACATTTTATCTTGGCGGTGATGTTTGGAGGGACTGAGGGTGCATGTAGTACAACCTTGGCATCAAAGAGCAGGGGAGGTCAGCTGGACCTGTAATATATAGGAGAGGAGGCTGCTCAAATGGCAGCTGATGTTCCTTAGTATACGCTTATCCTAAGTTCATTGGAACAGTAGTCCTGTGCTGGTTTTCTGTGCTTTTGTTGTTGTTGTTTATTTGTTCAGTCGCTTCCGACTCTTCGTGACTTCATGGACCAGCCCACGCCAGAGCTTCCTGTCGGCCGTCACCATCCCCAGCTCCCCCATGGTTGAGTCCGTCACCTCCAGAATATCATCCATCCATCTTGCCCTTGGTCGGCCCCTCTTCCTTTTGCCTCCCACTTTCCCTAGCATCAGCTTCTTCTCCAGGCTATTCTGTCTTCTCATTATGTGGCCAAAGTACTTCAGTTTTGCCTTTGATATGTGTGCTACTTTATTTATTTATTTTATTATTTAAATTTATATGACCGCCCATCTCCCCCAGTCGGGGGACTCTGGGCAGCTTTATTTATACTTCTCCCCATGGGTGGGCTTACACAGCCCACTAAGCAATGAAATGGCTTGGTTAGTTTTGACTTAGCATGGTGTGTGAACCCAAAACTCGCAATCGTAGATTGGGGTTTATAACTCAATCTTATGCCCAAAGCGTTACCAGGGCATGCGGACTGGCTTGTTCAAGAAATCATGGTTTAACCTAGGCCGTCCTTCCCTCTCTTCCTCTCCCCCATTACAGCCAGGGTCATTTCGCAAAGGAAGAACTGTTGATGGACTGCACTTACTTCTTATGCAAAGGCCTGCATGCTCCCATGGACCTGGTCTCCCTCCGCACGGCCTCGGGCAGGCGTCTGTTCTCCTTCCTTAGCTTTGGCTGGGGTTTTGTCTCTGATGTGGACATTACCAGTGAGAGGTACCGTAAATTGGGTAGTGCCCGCTTTACAGTGGGCACATTCCAACTCCTCACCTCACTCCAAGTTTACAAGGGCCGCCTCTCCTACCTGCCAGCTGAAGCACAAAGCCCTGCCTCCAGTTCCATGAATACCGAATGCCCTTCAGCTCAGCATCCTCACCAGGTCTCCACTGCTAATGGGAAGTCCCCGGTCCACATCCTCCCTCTGCCTGCGCCTTCCCTCCCGAAGGAGGGCTCTGTGCTGGAAGACTCCTTGTTGGTACCCTTTGAGCAACCAGTTCCCAAGCACTGGACTGTCGCCCCTGAGGAGGAGTTTGTCTCTATAGTTGGCATCCATCAATCCCACCTGGGAACAGACCTCGTTTTGGCTCCCACAGCCAAGCTGTTTGATGATGCCATCCATCTCTTCTATGTCAGTGCCGGAGTGTCCCGGATGGGAATGGTCAAGTTCTTCATGGCCATGGACAAAGGGAATCACTTGGCTCTTAACAACCCTCATCTCCACTATGTGCCTGTGAAAGCCTTCCGGCTGGAGCCCCTGGAGCCCAAGGGCTTTATGACAGTAGATGGTGAAGTGTTGACCTGTGAGCCAGTGCAAGGACAAATTCACAACCGGCTAGCCCGTATTATTAGTGGTTCCTGAGCGAGGATCAGAAAGGAACACTGACAGTGCTAGGAAGGGTTTTGTGACACTATGGAAAGGTGCGAAGGGATCTCTAAATGCTGCACCCATTCAAGACACCACCAACACTGTTGACAGTGATAATCCTCAGGGAGGGCTTGTTTTTCTGTGCAACTTTTAACTGCAATGCGAATAGCGAGGGAGCTTGTCTTGCGGTAGCAGACGACTTTGTCCCTCAGCTGCTGTGCAGTGAAAGAGGCAGCTTTAGGGTCTTCTTGCTCTGCATTGGTCTAGCTGAAGGAAAGGATGCTGTCATACTAAACCAAAGCCAGTTCCCACACCCTTCTTTCAGAATGAAACCCTGCTGCAGCAGAAAACCTAATTTCATCCTAATGCAGTGGCTGTCTGGATAAAAATGGCTCAATCCTACGCCACTGTTGAGGACCAATTTTAACATTTTGTAAGGACTACAAAACACATACATGCCTAGAGTTGTATGTGGTTGCTTATATTCCTATGGAGAAATGAAATAAAAGTTTTTGAAGGAAAAAAAAACTAGATGTCTGTAATCTTGATGCTGTGATTTTGGATTGCTTTTTTATTGGAAGGCAAAGTACTTAGTGTAACATTTAGCCACCTTTATCATTCAACTGCAGGTAGATATTTGAAAAGGCCCTCCAACTTTCTCCAGTACAGTACATGTCTATGAAGGTTCTCAGTCATCCAGGTGGAATTGTCTGTAGCTTGAATCATGTCAACTGGATTTCTATTTTCTCAGTGGAAACGTTTCGCTCCTTATCCGATCCTTGGATAAGGAGCGAAACGTTTCCACTGAGAAAATAGAAATCCAGTTGACATGATTCAAGCTACAGCCAGTACAGTACACTTCTTCAATTAGAAATTCATAGGTTATTTGCATAAAAGTCCAAAGTGGCACCTTTATGTGGTCACCTTCCTTGCATATATCCTGATTAACAATTATAGTACACATTCCATCTGACAAACTATAGTTTGATTGTTAGTAGATTACAGGCGGTTGCCAAAAATGGAGGGATACATGGCCATCTTTTTACAATAGCCTGCTGTTTCCTGTTAAAGTATCTTTTATTAATGCAAACAACTGATAGCTAAAGACAAGACATTTTGGGGAGGGGGTGGTGGTGTCAGGGCTATCTACAATTAAAATTGAAGCCCAAACTGCTATTATCACCAATCTAAAAATGTAAAAACTGGACAGAAAGGACTTACGCTTCCCAGAATCTCTGGACTGGACAGTATAAAAATAATAATAAAGTTTGGAGAATGAATGCTCTAACTCTACAGTTGCTTTCTACCTACACTCACATCCTTGATAGTTGGACTGATAGTTTAAAATACAATATAATAGGTAGGCTGAAAGTGCTTTTAAAGCAGAAATAAGTATTCCCACTCATCCACCCTAATGTAATTATCTGAATAATTATCTGTTGGCACCTGTGTGCCCCCCAAAAGGTAGGGTCAGACCCTGGTAAACAGATCAGAAGTCTCAATCGGTCCCAGAGGAACCTAGGGCTGTAGATTACCTAACTCTATTGTGACATGAAGATCAGTGCAGCTCTTATGATCCAAGTTGTAGTAGTGTAGATAATGAAAACAAATGTGGGGTGATCCTGTTTCCATAAACCACTTTGTGAGGGGGGAAAAAAACCTGTATATGTGTATCAGATGGACAGCATTGATCTGAGGTTATGTAAAGTATCTTTTTTGGGGGGCGTGGTGGCTCAGTGGTTAAGATGCCAGGCTTGTCGATCGGAAGATCGCAAGTTCGGAGGTTCGAATCCCTAGCCCCACGTGACGGAGTGAGCTCTCGCACTCGCCCCAGCTCTTGCCAACCTAGCAATTCGAAAGCATGCAAATGCAAGTAGATGAATAGGTACCACTTCGGTGGGAAGGTAACAGCGTTCCGCGCGCGTCATGCTGGCCATATGACCGTGGAAGCGTCTTCGGACAGCGCTGGCTCTTTGGCTAAGAAACGGAGATGAGCACTGGCCCCTAGAGTCGGACACGACTGTGCAGGGGAAAACCTTTACCTTTTAAAAGTATCTTTAAATAGAGTCAAGATCAAGTCCTGGTGGCTTCATAAACACATTCATGTAGTTTTATTGGCAAGAATATAAAATTGCTTTGTCATTGCCTCCTTCAGGGATATTTATTCAACTTCCAAGTCTAGTAGACAGCCCAGGTACTCCCTGGTGATCTCCCACAGAAGTCTGACCCTGCTTAGCTTCTCAGCCCAGACAAAGTTGGCCTGGTTCTGCCACCTGCAGAGGAGGGTTTTATTCTAGCACTAAATTTATAAGGATTGAAGATACTACACTGGCCACACTTTAAGATTTGCACATATGTGAACAGATTTTTTAACTGAGTTTTATTATGAATAGCATTTCCCCTGATACCACTATGTAGAGATATAACAACTCTTCAAGAGGATGTGCTAAAATCTTGGAAGTCTGTGCATAGCATCTACTTGGGCTTCAAGTGTTTAATATTAGGCTGGCTTCTTACACATTTTAAAAGCAATACATAGCATATGCAGGTTGAATTGGTTTCCATATTTGGCATGTATTACAACATAGTGGAGACTGTGCCCTTAAGATGAGGCATTCGCATCTTGTATTTGAGAAACATCGGCTTTGCTGAAACAGCTAAGTTACCAGGCTGGTTGCTACAATGTAATCTCCAAAAATCAAGACAGAGGTATAACGTAGAAGTATTTAAAGCATAAATCGGGACGTGGAGGCCTGATAAATACATCAAAACAAGCAATGGCTACTTAAACAATCCGTATATTGGGAAAAGTAGACAGACCGCAGGGCACAGGTATTGGTCACGGGGACATACAGGCACAGATAAAAGAGAACCAATTTTCAGTGCAAAATCATGCTAAACATAACAAGGGGGTAGCAATGGGGAGACTTTTACGTGCCCCCCAACCCTTTTAAAACCTTGGAGTCAGATAGTTGCTGCCTTAATGACTTTGACAAAAACGTCAGCTACAGGAGAAACATTTGTAATTCAAAACTGAACCATTATCTGGTGCAGACTAAAACTCAGAAATGATTCGTATCAGTGTGCTGAGCCGCGAGAGGAAAAGGGCAAAGCGGCTGACTTGTGTTCTCACAGAGGAAACCTAGTTTTCCTATCGTACAGCTGACGTGACAAGTCTGTGCCTGGCCTGTACCATTGCAAGGTGGTCTTGTGCGATTGGAAAAAGGAGGAGCTTGGAGCAGCTTCTAAAAGTGCTAGAGTGGATTGACTCTTTCAGGTAAGAGGCCTCTGTTGGCTTCTTTGCTCCCCAGGCCTGAGGGGACAGAAGCTACAGTCCCAAAATGTGTGTGTGTGTGTGTGTGTGTGTGTGTGTGTAAATATTTGTTTTATGAGGCCATGACTTATTCCAGTATGGGTACAGTGTGCATCACTCCAGATTTTGTTTTTTCAATAGTTAATGGATTTGTCCAGTTATTGTATTTTCAATAATAATTTATGTTGTGTTCTAGAGCAGAGGTGAAGATTGTGACAAATCAGTCATTAGGGGGTGCCTTAGCACCAAATTATGGTATCCTAACATTCTCTTGCTGCTACAGCTAAAAAAGGAATTACGTGCAAATTTAAAGAAGCGTGATTACTGTGCTGCATAAGCTTACGTATGCTCCGAGAGGCATAAATGTGCCTCTCTTAGGCAAAACTGACCAGGGGTTAGTGGGGAGAGAGAAAAAGACCCTTCTGACTGCAAAATACACAAATAGGAATATGATGTAACATGCAAATTAATACACTAAACAAGAGAAGTGGGATTATTTAACAGATCCAATGACGATCAGCACAATTATTGTTGAAGCCTCAACTGTGATAAAGGAAGCTGACAGGGAAACAGGAGATGGCAGAGTTTAGCACCTTGAAGATTTAAAGGCAAGAAGGGGGGTTCCAGAGAAACCCTCCAAGTGAACATATTGTAGCTTTCACAAGCCCTACGACATAAATGGTGTCCCCGGAAAAGACATGTTACTCAAGCTTGTTTGGCCTGCTGACATCCCTTTCAGTGTTTCAGGGATACATAAACCTGACACTTCAAGCTGAGACGACACAGCATGGATAGTCAAAACCTATGAACAGCGGCAAATTAACAGCAAGCCACTTTCTCTCCTTTATTACTGCATCTTAATTAGCCAAACAAAATTTGCCAGTAAAAAAAGATTCATCACACAGTACTTTATACATATATTGTAAGCAACCAAGCATTCACAGCTGCAAAAGTAACATACCCCTAAGCATTGCCCCAATATGACAGCTCCATCAGTTTTAAATACTGTACAGAATCAAGTCTATAAATTTATTTTTGTAATATTTCTTTCCCCTTCCCTCCCCAGCACTTAACAGATAGAGATTTTAATTTATACATCACAATCATGTGGCCCATCTCAAGACTAACAATATGCCTCATGCTTTGGCTTCTTGGTGTGTATGTATAAGCATCTGTCTCTTAGACAGTCTCTTCACTCTTGGTTACAGACATACACCCAAAAAAGTTACACGGTTGCAATACGCCCAGTGGCAACTGCATAATCTAGAGCTTCACATTATCCAATAGCTAAGGGGGGAGGGGGGATGTAAACATCTGTGCATGCCTCCGGTAAGGGCGAAGAACAGCAAGGATAAAGGGACAGTGCTTGATAAATGCAAAAGGTGTCAGCCGGTTCCAAGGAGGCAAGAATAAGCAAAATCTTCTCACGTTAGAACGCTAGGATTTCAGACAAAGTTCTTGATTGCATTTTGAGAAAGGCGGCTCTCCTGTAGCTTGCATAATTACATTTTCACGGCTCCTCTCGCCTTATTAAAACGACTCTCAGGACCAACTGGGCAGTTACATGATTATGATTTGGAAAAAGGCAGGCTTTTTAAATGGGTCATCACATTAGGATAGGCGGCTGGTTAATTCTCTTTGGGGGAGATGAGGTACCATTACCTTATCTGCATAAGAAATGTGACAACCCATCAGAACAGAGAACCCTCTCGGTTTTCCCTTCTACACAATTAACAGAGGGCCTGCTAATGCAGGCAACAGGTCCCATTGCCAAATTCCTCTCTTGCCACTATCCTTGACCTCATACGATGACTGTATCAATTCAACTATTCTGCATTTTTATTAAGCTGGCCTCTCTTCTGAGTCATAATTGCCTGGGCCACAATCGCTTGCATGCTGCAAGCTCTTAAAAGAGAGAACCACTATTTCTCAAATCTTAATCTGCAATACTAAAATAACTCATTCACTACATTCCAAGTCAACCCAAGATTCCTGTCATCTTCCTCAATGTTCTCCAAGTAGATTATTCACCTGGGAGGATGACTGAGAAGGATATCTAGGTCATTATCAGAGTAGGAATAGAAAGGGTAAGTAAGTGTGAAGCTATGCAAAGATGGAGGAAACACCAAATGAAAAACAGACTCTACTTCTGTTTTGAATGCAGGAATGTGGACAACTAACCAACTGAAATTTGTTGGGAGTATGCAGTTTCACTCTCTGCAATCACTGCTTTGTCACAATACCATTCCTGGAAACAGCTAAAGCAAATTATATATAATCTGGGAACCATGAATAACATTAATGAAAAGGATGTGATTTTATTTAAAGATGCCAGATTAGAGAGACCCACTGTCTACCAGAATGTAGACTTTGTTGCTGCAGAGTTGGTATGAATCCATGGAGATACAGAGTCAGGCAGAGTTGCCACTTTGCAAGCACATAGGTGGAAGCGGAAATTCAGAAATATGGTTTGCACCATGTGATTTTTCGAGTATCATCCTGAGGTACCTTAGTGTTCATAGTGGAGTTAATAGTAGAATGTTCAGGTATCCAAGAGAACAGTGGACTATGCTATATGCACTATTCCCCTTCAAGGCAAAGTGGAACCAGATATGCTATTCAGAAAAAAAATTGTACACTTCAGACAGACCGAAGGTTCCGAGTGCTCACCTCATCAAGTACAGCTTGCCTAGTGCTTACTTGCTGCCTCATGATTAAGAGATTAAGCAGTCAAGAAAAGCAAACTGCTTACATGTATCACTTGGTGGCTTTCGTACAGCAAGTCCCCTTAGCTCCAACAGGCATAGTCAACAGTGAAAACAACTAAGAATGGTGCAGAGCAGAAACATGGGCTACTCATTTCCTTCTAATCAACAGACTTTAGTGAAGTTAGGTCAGAAGGTAGAAGAACACTACAGAATTACATTTTCCCACCAGAGACTGAATAAGGATCTTTCAGGATTCAATCAAAAGCAGTCCTCACTGTCAGCAATATCCACAGCACCCAAGAACTCAAACAGGGAAGGAGGAGTCACTTGATTGAGGAGCTGAGGGGATCCAATCCCAACTTCACTTAAGTTCTGAAATGGAAAGACCACAGCGCCTCTCCTCACAGAATCAAGCCCCAAGGGGGAACATCATTTGTGTGTGGAGGGGTGGGGGTGGGGAGTGCATGTGCATGTGCTCAATCATCCTGTGCATCTGGAATGTGGAGAGAAAAGACAGCCTAAAATGAGTGATGGAATTTTGCTCCTCTATAACAAACCAAGCCAAGGAGGAAGGGGTGCAGTGAGACAGTCTATTTATTGTTAACAACTTTTCCTAGGTTCTTCCTCCCCGTTTCCCCCTTTTTGTGTGTGCGCCTGTCTGTCCCTAACCTGATTTTTTTATTTATCTTCTGTCCACTCTGGGATACTGGCCTCTACTAAGGCAGCCCGGTACTGCTGCAAGACACCGCGGATGCTCTTTATGAACCCTTTAGACAATGGGAAGAGGGGGAACCCAATATCAGGGTAGCCACTCCTCTCAGGGAGAAAGCTCCTGTAGCTCTTTCTCCTTTTCTTTGGTTTCACACTGGGCTGAGCAGCAGAGTCCTGAGTGGCTTTACCCTCATCGGTTACGTCCCTGGCAAAATGGGCTTCTCTGGCCTGGCCCATGCTCTCGGAGTCTGAACACTGATGGGTGTCACTGGCAGCCAGGGTTGACATTCCACAACCAGAGTCTTCCAGCTCCTCCTTGCCATCGGAGAGTTGGCTGGCCGCCGCAGCCCCTAACTCTTGCTCTCCCAACGGCCCCATGCTGTCTACAGGACTCTCAGCCAGAACGCCTCCTGCTGAATGCACAAAGGAAGACTCTGCCAGACCGGCGGGATCACGGCTCCTCTCCACCAATTCGTTGGTCTCCACCCAGGACTCAATACGGTGGACCAGGCGCCAGCCATTACAGCAGAAATGCTCATAGATCTCCTGCTCAAAGACTTCCACGGGCTTGCGCAGCAGCTGCATCATTGACTGCACCACACGGATCAAAGCCATCTCGTTGTAGCATCGGCTGTTTTCATAGCCCTCTTGTAAGCCCCGGTCACTGTCAAAACCAGCCTCATTGTAATAAGGCTCATTGACTAGGATAAGCCCTAGTAGTAAAAAAGAAAAAAAAGTGGGAGGGGGAAAGGGAAGGTAGAAAATAGTGGGAGAAAATAAGATACTTAGAACATGTATAATTTGGAAATGCACATGCATGCCGATGGGGCATGTTTTAGTTCAAACTATAACACAAGCTGGAAAAGAAACATAATACACACATGCATGCATCAGGATAATGAAGATGCATCATCACCATTATCTCAGAATTTAAGATAGAGATGAGAAGGAAATCATCTTCATTTTGGGAGGCCTTATTTTTTCAGACTATTTTTTAAAAAATTATTTAGGGTTTGGAAGTCAAAATAATCTGCATTTAAAGTAGAATTGTCCCGAGTTTGAATTATTAACCCCAAATTACTGGGTTCTATTATTTTGTGAAGTTGAACTCTCCAACCACACAAACATTTGATGAAAAGCCATTACAACACAATCTCTCCAAGATTTTGGAAAAGTACAAAATGTTCACTTTCTGGAGAAATCTGAGGAGAAAAAAACCCTACCAAAAGAAATACAAAATTCCAATTCCAATGCTTTTTGAAAATGCTATTTTGATATGGAGGTCATTAAATTTGGGACTAATGCCTTCTTGCTTTTATCTTCTCAAAGTACTTCTAAGAAAAAGCAGCATTGCAGCTTTTTCTTACAGGGTCTCTTTATAGTATAGTACCAAGTCAGATGTCCAGGTTATTCCTGCCTCCCACTGTTACAATTTAGCATAGAACGCACTCCACAAGGAGGCGGCATACTATATACTGTATGTGGACAAACCACCACACAGTTCTTCATGAGAAATATGCCCGCTGTTCTCTAAAGATTTATAGCATATGCATAAAGGTGTTCCATTCTGCTCCCTGCAATGAGAGTCTGGGGTTCTTGATTACATTGCTGCACTGCTTTTTGCCAAAGTGGACTGGATATCTGCCAAGAATGGCAGTGATGGAGCATCTATGAGTAGCAAAGGAAGACCCTGCACATCAGCCTGTTTCTTTGCTTCTAACCGCAAGCTCAGGGAGCTACCTGCAGTTAATTCTCCATGCTGGAAGC
The DNA here is from genome assembly GCA_023362775.1 of Charina bottae. Taxonomy (NCBI): domain Eukaryota; kingdom Metazoa; phylum Chordata; class Lepidosauria; order Squamata; family Charinaidae; genus Charina; species Charina bottae. The sequence goes on along the minus strand of JALMGJ010000002.1, from coordinate 124,190,837 downwards.
TGTCCAACTGGTGACTGTGGCTTTCCTTTCAGGGCATGAAAAAAAAACGCCATGGACACCATTGTTACTGGGCAGGGAAAACCAAGCTGCAGCTTGGCCAGCCAGAAAACAACCTTCTTCTCTCTGTGGCAGCAGGTTTTGATCCAATCTCTCCCTCCACCATCTTACAGGAATTTACCTTGGATTGAGATGAGCACCTGGAGAAGGCTAGATTTACTGGTCCATCTCTCTGTGCCCTGGACAGACAAATAACAGCAAGCAGTTAATGTAACAGCAAGGACTACATAGCATTAAAATGTAGCAGTAACTGAGTCACAGCAATGTTTAAGAACAAGGCATGCTCTGCAGACTTCGCTTCCTACTACAAATTTACTGTTCATATGAATGATGTGAATGTCCTTGTGTCTGGAGTTTCTGGGCAAAACAAATAACTGCGTAGTACTACTGGGTTCAGGGTGGCCACATCTACCTTTCTTCACATCTCTAATCCAAAAATTAACATACTGTAAGATAGGGTTCCATTATACTGTATATGTGTTGCCCATTGAAAGACAAAAGGATAATCCAACTGGAGAACTAGTAATAATAATGAAGGTGCTGTAAGGAACATACACATAGTTTATTTTACTACAATTAACTATTATCGGAACAGAGTTCAGTGGTAAGCATTCCTATACCCTTTATGAGGGAGTGGGTGGAGGGAAGGGCATTTATGGAGAAAGAACTCTGAAATTAGTTGTGAAGGAATTCTTTCTGACAACAGATGTTGGTTTCATTTGATACATTCTATTTATCTTCTGTCTGAGCCAAAGTAGTGACCATTATGAGAACTAGATTCCCAGATAAACGTATGGGGCCTGCAGTAGGTTATTTTTTTAACAGTAGGTAGCTAGACAAGGCTTGCACACCATATAGTTGGGCAATATTGTGGATTAGAAGAGTATCTTTGAGCAGCAGACACAGTAAGCCAGCCTTGCTGTTTGAGCTAAACCACCGAAGAAAGCACTGCAATCACATGCAATTTATAACGTGATACTGAATGACCCGGATCAAGAGTAATATAGAAAAAGTCAGCAGCAGGTTTACCTTGCCTATCCATGTGCCCAGAAGGCTTACGCAAACCTTTCCATTGTCATACAAATTGGGATTCAGTCTGCCACTGCACTGGGAGAGGTAACGGAAGAGTGGGGGCACAGCTGGATAGATGTTGGGGAGCTGGATGTCAAATAAGAAGAGGCCATCTTCATATGGTGTGCGCGTAGGTCCTTTGACAAGTGCTGAGAAGAGATCCTGTGAAGAGGCTATGTGTAAGCCCATGCAATAATCCATAAAGAGGAACCAGAGCTAACTAAGAAAGTGTTACATCCAACGCTATTAAGAAAATGCACATAAGCGTCCTGTTTGGTTTCCATCAGGCATCAATACGCTTGGTATAAAAAAGTAAAGGTTCCCCCCGCACATTTGTGCAGTCGTGTCTGACTCTAGGGGCCAGTGCTCATCTCCGTTTGTTAGCCGAAGAGCCAGCGTTGTCTGAAGACGCTTCCACGGTCATGTGGCCGCATGACATGCGTGGAACGCTGTTACCTACCCACGGAAGTGGTACCTATTCATCTACTTGCATTTGCATGCTTTCAAATTGCTAGGTTGCCAAGAGCTGGGGCGAGTGCGGGAGCTCACTCCGTCACGCGGGCCTAGGGATTCGAACCTCCGAACTTGCAATCTTCTGATCGACAAGCCTGGCGTCTTAACCACTGAGACACGCTTGGTATACATCCCAATAATTTATGCCAGGCTGAACTTTGACTGAAAGTTCAAAAAACGCCTTCAAAGAAAACTTCTGTTCTACTAAGCCGTGTCTGTTCCCCATTTGCTAGAAACACAGGAATATTAGCTCATGCCAAATAAAAATACTACTACTAGGCAAACTGAGTATATATACTATTTTGCTCAGCAGATAAGAAACCCGCACAAAATCTACATGAGTTAGAGATACCTTATATCTACATCTCCTTTAGTTCCATCAGGGAAAGAAGGAAGGATATCAAATGTATCAAATCACACTGGAGAAGTTTATTTATTTATTTATTATTTATTTATTTACTTATCAAATTTTATCACTGCCCATCTCCCCCCGAGGAGGGGGTATATTTAGTACCTGCCCAGAAAATTTATTTATTTATTTATTTATTTATTTAATATCCCGCCTTTATTATTTTTATAAATAACTCAAGGTAGCGAACATACCTAATACTCCTTCCTCCTCCTATTTTCCCCACAACAACCCTGTGAGATGAGTTGGGCTGAGTGTGTGTGACTGGCCCAAGGTCACCCAGGCTTTCATGCCTAAGGCGGGACTAGAACTCACAGACTCCTGGTTTCTAGCCCGTTGCCTTAACCACTAGACCAAATTGGCTCTAAAATACAGAAAGGCATACCTCGGAACAACCATATTAATTCATTCAACAAATAACATAGTTCCACTACATTCAATAGCTATCTGCCAAGCAATGTTAACAACATCGCATTGGGAAAGTTACTGAATTTAACTCCTTCCCCTCATATATACAAATTCAGGTGCTTATTTACTGTCTTTAGGAAAATACAGAACAAATGTAGCTCTTAATTTTAATTGTCTGCTGGTAGATAAAATGAATTATTTTTTCTTGTGGGTGTAACAAAAAACATATTTTTTTCCATTAAGAAATACCTTAGATCAGAGCTTTCCAAACTGTGTGTCGCGACACAAAAGTGTGTCGCCACACACAGTCTGGTGTGTTGCCACACAACCCGGAAGTGCTGATCATCAGCGCTTCCGGGTTTTCCCGCGGCGACACACTAACGGCGGCGCGCAAAAACCCGAAAGCGGTGTTGGTGTGTCGCTGCGGGAAAACTTTGGAAAGCCCTGCCTTAGATGGACAGAGCCATCGTTCTTTTTAGGATCCTATCCAGAAACAATTTTAAGGACATAGGGCATACCTTTCTTGATAGATAGTGAAGTTCACATAGGTTTACATGACTTACCATTCTGTCTTCAAATGTTTTGACCATGATTCCATCTGGCAATGAAGTTGCTAACAGAGCCATTTCTTTCCTCACTGTGCTGAAAAACTTCTTGGCTTCTGGAGGCTGAAACTCCATTTTCTTAAAGGCATGGCTATCTAATGGGGCAACAACAACAACAACAAACGAGGTAGCAGATTACAGAACTTTTCACTCTCCTTTGCTCCTAACATTTGCCAGAAACCAACTTAAATAATAGGGTTATTAAAATAGACAAAAATGACTCTGATATGCTAACCCTGTAATTGGAAACCAGCACTAAGGTTATTAACAGATAAGGTATCTTCAGACTGGTGAATATTTATATACCCTTGGATTGTCAAATGATGCTTATATTAAAACTGTCTAGCCTGATTGGGGATCACTAATTTATCAGATTGTTGAACTGAATGCAAGTCACTAAAGGCTCCATACAAGACCAGATAAAGGTTACGAGAAGAGAGATACACAGAGAAAAATTATAGAGAGAGGTCAAGAGTAAGAGTCCAGACACAAACTTAATCTTATATTTTACATACTGGCTCACATGTTCAGAAAGAAAGGGGACCACTATAACTAACTTTCAAACACTGGTTCCAATAAAACAGAATGACAAATTTGGGGCATTCCAGAAATTGCTGGACTTCAATTTCCCTGACACGGGCCATGCCGCGTGGAGCTCATGGATCGCAGCATTGCTAGAATGCCCTGAGGTCTACCCCTGGACTACTTTTATAACTGACCTGGAGCACACTCTAACACGGAGAAGACTTCCCCCTTGGCACTGGTGAAGGTAACACCAGGCTTGCCTCCACTCTGCTGGCAAAGCACTGGGGTTTCACTGGGCCATTCCGATGCCACTGGTGTCTGTGTCTGGGCTTCTCTCTCTTCCTTCTTCTCTGCCTCTGCCATTGCCTCCATCTTTTCTTCTTCCACAATAGCTACATTATCCAGGGTCTTCTTCAGATTCTCCTGCAGCTTCTTTATATCATCTAGAAACTTCTTCTCCCGAGTAGGCTTTTCTGGTTCGACTGTGGGAGAGGTTGGGTAGCCTGTCAGCAGTTGCTCAACTGTCATATTCTTCAGGCTCTCCAAGATCTTGATGGCCTCCTTCAACTCTCGGAAACTCTTTGGGTTTCCTTCCTTGCCTGACTTATCTGCTGCTAGATCAGCCACAGCCATTGCCACAGCACCCTGTACTTGTTCCTCTACCCTTTTCACCTCTTCCACAGGTAGTTCTTCAGGTTCAACTTCCTCAATTTTTGTGTGGTCATCTTCCATGAGGCCATTATCTGTCTCCCAGCTATCACTCTCATCTTCCCATTCATCTGAAGAAGCACCACTAGTGCTACCATCTATGGAGTCAAGGTCTGTCTCTTCATCCATTTCAGATTCTATATTGTACAAGTGCTAGAAGGCAGAATGAAAAAGAGGAAGAGCCTCAACACATGGGAAAACATGCAAAGCTATTTTAATTTTATTCCATGATAATATAGTCTGGTTTTCTTTTATTAAAAAGGGACCAACCACATTCAATATGGAATGCTGAACACTGGTTTATCTCTGGCATCAAGGGCATCCTGGGTTAGCTGGAGTTGTTTGAAAAGAGGCTAACTAGTACTGAGAGCCTGCCACAGATCAGAGAGCAATATGCATTATCTTTCTAGACTGAAGCCCCCCCCCAGAGATAGTACATTGCTCTAACAAGTTATCTTATTTACCTTTATGCTGCTTAACTTCACCCTTACTGTTTCTGCTAAGCTGTAAGTTTTGTAAGACAATAGGAGATGAAAATCCTTGAATTAATCCAAAATGCCTGTTATCTTTTTCTCAGACGTTGCTCTGTCAGCAATGGTCGATCTGGATAACCTTCAGTTGCCTTACTTCACCAGTACAGCTCAGAAGGAGCTGACACTTTTTCTGCATTTTCTGTGTACTGTCCTTCAGGCTACCGTGCACCCACTCTCCCACCCTCAAGGCTCAATGGATTTTGGTAAAATGTGAGTCTATATATCTTCATAAAATGTTCACATATCCTTCAGCATGTAAGTTGATACAGAATTATAATGAAATTTATTCTATAATAAAAAAAAGATTTAGAGTCAGACCATGGAGACAGGGGAAACATTTTTATTTAAAACAATACACCTTATAATGCAGAACTGTACAGAGACAGCTTGCCTTCACAGAAGGATTCTCCCTGTGATATGATCATGTGTGACAAGAGCAGGATGGGATACACTAGAGGGCTTTGTATCATACAGCCACAGTTCCGGCACCAGACTATTTTCCTACAATTAAAGGGGAACTGCTCTATTTAAGAAAAGAAAGCCTTGAATGCCAAGTATTTATTTACATGAGTAGGCCTCTGAAGTAAGAGTGGGCCTTAATTGTGCTTCAGTAGCTCCTGTGCTACACAGAAACAAAGGGACAGGGCAAACTAAAATATTTAAAATATAATAATGGCCACTGTCTGTAGCTTGAATCATGTCAACTGGATTTCTATTTTCTCAGTGGAAACGTTTCGCGAAATTGAGAAAATTGAGAAAATAGAAATCCAGTTGACATGATTCAAGCTATAGACAATTCCACCTGGATGACTGAGAACCTTCATAGAAATAATGGCCACTAATTTTGTTTTTGGGACATATACAGGTCTCCTGGGAAGGTAAGACTTGAATACTAAAAAAATCACGGCAGCAAAACCAGAGCAATCTCTGGTTTTATTATACAGTGTTACTGAGATGCCAACAGGACTAGTTTACTGAAGTAACAGAGCAATCCTCCCACACATTCTAGAAAGCTCCAACATATGCAAGCTACTTAGTAAAAAGGAGATAACTAACATCTTAAACCAACCGGAGGCAGCTTATTATTTACCTGTGGCAGAACAATTGTCCTGGAGTTATCTGCCCATACGACTTCTACTTTACTGCTGAAATCCACTCGGGCCACCTGTCCTACAGAGGGCTAAAGAAACAAAAGTAACCATTGTTTATTTTATGGTCTAGAGCCCACTTTTTATAACCATCCAAGCAAGATAATCAAGGTAGCTGAGCAAACAATAAAAATGTAAAGTTTAAAGCTTTGTCATTAAACTTAACAAAAGCACAAATACAAATGCTAAAACAATCCTTACATAAGTTTTCAAATGGCCAGATTAAACAGGCCTATTTTAAGAATAAAAAAGCTTTGCTAAATCAGGCCCAAAACCTGTCTACTCCAATGTTGTGTCCCTCAGGGGCTGCCATATCTTTACAGATGCCCACAAGAATTTGAGCACAGGAGCACAGAACTATTGAGAGGCATATGGAGCTTCTATTTACCAAGGCAAATTCTGACAGGATGTTGCCTGTTCCCCTTCCCAGCTTTGCCACAGGGTAAACCGGTAGACAGAGCAAAGAGAAAGGAACAGACTGGTTCAGCACTGTTGATCTGAATCAAACACTGCATGACACATGCTTTTCCAGCACTGATCTTTGGGATGGAGGTTTGTAGTATGATTATGCCACACCAAAAAAGTGATCACTGCCAAAGGTAATTAGTCTTTATTCCCTATAATTCTGAATTCTCCCATAACCCCCATATCCTCTCTCCTTGGTAAAAAGGTAAAGGTCCCCCCCGCACATTTGTGCAGTCGTGTCCGACTCTATGGGCCGGTGCTCATCTCCGTTTGTTAGCCGAAGAGCCAGCGTTGTCCGAAGACGTTTCCCCGGTCATGTGGCCGGCATGACGCACGTGGAACGCTGTTACCTACCCACCGAACTGGTACCTATTCATCTACTTGCATTTGCATGCTTTCGAATTGCTAGGTTGGCAAGAGCTGGGGCTAGTGCAGGAGCTCACTCCGTCACACAGGACTAAGGATTCGAACCACCGAACTTGCGATCTTCCGATCGACAAGCCTGATGTCTTACCCACTGAGCCACCATGCCCTTGGTAGTTGCTTTCAAATCATTTCCAGTCTTTACCATTCAATTTTATCTCTCAACACCAGCCCCCAATTAAAAATAGCAATAAAGTTACTGCCATGTTACAAAGCTCACCCCTCTCTGCACATTTGTACATGATGGGGAAACCCCCCCCCCCAGTGTAAAGCATCTTCAGCCTCTAGGCTGAAGCCCCCTTTTTATAGCTCAACTGTGCAATGTACCAATGAAGGCCAACCAGATGGAAAAAAAACCAAGCCACTCTATCAGAGGCATGTGAGAAGAAAGTGTCTCTGATGGGAAATTGAGGACGTGAGCAGCACAGCTACTCAAGAGGAAGATGGTGCCCTAGACAGGGAATCTAGACAGGCAAATAAGAACCCAGCCAGGTAGGAACTTTGTCCCCAAAGTCTGGAATAATAGTTATTGCCTTTTCCAGGTAAATGATAAATAGGACCAAGAAAGTAGTATACCCAGAGGAATTAGGATTGCAACAGCAGCCAGAATCATTACTATCTAGGGAGATTTCATATACATGTTTTCTAAATTAATCTCAATGGCAATAGAGCATGCTTTTAAAATTCCTTTCCACTGTCACAACTGTGCCTCCCTTTGGAAGAAAATAAATTTCAACTACTGTATTTGAAGAGCTTGCCACCTGGTGGTGGTTTAGGGATTGAGATTTGAGCCTTACGGTATTTAAGACTGTTTCCAGCTTTGCAGAGAAAGCCTAAATAGAATTTGCCCAGTTCACATTTGATTTGACTTACTGGGTTCAGTAGGAATGTGAACCAACTGTTCCATGCCTGGACCAAACATGTATTCTGGCCAGAAGTATTTTGGGGAAAGAGAAGAGTGGGAGAAAGTCAAGGACATCTGGCATGTGTAGACTGGCTAACAAGAAAGGAAATGGATGGGAATATTGGAGAGGTAAAGACCTTGTTGGATTTACCATGCTTGAAGCCAAGGACTCTGGCAGCTAAGAGGAGGTAGGGGAAGAAAGGAGTGGGAAGACTGATGACACAGAATGGCCATGCAGGAGAGAAGAGGAGAGAAGGGTTGATGTGTACCAAACTTTCCCTACTGCAGGACCCCCTGCATGTTGTTTCGGCCAAAACGTGGAAAGCTGTTGAAGTACAGCCTACCTGGAACAGTTCAGTAGAACTTCCAACACCCAACATAATTGTTTCAAATTCAAAATTGAACACATTTACTGTTTTGTGTATAATCCTAGTAGGGCTACAAATTCAACCAGAAACCAGACTTCCAAAAGTAACTGTCCAAAAGGAAATTATACCTGAAGCCATTCGTTAGTTTTAATCTAAAATCGTCAGTACAATGTCAGTACTGAAGAAAGTAATTACAAAAATAAAAGCTGGTGTGTTGGGCTTGTTGCTCAAATTCTATGAAAGTTTTAAGATTTTGCAGCTATTTGACTGATTCTAAAGCTAATCAGGTTCTAATCAGCAATTGGTTCTGCTACAAAAGTAGGAACTCTCTTCTAGGGCTGTATGTGAGGAGATTCCCTTGAACAAAGCACACGGCATCTATTTCCATTAGAAGAAGCATTAGATGCAAGCTCAAATGCCTCTCAGTTCAAACCAGGAACAGAGATAGCTGGCCCAGCATCTCCCTTTTTTCAGCTCATGGTTTTTACCAATTGCACCAAGGACATACCTTATCACTCACCTCATTTTCACCAATTGAAGCGCCATCCTCGGCATTGCCAATGCGGATTACAAAATCAGTGGTGCGGAAGCGGAAGTCTGGGTGATCGGCAATGTCGTACACGCTGACATCCTCCTCCTCCCCAACCAGCTGGAAAAGGTCACACAAAGATAAAGACCAATCCATGCACAGAGTCTCCAAGTTAAAAATCTTGTGACTCAACCTTGTGTTCCTTTTTCATGTTCTGCTCTTATGTAGTGACCTGCATAATACTTACAGAGTCCTTTGAAGGATAGGTAACCACTCCTAAATCTACCACCTCAGAATGTGGCTGGCATTGAAAAGAGTTCATTTGAGAGTATTCCTGTTGCCAAAAGGTATCCCCAGAAAAAGGACATAAAGCTTATATATAATTTATACTGAGCTATCAGAAAATGAGGAAGAAGCATTTCACCTCACAGGACTCAACAGCTAAACACAGACATATAACATATCCCTTTTCGCACTGAAGATGTTGCCTAGCCTGGCAATGAAACGTCTGCAAGAAAACAACAAGGCTCAGAGAGCACCATGGACTCCACATATAACATATCTACCTAGCCTTGTGCCTACCATATTACTGCTCAATACAGATTCTGAAGATGTCCTGCTGTGGTAAGGCTCTCTGTAGAGGATCTGTACTGTGTAAGAACCTACAAAAGCATACTATTTTCTAAGCATCTGTCCGCATTAATTCAGAGCTGTGTTCTCTTCCACACTGAACTTAATCAAAATTTGAGGATTATCTAAATACAAAGTTTGATTATGATGATGATTGTGCCTTGGAGTCAGTCTTGAGTCCTGGCGACTGCCTAGACTAGTCCCTGCAGTTTTCTTGGCAAGGTTTTTCAGAAGTGATTTGCCATGGCCTGCTTCCTAGGGCTGAGAGAGAATGACTGGCCCAAAGTCACCCAGTTGGTTTTGTGCCTAAGTGGGGACTAGAACTCACTGTCTCCCGGTTTCTAGCCTGGTGCCTTAACCACTAGACCAAACTGGCTCTGAAATACAAAGTTTAACACTTCCTAAATCTGCTCGTTCACAAACATCTATCTTACACTATCATATCCCCAGTCCATTTAATCCACCAGAATTCAAGACCATCACCACCTTCATGCTATTATTTAACCCAAAGGTATGTGCACAAGAGGAATTGAAAATAAAAATACTCTTCCCCCAAATGCTTTGGTATCCGGATAGTGTTTTTGTTTAGCTCTTGTAGCTAAATCTTAACTTAGCAGTGAAAAAATCAAACTTCATTATTAGGTTTTCTTAGGAAAGGGACTGGATATCAAAAGAGCCAGTAGAGTACTAGGCATATTTATGTACACATTGTGTTTTTGTCTAGAAGCTCAGAATGGCTTAGAAGAAATAAATTTAACACCCATTTAGCAAAGCAAAACTTTATCCCAGAGGCCAAGAGAACAAAACAAAAATCACAGAGACTTTGCTCCTTACCTCCACATCATCTCCACTAGGTCTCAGCTTGAACCATTTCACCACACAGGTGCGACCAACATGGTCACCTGACTGCACCACTCCATACATACCAGGATCCTGAGCACTCTGAGCTATTTAGGATTGAAGAAAGAAGCATATTCTAGTAAGAGAAAACAACACACTATAATTTTGTTTCTCCACTGTTTTGAGAAGTATCCAATATTTGTTTTTTCCTGAAATCATCTTGCGCCTTGTTCAAATTTCCCTATTTCCTGTAATTCATTTGAGAGATCAGAGACAGATAACTATGCCAGCTTGCAGAGAGGCACCAAACATTAGCAGAAGTTTGCTAGCCCTTAAGCCCTAATGAAAGGCTATTGGAAATGTTTCTGATCAGCTATTTATTAAAGACGGTGAGGCTGAAGTAATGCCTCGCAATACACAAGGCAATTGCTGCAGCTTGTCACTAGCTGTGCACTTTAGTGCTGTACAATTAATCCTTCTCTGGTGACAAACTAAAAGAATAGACAAAACAGCCTTAATGTATTGTCGAAGGCTTTCACGGCCGGAGTTCGATGGCTGTTGTGGGTCTTCCGGGCTGTGTGGCCGTGTTCTGGAAGTTGTGGTTCCTAACGTTTCGCCAGCATCTGTGGCCAGCATCTTCAGAGGGCAGGAGCACAGATAGAAGCAAAATCTCTGTGCCCAGGTAGAGTGGGAATGTTCTATTTATAGAGCTAAATTATAGGAGATTAGGTGGGTTTTTTTTGTTGTGTTGAAATGTTAACGAGTGGCTGATGAGCGTGATTAGCATGTTCATTGTGAGAAGTATTCCCATGTCCTGGTGGTTGGACTGAGTTCGTTGACCTTTTTGCAGGCTGTGTTTTTCAGGACTGGTAGCCAGGTTTTGCTAATTTTTAAACTTTCTTCTTTTTTATTGTAACTGTGCTGGTGTTTGTGAATTTCAGTGGCTTCTCTGTATAATCTGGTGTAGTGGCTTTTGGTGTTGTCCAGTATTTCTGTGTTTTCAAATAGGATTTTGTGTCCCGTTTGCTTGAGAGCATGTTCAGCTACTGAAGATTTTTCCGGTTGCTGTAATCTGCAGTGTCTTTCATGTTCTTTTATCCTGGTGTGAATGCTTCGTTTTGTGGTTCCGATGTATACTTGCCCACAGCTGCATGGTATGCGGTATACTCCTGCAGCGGTGCGGGGGTCCCTTTTGTCTTTTGCTGATTTTAGCATTTGTTGTATTTTTCTGGTGGGTCTGAAGACTGTTTGAAAGTTGTGTTTTTCCATCAGTTTTCCCATGCGGTCAGTGACTCCTTTGATGTAGGGCAGGAATACTTTGTTTGTGGGGGGCAGTTTTTCTTCAGTTGGATGTTGTTTTCTTGGTTTGATGGCTCTTTTTATTTCATTCTTGGAATAGCCATTTGCCTGTAGGACCCAATTCAGATGGTTAAGTTCATTGTTGAGAAATTGGGTTTCACAGTTTCGATTAGCACGATCCACCAAGGTTTTGATCATGCCTCTCTTTTGTCGTGGGTGGTGATTGGAATTTTTGTGTAGATATCGGTCCGTATGGGTGGGTTTTCTGTATACTTTGTGTCCTAGTTTGAGGTCCGGTTTGCGTATGACCAGCGTATCTAAAAATGGAAGTTTGCCATCAGTTTCTTTTTCCATAGTGAATTGTATATTGGGGTGGATGCCGTTTAGATGGTCCAAAAATTTCTCCAGTTCTTCTTCAGTATGACTCCAAATTGCGAAGGTGTCATCCACGAACCGGAACCAGACTGTTGGTGTAATGGGTGCCGATTCCAAAGCCTGTTTTTCAAAGTGTTCCATGTAAAAGTTTGCTATGACTGGGCTCAGGGGGCTTCCCATGGCAACGCCATCCATCTGTTCGTAGAACTCATTCTCCCATTGAAAGTAACTAGTTGTTAGGCAGTGTTGAAATAAAGCTGTAATGTCTTCTGGGAAGATTTGCTTGATGAGTGCCAGGGTGTCCCTTACTGGCACCTTGGTAAACAGGGAGACCACGTCAAAGCTGACCAGTTTGTCCATGTGGTTGAGTTTTAGGGTGCTGATTTTGTTGATGAAGTGTCCTGAGTCTTTGATGTGGGATGGAGTCTGTCCGATGTGGGTCTGTAAAAGGGTAGCCAAATGTTTGGATAATTCATATGTTGGGGAGCCAATGGCACTTACAATGGGTCTGAGTGGGATAGAGTCTTTGTGGATTTTGGGGAGTCCGTATAGTCTAGGTGAGAGAGCTTCTGTCTTGCAAATACGTTGTAGTACGTTGGGATGCAGGGAGGAGCTCTTTATCAGTGTGTTGGTTTGCTTCATGATTTTGTTGGTCGGATCCCGTCTTATTGTTCTGTATGTGGTGGGGTCTAGTAGTTCTCTGATTTTGTCTTTGTATTCATCTATGTTCATAATTACCGTGGCGTTGCCTTTGTCTGCTGGAAGGATGATGATGTCTGGGTCCGAATTGAGGGTCTCTATGGCGTTTCTCTCCTTCTTGGTAATGTTGCTGGTGGGGGGCTTTGCTTTCCTCAGGATTCTTGCCACTTCACCCCTTATTTCTTCTGCTTCTTCCTCTGGACGTTGGTGAATGGCTGATTCCACATTGGCAATGATATCTTCCACCGGAATTCTGGTGGGTGTAATTGCAAAGTTTCCTCCTTTGCTTAGGATGGAGGTTTCTTCAGGAGAGAGTAGGCGTTCTGTCAAATTGATGACAATGCGTGAAGTATCCAGTGCCGGTTTTGGTTGACTGTTTTGGCATTTGTTGAATTTTTGCTTTTGTCTGTTTGTGTAGTCAAAGATGTCCTTTTCCATTTTTCTGTAGGATATGGTATCAATCTTGTCCCAATCCTGGCTTCTCATTTTGTGACTGAGGCTCATATGTGTGTCGAATAGATCTTTTTCTGTGATGGCAAGGTTTCGGCGGGTTGTGTGAATTCTCTCGCGCAGGAGGGCTTGTTCAAGGCGGTCGTAAATGCGGCTGGCTAAAAATCAGCCAGGCTATAAATCTGGCTATAAATCAGCTAAAGACAAAAGGGACCCCCGCACCGCTGCAGGAGTATACCGCATACCATGCAGCTGCGGACAAGTATACATCAGAACCACAAAACGAAGCATTCACACCAGGATAAAAGAACACGAAAGACACTGCAGACTACAGCAACTGGAAAAATCTTCAGTAGCTGAACATGCTCTCAAGCAAACAGGACACAAAATCCTATTTGAAAACACAGAAATACTGGACAACACCAAAAGCCACTACACCAGATTATACAGAGAAGCCATTGAAATTCACAAACACCAGCACAGTTACAATAAAAAAGAAGAAAGTTCAAAAATTAGCAAAACCTGGCTACCAGTCCTGAAAAACACAGCCTGCAAAAGGTCAACGAACTCAGTCCAACCACCAGGTCATGGGAATACTTCTCACAATGAACATGCTAATCACGCTCATCAGCCACTCGTTAACATTTCAACACAACAAAAAACCCCACCTAATCTCCTATAATTTAGCTCTATAAATAGAACATTGCCACTCTACCTGGGCACAGAGATTTTGCTTCTATCTGTGCTCCTGCCCTCTGAAGATGCTGGCCACAGATGCTGGCGAAACGTTAGGAACCACAACTTCCAGAACACGGCCACACAGCCCGGAAGACCCACAACAGCCATAAAACAGCCTTAGTTGGCTTTGACAGCTAACAAATTTTATTCTTGTCGTAATTTTGCCTGCCCTTGATGGCTCCATCACACTGAATCTGAGACCCAGTGCAACTGTGAGGGGTGAGGCCCTGCCTACACCCCAGAGATACAGAGAGGGAAGGGTTCCCATTTCCACTGTGCACGTGAGCAGAAATCAGCATGGGATTTCTCAGTCTTCCAAGTTCCTCCAAGGTATTGTTTGCAGCCATCTGCTAGCACTGCTTTTAAAATAATGGAGGCATGATTGCATTTCACTATTGCAAACGTGAAGACTCACCTCAGATCCATTTTAATTATTTGAATCAATGTACTCATCTTTAACAGGTTGCTGTTCACTTTTTTTAATGTGGGCTGCTGCTTTTATTAACTTATTATTATATTTCAATTATTGTATTTCACTGTATACACTTATTACTTTAGAACTGGTCTAATTTAATAAATTGTAACACCCTAGGAAAATTGGTTCTGAAGGGAAGAATATATATGTTTAATATAAAAGAAAATATATAACTTTATCATATGCCAAAATTTAATTATTAGGGTAGTTATAGGAAACAACTGTTCTCAGGATCTCTTGGGCAGCACCTTGAGATGGCACCTTCCTCTGACCCACAATGGCAGGAACACTTATTAATTCTTTAACAGGAGGAAGCATGGGGCCCTGCCACTTAAGGCTGATAGATTAAAGTGCCCCCTTGTCACAACTCCAAAACTTAAGCAATTGGAATTATGCAAACTAGCATATAAAGGATGAACTATACAAATTAATGGTAAGCAGAATGATGCCTTCAGTGACAATGAGATGATAAGGAATTAATCTTAGGAATGTTTATGTACCACTCTCATTATATGGCATTAGTACAATTTAAATAACTACTATTGTTTCCCAAATCAGAAGACTATATGATGGTCCCTACAGGATGGGTGAGAGAAGGATAAGCTATGAAAAAAGAAATTCACGATAAAGAAAAAATCCCATATTTTTCAGAGGCTAATATGGGTATCTTATGACTTATACAGTAACAAGTTACAGGCTTTTGGCCTAATGTACTAAGAGCTTTTGCAGAACTTTACAAGCAAAGGCCATAACTGTGAAGAAATGATATCTATCTAATGTTTGGTGAATGGTTGGATGTTCATGTAAACATTTTTCTAACCAAAATATTTCACACACTAAAATAATATAGTCCTTAAACTATTTAAATCCAGTATTTTACTATCCAATACTTTCAGAAGAAATGAAATGAAACTTCTGACTTATCCAAAATAATCTCTAAAAACTATGCAAGAAATCATTGAAGCTTTGCTGAAAAGGTAAGTAAGTGGTACCTACAAAAGAAATATACAGTTCTGCCTTGTGGGAGCATTGCAATTTCTAGAAAGGTTTTTTAAAGATTCAGATTGTGGACTTTTTTTGTTCACTTTCAATGTGGTGAACTTCTGTCAGCTTCCCAAAATTTCTTTTCCTAAAGACTTGATCCACCAGTAAGGCAGATGAGTACCACAGGAGAACATAAGCTGCACAACATTTCTGGACTGAAAGTAAACAGCATGTTCAATTTTTTTTGCCTTCTTTATATATTTGAAGATAATTTTTTAGAGACAGAAGAGCAGTGTTGTACTTAAAGAGAGATCCTACTTATCCAATATAATATTGCAATAGTACAGAAAAGGGCTACATTCTGACATTATAAAAGACAGCCTAAAGATTGCTAATCTGTAAACTATTGAGATTCAAGAAATTGGCACTTTCCCAAATTGTGATTATTTTTACAACTGTTGGGTCTAATTGACTTGGGGTGGTGGTGGTAATAATATTTAAATTTCTAAGGAAAAAGGTCATATTGTTTTGATTATGTAAGTAGATATGTAAGTAGTACAACTGCTGTTGTCACACTATACAATATTGATGATCTCTAGATCATTATAAGATGGGGCTACAACTTCCAGAATTCCTAGTCAGCATTATCCAGACTGACTGATATTTTGAGGCTGTAATTTTTTTATTTTTTAAATTTTTATCCCGCCTTTATTATTTTTATAAATAACTCAAGGTGGCGAACATACCTAATACTCCTTCCTCCTCCTATTTTCCCCACAACAACAACCCTGTGAGGTGAGTTGGGCTGAGAGTGACTGGCCCAAGGTCAAACAGCCGGCTTTCATGCCTCAGGCGGGACTAGAACTCACAGCGTCCTGGTTTCTAGCCCAGCACCTTAACCACTAGACCAAACTGGCTCTCCGTAATGCCAACACATCTAGAGCAGAGCTTTCCAAACTTTTCATGTTGGTGACACACTTTTTAGACATGCATCATTTCGCGACACACTCCTACAGCAGGGCACAAGGCAGGCACTAGGACCTGCGCGGAATCACAGCAGGTTTGGAGGCAGCAAGACACAAGGCAGGCACTAGGACCTGCGCGGAATCCTGGCAGGGCTCGGAGGCAGCAGCAGCCGCGACACACCCAGACACTGCAGCCGACACACAGTTTGGAAAGCTCTGATCTAGAGGCTTCAGCAAGATAAGAAAAGATGCATGAGACATTATTGGCTATTTGAAAATCCAGACTGAAAAATTCAAATATAATAAACACATTTTAGTGCGATGTGTTATAGCCAAGAGATCACTAGGATTAATTGGCTGCCTTAACTTCGAGGGTTCAGATGTTTACCTCGAAGTGACTGTTCTTTAGCACCACCTAGGAGGCACATGTGACTTAAGGAATGTCACGGATGCGAACAGTCATTGCCCAATGACTAAACTATCCAGCATATAGTGACAGAGTGCCAAAATAGAGCCTATAATGGAATTTCGCTGATTTCCTGACTGTGACAAATGAAGCAAAAAATTATATTTGTAAATTGAACATATGCCTATAATTTTATACTTTATATTTTATCTCTTGTATTTTATCTCCTGTGTTTTTTATTCTATTGAATTGCTATGTGAATATGCCATACGATAAATAAAAATAAAATAAACACATTACCCAGAGGGAGCACATTTCACCAATTACCTCTTTTATCTACTACAAAATCCCCAGGGCAAAACTCATTATTGTCCAAGTGATGGACAGGAAATAGCTCATTGGAACGAATGTTTTTCTCCACCGTGCCATCCTGCCACATCACATCTGCTGATGTCATCGTGGTCACCACTTCCACAGCAACCCTGTTACCAACAAGGATAGAAAGTTATTAAAGAAAATTCTCACAGCAAGTCAGGGTAAAGATTAAAAAAACGGCATTTTAAAACATCATAAAGAATTGACTTTAATGCTGGATGTAATACAAAAGGTAGCTTTTGAGAGAAAAACCTTTCAGCTGAAAAAGCTGATCAATTGAACATAATGGTAGGCATTCAACGGGCTCCCAGAAGACCACTGATGAAGATTATGTTACAACAGAGCAAAAAGCCTAGCCTTTATTTGGGAAGTTTGTACTACAGAGCCGCCATTTTCCTGAAATTATCAATGAATGAATGAATGAATGAATGAATGAATGAATGAATGAATGAATGAATGAATCAATCAATCAATCAATCATCTCATTTCTATCTCATCCCAGACTGGATGGTGAACAGGAAATATAAAAATTACAAACCAACAATATTCCCCTAAAACTGATATACAGTGTTTTAATATCTTATCCTGGTGCTCACAATCAGCTCAGGCCAAGCCACAGTAGAATAAGACTCACTTGCTTTCAAAATGCAAGGGGGGTTGGGGTTGCATGTACTTTTGGGGAGAGAGAATTCCACAAAATGGAAAATGGGGGTTACCATAGAGAACACCTGTTCACACCATCTGTACCTCAGAAGGGGTAGAGACTCTCAACAGGCTCTCCAGATTTCTAGTCTGGACAGGCAGATTCAAAGCTGATAAGGCATTGCCTGATATATCATGCTGATTCAGTATGTAATGCTTTAAAAGAAATGACCAGCACTTTGAATTGGGCCAGGCACCAACCAATGGAGCAACTTTAAAACAGGTGCTATTCCACAGTGGCCTGGTCACCCTGCCAGTGGCCTAGTCACTGTATATTGTACCAGCTGCAGCTTCCAGGTTGCCTCCAAAGGTAGCTCCATGAAGAATGCTGTGCAGTAGCCTAACCAAGTGGTGATATGGTCATAAGTTACCATTGCCAAGCAATGTGGTCTAGGCAGAGTTATAACTAGTGTACCATCCAAACCTGGGCAGAGTCCCCACAGCTACACTTTCCACCTGCTGCTTGAGTGGAAGCCAAGAGTCCAAAAGGACTCCCAAATTACAACCCACCTCCTTTGGCAGACAGTAACTGTGCCCTGAGTGACCACTGGTGTTAGGGTACCCCACTGTTTACTGATGAACAGTAGTTCTGTCTTTGAGAGATTTCTTTCCCTCACAGCCTCCAGGCAGCAATTCAGGGCTTCCACAGCATTTCCATCTCAGCCTTTGGTGGTGGTATATCCCTGGGTGTCATCAACATATTGATGACACTTCACTCTGAATGATTACTGACCTTTCCCAGCAATTTCATGTAGATACTGAATAACACAGAAGAGTACTAAGCTCTGTAGGACCTTGCACTGGGTTCTGAGCACTTCTTCCCCACAGTAATCCCACCAGAAACACCCATTCAGGTAGGAACAGAACCATCAGAAAATGGTGCCTCCAACCCTCGCAGTCAGTCCAGAAGGATACCATAACTAATGATATCAAATGTTGCTGAGACGTCTAACCTTACCAAGGTCCTAACAAAGATCATCCACAGAACAATCAATGCCATTTCTGTCCCACAACTGGGCCCTAATCTTGACTGAAAGGATACAAATAATCCATTTCCTCTAGATCTCTGTAGATGTTTCCCCACCACCCAAGAGATATAACTGCTGTATACATTTTTCCCACAATCAAGAAACTAAAGGAAAAAATAAGATGAATTCCTCATGCTCTTATTTTTATTCAAAATCTGTATTAGGATAATATTATAATAATAATACATTTTATAATATTATAAGGTTACTATTACTCATCAAATCAAACCACTTCACTAGCTTTTTTCAGCTGCACTTCAGCAGCTTCTATTCTTACAAAACTTCATTCATTTCTCTATTTCTCCAAGGATGAAGGACACATTTTAGATTAATCCTGGCTAATGTATTGTCAAAGGCTTTCACGGCCGGAGTTCAATGGCTGTTGTGGGTCTTCCGGGCTGTGTGGCCGTGTTCTGGAAGTTGTGGAACCACAACTTCCAGAACACGGCCACACAGCCCGGAAGACCCACAACAGCCAATCCTGGCTAACTTCTGCAAAAACATCACTTGTTTTGGTTGCTTTTGCTGTTCAAAACTTGTACATTTTTCCAGTTTGAAGGGCAAGATACAAAATAAATTTTCTATTTGGTCAAAAATACATAGAAATGAAAATTTGGAAGTGACTAATGAATAATTTGATTGACTCCTGGTGATTTCATGGGCATGTCCCTGTAATTTTCTTGGCAGCAATATGGAGGTGGTTTCCTCATCTAGCATATAACCCTATTTCCTTGTAATTTCCCATCCAAGTATTAATGGATATTGGGTTGTCAGTATTTTCCCCTCTGTGTGATAGTATAAAAACAGCTAAAAGCAAGTAAAACTAACTACTGGATTGATTTCTAGATTTAAAGGATGATGCAACTGCATGCACATTACCTCAGATCTCTAACTTTTTTCCCTTTATTTTTAATGGCAACACTGGAGATTGAATTAACATCTTCAGAACTGAAAGCATATGATACATATTACAAATGTCCTTGTTTCCTAAGTAATTTCTACAAAATAATTATTCAAGGATAAACGTTAGGGCTACTGGTTCCTAGCTGCAAAGGCTGATTTGGCAAATTGATTTTCAGTAAAGAGAGTCTTCTTAATTTCTTTGCTGCCATTGAGTCATCTGATTTTGTAGCCAAGACATAGTAGCTCTGGTAACAGCTCAACTTAAATGAAGCCTATATACTACTGGAAGTAACACTGTTTGCCTTAAAGATACTATATTCATCAAGTCTTTGTTGGCAATCAAAAACCTCTACCTACCCTCCAACCTGCTGGAGCGATAATGTACAATTTGTTGAGCATTCTTTTAATGGGAGACTGCTCCTTTAAAAAAACAGTTACAATTCAATACCAAGTGAAATCTGTTGTCAGCCGTCAAGGCAGAATTGTCCTGCCAGAAACTCACTTGGTTTTCCAAAGAGGTTATTATTTTAATAATTATTATCAGTGGGGTAAACATCAATATATTGGGGTTTGATTAGTGCAAAAAAAAATAGAACCACTGAATCAGCTGATTATTTTTGGAAAAAGCTTTTATGCTTTGCTTAACTTTTTCTTGCCTAAGGAAGGTATAAATTTTAATTGGATATCTATTTAAGATGTAATAAGCTACATCTTAAATAGATATAGCTTGAAAACTGTATCTGTAGTTTGCAGGCAACACAAGTCTTACACTCTCATCAAGAGACATACTTCATTATTTATAAGTTCTTGAATTATGTACAGAGTTTTAGCAAGAAATCAGATCAGGTAGAACTTAATGACATGTATAGGTAGGATATTAGCTCTGGTCTTACCTGTCACCTGGTTTAAATTCCCGGGAAACCTTGGTTTTCTTTTTCTTATGTTTCCTCTTGAGGTTTTTAATAGAAAGCGGGATACTTTTTTTGCGTCCTGTACCACTGCCACTTTGAGAAGAGGCTGTGGAGCTGGCAGAAGAAGTTACCGAACTGGTGTCATCTGTGTCATCAGCTGCTTCGTCATCAGCATCCTGTTCTACAGAGTGCAGATTGTAGTCTGAGGAGCCATCATTCCGTTTCAGTACAAATGGTGGTTGCAACTGCAGCCCAGCTGCTTTGCAAGACAAGCCTTTCCTCGTTTCATCAATGTGCTCTCTCTTTAACTCCTGCAAGCTTACAGTATCACTGCCAGAGTCCTCTGCTCCACATTTCAAGTTGGCTTTCAGATATTCAGACTGTTGGTCACCTGCTGCAGCAGATTCTCCTTCAGGGAGATCAGTGGCACTCTGAGTGTCTGGGGAACATGACATGATCTTCACTATTTGTTTCTTCAGTAGTCTCCTTACCTACAGAGAATCAGTGCCGGTCAAGAAACACAGTCCAAGATGACTACACACTTGGAGAAAAGTTTCATCAGAGCTAGTCATACTATTTTGTTTAATAGTTTGCCAAAGAAGGTGCTGTATATTATCCATAGCCTAATGTTTCATCAGAATGCAATTTTTGGAATAAAATTTCCCACCACTTAAGGAATTGAGCCAATAAAAAAAGATGTGCTGCCTACTTGGGAGCTGAAAATAATTTGTTTACCCAGAACTGTTATCTGTCACCTAAAGCAGCATATGATGTTCATTGCTTGAGGAATCTAAATGTCTTTTATTCCTTATTTCTTTACTCCTTGGCACACCTTATTTCTGGATTGTGCTTCTAACTACATCTTCTGCTGCTACCATAACTGATGAATGTTTATAAATGTAAGGTCTCTGCATCACCTACCCAAAGACTTTTAGAAAACACATGAAAAAGAAAAGGTTTTTACAGTTTTCTAGTAAGATTTTATTGGATTATTTTCTTTCTGAAAATAATCTACCATTATGGGCAAGTGCATGGAGAATAGTTTAGGGAACTAAACTAGGAACAGTAAAAGAGTAGCTATAATCCCAAACCTTTGGGGCAAAACCCCTCTGACAAAACAGGGAATTAGTGATGGAAAGGAAAGGAAAGGAAAGGAAAGGAAAGGAAAGGAAAGGAAAGGAAAGGAAAGGAAAGGAAAGGAAAGGAAAGGAAAGGAAAGGAAAGGAGCTGAATATGAATTGAATTCTTCCTGTCCATGCAAAAATGTTGTTTTTCACGGGTTACGTTTCCTATAATCCTCCATCAACAATGGAAGGGCAGGAGGGGAAAGACTGAAGAATGCACCCCCACAGCCTTTCTGTGGTTTTTTTTAAATGCATGTTTTTGTGCCTTCAAAGATTACACAAAGGTCTTCAGTGGAATGATTTCACTAACTTCTTTGTATTACTTGATTTTCATCCTGATGCTTTCATGCTTTCTCCAAGATAGAGATAAAGCGATTATGACCACCATGATTTCTTCTTGTTTAGACTAAATTTTCAGCAAAATTCAAGATTACATAGATCTTGAATAGACATAGATACCTATCAAGCTAATCTCTTTTGGGTGAGCAATATAATGAATTTGGAATGGTTTGAAAAAGAAGTACATCCTAGCCATTTCAATATCAATATAGCTTCACAGACATGGACGTGCAGAAAAAAAGATATTGGGAATCTTTTTTTTTTAAGCAAATGTTGTTCATTACTTTGGGAATGGCAGCTCTCACATCAATTTAAGAATTTGGCTTATATGGCTTTTCTTCTCCCTAATTTTAAAACACTGTTCCTTCATAAAAGCCTTTATAGCTCCAGCTCAAATGCTTTTGAAATGATCTAAAGGCTTCAGATATACAGTATGTTGCTGAAGTACAATTCCCGGCAGACCAGCCAGTATGGTTGATAGGAAGGAATGCTGGGAGTTGCAATTCAGCAATATCTTGAAAACCAACTGTGGATATCTGTCATTTCACAAGAAACTATCTGAATGGAAAGTGTTCACTTTGACATATCTGCAATACATCTACATTTATTTCAAAAAAAGGTCCCACCTCTGCCTTATCCTACTTGTTTAAGAGACCCTTGATATATTAATGGCTATAAGTCAAATGGCTACTTTGCACATTACGGACACAAGAACTACCCAGAATGGGGCAGTTCAGAATGTGGTTAAGCAGGCTCATTTCACTAGGAGCAGCAAAGAACGAACCCAATACGACAGCACAGCATCACTTCCAGGAACTTTTGAGTGATGGGGATAAAATCACAAATACACAAAACCAAATGAGATCTTTAAAAAAAAAAACCTCCTTAAGATGCCGGTATCAGGGCAAATAGAAAAAAATGTGAAGAATATACAGGACTCAAGGCAAAATCCACTGGGGTAAATTGCTAAATGGAAAGAAGTAGGAAAAATGTAATGACTTTGGGGAGTAGGAAGTTTTCAGTGTAGGTTTGTTGATATACAGTATTTACTTGTATTTATGTCTAGTTATCTGCATGTACATTGCAAGGGCACAACTTCTTGTTTTTTGTTAGAAAGTTAGGAGAAAAGCCAACTTAAACAATTTTCTATCATCAACTGCAAATCTGGCTATTGAAACTAAAACAAAGCATGCCTAAATCATAAATTGAATACAAAACTTTAACTCCGATTACAAATGCTTACTTATTCTTCAAAGCCAAAATAATGCATACAGATTGAACACGCTGCCTTCCAATACTCCTTCAGATGTTACTCATGTTGCCACACGAGGGAAATTTTACTAGTCAATTTTGATACAAAGTCTGATTCACAGTATTATCTTTCTAGTGAAAATGAAATAAAATGTAGCCCATCATGTGGTTATATAGAAAAAGGCTTTTAGATTTCTCAGTGATTCCTACTGAGTGAGTAAATAATGGAATAGTAAGATATGGGACAGTCTCCAAGGAGAGGAAAATCTGCACCCTAAACTGTAGACCTAGCACAATCTTATTTTACATTTTTAAAAATTTTCTTCCAGGAAACTGAAGTGCTCTCCACCTCCATAGGAAAATCAAAACTAAGGAGAAAATCTGCTATCCACTCTTAATGCTAAGTATTTCAGCCCTAAATGATAGAAAACAGGGCAGTGACTCATCAGAGTACCACTGCACATATCCTTATCATCACCACTGCCACTCTGCCTATATCACAGCAGATTGTTCATGTTTGCTTTTATTCCAGGGAATAGACTATGTTGGTGCCAGCAGGACTGTATAGGGACAGCAGCAGCCCAGGGAAAGGAGGGAGAATGTTCTTCTAACACTGTCCCAGTCTACCCCACCCCCAGAAAGAGAGAGAGAGAGAGAGAATATCCAGTAGTACAGCTGCTCTGTCTCTTTCCATCCTAAATGCTGTTAAGGGATAGATACACTTCTTTTTTTTCAAGACTCACACAAATAATCTTCTGGCAGGATAGGGAAGGGGAAGGCCATGACAAGGTCCAGTTGTAAAATTATTGCAGTGCCTACGCCAATGGGCTCCCTAACAAACCTTATTCTTCAGGTTCCATACCCCCCAATAAGTATTCTATCTGAGATGTGAGAAAGCATCTATTCTGAATAGGTAGTAAATGTCTGCATTGTAAGCATGCATCCTTCTCTTTCCCTAAAGGTCCTGTAAGAAAGAAAGTCTTCACTTACACCATACTGATGTGCATTATATTCAAATATAAAATTGCTACAAAGAACAAAAGGTAGTGTATGACTCAGTATATTTATGTGGTGGAAGCAAGGATGATTTGCAAGGACAGAAAATTATGGAGAGATACAGTGAATGGTGCCAGTGCAAATTGCATAGAGTTATATTTCCTTTACTTTTTCTTAGGTAAAGGTAAAGGTTCCCTCCGCACATTTGTGCAGTCGTGTCCGAATCTAGGGGCCGGTGCTCATCTCCGTTTCTTAGCCGAAGAGCCAGCGTTGTCCAAAGACGCTTCCACGGTCATGTGGCCGCATGACGCGCGTGGAACGCTGTTACCTACCCACCAAAGTGGTACCTATTAATCTATTTGCATTTGCATGCTTTCAAATTGCTAGGTTGGCAAGAGCTGGGGCTAGTGCGGGAGCTCACTCCGCACACAGGGCTAGGGATTCGAACCTCCGAACTTGCAATCTTCTGATTGACAAGCCTTGCGTCTTACCCGCTGAGCCACCACACACCCACTTTTTCTTACCTCATGGCTTAAAAAGACCCCCCCCCCTATACATATATATTATCATAATGTTGCTTACCCTGCAAGAAAATAGCATGATGGGTAGGTATGTAGAAAATTATTAAAAATGGCTAAAGTACATAATCAGCTAGCTGCTTTAAAAAGTTACATTAATAAATTCTTCAGAAATACTGAAGATTCATATAGAATGTTATGAATAAATGGCAAAACCTGCTGTTGACTTTTATATCAGAAAATGAAGTGTTTAGAATAATAAGAACCTTTTATAGGAAAAAAAACAGTCTTCATGTATTCATACTGAGACACTAACTATCACTATTGGACTTTAGGAGGAAATATATTGAAGATTAAGGTGTTTTCAGACAGAGAGGTATTACAGTACCTTTTCAGGCTTTACGTTGGATACAAAGCAAGGACAGGCCATCTGCAATATTAAACACCACAATTTTGGTATTACTGTTGAATGCAAAGGATTGTAACAGAGGTAAAATACATTTAGAAAAATATTCCACATTTTTGGAAACCTTTTATTTGTATTGTAACCCCTAAAAAAAACCTAAAAAACAGATTTTAAAGTTATGTTTTTCTCAGAAGATGATGCTGGTTTGAAAGAAAAAATATATACATTGTACTTGAAACCACTGAGGCAGGCATGTTCTGAAGCCTGACAAGGTCTTCCACTTTTTTCTTTTTAGACCTCTCAAGTATGGGGAGGTTTAGCCTTAGCTAATAAATGTGAAATATATTTTTGTTTTATACTTATGATCTCAAAATGAAATTAATTCACCAGAAAATATTATTTTGTGTTTATTGGACCCCTCAAAGATTATTTAAAAGGGGATGGACATTGGATTTCTTATGCTGGCACTTTAAGAAATTTGAATATTCTTTAACTCACATGATTTGGTCTTTTCCAGATACAGCCTTGTTTTGGTTTCAGATTACTACATATGTCAATACAATTTGGGGAAGAAATAATGTATTTAAGGATCTCAATATGTTGTTGAACTATATTCCTGAAATGTGGAATTTCTCACTCATCAAGCCTGGGGCATGGCAAAGAACATAATTTTACATCACTGGAAAGAAAGTTATTCTCCTGATTTTAAGGAATGCATCCAATATATTAGTTTGCTAACTCTTCTTTAAAAGTCTCTGTGTTCTAAAAATGAGAAGATGGCACAATATGTTGATATATGGTCTAGATTTAATGATAAGCTAAAGGATTGAATTAACTTTATACTGTTATCTATAGTTACCATACGGCTCTTTTTTCTGTTAATTTCTTTTGTCATATCATATTTAGTTTATTTTAATCACTATATCTACATTTTCTTTTTTCACTCTTTTTTTACTCTGTTGGTGATGTAGGTATTTTTGTATTTCACTTATTTTTAAATAAGAAAAAAAGCAAGGCTTGGCTGAGCCACCATACTTGGCATATGCTACATATTCTTTGGTGGATGAGATTTAACAGGCCTAGATTAAAGAATGTGTAACTGAAATCTGACTATATTAATATTTTTAGATTAGTCCCAAAGCTGCCTATAAAAACAAGAAATGGGTGCAGTGGTTAGAAATATTGGCTATGAAGTGTCAAAGGCATACATTTATCAGATATTATTATGATTGTAAAACAGTAAAATACCATGTATTATACTAAATATAGATTCCAATATAAAAATGTTAAGCATGCAGGACAGATTGCTTGTAATTTATGAAATGCTTAAACAGCCCTTTACAACATAAATTCTGAACTAATCTGCATCTCAGATTTGGATTTTAATCCAGATTTTATCTGAATCAGTATACAAAGGTTATACAAAGGTGTGGAAATGCATCAAAACTAGACCCAGGTTACTATGCATAAATAACAAGCATTTCTCACGTGAAAAAAGTGTTATTAAAAAAGTTGCCACATGAAGGCAACTTCCACTATTTATCAATGAATCCAAACAACAGAACACTATGCATTTTCTCTGAATGATCAACTATCATATGTATTTGTCTCCAACGCTATAGGGAATTCAGTTCAAAATTCTGGGATCACTTAACATTCATCTCCTCCTAATCCCTTGCTGATGTGTAGATTGGGAATATAATAACACTAATAATAAAGCACAGTTTAAGCTAACCCGTCTGTACAACCGACAAGACTAAGTGATGTCTGAATATGGTTAAGCATTCAATTAATATTGTGCTCGGGTGTTTCTTAAAATAAGATGGCCTGAGAGACAGAATTTAAAAAGGGAATGCAGCTCCCGGAGACCATTCCATCTTCTTAACCATAGCAGAAATTGGCAATAGTGGGGGTATACTGTACAGAGCCAAACAAGAACAGTTATAGAAGTAATGAACAAAGCAGTCTTCTCAGAAGTAAATAGTTCGATATTCTCAGCCAAGTTATACCAGGGCACATACCTTCTTGGAAACGGATCCTTCTCCCAGAACACAGTTTCTCTCTGGGCATTCACATGTGATTTTTGCTGGCTCCACTTTCTCTGGAAATACATACAGACACCTTTCCCCAAGTTGCCGCTCAGCATGGTCAAAACAACCCAGACGCTTTACCCTATTAAAAGCAAAACAAAAGCAGTATCACCTTACTGCTGGATGGTATCTTCTTCCTGATTCTTAAGTGTTGGCTGAAATGTCTAAAAGTGTTTTCAAGTATATGCACAGTGATACGCTATTTGGGAAATCACAGCATTTAAAGAGATAACTACTTCCTAGTTTTACAAAAATTTAGACTAAACTCAATAATAAAAATATTTACTAATGGAAAACGTACTCCTATATCATAAAGCAAGGATTGGGTTTCAAGCCATATACAGAAACAGGTCATGAGGTGAGTGGGCGCACACACACTCACGCGCACATGGCTGGAAAGCTTTACTCCTTCAGAGCCCAGTTAGCCTAGAGCCCCTCAGCACAGAACTGCTGATGCTGTAACTTCTATACCAAGCAAACTTCACATTTACTAGGCCTTCCAGATCAACACTTTCTAGAAATTTGTTTATTTATTTATTTAAAACATTTGTATAGCCGCCTATCTTAAAACCAGCTCTGGGTGGGCAAGCAATCAGAAGGCTGGATGTGAGCTGAGGAGTCATATAATGTCATACAGTGACCATTCCTGATATAAGCTTTGGTTCTGAGGAGGAGAAATAAGCAGATTTTCAAACTCTGCATGCCCAGCTGCTCACATGTATGCATGTCTTAATATCATTTTCACGTATGTTAATCCATCATATGGTGCATTTGTTTTGGTTTAGTTGATGTAAAACCCATGCCAAGAAAAAAAACATGATTTACAAACCACAGTGGATAACCCCCCAGCCACAAACCCAAACAAAAATTATGTTTTTAGCATAAAACAGAGGAAGCTCAACTTTTTTTTTTTTGCTTTGAGTCAGACTGGAGACTACCTGGACAAGTCCCTGCAGTTTTCTTGGCAACATTTTTTTTTTTTAAAAAAATGATTTTTATTGAAGGTTTTTAACAGTAATAAAAGCTAATACAAAATGAAATTAAAGAAAGAGAAATAGAGGAAAAAGAAATATAAAGACAAAATAGAGAGTGCAGAAAAGAAAAGAAAAAAAGAAAAGAAAAAGGAAGAAAAAAAGAACAAAGAAAAAACAAAGATATTTAAAGAAGTTACTTTGATCTTCTTTACAGCAGGTACTAGCAAATTTGTTATCTTTCCTCTCCCTTTAAATTACATTACATATATCACTTCTTCCCATATCCCAACCCATTTAAATCTGCAAATCCAAAAATCAGTGACAGTTCTGCCCAGTTTCTGCAAAAAGCCCATAAACGTTTCCTGTATTTTATAAAAATACTTATCTTTATCCCTGATCCAACAAGTCAATTTTATATTCTTTGCTGTTCATAGTATTCTGACATTGTTAATCCTTGACATTGAAATATTTATTTATTTATTTATCAAATTTTTATCACCGCCCATCTCCCTCCACAGGAGGGACTCTGGGCGGTTCACAATAAAATGATCTATTAAAACAACAAGCATAAAATACAAACACAATATATAAAATGCAATACAATTATTAAATAAGAATAAAATAAGAATAAAATCCAAATGGCAAGATCTAATTCAGTCCATGTGTGTGAGGAGCACTCTAAGGCACTAGCCATCCCCAAGAGTAACTATTCCCCTCCCGGCCCCAAGCAAGGTGGCAGAGCCAAGTTTTCAGGTTCCTCCAGAAGGTCAGGAGCGATGGGGCTAACCTCACCTCCAGGGGAGGATGTTCCAGAGGGCGAGAGCTACTGCAGAGAAGGCAGAAAAATACTGGTGTAGGACTTGGTTTCCATCCATATCTTCTTCTGCCCATCCTAAAAAATTTGAGGCTTCAATAGCCCTCTCCTTACTATTTTCACCAAGTTGTTCTGTAAGTCCTGCTTTCTCTTGTAAATCCATTAGTAGTCCATTATCCATATCATTTTCATCTCTTGACTTAATGTTTGCTTCAGTTTGAATTAACTCTCCACTCAGTTGTCCTGTAAATTCAAGATTTTTTGTCTCTACTTTTAACATCCATCCATCCATCCATCCATCCATCCATCCATCCATCCATCTATCCCGCTTTTTTTTTTTTAAATAACTCAAGGCGGCAAACATACCTAATATGCCTTCCTCCTCCTATTTTCCCCACAACAACCCTGTGAGGTGAGTTGGGCTGAGAGGGACAGGCCCAAGGTCACCCAGCCGGCTTTCATGCCTAAGGCAGGACTAGAACTCACAGTCTCCTGGTTTCTAGCCCAGCACCTTAACCACTAGACCAAACTGGCTCTCTTTCAGATCTCTTTGAAATGATGCATCAGATATGCAGTTATTGGTGCTGTTATTGTAGCTGCAACCTTCTTTCCCAATCCTTCAAAAATGTTTTGAATGTCTCAAGTGTGATACCTTTTTCTGTAATTTCTATAGGTTTCACTACTTTTCTAATAACAGCTGTTTCATCAGGTACAAAGAAGTAAAGGGGAGACTTCTTTTTTCCCCCCACCTTTCCCTAGTCTTTCAATCTTTGATCCCTTCTGACACTCTGTAATTCTATGGTCACATGGTTTGTCTCAAATTCCTTTTATCTCTTTGTTCTGCAAAGTCCACCAACTGTCTTTCCAAGAGAACTCTAAACACTCTGTGTTCCCACAAAGGAATTATTTTTTAAATTATTTTAAAAACACTTTAATAAAAATCCTAATATTTCAAATTTAACTTGCCCCTTAATCTGTCTTAAACTTTCTTAGGTTAAGTTCTTGTTAAGTCTTTTGCCATTGATCTTGAATTCTTTAAATTGTTATTTTACTCTTTTCTTTAATCTGGAATGAAGTGTCACTCACTGGAAGGTCTTTGTTTTTTTAAAACTGCTGTTTCAAAGATCTCTTTTAGCTTTGAAGTAATTGTAATTCAAATGTGCTTACGAAAATGAGGTTTTAGTGAACCCAGTGTCCTTACAGGCTCCTCTGCGGTTGTGAGTTTGGTGTCTTTCATGCAGCTCCTGGTTCTTCAACTGATGAGTCGACCACAATCCTGCGGTCTCCTCGTGAGGAGCAGCTGTCCAGAGCACAAGTGGGCAATCTCTTGGCCTCGCCTTCTCTGGAGAGGCTCTGTTGGCCTGGGCCTGTTCCTGTTCCTCAGAGATGTTTTAGTCTGCCATTGTCCTCACCCGGAAGTCGGTTGTCCTCACCTGGAAGTTTTCTGGCAACATTTTTGGAAGTGGTTTGCCATTGCCTTCTTCCTGGGGCTGAGAGAGAGTGACTGGCCCACACAGTCACTCAGCTGGCTTTGTGCCTAAGGCAGGATTAGAACTCAGGTCTCCCTAAACCTAGTTCAGTGCCTTAGCCAGTAGACCAAACTAGCTCTACAACAAAATTCAGAGCATGTCTACTCCTTGAATTCAATCATTTAATTTCATTTCATTTTTATACTGTATTCTTCCTCCTAGAGCTCAAGGGCTTACATGAAAAACTCTGGGAGATGAAGCAGCTGAAGAAATGCCTGGAATATCAGTGGAATAAAACTGGTTGTAAACTTTGAACATGGGTAACAGTTCCCGTTTGAGCCTACACTGTGATGACAATGGTGGCAAAGTGTTCTTACTTCTCTTCCTTGTTTGCATCAGTAGAGGATGGCCCAATAACCACATTTAGGGTGATCTACTCCCTTTGGGTTGGTGAAACAGAGGAAGAACTGAGAAAAGTTTGTGCAACACTTTGCTGATAAACTCATTCAAATTCTACATGAGCAAGATCTGAGGAAGTGAGTGAGATAATGGCTTGGAAGGTTACCTGGGATTCATTTGTCCATCAATTCTGAGGAATTCAATGGGATGAATTCTACCACTTGTGGGCTTGATTCATGCTCAATCTGATTTTTTCATGAGGGTGGCAGGGGGTGATCCAGGAAGCGGGCCACATCTCATTGGAGAAAAGGATGATAGTGAAAGAGGGGGAAGTGTGCTGTTCTGGTTCTTTGGACCTGTTAGGAGCTTTCAATACCACTGACTACGTTATCCTTCTGGACTGCCTACAAGGACAGGAATTGGGGAGTATTCTTCTTCAATGGTTCTGCTCCTTAAGTGGGTAGCTTTAGTCTAGGTGTAGGTGGAGAGGAGATACCAACCCACAGTTGCTTTCTTGGGCTTTTTAACATCTACATGAAACCACTGAGAAAGGTCATCAGTAGGCTCAAGGTATGGTACCATCAATACATTGATATTCAGATATGTGACTCTGGACCACTCACTCTCTCCTAGTCCAACTTACCTCCCAGAGTTGTTATTATGGAGGAAAATGGGACAAGGGAGCACTCTGTGCACTACTTTGAATTCCTGAGCAAAAAGCAGAATGTAAGTCTAACAAATGCACAAACAAATAATAAATATACATCAGTTACTCAGGTCTGGACAGAAATGTTGTGGAGGTCTTGACCTGATCTGTGTATGGAAGCCAAGAAGAACTGGATGGGAAGGAACAAACTGAAGTTGAAACTAAGCAAGACAGATATGATGTTTGTCCAGAAACCATCTGGCTCTTTACCTGCTGATCACTCTGGATGGATAATACTCCCCCTGAAGGAGCAGATCTAGAACTTTCAGGTCCTCCTAGATTCATGGCTACTACTGGGTAGGCAGGTGGAAGCTGTGGTTAAGTGGAATTTTACCCAGCTTTGGTAAATTGCAGCCCTACCTGGAACAGGAGGCCCTGACAACAATTGCCCATACTCTTACTACCTCTAGTTCAGACTACTGCAATGAACTCTACATGGGACTCCCTTTGAAGACTATGTGGAACCTGCAGTTCATGCCAAGTGCAGCAGCCTATTTACTGGTTGCAACAGCTGTCACAATCATATAATGCTGGTGTTATGGGCATTGCATTGGTTGCCAATAATGCTGGTCATTGCCTGCTGAGTCCTACATGGTGTGACACACCTAGGTACTTTTAAGACTGCCTGTTTCAGGTAGAACTGATCCATTCACTGTGTACATCCAGATTAAGGATGTTGAGGTTCCCCCCAGTGAGATTTGAGGAGGGGAAACTATAAAACAATGCATTTTATGAAAGCAAGTTGTTACTCTACTTTTATCAATTTAAAGACATTAAGCAATTTATTGAGAGCAGGCCTTTTAGAAAGCTGGTATGAACTACTTCTTACCTAGATAAATTCTCTTGGGTGATTAAAGATGGTGGTGGGCTTATACTATCAGTTCCCCCAGGACAGAAGCTTTTAGTGATCCAAGTAACTTTCAGTTCTACTACCTGTACCTAAGGAAAAAAAGGGTGGATTGTGAGAGAAGTATTTCATTAGAATGTCCTTGTACTTTGAAACCAAAGCCATTTGCAAAATTAAAATACAATTTCTGATAATGTTTTCTTTTCTGAGCCACCATCCAGGGAGTTTTTTGTCTCAAATTCTGAATTTCTTTTTGATTTCCATCTTTTTCTGGGATATAATCCTAATATTAATAATGCATCTTAAAGAGATGTATAATGTATTAGACATTTTTTTTTAAAAAAAATTCTGCTAGCCCTTCAACAAAGGCCAGGTCAGGAAAAAGAGCACAAAGATTATAGTATAGGACTGTCACTTTATTATTGTATGTATAACAACAAAATCTTGAAATTCTGCCAGGTTTTTCCTCTGCCTCCTTTTAAACCAAACAGAATCAAGGGCAGGTTTATTCTGAATTTCTTTCTCATGCCTCCACCTTTCCTGGGGCTGAATTGTCTCCTATTTTCCCTTATTTGTTCCCACATACCTTCTTCAAGGTTATCTATATATTCCTCTGCATTTACCTGTCAAGAGGCATCCTTTACTGAGGATTACTCCGATCAAATACTAATAATCTAATACCTAAATGGAGGTAACTTCCATATTATAGACTTTTTCTATTAGGAACTCAAACTATGAACTGACCAAGACAAAAAATCGCTGAAATGGGACTGTTTCTCAAACAGCAGGCTAGTCCCTCTCTCAGTTTACACAATCATTTCAAGACTGCACACCAGGCTTTGTTTGGGGAAAATACAAATGACGACCTCATAATAGGGTTAGTTCACTGAAACATACCTCTTCTACCACAACTCTGAATTTGCTCTTCGTGCTGAGTACAGGTTTCACTCCTGAAAGCCACTGCACATTTGAGAAGACTTTTGAAGGACCGATGAGAACTTGCCCAGGATAAAAGCCATATGAATCATCAAAAAAGAGGCCCTGAAAAAATGAAGCAAAACCAGAAGCACAAGTCAGAAATGACTAAACCATGATTTGTCCCAGTGGAATGAAATTCCTGCATTTTAGTCTTATTTTTATCATTAAGGAAATACTCAAGAACTGGGGCTAGTCTTCCTGCTCCTCCTAAAGTGCTTCTTTCTGTTCTAGTCAGTTAGTTTCTAGCCATTTCTAAGCAACTACAGAAATTGCATACAGAATTATGACTGGCTAAACTACAAGGAATTCAGAGATATAAGGAAACAAACATGTAATTTCAATTGACTACAATAACAGAAAAGCCTACTATTAACCTGTGCTAAATAACTTCTTGAGCCTTTGGAAATAAATTGCATTCTCTAAGTGTACTTCCTTACTTATAAAGCTGGTAACAACTGTTATTTAGGCATAAATTGTCAAACTATCAGGAAGGCAAAGCAGGCAAAGAGAAGACTATTAGCCTATATGAACAGTACCTGAGAGCAATAGCTTACTTATTTTTATATACAACAATGGGGATATGTGTATTTGTTGAGAAGGGTCAGGTCTTGCTGCATGGCTGCAGTGAAACTCTTTATTTTTTTTCCTAGCAAAAATGATTGTCATCCATTTACTTTTTGGCAAGAGAAAACACTGTATTAAAAACATTTTCAAAACTCTGGTGGTGGTTTCAAAATACATGGAACAAAGGGGATTGTGTCCATCTGAATGATTTTTAGCTTCAAACTGTTAGCGGGTGCATAACAGTTGTCCTAAGCGGCTATTCACAGTCAGAAAAATATGCTTAACTATTTCATTACATTACATTATAATAGCAAATCTAACTCTCCCCCCACCCTTTTCCCAAATCCCAAACACTGAATAATCTTTCAGCTAGGGCTAGGCTATGCTCTAGCAAGTCCTTAAGAATATGTTGAAATGTATCTCTACAAATTAAGAATTATTAAAATGGTGAAAAAAACATACTGAATCACTGACATGTGGGCAGACATCATAGAGTTTTGCTGCATCTTCTGTGCTCATGGAACATCTAAAGAAACACATAATCATTGGGAAACAGACTGCATAAGAGTTAGCAGAACCTTTTTAACGGCATATCTGAGTTTACATGCTCTTATGCTAGAACTTAACAACAGTAACCAATGTAGTAAAAAGAGACTGTATACTATATACAGGTCATTGTCAACCCATTCTGAAAATCGATTCAGTATGTAATAACTGAATAGAAAAGGGACTGCTGCAAAAAATTAATAGGCTTGGGGGAAAATATCTTGAGCTCCTATCCATCAGTTTGGAAGTGATAAATATCAAGATTGGTTGAGCTAAGAAAGGAGCATCATTAGTAATTTTAAGGGAATGTGTGATCCTGCAATTCTCAGGCAACCCCAAATGATTATGATAGCAGTTCATTCAAATTCTCCACTTCCCACTTTCCTCAGTAAATTAGATAGGGATGGGACACAAGGTACATACTGGCATGTTATAAGCACTGGTAAAAAGAAACAGAACTGATCTCAGGAGAAAAAGGAAAGGAGGGTTCATGCTTTCCTTTCCAAATTAATTTTTTTATCTTAAGTCATGATAAAACTAAGCAACTGAATCAGGAAATGATACAAATTATCTAGAGAGGAAAGTCAAACACAGAAGTGCAGTAAATTGCCTTTATATACTGAATCAAATAATTGGTCCATTAAACTCAGTATATATTCTACTTTGACTGTCGAGAACTTTCCAGAGTTTCAGGCAGAAGTCTTTCTTAGCCAGTCCTATCTGGAGATGCCAGCAATTGAACCTGGAAGGTTTTGCATGCAAACCATTTTTTTTTGTTACTGAACTACTACCCCCTGCCCCAGATTTATCTATACTAATTGTTGTTACTAACTAGGTTAAACACAAATAGGAAAAAAAATGCAGATACAGTATAACCAAACTGCATGGGTCCCCAACATGGCACCTGGGGGCAGTGTCCTTTAGTGTTCACCAAGCTTTCTGCCCTATCTGAACTTATTTTTTAGAGGTTATTTTAATTAGATAGCATGCAACAAACAAATCAATAACATCAAGCATAACTATATACTCAACAATGCCCTCAGGTCCCCCAGACACACTGGGGCACTCCTAGCAAATAGAATGAGACTCTCTTCTTTTTGCTATCTGGTAAATGGATGTCCTGCAATTGGCTACACCACCCATGTACAGCAATTTTGTGAGAGTGCTTACAAAATGGCCTTAAAATTCCAATGTGCCCACAGGCCCAAAAAAGTTGAAATTTCTTGACACATAGAGCCTAAGAGAGCCCTACTGTATAAAGCCCTAATGTTAAGAACAATATTAAGGCCTTTAAGAAAGCCTGTTATTGTTATGTCTGAGTAAGGTACTTCGGAATAGACAGATATATTTATATATAGCCCATAAAATTATGAGAAATATAGCTTTAATACAAAAAATGTCTTACATTCTAAAGATTTTAGGAGAGACATATGGGGCCAGAAAAATGTACTCAAGGTGCTGAATTCAAACAGAGAGTTGTCATACTTGTTCAACAGAATGAAATGAGGATACTATCATCAGGGCAGATGGTCTGCTCAAACAATAAGATAGTAAAGTACTACTGGTAAATACTGAGTTTAATTCACTTACATAACATGTAGTTCAGAAATAATAATTGTAGACTATCAGTTATGTCAAACAATTACAGTATTTCCAGAGTTAGTGTCCAATTCTGCAGCCTTCTCAAAAAGGGTGTCCTCTAGAAGTTTTGGCTACAACTTTCACTGTATCTGATAAGTGACCGTGTTAACTGGGACTGATGAGAGTTGTAGTCCAAAATATCTGGAGAGCATGATTCGGTTAAGCAAAT
The DNA here is from genome assembly GCA_023362775.1 of Charina bottae. Taxonomy (NCBI): domain Eukaryota; kingdom Metazoa; phylum Chordata; class Lepidosauria; order Squamata; family Charinaidae; genus Charina; species Charina bottae. The sequence continues at coordinate 124,154,560 of JALMGJ010000002.1, read as the reverse complement.
ATCAGAACAGTTCACTGGTTGGAAATTTAGTTTTCTACTTAACTGCTTCAACAAAGTTCTTATATGCTTGCTGTATAACCTAGGTGCCCCACAATCTCCCACTACAACATAAAAGCCTCCTAAAACTGACATTACTCAGCTACAGTACATAGGCTGGCCAATGGAGCTTTTGCGGGCAAGACAGAAGAGTTAACATACAAATAGTAATGTTAGGAATGCAAGAGCCAAGCAATCACCCCTAATTACTGTTTTCACTCAGGTTATACAGGCAACTTTGAAATAATCTCCAACTTCTTATTAAAGATTCTATACTGCATAGATTTATCAACATAGCTGGTATCTGAAGAACAAGAGTACAACTAACAAATCAGTGTTATGAGACTTTAATTCAGAACTTAATTACCTGGGAGTAAGTTTAATGGGACTTACTCCTTGATAAGCATGTGTAGAAGATTGCGCTTAAGAACCTATATTTACTGAACAGCTAATCACATGCTCCGTAGCAGAAGCAACAGAAATACCTGGCGCCATTGGAGAGCTTCAGAATGATTTGGTTCTTTAAATCATACACCTTTCCAAGCCACCAGTCATAGGCTATGCAGTCACCATACATAAAGGGCTGAGGGGGAAGGAGAAAGTTAGAATGCCTGATTTCTTAGTTTATTTTATCAGACCTAGAGAGAAATTATTTTAATTCAATTAAATTCATAAAATTGTAATAGGGTAAACTAACTCAAAGTAGGAACTACCTCAAATGCAAATGAACATGATTAATTGAACATCTTCCAGATGATTAAAGGAATTTTCCCTCCTTAATAAAATTCAGGTATGCACAAATGTGTTAGTGTCTGTATTTTGTGATCAACATCATAGTGAAGTTGAACAAACAAATATAAAAATAGCTGGAAACATCCTGGAGCAATTTTACAAATAAAATGTTCCAAGAAAAGACAGAATGTTTTGTGTGACAATAAATTGAGAGGTGGTTTCCTCAGCCTTGTAAGATCTGTGTGACAGCCAGTGTGATGTAGTGGTTAAAGGACTGGTCTGGCACTGGCAAGCCCCAGGTTCTACCCTCTCAGCAATGGGAGCTCACTGTGTGACTTTCGGTCAGTCCCTCTCTTCTCTCAGTCCAATCTACCTGACAGAGTTTTTGTTATGGGAAAAAATAGAAGGGAGGACTATGCACATTACCTTAAGCTCCTGTATGAAAGAAAGGATATGAATCTAACAAATAAACAAACAAACTGTAGTGGATGGAACTGTAATGCTTCTCATCTTTTTTAAGGAGGATTTTAGAGCACAATCAAAGCATTTAAGTAGATTCTGTCTTTGTTCAGTTAAAAAAAGACAATATACAGTAAACAGCTAGGAAAACAAACAAATGCAGTTAGAAATTAGCAAGTTCTTATACGTTCCTATATAGGAAACATATTTCTTTTCTTGTTAAAGGTTTTACTGACACTGTGTATTAACTGTACTCTACTGTAGTTCTGGATCATATTGTTGAAATGGGGCTGCCTTGATCAAGTGATCATTTTGGCTATGGAGAGGCTTCTTACCCCACCCTAACATTATGACTAAACTCTTGCTTAATCTGACAGAAACTAGTTGCAAATTAAAAAAACAACACAAGTATTGTATTATCTATTTGAAAGACTTATATTCCACTCATTAATGTTGGCAGGAACGCAGCTTACAGAGGTTGTTCTTGTTGCTTTAATTATTTTTTATCCTGATTTTATTTTGTGCAACTCAGGCAGCATACATAATGGTCCTGCTTCCTATTTTCCCCATGACAACATCCCTGTGAGGTAGGTTGGGCTGAGAGAGTGATTGACTCAAAGTCACCAGCCAGCATTTATGCCTAAGGAAGGCCTAGAACTCACAATCTCCTGGTTTCTAGGCCAGCACCTTAGCCACTATTAATAATTTGTTGAAACAATTTAACAGTAAGACAGAGAAAGAAGGAAAAATAAAAATCTAGTGGAGATTAAATCCAGAATTTGATTTTATTCCGAAAGAACAAAAGGACTTGCTCTATGTTATAATAAGGGCAAGAGCTTTTAAACTGGATATCAAAACTAGAAATGCAAAGGCACAGAAAAAAATCTGGAAGAACTGAAAAAATGTATCATGAAATATCTTCTAATACTGTATTTTTAAACAATGCATAACATGGCTATGAAAAGTGTTCATGAATTGCTAGTCAGCCTTTACGCCCCAACATGATTTCTAAAAACTACATATGGGAAGACTTTTATATAAGAATATTTACAGTATCAAGTCAATACAATTCCTGTCCAGAGAGGACAAGCTATTTGATACAACTCTCAGTGTACTGGACAAGAATGCATTTCTTCCTTAAAGGGCTCTGATATTTATTTTTACAGGACAGGAAAGCATTCTTTGTTTATTGATTTTCTCTTGTTGGTTTCTGATCTAGAGGTCAGTCAATCTGTTCTTGTTCTCCCCAAGGCTTCAAAGCACTCGGAATGCAGGAAACATTTATAGTATTTGTATCTCTACAGGGTGCTAAAATTAAGCTTTACATATTATTATTATTTATTTAATTTATATTACCGCCCATCTTCCCCCAAAGGGGGAACTCTGGGCGGTTTACAGTAAAACCGGAATTAAAATACAAAACAAATCACAATAAAAGTGAAATAAATATATAATATCATTATAATTAATAAAATATATAAATAAAATAAAATGGAATCCAGATGGCTACAGTTCTTCCTTAATCCTGAGCGCAAAAGCCGTTCTCAATCCATTCTAGGGCGCTAGAATATAGTTACTTTTCCTCCCCAAATAAACATTTCCCCTCAAAGCCCTAGAAAAAAAGGGTTCTTTTCTATTATTTCAACATTTCTAGAAATTCTTTGTATATAGCCACAAGTAACAAACCATCTATAGAAGGGCCTTAGAAGACTACCTTAATATAGAGGCAGATTCATGTGGAATCCCAAATCATGTAAGATTTAAAGGAATTACTCTCTCCAGATCAAATGTGAGCCTTATTAATTGACATTGCTTATTATTCCTGTTGATTCAAGGTTAAATTTGTCAAGCTAGAAGAGTTCTTGCTGTGTCAGGCTAAATAGTTTAAAGCGTTCTCACCCAGATATTCTGAAGATCTTTGCTGTTGACAGGATACAGGATACAGTTGGTTCCCACCAGTTTTACTGCACACTCTATATTGACATCAACAACTGTCCCACACTGGCTGTCCTGGAAAGGAAAACAAATATTTCTTTAAACTTCAACTTAGTTTTAATTTTTGCAGAAGTAGAACCCAAGAATCCTGAAAGTTTCACCCACTGCTTACCATAGAAAGAGAATTCAAGACCCATGAAATATAACCTAACAAAAGGAATAAAGAGTCTTTTTTCCTATTAACTGAGCAAGAAAACTGCTGTATCCATACTCCTTCCTTGTTTCTACATCCATCACTCTCATGTGTCGATGAAGGTTCTCAGTCATCCAGGTGGAATTGTCTGTAGCTTGAATCATGTCAACTGGATTTCTATTTTCTCAGTGGAAATGTTTCACTCCTTATCCAAGAAGCTTCTTCAGTCTGAGCAGAGTTAGTAAGGGAATCCTTAAATATGTTTCTAGGGTGGCTGTGGGACCTTGCACCTGGGGCTAGGTCATGGTTATTTGAGATGTTAATTTCTAAGTCCCTTTATCATCCAAAGGAGGATCGTTAAGATTACCTTGCTGTTGTTGAGATTGCATTCCTAGACTGTGAAGTCCTCATTGGGACCGGTGGCAAGCTAGAAATAGGGATCTACAGGAAACCTGTATGTTTGATGTTTGACTCCCACCATCCACTACAGCACAAACTAGGAGTCGTCAGGACATTGTCACACAGAGCAGAAACCATCCCCACCTCCATGGATTCCAAAAAGAATGAAAATCAGCACCTGAGAACAGCCCTGAAGGCCTGTGGATATCCAAATTGGGCCTTCACCAAATCTAAGTCTACCAGACCTAAAACAGCGACAGACAGGGCTGAGATTCAGAGTAAACGGAAGAACCTGGTCATTCCCTACATGGCTGGCGTGTCTGAAAAGATAAAACGGATATTTGGCAAACACCACATACCTGTATATTTCAAACCCACCAACACACTGAGACAGAGGCTTGTACACCCCAAAGATCAAACTCCAAAACACAAGAAAAGCAATGTAGTGTATGCAGTCCAGTGCAGTGAGGAGTGCTCTGAGCTCTACATTGGAGAAACCAAACAACCTTTGTACAGGAGGATGGCCCAACACAGGAGGAGCAACACCACAGGACCAGAGTCAGCAGTTTACCTTCATCTAAAAGAAAAAGGACACTCATTTGAGGACATTAATGTTCACATTTTAGACACGGAAGATAAGTGGTTTGAAAGAGGGGTCAAGGAATCCATTTATGCTAACTTGGAAAATCCTTCTTTGAATAGAGGTGGGGGCCTCAGGCACAATCTTTCCCCTATTTTCCTTCCTGCTTTGTCTTCTGTGCCTAGGAAGATTAAGACCATTTCGCAATCTCAACAACAGCAAGGTAATCTTAACGATCCTCCTTTGGATGATAAAGGGACTTAGAAATTAACATCTCAAATAACCATGACCTAGCCCCAGGTGCAAGGTCCCACAGTCACCCTAGAAAAATATTTAAGGATTCCCTTACTAACTTTGCTCAGACTGAAGAAGCTTCTTGGATAAGAAGCGAAACGTTTCCACTGAGAAAATAGAAATCCAGTTGACATGATTCAAGCTACAGATCACTCTCATGTGAAACTTCTTTGTAAGTGTGGAGCTCCTATATCAGATAAACTATTTCTCAGACTAGATAGCATCTGCCCAGTATCCAAGATTTCAGAACAAGGAAAATATTTACAAATCTTTATATACAAGTCAACTTAGATTACTGTCAAAAGAATTCCACAGAAAACCAGTATTTCCTAAATACTATTTCATGCATTGAAGCGTCAATGATTATTGAGCTTGCATTCTTTGAACACTCAGAAATGTGCCAAATACTTTATTACTATCTGTAGAACAAATATCAGACAAAGTACTGTCATGTATCCTAACAATTGTTGGTGTCCTTTTTTCTCCCTTTGGTTCTTCAGAATTAAAGCATTATTTAATTAAATAATTAATAACCAAGAGGATGAAATATTATTTTATACCCCTTGTGCCTATATACTACTTGCTTGCTGAGAAAGTAGATACAAATCTAGATACATTATTATCTTTTTGTAATCTGGCAACTGCTAGAATAACATTTGATTTATTTATTAATGAGTGGCATCCACTTAAAAATGGAGCCAATAGCTGACTTCCACAGCTATTCTCAAACATCTAGATTTATTAAAGGACACATCTGCACTGAAGAGATCTGTCAATATAAAATAAATGAATTACTTCAGGGAAGATAAGGCTATTAATCGCTCTAGTCATAATGACCAGACATTGCCTAGTACAGGCGTGTCCAACCCGTGGCCCATGGGCCGCATGCAGCCCTGAACAGCTAGTAATGTGGCCCCAAAAAATCGTAAACTTTTAACATTTTGTGCTCGAGCGGAACTGCATAGGTAGAAACAACGGAACGCTGTGTAGGGGAGGGGGCAGTGCAGTGCTATACACGTCAGCTTGTGGCGACTTGGCATTATATATAATATTTCAACCAACCTACACGTGTTCTGTGACAACAGGCGTTTATTGTTATTATTATTAAGTAGACATGTAAGTTTTCTTATTTGATTATTAAACTTTGCTTTATTTGCCTACCTAACAATTTACGATTGGTTTGTTGTGTTATTTCTTAAAAAAAAAATCCTAAATAAATTTATTCTAGCATGGCTTCAATGTCATTTCAACAGAAAACAGAACCCAAAAAAGAAAAGAAAAAAAAGAAAAATCGTGGAGGAAGAGTATTCAACGAAAAATGGTCAGATGAGTACTTTTTTGTCCAGACAAATACTAAGGCGCTATGCTTAATTTGTCAGTTTTCAAAGACTACAATTTGAAAAGGCGTTATACGGAAAAACATGCTGCCAAATTCGAAGCGTATCAAGGAATTTGTCGTAAAGACAAATTAGTGGAACTGAAAAAAAGTCTGTCGTCTCAACAATTTGTTTTTAAAAAAGTCACAACTCAAAAGGACTCTATTATAAAAGCTAGTTATTTGGTAGCAAATCTGATTGCAAAAAAATCAAAACTATTTACCGATGGTGAGTTTATTAAGCAATGTATGGAAAGCGTGGCAGAAATAATTTGTCCTGATAAAAAAAGTGATTTTTCTAAAATCAGTTTGTCTCACCAGACTCTAGCCAGGCAAATTGAAGAAATAGGAAAAACTATTGAAAGAGGTTTGAAGGGTAAAGCTGCTAATTTCAAATTTTATGCTTTGGCGATGGATGAAAGTACTGATGCTACAGATACGGCTCAACTTGCCATTTTTATTAGAGGTATTGATATATGTCACTGAAGAAATGGCTTCTTTGGTGCCATTAAAAGACACAACTAAATCTCTTGATCTGTACGAAGCAGTAAAAATGACATTAAAGCAATTTTCTTTAACCATTGTCAACATATCTGGTATATCTACTGATGGCGCCCCGGCGATGGTTGGTAAAAGTGAGGGACTTACAAAATTGATAGAAGATGATGCAAGTGCCGCCGGCAAGTCACATTTGATGAAGTATCACTGCATTCTACATCAAGAAAATTTATGCACGAAAAAATGGATAATGTCATGCAAATTGTCATCAAAGCAGTGAATTTCATAAGGGCCAAGGGATTGAATCATTGCCAATTCCAGGAGTTCCTTAAAAGTATGGATGCTGATTATGGGGACATCATTTACTTTTCTGAAGTGAGGTGGCTAAGTCGGGGTAAAATGCTGAAAAGATTTTACGATTTGTGAAATTAAATCAAGTTGTTTATGGAATCAAAAAGAAAATTTGTGCCAGAACTTGAAGATGAAAAATGGCTCACAGATTTAGCATTTTTGGTGGATTTGACCGCTCATTTAAATGAGTTAAACATGCGTCTTCAAGGTGAAAACCAACTTATCACTGCAATGTTTTGAACCATATCAGCATTTGAAATGAAACTTCATTATAAATTATTATTATTATTATTATTATTAAGTATGGCAAGCTCAAGGTATGGAAAATAATTTTATACATTTTAATACGTTGGCTAAACACAGTCCTGTGAACAGTGAGAAATATGCAGCCTTGCTTTTCGGTTTGATACAGGAATTTGAGAACAGGTTTCAAGATTTCCGGAAAAATCATCAATATTTTGGTATATTTTCGACTCCATTTTCAGTCGACGTAACTACATTACCTCCGAATTTTCAAATGGAATGCATAGAGTTGCAATCAGACATTCAACTCAAAGAAAAATTTGATCATGTCTCTCTACTGGACTTTTATAAGACCTATCTTCACAGAGGAAAATATCCCTCGTTTCACTATCACGCCTTATTCATGACATCGCTTTTTGGCGGCATGTACATTTGTGAGCAACTATTTTCAAGGATGAAGCACACGAAGAGTAAAATTAGAATTAAAATTTCTGACAAGCACCTTGAGAACTCAGAGAATTGCAACTACTTTCATCGAACCAGACATTGATGCATTAGTTTCACAAAAACAAGGTCAAATATCCCACTAGTTTTATGTTGCCCTCTTTTTTAAAAATTTTATAATAAAAAATATAAAGAAATAAATGAAGTTTTATTACTTATATACATTAACTATATTGTATATTTTATGTGTGGCCCAAGACAATTCCTCTTCACTCAATGTGGCCCAGGGAAGCCAAAAGGTTGGACACCCATGGCCTAGTATATCAGCAAACCGCCTCTTAATACCAGTTGCTAAGGGACACAAGCTGATAGTACTATTATAGTCTGTTCTGCCTGTGGGCTTCTCACAGGCATCTGCTTACCAGTAGGAATGGAATGCTGGACCAGATAGGCAATAGTCAGGCATACCACATTATCTTCTTTTGGACATTTATTTATTTATTTATTTATTTTATTAAACAGATTTATAAGGCCGCCCAACTCACACACGGTGACTCCAGGCAGCGTACAGAATTGAAAACCATAAAAACACAATAGATACCCCCCGGCAGCAGCAAACACATTCATATCAGCCACTTGATTGGCTCCGATGTATGTTTCTCTCTCCAAAAAACAATTGTTAACTGGTAAGTAGATGGGTCTTATCAACATGCAGCAGGAGGAATTTCCAAAGGGAGACCAAACCCTTTAACATCAAGTGCAACTTTAAGACTCTGAACATGATATCCATGCACAGTAGTATGTCAAATAGAAATTCCAAGGTCCCATGATTGGATACAGGTTACAATTGTAATGTACACTAAGGGGTTATTCCTTACAATGCAGGTTTACAAGAATAATGATTCAGAAGGACTCAAGATTTCTTAAAATATATATTCCACTCTATCCCTTATCTCGTTGTTCAAGGGTCTTATAAATCCTTTTTTAAAATGGAGGTTCACACACACAAACACTTCCAGCAATGGACTCCTAATTTTCAAATCAAATAAAGCTTCAAAAATTTCCATGATCACTGAAAGCAGGTACAAAAAACATTGAAAATGAGTACCTCTATATCAACCATTGCAGACCAGTTTTAAAAGTGCAGAAAACTCCAAACACTGCAGCATTTGCATTTCCCCCCTTTATTCAAAACTATGCAGCATGTGTTTATATTACTGAGTAAAAACAAAAATGTTTAATTTTATAAATCTGAATGCTGGTATGTTAAAAGTCTTCCACTATGCAAAGAATCTTAGAGGACTTCTGGCATATATTTGCTGTAATTTTTTGTTGTGAAACAAAGTAGCATTAGAATTGCTGATACCTTTCTAGGCATGCACTTAACATTTATATTTTGACCCAGAACCTTTAGAGGATTTTCTGTATGTGAATATATGTGAATGAGTATGTGTGGGCAGCACATAAACTGATAAAAATAAAGTAAGATTTTATAAATTAGCTCTGGCTGATATTTATGGGCGTCTAATATTTTTAATGTTTTTCTCATTATTTTCCCACTGTGTGACTCTAGCTTCTATTTGTACAGTTTAACAGTAGATTATGTTTTATACTTTTCTTCTTTCTCGACCATCTGATTTCATGCTACTTTGTCACTAAGAAAAATGTTTACTGAATCGTGAAGAAAACTGCTGATTATATACAAATGGCAAATATCTAGCTTTTTTCTTGTATCTTTAATAATATTTATTCAAATCTGAATAAGTGCAAACTGTTCTCTGCAGAAATCAGTACCCTAGCCAGAAGATAATCTGTGAACAGCAATTCACCCTCAGTGCTGATACTGCTGATCTAGCCCCAAAGTTCGACACACATCACATGCTATCATGCTTACCTTTGAGCACTATTTGCACATGAGTATTAAAACACACCATTACTTCTATGTACAGTAAATAAATTATCTGGCCCTTGTAAAATATATCTATTGCAGCAAAATTTAATAGTAACGACACACGAAATACTGTTTTGTCTCTTTGTCCTACACATAGCAACACTTACACGTGAGCCCATATGCCTGACGACATCTCGAGGCACGACTGACCTGTCTTCGAGCTTCAACTATGGTAAGGAAAAGAAAAAGAAAAACAAGATAATCAGTATTAATTCTAACCATGTTTGACTACATGAACAGTTAGTATCAATGATAATGAAGATTAGATTTTTTTAAAAAAAATATACAGATAACACATTTCTTCAAAATCTTATCATTGGGTATAAGAACAATGAATACATAATGAAGTTTACAATCATAGAGTTTTTGCATCTCTACTGTGGTCATAGACTTGGGAATCCAACAAGAATATATATTATTCTATTATATTTGTACTTTGTCATTCCTCAAAGCAGCTCAGGCTTACACCAATAGGTTCTTGGAATATCTTCTGTTCAGATACTTAAGAAGGCCTATCCTGCTTATTGTCAGAATCAAATTACACAACATGTGCTTAAACTGTTCTTTCATCACTAGCCGGAGTATCACCATTAATAGCTATTACAATGCCATATAATCACAACACTGGAGATGCCATACAAACGTACCTTCCTTCAGAATAACATGTGCTATTCTGATTAATGGGAGGGTAAGTATTCTTACATCTGAAAGAACTTTGGTGCAAAAAAGAATGCAGTCACATAGCCAGCAGTATCAACAGTAACAACAAAACAGGGACTTTTGCATATAAATATGTATACTTCCTTGATAAGGTATGTAATACCTCTGTTTCTGGGTGAACTCTGGAACAGTGCTATCTCTCCATCCTCTTGTACCAAAATTAAAATATAAATAGCAAGACATTTCCAGAATGCAAAAAAAAAAAAAGGTAAAAGGCAACTACTTACATTATTAATAACCTGTCATACCAGGAAATAGATCTGAGGACATAGTCTACAAATGCGATTTATTTATATCCAGTATTTACTGGGTATAAATACTGTATATGCTACCCAGTATTGTGTCTGAGTAAAGGTTCATCATCAAATAAAGCAGCTATGATAAAGCATTTTTAAACAGGTATCTTCCCCACACATTTGCACTCTGTGAAAATCAGTATTATGATACAATTCTAAATTCTGTTTCTACATACTCTGATGCATATGTGCAAGAATGTGAAATAGTCATTTCACTTCCCAAACTTGATCATTGCTGGCACACAAGCATTTTGTTCCACTATGCTAATTTTTTTGTCCTAGATAGGCAACAAGTTTGCTTTGCCTCTCTTCTGACATTTAATATATTCTTTTTCACTTCACTAAAAATCTATATTTAGAAAAGCCCAATTTTACCTTGGCAGAGCAATACTTGTCTGCAACTACAAAGGCCAGCAATTGTTTAATGTGAGAGAAATAGAACTATCTTATTACACTAAATAGCTTCCTGGCAATTTTGAGATAATCTGCTGTCTGATTTTAAATAATGTGTAAGTATCAGTGCAAACTTTCAAGTATCTTAGAATATACTAGTATTAATTTATGTAATGTATTGTGAAGCTATGCTGATAAGAAATCTGTTAACATTAAGTATTAGAAGTATTCTCTAAGTTGGGAATGGACAACTTGTATTTTATAGAGCTATTCTCCAGACAACATACCATAATCTAGTGATCTAAAGTAAGCCCTCAATTTAGGGGACTTCAGATACCACAGGCAAAATTTAACTCCAGACAACACCACCAAAAAAAAAATTATGTATTCAAAGAAGTCCAGTTTACATCATTGTGTCAGTTTACATCATTTGTATAATGATGTCATTACAAATATTACCAATTACATAAATTGATACAAAAGATCCAAGTTACATCATTCATGGATTTAACAGACATTCCAGTTTAACCTGCTTAACAGTTTAATCTTCCCTGAATGGTTCATTCAACCAAGAGTTTACCTTATTTGCAGGAAAACATAGCTCTTCTTATAGAGCTAGTATCTATTAAAAATGATCTTGCTTCTCTTTCCAAGACCAATCAAAATGACTAATATAAAATAAATAAATCTGATAAACAGTTTCCAAAGGACTGTCAAAATAATCCTGGTACATCAATGCATAAAATGCAATACTATCAGCCTCCATCAAAACTCTGTTGTTAATCTGATTACAGCTACAAGTCTTCTATATGCACAACGATGGAAAGATCCACATATACCTACAGTGGAAGATTGGATTACTAAAATAATGGATTTTGCCCAAATGGCGAAACTGACAGCTTTGATAAGAGAGAACACTGTCTCCAGATTCATTGCTACTTGGCAACCACTTTTGGACTACTTGCGTGCGATGGAAAAAAATGAAGCTTTAATTGGGGTTTTTAGTGACTAAATGGTTTGCTTTGAAAGAAACAATGTTAATATGGTTTAATTACGGGTAAGAGATTATATCTCAAATTGTACTGCTATATTTACTTGTCTTCCTATATTTTTTTACATTGTATTCTAACTATATATGTTGAAATTGAATAAAGTTCTTATTAGGCTTAAAAAACAACTCCGTTGTTAATCTGATGAAAGTGTGACAATAAAGAGGCCAAATATGGCTACTTGGATAATTGTTACATTATCTATCTATCTATCTATCTATCTATCTATCTATCATATTTATATCCCGCCCATCTCCCCCACAAGGAGAGATTATGCTCAAGCTACAACTGAAAATGCCCTGACAGGAGCAGGATTTTTAAACACTCTAGTAGGAGCAAACTACCTTTATGGTATGCATGAGGCTCTAAAAACTTTGGCTGCATCCCCTAATTCCCACCCAAAATTGATACCAAACTGTTTTGGCCCATCCACTTCTTTGTCTCGGCACTTGTTGGAATGTTACACACCTCTCTCGTGCGGTCCTCGGTCAAAAAAGGTAGTGAAGGCTGTGAAGATTTGAATTTTGCCAGTAAAATCACCAAGGACACAAAGGACCAAAGTAACATATTCCAACTAGCCTGACCCAGTCAAGCAGAAGCTTTTAAACTACAGGAAGACCTGTGGTACCTGGAAAATATTTCATCACATTGTTATGTCATGGACTCCTCTGACTCAGAAGTAGAGGGGCCTGATCCAGGAAGTTATCGGCCTCAGTAACCTGCAATTAATCAACCACTTGAGGCTGACTCAACAGATAATCAGCAGGAGCAGGTGTGGGAGGAGTCAAGCGACAACAGGCTGGCTAGCACCTGGCCAGGCACCCAGCTGCAGGATATGTCAGCAGACTTGGAGAACCAAACAAAGGTGATTTGCTCAACTCCTCAAGAAGCAAAGATGTCAGAGCCTGTAACGGAGCTACTCTTGCATCTGGCCAATTTAAGAACAGACACCAGCGATGGTCCCTCAGTTGGAAACAACTCATCAAACTCAGATCTGCATTTCTGTGTTCCTCGCTTCCTGCTCTGCTCCTTGTTTTGGCCTTTCAACTAGGACTGGCTGACTAAGCTCCTTGATGTTTGATTCAGGGACTGGTGCGGACTACATTAGCCTCTCTGCTGCTGCCTTGTCCTGTTTCTTTGAGCCTGTGCTCTGTTTGTTGACTACAGCTTGACTCTGGGCTGAACTTCAAACTGCCAGTGTTGTGCCCAGCAATCGGGCAAGAATGATCAAGTGGGTTTTATCAAAACTAGACACACATCAGATAATATGTGGCTAGTAGATTCGATTGATTTGAATAAGAAAGCTACAATGCATGTATATTACCTTAGCAAAATGTGGATTTCCTAGGAAATTTATAAACTGGGACTAGATTCTATACGAAATTCCCAAATCCAAAGTGAAAGTAATTTTTCATGTATTTCTCACTGAATAAAGGTACTAGACAAGGATGTCCACCTTTCCTTTTAATCTTTGTACAGAAGCCTTAGGTTGTACTATTAGACAAGATTATAATATCCATGAATGTTTAAATAATTCATTAGAATATACATTTGTATTATATGCTAATGATATTCCATTGTTTATCTCTGGACCTCACGCTTTGATTCTGGCTTTCATGCACCTGATTAACACCTCTGGACAAATTCCAGGATACTCCATTATAACTGGTCTAAGTTGGAACTGATGCCTGTGGGTAAAGACTTGCTTATTTATACATTAAGTGATTATCACTTTCATATATGCATTCACTCCATGAATACAGTGAGGCAAAAAAGTATTTAGTCAGCCACCAATTGTGCAAGTTCTCCCACTTAAAAAGATGAGAGAGGCCTGTAATTGACATCATAGGTAGACCTCAACTATGAGAGACAAAATGAGAAAACAAATCCAGACAATCACATTGTCTGATTCGGAAAGAATTTATTTGCAAATTATGGTGGAAAATAAGTATTTGGTCAATATCAAAAGTTCATCTCAATACTTTGTTATATATCCTTTGTTGGCAATGACAGAGGTCAAACGTTTTCTGTAAGTCTTCACAAGGTTGGCACACACTGTTGCTGGTATGTTGGCCCATTCCTCCATGCAGATCTCCTCTAGAGCAGTGATGTTTTGGGGCTGTCGCTGGGCAACACGGACTTTCAACTCCCTCCAAAGGTTTTCTATGGGGTTGAGATCTGGAGACTGGCTAGGCCACTCCAGGACCTTGAAATGCTTCTTACGAAGCCACTCCTTCGTTGCCCGTGGGCGGTGTGTTTGGGATCATTGTCATGCTGAAAGACCCAGCCACGTTTCATCTTCAATGCCCTTGCTGATGGAAGGAGGTTTGCACTCAAAATCTCACGATACATGGCCCCATTCATTCTTTCCTGTACACGGAACAGTCGTCCTGGTCCCTTTGCAGAGAAACAGCCCCACAGCATGATGTTGCCACCCCCATGCTTCACAGTAGGTATGGTGTTCTTTGGATGCAACTCAGCATTCTCTCTCCTCCAAACACAACGAGTTGTGTTTCTACCAAACAGTTCTACTTTGGTTTCATCTGACCATATGACATTCTCCCAATCCTCTTCTGGATTATCCAAATGCTCTCTAGCAAACTTCAGACGGGCCTGGACATGTACTGGCTTAAGCAGGGAGACATGTCTGGCACTGCAGGATCTAAGTCCCCGGCGGCGTAGTGTGTTACTGATGGTAGCCTTTGTTACGTTGGTCCCAGCTCTTTGCAGGTCATTCACTAGGTCCCCCCGTGTGGTTCTGGGATTTTTGCTCACCGTTCTTGTGATCATTTTGACCCCACGGGGTGAGATCTTGCGTGGAGCCCCAGATCGAGGGAGATTATCAGTGGTCTTGTATGTCTTCCATTTTCTAATGATTGCTCCCACAGTTGATTTCTTCACACCAAGCTGCTTGCCTATTGCAGATTCAGTCTTCCCAGCCTGGTGCAGGTCTACAATTTTGTTTCTGGTGTCCTTCGACAGCTCTTTGGTCTTCACCATAGTGAAGTTTGGAGTGTGACTGTTTGAGGTTGTGGACAGGTGTCTTTTATACTGATAACAAGTTCAAACAGGTGGCATTACTACAGGTAATGAGTGGAGGACAGAGGAGCCTCTTAAAGAAGAAGTTACAGGTCTGTGAGAGCCAGACATCTTGCTTGTTTGTAGGTGACCAAATACTTATTTTCCACCATAATTTGCAAATAAATTCTTTCCGAATCAGACAATGTGATTGTCTGGATTTGTTTTCTCATTTTGTCTCTCATAGTTGAGGTCTACCTATGATGTCAATTACAGGCCTCTCTCATCTTTTTAAGTGGGAGAACTTGCACAATTGGTGGCTGACTAAATACTTTTTTGCCCCACTGTAGATCCGAACAGGAGCAGAATGAGTCACAGAATAGGCAGATCTAGCAAACGATATACAAGAATCTCTTTGCTAACAATGTGAGAAGACCCAGCCCAGTCACCCTGCTCATTATTTTTAACAGCATCTTCTGTCATTGTTTTAAAATAAATAATTTCAGATGATTTCTATGCCAGTTTACACTCACTAGATCATAAATTGGTTCATAATATATATTTTTTAAAAACTGAGGGTTGAATGCCACAATGGAAAAAGGTTCTCATCTTGATAGCTACCTGCCTAATTCCAGGTAGCAGGGACACCACAGTGTCACATAGCAAAAGATGGTCCTTCCAAAATCCTGGTTCTCAGACTGTTTAGGGTGGGTGTGTGCATCCACCACTGAGTCAGTCTTGACTCCTGGAGATTACATAGATAAGTGCATGCATGTTTTTTGGGGGGAAATTCAAAAGTGGTTTGCCAAGTTAAAAACATGTATCTTTAAACTGCTTCACATCTAGAAGACCCAGGGAAAGTTTTTACTCAATGATCTCATGTAGATATTGAGCAACATGGAGATAAAAAGCAATCCTTGCAAAATTCTTTACAAATTAGTTTCTGAAGTATAAACCTCATCCCCAACTATGAAAAGTACCTATAGGCAGACTCATATACCCTGATTTAGTGACTCCAACATGCAAGGCAGGCTAGCAATGCATAGTGTGGATAGTACTGAAAGCCAGTAAGTTATACCTCCTGCCTTCATTCTGGACCAGTTTCATTCTCAAATTGAGCTAGAAACTAGACTGAAATGGATTTAAGGATGTATATATCATTTAGGAATATCTGAAGATGAGCAGCCAGGACTACTTGAGCATTTCCTCATTCACAACATGAGCGATAATTAGACACCAAATAAAGGTAGGTTTTTAAAGAGATTATCTCAATGCTGCCTTCAGGGCAGTAGACACAATCCTCTGCATTAAAAAAAAAAGCACTAACAACCTCCAAGACCCTTTAGGTTTCTCTTGGCTAACTTCCAAGGCAATAGTCTCTAAAACAAGATGGGTAGGCTGCATCTCTCCAAACAACTCTCCTATATTTTCAAGCTGTAACAACTGACATCATCAGTTATATCATATATATATATATATATATATATATATATATATATATATATATATATATATACACACATACATATACACATATCTCATATCTCAATCTCATATATATATATATATATATATATATATATATATAATATCATATATCAGTTATAGGGGCGTGGTGGCTCAGCGGGTAAGGCGCCAGGCTTGTCAATCGGAAGATCACAGGTTCGGAGGTTCGAATCCCTAGCCCCATGTGACAGAGTGAGCTCCCGCACTCGCCCCAGCTCTTGCCAACCTAGCAATTCGAAAGCATGCAAATGCAAGTAGATGAATAGGTACCACTTCGGTGGGTAGGTAACAGCGTTCCACGTGCGTCAGGCGGCCACATGACCGTGGAAGTGTCTTCGGACAACGCTGGCTCTTCGGCTAACAAACGGAGATGAGCACCGGCCCCTAGAGTCGGACACGACTGGACAAATGTGCGGGGGTAACCTTTACCAACTGATACTGAATGTAAATGAAAAGGGAGCTGCTGGAATTCTTAGATAGATACAGTATCTAGACTACATTCAATATGGCATCCAAGTCAGACTGGAAATGAGCAATGGGCAACTAAGGGCTACAAAGAACTCAATATTATTCAACTGGGAAGCTGCTTCAGTGAATCCTTCATCACTGCATGCTTCACAAGGACACTGAGAACTTCTGTTCCAGATTTGAATGTGTTTTTATTTTGGGATTTTTTGGGAATCCCTTAGCAATATTAGGAAAACACATACAGTAGAAGCAAAACAAAGAGACAAGTACCATTTATATGCTGTAATGGTGACATCATTTTGCTACCATCCCACTGTTTCATTGCATGGAAATAAGATAATCCAACTCTGGTCTGTTGGAAAGTATGTCTATGACCACATCTAGTTATGTATTTCACAGATTAGCATCACTGTATCTGTTTAAAAAGGCAAAACCCCATTAAGAATACTCCTCATCAGAATTCTAAGTTTTATAAATTATTATTCAGTAAGGAGTCTAAATGAGGTTGCATGTCAAGGTTGCCATGGAAACTTTCCACAGTAAAAAAATATCAGACAAGCAATGATCCATTGAACAAGACAGTACACTTCCATAACAAGAACTAGTGGCTATATTACTAGCTCTCAAGATTGCTTTACCAATATTTCACAATACTTTTTTTACTGTTCCTCAGCTGAACACTAAAAACCCATCTATTTCGTGTCTAATATTGTATTCAACTTGTCAAATTATATTTTAAAATTCATCTGCAGAAATATGGTTTTAACTTTAAGTCAGTAAAAACCAGATGTTTTATAGAAGTCTAGAAATCCTGACCTTTGAGACTTGAACTTGAGAATCACTGGTACTGCAAGGTTGCCCTAATGAAACAAATAATTATGTCATGAAGCAAACTACTGTATCACTTGGAAAAAAGTGACACGCTTTTATGCTACATAGATAATAGAGAAGATAGTGATTTTTATTTCAATTTCTGTTTGCCAACAAAACCAAGAAAACTTTATAATATTTATTTGCATAGTGGCTTTTCTATAAGGAGACAATTCAGTAGTATATTGACCATTCTCACCACTAGAATAAATATTTCCCACACCTATGATTTTTCATTTCAAGTAGCATATTCTGCCATTAAGAAAATTTATATAAAACAAAACAAGCTTCCCTTCTGGAAAATTTAAACTACAAAAATAGCACCAGTAGCACTAGGTGGCACTGTTACCTAGCAGGAAAATTTTCACAGGCTTCTGCATCTGACTGACATCCAGGAGTTGAGACAAATTGGAGTAAGGACATGCCTAACATTAAATGTAACAGAGCAGTAAAAACTGAACAGGAATAGAGGGTGGATGGGAACACAGAACCTTATTCTACCATCTTCTCCCTTGTAATAGGCTACCTTTTAAAGAAGTGGGGGGGGGGGAGTCATACACTACAGAGATCTTTCAGTACACAGGTGACATGAACAGTATCTGCCATTGCAATCCTGATGAACGAAGCTCATAGGGGCTTCTGATCTTTCTATTCTGAGGTGTTTTAAGATAGGAATGGTATAAAACAACATTGATTAACAGACTTTTGACACTGAGTAACAGTAAAATTATTCAAGGTGTACACAAATGTCATGTAATAGCCCTTATACATGTATCAATTCTTCTGAAATGTTAAACAGAAAGAACAGTCAGATTTCCAAAAGTCTTTGAAAACCTGGGGGTAGAATGGCTGTTGAGCCCCTGTTGATTTTCCTTTGGTGTGTTGTGTTTGTTTCTTCCAGATGTGTATGATCCTTTACCTTATTGTTCTTCACCTTTTAAAGTGTAAGCCGCCCAGTCATTTGGAGTTGAGTGCCCTCTAAATTTAATAAATAAGTAAATGTCACAATGAGGCATTTTTGGCAGCACACAATGTACACTCACACACGTCATCAGACTACAGGTAGTCCTTGTTTAGCAACCACAATTGGGACCGGCAACTTGGTTGTTTGTTGTTGTTGTTCAGTCGTTCAGTCGTGTCCGACTCTTCGTGACCTCATGGACCATAGCACGCCAGGCCTTCCTGTCCTCCACTGTCTCTCGGAGTTTACTCAAATTCATGTTCATTACATCGGTGATGCTATCTAACCATCTCATCCTCTGCCGTCCCCTTCTCCTTTTGCCCTCAGTCTTTCCCAGCATCAGGGTCTTTTCCAGTGAGTCCTCTCTTCGCATTAGGTGGCCAAAGTATTTGAGCTTCAGCTTCAGCATCTGTCCTTCCAATGAGCAGTCAGGGTTGATTTCCTTTAGGATTGACTGGTTTGACCTCCTTGCAGTCCAAGGGACTCTCAAGAGTCTTCTCCAGCACCACAGCTCGAAAGCATCAATTCTTCGGCGCTCAGCCTTCCTTATGGTCCAACTCTCACAGCCATACATTGCTACTGGAAAAACCATAGCTTTAACTATACGGACCTTTGTCGGCAAGGTGATGTCTCTGCTTTTTAATATGCTGTCTAGGTTTGCCATAGCTTTCCTTCCAAGGAGCAAGCGTCTTTTAATTTCATGGCTGCAGTCACCGTCTGCGGTGATCTTGGAGCCCAAGAAAATAAAATCTGTCACTGCTTCCATTTCTTCCCCTTCTATTTGCCAGGAAGTGATGGGACCAGATGCCATGATCTGGGTTTTTTTAATGTTGAGTTTCAAGCCAGCTTTTGCACTCTCCTCTTTCACCCTCATCAAGAGGCTCTTTAGTTCCTCTTCACTTTCTGCCATTAGGGTGGAATCGTCTGCATATCTGAGGTTGTTGATATTTTTCCCGGCAATCTTAACTCCGGCTTGTGATTCATCCAGCCCGGCATTTCTCATGATGTACTCTGCATATAAGTTAAATAAGCAGGGTGATAATATACAGCCTTGTCGTACTCCTTTCCCAATTTTGAACCAGTCGGTTGTTCCATGTCCGGTTCTAACTGTTGCTTCTTGACCCACATACAGGTTTCTCAGGAGACAGGTAAGGTGGTCTGGTACTCCCATCTCTTTAAGACTTTGCCACAGTTTGTTGTGATCCACACAATCAAAGGCTTTAGCGTAGTCAATGAAGCAGAAGTAGATGTTTTTCTGGAACTCTCTTGCTTTTTCCATGATCCAGCGAATGTTGGCAATCTGATCTCTAGTTCCTCTGCCTCTTCGAAACCCAGCTTGCACTTCTGGTAGTTCTCGGTTCACATGCTGCTGAAGCCTAGCTTGTAGGATTTTGAGCATAACCTTGCTGGCATGTGAAATGAGCGCAATTGTACGGTAGTTTGAACATTCTTTGGCATTGCCTTTCTTTGGAATTGGAACGTAAACTGACCTTTTCCAATCCTGTGGCCACTGTTGAGTTTTCCAAATTTGTTGGCATATTGAGTGCAGCACTTTAACAGCATCATCTTTTAGGATTTTAAATAGCTCAGCTGGGATACTGTCTTCTCCGCTAGCTTTGTTGTTAGTAATGCTTCCTAAGGCCCACTTGACTTCACTCTCTAGGATGTCCGGCTCAAGGTCAGTGACCACACCATCGTATTTATCAGGGATATTAAGATCTTTCTTGTATAGTTCTTCTGTGTATTCTTGCCACCTCTTCTTAATCTCTTCTGCTTCTGTTAGGTCCCTGCCTTTTTTGTCCTTTATCATGCCCATCTTTGCACAAAACGTTCCCTTGATATCTCCGATTTTCTTGAAGAGATCTCTAGTCTTCCCCATTCTATTGTTTTCCTCGATTTCTTTGCATTGTTCATTTAAGAAGGCCTTCTTATCTCTCCTTGCTATTCTCTGGAATTCTGCATTCAGTTGTTTATATCTTTCCCTTTCTCCCTTGCCTTTTGCTTCCCTTCTTTCCTCAGCTATTTGTAAAGCCTCATCAGTCAGCCACTTTGCTTTCTTGCATTTCTTTTTCTTTGGGATGGTTTTAGTTGCTGCCTCCTGTACAATGTTATGAACCTCCATCCATAGTTCTTCAGGCACTCTGTCTACCAGATCTAATCCTTTAAATCTATTCCTCACCTCCACTGTATATTCATAAGGGATATGATTTAGGTCATACCTGATTGGTCTAGTGGTTTTCTCTACGTTCTTCAATTTAAGCCTAAATTTTGCGATAAGAAGCTCATGATCTGAGCCACAGTCAGCTCCAGGTCTTGTTTTTGCTGATTGTATAGAGCTTCTCCATCTTTGGCTGCAAAGTATATAATCAATCTGATTTCGGTATTGACCATCTGGTGATGTCCATGTGTAGAGTCGTCTCTTGTGTTGTTGGAAAAGAGTGTTTGCTATGATCAGCGTGTTCTCTTGACAAAACTCTATTAGCCTTTGCCCTGCTTCATTTTGTACTCCGAGGCCGAACTTGCCTGTTATTCCGGTTATTTTTTGACTTCCTACCTTAGCATTCCAGTCCCCTATGATGAAAAGGACATCTTTTTTTGGTGTTAGTTCTAGAAGGTGTTGTAGGTCTTCATAGAACCGGTCAACTTCAGCTTCTTTGGCATCAGTGGTTGGGGCATAGACTTGGATCACTGTGATGTTGAATGGTTTGCCTTGGATTCGAACTGAAAGCATTCTGTCGTTTTTGAGGTTGTACCCCAGTACTGCCTTTCCCACTCTTTTATTGACTATGAGAGCTACTCCATTTCTTCTAAGGGATTCTTGCCCACAGTAGTATATATAATGGTCTCCTGAATTAAATTCGCCCATTCCTGTCCATTTTAGTTCGCTGATTCCCAATATGTCGATGTTCAATCTTGCATCCAGCTTACCTTGATTCATAGTTCTTACATTCCAGGTTCCTATGCAATATTGTTCTTTACAGCATCGGACTTTAACTTGGCTGTTAAACGGTTGCTAAGTGAAACTGCGACTGTGCTTATGATCTTACTTCAGCTTTCCTTTGCTTTACAGACCTGCAAAGGTCATAAATGGTATTGTTTGTAAAGTTGTGTGTTCATCACAGTTGTAACTGCGAATGGTTGCTAAACGAGGCGGTCGCTAAATGAAGGCTACCTGTAAACAGTAAAAGATATGCAAGTTGAAACTAAAAAAAAGGTGGGGAGGAAGGATAAAGATGAGGATTGCAGGACAGCTTCATTTTTATTAAGGGAAAGCAAGATCAGCAAGTAAGTAAAAAATATAACCCTCTGAGAAAGACTGAATGGTGATTTTAAAAAAAGAAGAGAGCACAAAAGACATAATTAAGAGTAAACTAAGAAAGATTTAAATGTAATAAGGCAATAAATTAAAACTGAATTTTTGGAGAAATTTAAAAAGGTAATGAGTTAAATACCTCTGTGGGAAAGTGGTTTGTTTGGAGTTCCATCGTGTGAGGATTGGCGCTAACACAAAACAAGATAAGAGATTGGAAGGAGGAGGATTAGATGGAAAGGAATTAGAAAAGAAATATGGGAAATTAATATCGTACATGGTAACTGCAGCAACATTATTGCATGCAAAAAGTTGGAAAAGCAATGAAATACCTACAGTGGAACACTGGATTATAAAATTAACATGCTGAAATGGCAAAGCTGACCAGTTTGGTCAGAGAAAAAATGATAAAGACTTTTTTGAAAGACTGAGAACCTTATATGGACTTTTTGTTGAAAGAAGAAAAAATTGAATGGATGATTTTGGGATTTGGGATTAAAAAAGGATGAAGAGGTTGGGGAAAAGTTTAAGATGATGATGATGATTTAAATTTGTATCACCGCCCATCTCCTCCATACCTGGGGACTCTGGGCGGTTCACAACAACAGATTACTCAACAGAAAGAATGGTAGAAGGCATAATTGTATGTTTTTTTTCCTTTTCTTTCTATTTCTCATTTTCTACCTTTTTTCCTGTTTGTCTTGCATATCTTACTACATGAAAGGAAAGGGATTACAAGAATTTCAGAAACTGTATTATCTCTAATTTAGAATCAATTTATCCCCTAATACATTATGGTGAAGACTTCTTTAGTCTGTTTCTAATAGCCTTCCCGTGAGACAGTGGGGAGGTGGGTCTGAGAATGTAAAAGCTTACAGGTGGATGTTTACATAACCATCCCCTGAATCTTAATCAACTAAGCATTACGCCAAAAAATGAGTGAGAACAGAGACTAAGCATTAACTTAGGAAAATACCTGTTTGAATATTTATTTATTTATGACAGAGAAAGGAGGATCTAACACTGATGTCCCCCATGTTGGATTTAACTTTAAATATTCATGTGGAATTAAATATTTACCAGGAACTTTATTACTTTTTTGTAGAAGCAACTTTTGAATCTCAGAATGTAAATCAGAAGTGTGCTTGATCTGAATTATTTATGATGAAAGACTGAATTAGTGAAGGATACAAACAGCAATTAAAGGTTCTGAATGTGAGACATACCATTATTTGGTAATGTCAAGACTGGATGTCGATGAAGGTTCTCAGTCATCCAGGTGGAACAGTCTGTGGCTTGAATCATGTCAACTGGATTTCTATTTTCTCAGTAGAAACGTTTCACTCCTAGAAAGGTTTCAGACTGAAGAAGTTCCTTGGATAAGGAGTGAAACATTTCTACTGAGAAAACAGAAATCCAGTTGACATGATTCAAGCCACAGTCAAGACTGGATGTTGGGAAGAATGGAAATAGAAGAAAAGAAAGGTTGTGAAAAGAACTAAGTGACAATAGAAAGTCTGAAAAAAGTGAAAGTATAAGTCCTGTATTTAACATGCATTAGAAAATAGATTAATCTGCCACAGAATGAATGGAAAGTTGACATAAGGAAAGAGAATGTGAAAGCTATTTGGAAAAGTATAAAAAAAGTGTATGCAGTCATGCTAATGAGAAGAATGAAAAAGGATGCTTGGTGGGGTGATGAAGTGAAAGAGGCTATGGATGAGAAAAACGTACATAAGAGAATGAGTGTGGCAAAAAGGTGAATGAGAGAAGGATACTGTATAATGTAGATATAGAGGAAAAATATAGTTGCAAAAAATGTAGTCAGAGACCAAGCAATGGTCAAGATTAAAAGCAGCAGAAAAAATGTAGGGTGATTTTGATTGAATTGTTTTGGAAGAAGGTTAAAAGGGATAAACACAGAGGCTCTATCAAAGTGAACAGAGGTTAAAAATAAAACTGATAAAATGATTTGGGATGGAACTGAAGTAAGGGAAGGCTAAAAAGAATATTTTACAGAGTTGTATGGAAAGGATAGTGTTACCTCAATATATGTATAAATGTTATAGATGTCCAGTTTAATGTCCAGCTCTGAAGATGGCATTTTCCCTGAAATCAAGCCAATGCCATGAATTTAGTTTCCTTGATAAATAGCAGAGTCATTCCTGTAGTTCAGACTGCAGAAGAGTATGAAAGCTACTGGAACAATCTCAGCTTCATTTTTTGTTCAGCAAAACCATTTCAATTCCCTCCCTCTTGTAGTGATGTATAAACTGTAGTTAAGAGGTGGTGGTGGATGTTTTATAAGGAAAGGATGCATAAACCAGACTGAATTGTACAGATATAAAAGTGTATGCAGCACACTGAGTATATCAGTTCAGCAGCCAAAATCCTTTATATTCTGAAGATGTATTTCACCACCTGGAACTGGCAGAGGATGGAGAATGACACTTTGCACTCAACATTACTCTGCTGATCTCTCTTGCATAACAGAGTTACTAGTATTCACATTAAAAAGAGTCTCAAATACAAAATAAATGTGAAACATCAGAAAATGAAGTAAATACATACAGAGCTGTTAATAAAATCATATGAAATACAAATCTATTCTCAAGAAAATGTCCACAATTCTCAACTAAAGCACAATTGCTTGAGGTAGCAGAAATGGAATTTCATATCTGAGTGCTTTTTTCAATCTTTAGTATTTCCACCTCAGCTTTTCCCAAACTACATATCCTCCAGAAGCCTTGATTTTAAAATGTATTTATTTATTGCATTTGTATACTGCCAAATCTGCCAGAGACTCCTGATGGTTTTCAGCAAAAATCCAAAAACAATCAAAACCTTGGGAACTAAACATCAACAACAAAATGTCCATGATAATAAATTATTATACTAAAATATAATCATCATCATCATCATCATCCTAGTTAATAACTGAAGAAGAGCTACATCTTTATCATCTTTCAGAATGTTAGTATGCTATTCCCAGAAATTCCCAGCCAGTTATGGTCATTGCCAAGAATTCTAGATGTTGGAAGTCCAAATATCTGGATGACATCAAAATTATAAAAGTGCTATTCTATAGCAAAACACAGGGTGTCATGTGGAAATGATCTTCAAACCAATATGGTGGGTATTTCTCGAGTTGCATTCACAATTTCACCAATATCCACTTTTAAGATACTGTAGCTATCACTTTATCTGGGATATTAATATTTCTTTCTAATGTATTTATTCATTTAATCTAACTTGCTCTATACTCAATGTTTAATTTCTTACATATATGCATAATGATTTTAAGTCCCAGAGATTTCCATGCTGGAAGAGTATTTTTTTTTTTAATTTTTGGATGTATTACAAGCACAATATTATGTTTTATAAATCTATGTGTCAGTAACAAGGGAAAAAAACCCTCCTGGCAATGGAGGCAGAGGCAGATTCATACAGTAAAAGAAAGCTATGTAGGTTTAGGTTAATTTTCAGATATCTGCACAGCCACATGTACAATTTTATCTACTTTTAAGCATTATCTAAAAACAGGCATCTTAGTATTAGGAAAACAACAGCTTAGATACAAATCACTCAGTCACTGAAGCCAACACTGTCTCATATCTGAATATCATTCTCCTTCCCAAATTAATGAACACATCCTGGAAAACAATCCATAGCCACTCTATGAAATGTTCTGTTGTTTTTCTAAAGGGCTTGTTACATGGGGGTGGGGTGGGGGGAGCCCTTTACCTTTCACACATAGTATGTTTGACGTTTGATAATTGTATCTCCATTAGGAAATGGATGCTTGACTTTGTTCTACAATATTAGATATCAATAAGGGGCAAGACCACATTTCCACACTGGACCAAGAATCTGCTGCATTTCAGAATGATTATTCTAGGCCAAATTGACTGATTAGGTCATTGAGCTGCCACAATGTACTGAAGCTTGTACAATGTGGCCAAGCATGATTCAGGATATTCCAGAAACTGCTAGATCTGATTATGGGTTAGACACGGCCTCTAAGTAGATTTTACCTGCATCACTACTTTGAAGTTTAGCAACAAATATTGGTTAAGTTTTTTCAATCACAGTTTTTCCACATTTAGTAATTAGGAAACTTGATCAAGAAAAATATACTTAGAATATATGCAACTAAAAAAAGCTATAAGATCTCCTACCAACATAGCAACTTTATTTTTAAGGAGGCTAAAATACAATACAATACAATAAATAAAATACAAATACAAATACAAATACAAATACAAATACATACAAATACAATACAGTACTGTACTGTATATCACCATCCCAGGGCCATGATTTTGTGGAAGAGTTGAATGATTGTCTGGAGGCTGTAAGGATATGTATGGGGAGAAACTCAGACTGATCCCTAGCTAGATGAAGATGGTGTTAATCCAGAAATATTGGTCCTGATGGTTGTCCTAGGTGGGGTCATACTCCCCCAAAAGAGCTGATTAATGACTTGGGAGCCCTTATAGACTCATGGCTCCTGGAAAATTAGGTAGAGGCTGTGGGTGGGTAGGGTAGGGGAAAAGCTTTGCCCAGCTTCAGCTAATGTACTATTCATGGCCCTATTTGCACAGGGAAGCTTTGACAATAGTTATTCATGTTTTCATCACAACATGCTGTAGTGGGACTGCCTTTGAAGACAGAATGTGGTGGCCAGCTTCATACTTAGGGAAGCCAATTATAGTAGAGTGACACCCATCTTATGGTTGCTGTACTGGTTGGCAGTAGGCTTCTCTGGACTGAATTCAAAGTACTAATTATTGCCTATAAAGCCCTATATAGGGTGGTGATGATTTATATCAGGGACCACTTTGCTAAATATGATTCTACTCATCTGGTCCAGGTATTTAGGAAGTGGTTGCTAAAAGTTCAACCTTGAAGGGAAGAGAGGTGTGGATCAGGAAGTCTGCCTTTTCATTAGCAGCCACCATGCTGTAGAATACGCTGCCCCAGTGTATGCATGGCCCCTACTCTTCTGACATTCTGAAAGGCACTTATGACTATTCTTTCTCAACAGCCTTTAGCTCAGGATGAAATTTTGAATCACCATTAGCTTTTTTCATGTAATGTTATATTGGTTTTAATTGTTCTTTTTACTTGGATACTGCCCAAATAGGCATTGCAAATAAATAAAAGTAAGCCCCAATTGAATTTAATCAGGTTTACTCCCAGGCAAATGGCTAACCATTTCTTGAGAAATGGTTGCAGCTGATTTGAAAGCAGAATTATTTTCCATGGCAAATCTTTCACATACATATACCGCCCCCCCCCCCCCCCACTTTAAGATGGAAGGGTCCTACTATAAAATATCTCCAGATGTCCATAGTTCTTAACAGGGCTGCATTACATTCAAACGAGTTCATAATGGAAGAGGAGAATCTGTGGCCCTCCATATATTGTATATATATTGTTGTGGCAAGTATCTCAGCATGGCCATGCGGGTGCACTTCTACAGCAAACAGCAGACATCATACTGGGCTCTTTAGAAATAAAGAGGGAGGAAGAATCTGTATCTTCTTATTCACTCACCTGCATGAGTGTGAGATGATTCTGTACAACTAGCTACGCAAACTTTGATTTTATTTTTTGTATTCCAGGGATTCACAGCTGTGGGGATCATTGTGATGAGTATTTATGCAACTTTATTTTCTATTACCTTACTGTTAAGTAAGCTCCCTTCCAGCAAAGGAGATCGTTACCTTGTTGTGGTGCTGGAGCCTGAGCACCTCAATGAAACCATGAGCTAAACCGTGAAGGGACACCCAAGACGGGAAGGTCGTGGCAGAGAGGTCAGACTAAATACGATCCCTGGGGAAGGTAATGGCAACCCACCCCAGTATTCTTGCCATGAAAACTAAATGGATCAGTACAACCAAAGATATGTCGGTATACCATCGGAAGATGGGACTCCCAGGTCGGAAGATGGTCAAAATGCTACTGGGGAGGAACAGAGGATAAGTTCAACTAGCCCCAGAGGTGATGACGCAGCTAGCTCAAAGCCGAAAGGACGGCTAGCGGCCGACGGTGTTGGTGGTGAACGACGAATCCGATGTTCTAAAGATCAACACACCATAGGAACCTGGAATGTAAGATCTATGAGCCAGGGCAAATTGGATGTGGTTATTGGTGAGATGGCAAGATTAAATATAGACATTTTAGGTGTCAGTGAACTGAAATGGACTGGGATGGGCCACTTCACATCAGATGACCACCAGATCTACTACTGTGGACAAGAGGACCACAGAAGAAATGGAGTAGCCTTCATAATTAATAATAAAGTGGCTAAAGCAGTGCTTGGATACAATCCAAAAAACGATAGAATGATCTCAATTCGAATTCAGGGTAAGCCATTTAACATCACAGTGATCCAAATATACGCCCCAACCACAGATGCTGAAGAAGCAGAAGTAGATCAGTTCTATGAGGATCTGCAGCACCTACTAGATAATACACCAAAAAGAGATGTTATTTTCATTACAGGAGACTGGAATGCTAAGGTGGGTAGTCAGACGACACCTGGAATTACAGGCAAGCATGGTCTGGGAGAACAAAATGAAGCAGGACATAGGCTGATAGAATTTTGCCAAGACAACTCACTGTACATAACAAACACTCTCTTCCAACAACCTAAAAGACGACTTTATACATGGACTTCACCAGATGGTCGACACCGAAATCAGATTGACTACATCCTTTGCTGCCAAAGGTGGCGGACATCTATACAGTCAGTAAAAACAAGACCTGGAGCTGACTGTAGTTCAGATCACGAACTTCTTATTGCAAAATTTAGAATCAGACTAAAGAGAATAGGGAAGACCCACAGATCAGTTAGATATGAGCTCACTAATATTCCTAAGGAATATGCAGTGGAGGTGAAGAATAGATTTAAGGGACTAGATTTAGTAGATAGGGTCCCGGAAGAACTATGGACAGAAGTTCGCAACATTGTTCAGGAGGCGGCAACAAAAAACGTCCCAAAGAAAAAGAAAACCAAGAAGGCAAGATGGCTGTCTGCCGAGACACTGGAAGTAGCCCAAGAAAGAAGGAAAGCAAAAGGCAACAGTGATAGGGGGAGATATGCCCAATTAAATGCAAAATTCCAGAGGTTAGCCAGAAGAAATAAGGAATTATTTTTAAACAAGCAATGTGCGGAAGTGGAAGAAGACAATAGAATAGGAAGGACAAGAGACCTCTTCCAGAAAATTAGAAACATCGGAGGTAAATTCCAGGCAAAAATGGGTATGATCAAAAACAAAGATGGTAAGGACCTAACAGAAGCAGAAGAGATCAAGAAAAGGTGGCAAGAATATACGGAAGATCTGTATAGGAAGGATAATAATATTGGAGATAGCTTTGACGGTGTGGTCAGTGAGTTAGAGCCAGACATCCTGAAGAGTGAGGTTGAATGGGCCTTAAGAAGCATTGCTAATAACAAGGCAGCAGGAGACGTTGGTATCACAGCTGAACTGTTTAAAATCTTGCAAGATGATGCTGTCAAGGTGATGCATGCCATATGCCAGCAAATTTGGAAAACACAAGAATGGCCATCAGATTGGAAAAAATCAACTTATATCCCCATACCAAAAAAGGGAAGCACTAAAGAATGTTCAAACTATCGAACAGTGGCACTTATTTCACATGCCAGTAAGGTAATGCTCAAGATCTTGCAAGGTAGACTCCAGCAATTCATGGAGCGAGAATTGCCAGATGTACAAGCTGGGTTTAGAAAAGGCAGAGGAACTAGAGACCAAATTGCCAATATAATATCCAATATGGATAATGGAGAAAGCCAGGGAATTTCAGAAAAACATCTATTTCTGTTTTATTGACTATTCTAAAGCCTTTGACTGTGTGGATCATAACAAATTGTGGCAAGTTCTTGGTGGTATGGGGATACCAAGTCATCTTGTCTGCCTCCTGAGGAATCTGTATAACGACCAAATAGCAACGATAAGAACAGAGCACGGAACAACGGATTGGTTTAAGATTGGGAAAGGAGTACGGCAGGGTTGTATACTCTCACCCTACCTATTCAACCTGTACGCAGAACACATCATGCGACATGCTGGGCTTGAGGAATCCAAGGCTGGAGTTAAAATCGCTGGAAGAAACATTAACAATCTCAGATATGCAGATGATACCACTTTGATGGCTGAAAGCGAGGAGGAGTTGAGGAGCCTTATGACGAAGGTGAAAGAAGAAAGTGCAAAAGCTGGGTTGCAGTTAAACCTCAAAAAAACCAAGATTATGGCAACGAGCTTGATTGATGACTGGCAAATAGAGGGAGAAAAAGTGGAGGCAGTGACAGACTTTGTATTTCTAGGCGCAAAGATTACTGCAGACGCTGACTGCAGCCAGGAAATCAGAAGACGTCTACTTCTTGGGAGGAGAGCAATGGCAAATCTTGATAAAATAGTTAAGAGCAGAGACATCACACTGACAACAAAGGTCCGCATAGTTAAAGCAATGGTATTCCCTGTAGTAACCTATGGCTGCGAGAGCTGGACCATAAGGAAGGCTGAGCGAAGGAAGATAGATGCTTTTGAACTGTGGTGTTGGAGGAAAATTCTGAGAGTGCCTTGGACTGCAAGAAGATCAAACCAGTCCATACTCCAGGAAATAAAGCCGGACTGCTCACTTGAGGGAATGATATTAAAGGCAAAACTGAAGTACTTTGGCCACATAATGAGAAGACAGGATACCCTGGAGAAGAAGCTGATGCTAGGGAAAGTGGAAGGCAAAAGGAAGAGGGGCCGACCAAGGGCAAGATGGATGGATGGTATTCTGGGGGTGACGGACTCAACCATTGGGGAGCTGGGGATGGTGACGGCCGACAGAAAGCTCTGGCGTGGACTGGTCCATGAAGTCACGAAGAGTCGGAAACGACTGAACGAATAAACAACAACAAGCTCCCTTGACTTGTAACAAGAAAACTGACTGCATGCTAGTGCAAAACGGAAAAAAAAACCCATATGGAGAAAATCTCCAACAAAACTGAGCTAAGTTTTCTGAATAAGACCTCTGGCTTGTGTCATAGCAAATAGAATGGTTAGTGAATGGAGAAGGAAAGCCTTACATAAGACAGTAAAGAGAGATTGGCTCAGGCATTCAAACATGGCTTCCTGGGCTAATTTGTTTTTATATTAGACAGACGTTACATTTTTGTGGAATTATTCAAAGACTACATCCCAAGGCCGCGAAGGCAATGCAAGGACAGTACATTTATATGTACAAGAATAAAATTCAATATTAAATATATTAGTGTAAATGTTTTATTTTGTGGGAGAAACTAATAAAAGGGCAGGTTTTCTGTTCTAAGCAAGAAAGAAGCCAACCTAGAACTGTTTTGAGTTAAAACCTAATATTTTTATTTTTATTTTTTCTTCAAATTTATTCCCCGCCCATCTCCCATGCAAGGGACTCTGGGCGGGTTACAACAAATACAATTTAAAAACTATACAAAAATATCTAAAAACACAGCAGAGAATAAATAAAATAAAATCCAAGATGGATTAGGACCCGCAGATAGATCATGGAGCTACGGGGCCAGCCAACCCCAGGAGGCACTACCACCTCCGTTGTCCCAGGCCAGGTGGCAGAGCCAGGTCTTAAGGGCCTTCCGAAAGGCCAGGAGGGAGGGGGCCAGTCTCACCTCTGGGGGCAAGATATTCCATAAGGCGGGCGCTATCGCAGAGAAGGCACGCCTCCTGGACCCCGCTAGATGGAATTCTCTTGTTGAGGGGGTCCGAAGCATGCCCTCTCTGCATGCACGGGTGGGGCGGGCCGACATTATCGGGACGAGACGGTCCCTCAGGTACCCTGGTCCTATGCCATGTAGGGCTTTAAAGGTAATCACCAACACCTTGAATTGGACCCGGAAGCAAACTGGCAACCAATGCAGCTCACGTAGCAGAGGTGTCACATGTGCCGATCTCCTGGCACCCATAACTGCTCGCGCCGCCGCATTCTGTACCAGCTGAAGCTTCCAGATACTCTTCAAGGGTAGCCCCATGTAGAGCGCATTACAATAGTCTATACAGGAGATGACAAGGGCGTGAGTGACTGTTCGGAGGGCATCCTGATCCAGGAAAGGGCGTAACTGGCGCACAACTCGAAGCTGTGCAAAGGCCCTCCTGGCCACGACTGCCACCTGCTCTTTGAGCAGGAGTCGCAAGTCCAGGAGGACCCCCCGATTCCGCACTGGATCCGAGTGGGGTAGTGCAACCCCACCCAGAACCAAAGATGACAACTTCCTGGATCCAGGGGGGCCATCAATCCACAGCCACTCCGTCTTACCAGGGTTCAGTTGAAGCCTGTTATTCCCCATCCAGACCCCCACAGCCTCCAGGCACTGAGATAAGGCATTGACCGCATCACTTACTTCACCCGGGACGGAGATGTATAACTGGGTATCATCAGCATATTGGTGATACCTCATCCCGTGGTGACGGATGATCTCGCCCAGCGGCTTCATGTAGATGTTGAATAGGAGAGGAGAGAGAACCGACCCCTGAGGCACCCCACAAGTCAGGGGTCTCGGGTCAGCTCTCTCCTCCCCTATCAACACCGACTGGGAACGGCCCTGGAGGAAGGAGGCGAACCAGCGCAAAACCACGCTGCCCGCCCCCAACTCCTCGAGCCGCCCCAAAAGTATACCGTGGTCGACGGTATCGAAGGCCACTGAGAGATCTAAGAGAGCAAGGATGGACGCACTCCCTCCATCCCGCTCTCGCCAGAGATAATCCATAAGCGCGACCAATGCGGTCTCTGTCCCATATCCCGGCCTGAAACCTGACTGAAAAGGGTCCAGATAATCCGTTTCCTCCAGAATCCTCTGGAGTTGCAACGCCACCACCTTCTCAAACACCTTTCCCAGAAAGGGGAGGTGGGATACTGGGCGAAAATTGCCCAGGATGGTAGGGTCCAGGGATGGTTTCTTGAGGACGGGGTGCACTAGCGCCTCCTTAAAGGCAGCCGGGAACACCCCTCACTCAAGGATGAATTTATAATCGCCTGGACCCAGCCACATGTCACCTCACTAGCTGATTTTACCAGCCAGGAGGGACATGGTTCAAGTTGGCATGTGGTGGCGTTTACAGTCCGGAGGATCCTGTCTACTTCATCAGGCCCAACAGGATCAAACTGCTCCCAGATAACATGGTAAGTACGAGCCTCTGGCATCTCCCCAGATCTTGTCTCACCCTTGGAGTCCAACTTGGAATGAATCTGAGTGATTTTGTCCTGCAGATGCTCAGAAAACTCTTCCGATCGGCCCTGTAAATGGGTCTCCCCTTGCTCCCGACCCAAAAGCGATCTTGTAATCTTAAACAGGGCCGTCGGGCGTCATTCTGCGGACGCAATAAGAGCGGAGAAATATTCACGTTTCGCCGCTCTTACCGCCACAAGGTAGGCCTTAACTGCGGCTCTAGATTGTGTTCGGTCAGATTCAGTCTTCGTCTTTCTCCAGCGGTGCTCTAGACGTCTCTTAACCCTCTTCAAAGCCCTCAACTCATCCGTAAACCACAGAGAGTGACGGGCCGACCAGGGCCGGAGAGGTCGCACAGGCGCGATCTTGTCCAGAGCTCCGGCCGCTTCCCTATTCCAGGCTGCGGCCAGGACCTCCACTGGACCGTGAAGCAAGTCCTCGGGAATAACCCCCAGCTCCTTCTGAAACCTCACTGGGTCCATCAGTCGCCGAGGGCGGACCAATCGAGTAGGTCCCGCCTCCCTGCGGAGTGGGGCAGCAGAGGAGAGTCTCAGGGTCACCAGGGCGTGGTCTGACCATGACAATGGGGAAAGATGTAACTCTCCCCTCAGATCACATTGCCACTGGTCGGACAAGAAAACTAAGTCCGGGGTGAGACCACTGTCACGAGTCGGGTCACGAATAATCTGAGACAGGCCCATAGCTGCCATGGTAGCCATGAACTCCCGGGCCGCCTCCGAGGACCGCCCCAGGGACGGCAGATTGAAGTCCCTCAGAACCATAAGTCTGGGGAACTCCACTGCCAACCCCGAGACAGCCTCGAGCAGCTCAGGCAGGGAGGTTGCTACGCAGCAGGGAGGCTGGTACAGTAGCAACACTCCCAACTGTTCTCGTGAACCCAACTTGAAAAACAGGGTCTCACACCCGGTCACTTGTGGAGCAGCGCCCCTGAAGGCCACAAGGGACTCTCGGATGACAACTGCCACCCCTCCTCCCCTACCCCGGTGTCTCGGCTGATGCCACACCCGAAACCCAGCTGGGCACATTTCTGAGAGGGCTACTCCCCCCTCTGGGCCCAGCCAGGTCTCGGTAATACACACCAGGTCAGCCCCCTCCTCTGTGATTAAGTCACTTATAAGGGGGGCCTTGTTATTCACCGACCTGGCGTTCAGCAGCAGCAGTCGGAGACCGGAGCCCACGAGGATCTGCTTACCAGGGCCTGGGTATGAACACGGGGGGCCGGAACGCGCCACCGGTAACAAACACCGGGGGCGCCTTCCCCGATAATGGCTCGCCCTCCGGTTCCCGTCATACCGTCTCCTGCCCGTCACCACCTGAATCAAATGGCCCGCCATCCAGCCCCCAGAGATTCCCGACTCTGGCCTAGTAGCCTCCACTCCCAGGCCTCCGGAATTCTTGGGCTTAATCAAGGGTCCCTTATCCCATAAATCCATCATCCAATCTCACAGCAAGTCGGGTAGTACCACTTAATATATAAGTGGTATAAGTAGAAAACCTTATATGTGATACATATTCTTATGTGATACCTCTCTACTCTGACCTTATAAGCTGCCCAATGGGAAATGATCTAAGAACTGTATTTAATTCTCCCTCTCATCCCTGCTTCTAAAAATAAGTGTTAAATTAATTCTTTTTCTTAAGTTGCTGCAGTGGGATATAATGCAATTGGACTTCCAGTTTTGCAAGATTCTGTTTTTGAGTGGAAAGTGGGAGGTCACACTGTACAGTTCAAATCTGCATATAAGTACACAAGAGAACTGCAGGAATTCAAGTTGAGTGTTCATCAAATTTTGGGCACTTTATAAAATGTTAAATATGCTTCTTATGACATTAAGATGAAACTAATTCATTAAAAAACTCTATTTTGGATCCCTTGGACTCTTCAATGGATACTCAATAAGGACTGGCTTCTACTTTCCTGTGTTAGAGATACATGTTGACCCACATGATTTGGTCATGCCCTCTTATTGTTTTGTACTGGATGAATGCACTTAATATAGTGAAACAGGTTCTAGGAAGAGAGGTAAGATTTAAATATGTTAATGTGCTATTAAATTATATTTCAAATTTATTTATGAAGAACATTGGATCTAATGTGTTGAAAAATATTTTCTTGGAAAGATACATATACCAGATGTCAAAAGCTGGCTTGATAAAATGTATAATGAATTGTCCCTTCATCAACATAATGGAAAGACAGGACAATGATTCATGTCTCTGGATTGCGGCAGGGTAGAAATATGGATTATAAATAAATGTAGTCATTAATTTGTTTAAAAACTGAACTGAATTACTGTGTGTGTGTGTGTGTATATCTATGTACAGTACACACACACATATATACACACACACAGTTATTTTTGCATTTTATTTAGATGAGTTTTTAAAATTTTCTGTGGTGCATGTTCTATTTCTTCCTTTTTTCATTGTAATTGTATTAAAACAATTTTTTAAAGATCAAATTTTGGTCACTGAATTATTTTCTTTATTGACTTTTTATCTGCTCCCTAGACAATAAATACAGTAGGGATATATAAGCAATTTTATTGCATACTAGGACGAAGACACCTGAATTCATTTTACACCCACTGCAGTTTAAATTTGCATTTTTTTTGTGTGTGTTTCCACAGCTTAATGGACCATTTGCTTTCCATTTTTCAGGCTTGGTGGTAGATGATTGTTGACATAATCAGTACTCCGGCTCTGGAAAAATTTAGCTCTCAAAATAATTTCTATATTTCTGCAGCAAAACCCAGAGGGGGGGAAAATTAAGGTTGGAATATAAGTATTACAGAATATTTTTATCACAACATTGATGGCACCTATTTTGAAATTTTATTTTCCCTTTCTATACTGAATGACCATTAGAGCAGTTACTTGCAGTTCCATCTCCCTCTGGTTATTTTCATAATTTTACTTAGCATATTTATCCTGACTGAAAGCTAACTAGGTTATATATAAACTATTTTATGTTCAAGTGGTAAACTGCCAAATCAGCATTACGTTATTTTCAGGTCTTCTCTATAACCTATTTTCTCACAGCTTTAAAATGACTAGATTTGTCGGTGCTTTTTTTCCCCTGTGAATCAGGGAGGTTGAATTGATCGAACATTTTTTGCAGTGCAAGTTCTACTCTAATTCAGCCTTTAATTAAAAATTTGCCAGGTCACCCAACTGATTTTACATTAATTATTTTCTAGCTGGTAAGAAGCTTCAATGATACACGTAACCACAAAATTTTGCTTTCAGGCAACAGAAACTTATCAAACTACTGTACCTTCAAAGAGATTGGGTTGAAGTAAATTAGTGTTTTAAATTTTAGTTATGATTTCATTACATTGAATTTTATAGTTTGTACTCTCACTTGTACTGTAGTCTAAGATTATTATAAACTATTACTACTATGAGAACCATTTAAAGCTTCATTTGAAAGTTAGAAATGACTTGCCCTTCTCTTCTTTTACAAAAGACTGAGACTTAAAGGAAAGCTTTTAGATCTGGTCTGAGTCAGATCAATATGTCCCTAATTGCATGCATAGTGGAGGGCTGATAAGACATGACACATAAATATATCAAGAAAAGTGTTAAATGACATAATTTACTATCAAGATCCTACAGAATGTTCAGTACATAGAATAAATTTTATTCATTTATTTTTTCCTGATATACACTAAACAATTAAAAATCACCTATATATTAAACATTAATTATTTTGAAGAATCCCTTTTTGAAGTTTGGCCAAATTAGTAACCCTTTTGCAGTCTAATTATGTGCTGTGTGAAATTTCTTTATCAATTCTTTGGCTTCTCTGGATTATCCTCTGTTCTAATAGTTCGAACAAAATACGAGGGTTATATGAAACATTTTAATAAGGTGCTTCACAAAGCACATTTAGGTGAATAAAGCACCTTTTTAAAGCAGCTGAGACCTTTGGTCAGCTTTGCAGAGCGGATTTGAAAGCTGACCATGATTGTCTGTGTGTCTCTGTGTATGCACATGCAACTGGTGTCAACCAGGGCCAACTCTTGACACTCTCACAAGAGTACTGCCTGACATGGCTGCTTCAGCGCTTCATGCTTTATGAAGTACCCCTTGCAAATGATTTGCATAGCCCAATTAAATACTTTCTCCACATTATGCAGAATTTAATTATCCTATATTATATCACATAATTCCCCTCCCCCTACCTGGTACTTGTCTCTTCTTTCTTCTACCTGGTACCTCCCCAAAACTTTGTAGCCTTTTCTCATGGATGAAAGGCTATAGCTCCTCAGTAATTTTTGTTGCCCTTCTCTGCTTTATTTCCTTGAACATGGGGGACAAATTATGTGCTCTATAAATTAGTCACACCACTGTTTTAATACTTACTAATACCCGGGCACATCAAGACTGGTTTGATGAAAACCACAAGACCATTTCAGCAGCCCTCCAGGCCAAGAACAAGGCCTATGCAGACTCGCAGAACAATCCATCATCTGTCTCAAAGAAAGACAAGTTTAAGCACCTGCGGTCCAAAGTACAGACGGAACTGAAAGAAACGCAGGACGAGAGGTGGCAGAGAAAGGCTGAGCAAGTGGTACGCTAGGCAGACATGCACGCCACCAGAGTTCTTCAGCGCCATAAAGTCAGTTTATTGTCCTTCTAAATCAGGATGCTCCCCCTGCTATCATCTGATGCATAGCTTTCCAAACTGTGTGTCGCAACACAGAGTTTAGTGTGTCGTAACACAACCCAGAAGTGGAGGCAGGGGTGTGCACAGTGGCGCGCCATCAGCGCTTCTGCGTTTTAGCGGAAAACATGAGGCCGCTGCCGCCGTGCATGCTGCCACCGCACGCCCCGCCGTGCACGCCCCTGCCGCCGCGTGCGCCCCCGCGCCGCTGGTGTGTCACCAACGGCGGCAGTTTGGAAAGCACTGATCTGATGGGTCGAGCCTGATCAAAGACCAAGGAGGAGTGAAAAACTGCTGGGCTGAACACTTTTCCAACCTACTCAATAGGCCATCCACAGTTGATCATGATGTCTTGCAGCAGATTCCTCAGCTGCCAGTCTTGGATGCCCTAGATCTGCCTCCCTCTACTGATGAGATCAAGAAAGCAATCTCCCAGATGAACTCAAATAAAGCAACAGGACAGAATGGCATTCCTGCTGAGATCTACAAAGCACTAGATCCAAATGCTTTACAGGTGTTCCAAGACATCTTGGAAGACATTTGGTCCACAGAGATGCCTGACAACTTCTGCGATGCCCTCATTGTGGCTCTCTACAAAAATAAGGGAAGCTAATCAGACTGTGGAAACTACAGGGGTATCTCACTACTGTCCATTGCAGGCAAGATATTTGCCCTCATTCTCCTGAACAGATTTGTCACTGCCTCGGAAAGGAACCTCCCAGAGGCGTAGTATGGCTTTTGGCCAGAACGGAGTACAGCAGACATGATAGACTTTGCAAAACTTTGTGTTGTGTGCCAGTTACGCCCTTTCCTGGAGCGAGAGGCCCTTCGAATGGTCACTCATGCCCTAGTCATCTCCCATATAGACTATTGTAATGCGCTCTACATGGGGCTACCCTTGAAGAGCGTCCGGAAGCTTCAACTGGTCCAGAATGAGGCTGCGCAGGTGATTTTAGGTGCCTCAAGATCAGCACATATAACACCTTTGCTCCGCGAGCTACATTGGGTGCCAGTTTGCTTCTGGATTCAATTCAAGGTGTTGGTTATTACCTTTAAAGCCCTACATGGCATGGGACCAGGTTACCTGAGGGACCGTTTCATCCCCGTCACATCAACCCGTCCCACCCAGTCATGCAGAGGGCATGCTACGAGCCCCGTCTGTAAGAGAATTCCATCTGATGGGGTCCAGGAGGTGTGCCTTCTTTGCAGTAGCCCCCGCCTTCTGGAACATTCTCCCCTCTGAAATAAGATTAGCCCCCTCTCTCCAGGACTTTAGGAAAAACCTAAAGACCTGGTTTTGTCATCATGCTTGGGGTGGAGAGGGTAATAGCCAGTCTTGGGGTTGGCTGGTTTATTAGATATGCCTTGATCAGCCCTACCAGCTCATGGGATAAGTCCTACCATTGTTTGGATCTGACTGTAACTATGTATTTTTACTGATTATTTATGTTATTTATGGTTTGTTATTGATTTTAAACTATTTTATTGTGAACCACCCAGGGTCCCTCCTTGTGAGGGAGATGGGTAGGATATAAATGTGATAAATAAAATAAATAAAAAATATTTGCCATGAGGCAAGTCCAAGAGAAGTGCATTGGGCAGAACAAGTCTCTTTACTCTGTCTTCATTGACCTGACAAACTGTAAACAGGGAGGCTTTCTGGATCATCGTGAGATGTTATGGATGCCCGAGGAAATTTGTAAAGTTGATTCAGCTACTCCACAATGGAATGACAGGTAAGGTTCTTTACAATGGTGATACGTCAGCTGCATTTGCCATTTCCAATGGGGTAAAACAGAGTTGTGTGCTAGCCCCAGTCCTGTTCAATCTGTTCTTCGCTTGCATGTTGTCACATGCTGTCCACGGTCTGAAGGAGGGAGTGTACATCAGGCACCGATTGGACAGTCCTCTCTTTGACCTTCGCTGCTTGAATGCACGGATGAAGTGCCCCCATACAGTCATCCAAGAAACACTCTTTGCTGATGACTGTGTGCTCCTAGCGCACAAAGACAGTGATCTACAGTTGATACTGAACAAATTCTCACTCTGCTATGCTCTTTGGCCTGACTATCAGCCTGAACAAGACTGAAGTATTTTACCAGCCCATGCCAAATACCAACTCCGTAGAACCAAAAATCACTGTTGATGACAACTAGCTGACAAATGTAAACAGCTTCAAATACTTGGGAAGCATCATCATGATGGGTCTTTGGATAAAGAAATTGACTCCAGGATCAGCAAGGCCAGCCAGGCACTGGGGCGGCTGCATACTAGAGTGCTCAATCAACACAACATCTGTATCTCCACAAAGCTGAAAGTCTACCGAGCTGTGGTTATCCCTTCTCTCCTGTATGGATGTGAGTCCTGGACTCTGTACCAAAGGCACATCAAACAACTGGAGAAATTTCACATGAGTACTCTCCACTCCATCCTCGGCATTTGTTGGCAAGACCAACCAGGAGGTCTTGGATTGCGCGGAGTCCACCAGCATTGAGTCCCTGATTATCAGAGCCCAGATGCGGTGGATGGGACATGTCATCAGAATAGATGACCATTATATGCCTCACCAGTTGCTCTGTAGTGCAGAACCTGCTGGCAAGCCTTGTGCTATGAAGCCTCCACCGGCTCTGAAGACAAGTGCCGCCAAAAACTGATAGAAAACTGTGAGCAGCATCACAGAATAACACCCACAGCTACTACAACAATGGACTTCTAGTGCCCCTATTGTGCTAGACCATAGCTTTCCAAACTGTGTGTCGCGACACAATACGGTGTCACCTGCAGGGCCCAGGTGTGTCGTGTCAAAACCTGGAAGTGCTGATGGCGCGCCGCGGCTGCGTGCACAGTGGTGGTGGCAGGCCATCAGCACTTCTGGGTTTTCGCATGGCACACCAGGACACCACTGCCGTGGCGCGCGAAAATCCGAAAGCGCTGTGGCAGCGCATGAAAACCCGGAAGACTTGCCACTGCGGCATGCGAAAACCCGGAAGCCCCGCCACTGCAGCACGTGAAAACCCGGAAGCCCCACGGCTGACTGAGAGTAGTGCATTCTGCTGATGCTTCATGTTGGCTAGTTGGCCATCATCCTATCAACTGAGATGCCCTCTCACCCTTCCCCAGACTCTTGGTCTCTTCTTCTTCCAACTGGTGAGCCCACAAGGGACAGCAGAAGTACTTATTACTAGTCCCCATCTACGTGACATTATACTCTGCATTATCAGATTTCATTCAATTTCTACTTCTTTACTCTGAGGTCATGCATTAGTTGCCTGATCCTTATCTGTATTGGCTATGCCTATTGATTGCAAGCCATCAGCAAAATCTGGCAAACATACATCATAACTTAAAACCATTAAAAACAGTGAAATGGCATTTAGATTAGACACCTGCAAGATTTTAAAAACTCCTCCAGAACAGTCAATTTTATCTACTTCAGCACCTTGTGCAGTGTTTCCCAATAAGGCTCATAAAAATCAGCATCTGTTTTTTAAGATTTTGAAATAGTTATTTTATTTTTAAAAGCTGCATTTGAATTATGTCCATGTATATTTCCTTTTCTTAGATGTATTTATATTTAAGTTGTATTTTTCTGGCTATATTATGCTTATACTCAGAATCTGGTCTGACAGATTGTTTTAACTTAACACTTTAAAAGCCTCTTCCAAAAAGACACAATTAGATAAGAATCCCTCTAGCTCCATCACTGGAGGAAAGCAGACAGAAAACTGGAAAATCTATGGTCCAATTTTCTCCAATTTTTAAAGGTACATAAAAAAAATCTGCCTGTATGGTATTCTCAATCTCTCCTACTATGTGAGGGTGGGGTGTGAATGTGTGTGTATGTATTCTGTTGTTGGACATACATCACCTTTGGAGAAGGACATTTTTAATTCTAAAGACTGTGGAAACGGCAGCCAGAGAAAAGGTTAATATTCATTCTATCTAATATAGCTCTGATTGTTCTCCCAAACTATATTTACAATTTTAATAAAATCATGGACCACAGACCCCCTAACCCATAGCTTTCCAAACTGTGTGTCACGACACAACCCGGAAGTGGACGTGCGCGGCGGTGGCAGCGATGTGCCATCAGCGCTTCCGCGTTTTAGCGGAAAACACGAGGCCGCCGTGCGCTGCCGCTGTGCACGCCCCCGCTACCGCATACGCCCCCGCCGTTGGTGTGTCGCCAACAGCGGCAGTTTGGAAAGCACTGCCCTAACCACTTCTCTAGCTTGGTCCATAATGAGGTAATACATTTGAATAGGCTAAATCATTTCAAACAGCAACAGTGTCTGTCTGTCTAAGTGTGGCCACTGCAATAAAAAAGATTCAGCAGTTTACATACATAAATCAAAATACAATAAAACTGAGTACTTCTTGATTTTCAAAAAGGTTTCTCTTTGACATTTAGTTTCCATAGTCTTTTTTCACTGTTTGGAAACATATGTACGCTGAAGGTACAGTGGGACAAAAATAGTTTCCAGTTACTCTATCTACATTATCTACCAATTGTATAGCAAAACCCACATGCAACAAGATATTCCTCCAATTTTATCATGCAATATGCATCATACATCAAGCTTACATGTTTGGATTGTACCAAAATCCTTTAAGTGAATTGGCCGGAGGGTCAATTACACATTCAGCAAACATACAGTCAGGACCAGAAATATTGGAACAAGGATAACTGTTTTGGCAGTTGGCCTCTGTACACCACCACATTGAAGTTGAAAGGAAACACACCCAGATGGGAGCGAAGTCAGGACTTTCAGATGTAATT
This sequence comes from Charina bottae, assembly GCA_023362775.1. Lineage (NCBI taxonomy): Eukaryota > Metazoa > Chordata > Lepidosauria > Squamata > Charinaidae > Charina > Charina bottae. Next base: position 124,111,773 of record JALMGJ010000002.1, on the reverse strand, counting down.
CAAGGGGTTTGACAAAAGTGGGGAACTAACCATTCAGGAAGTACAGCCAGTGGCATACACACACACCCATCGTTGGTTGCTCATAAGTAATGGAACGAATGGCTGACAAGCAGCTGCATGGCCAGGTGTGGTCCGTTTCCTGGGTACCCCATGACCAATCAAGCAGATAAAAGGCCTGGAGGTGGTACTGAGTGTTACATTTGCATTTGGTAGCTGTTCACTGGAACTCCCAACATGAGGTCAAAAGAGGTGTCCATGTGAGTGAAGGAGGCCATCATTAGGCTGAGGAAACAAAATAAACCCATCAGAGAGATAGCAAAAGCATTGGGAGTGGCCAATACAACAGTTTGGAGCATCCTGAAAAAGAAGGAATTAACTGGCAAGCTCAGCAACAGCAAAAGGCCTGGAAGACCACGGAAGACAACTAAAGTGGATGACTGCAGAATTCTGCTCATGGTGAAGAGGAACTCTTTCACAACATCTAGCCAGGTCAAGAACGCTCTTGAGGAGGTAGGCATGTCATTGTCAACATCTACAGTCAAGAGACAGCTTTATGAATGTAAATACAGAGGCTTCACAACAAGGTGCAAACCACTGGTAACGCTCAAGAACAGAAAGGCCAGATTAGACTTTGCCAGCAAACACCTAAAAAACCCTGGCCAGTTCTGGAATAAGATTCTTTGGACTGATGAAACCAAGATTAACTTACACCAGAATGATGGGAAGAGAAAAGTATGGAGAAGGAAAGGAACAGCTCATGATCCAAAGCATACCACATCATCTGTCAAACATGGTGGAGGCAGTGTTATGGCTTGGGCATGTATGGCTGCCAATGGAACCGGGTCACTGGTGTTTATTGATGACCTGACTGCTGATAAAAGCAGCAGGATGAATTCTGAAGTGTATAGGGCTATACTTTCTGCTCAGATTCAGCCAAATGCTGCCAAACTAATAGGACGCCGCTTCATATTGCAGATGGATAATGACCCAAAACATACAGTGAAAGCTACCCAAGAGTTTCTCAAGGCAAAGAAGTGGGATGTTCTTCAATGTTCAAGTCAGTCACCTGATCTCAACCCAATAGAGCATGCTTTTCACTTACTGAAGACAAGACTGAAGGCAGAAAGACTCACAAACAAGCAGCAACTGAAGGCAGCTGCAGTGAAGGCCTGGCAAAGCATCTCGAGGGAGGAAACTCAGCATTTGGTCATGCCCATGGGTTCCAGACTTCAGGCAGTCATTGACTGCAAAGGATTTTCATCCAGGTATTAAAGGTGATTCTTATGTTTGTAATGATGTTGGTTTGTTCCATTACTTATGAGCCACCAACAATGGGTGTGTGTGTATGCCACTGGCTGTACTTCCTGAATGGTTAGTGCCCTACTTTTGTCACACCCCTTGAATTACAGCTGAAAGTCCTGACTTTGCTCCCATCTGGGTGTGTTTCCTTTCAACTTCAATGTGGTGGTGTACAGAGGCCAACTGCCAAAACAGTTATCCTTGTTCCAATATTTCTGGTCCTGACTGTATATTTGCAAAGCCATGATTATATAAGAGAGCCAGCTTGGTCTAGCAGTTAAGGCAACGGGCTAGAATCCAGGAGACTGTGAATTCTAGTCCTGCCTTAGGCATGAAAGCCGGCTGGGTGACCTTGGGCCAGTCACTCTCTCTCAGCCCAACTCACTTCACAGGGTGGTCATTGTGGGGAAAAGAGGAGGAGACAGGAGTATTAGGTATGTTCGCCGCCTTGAGTTATTTATAAAAATAATAAAGGCGGGATAGAAAATAAATAAAAATAAATAAATAAATAAAATAATAATTCAAGAGTTTGCATACATATTCAAATTTTCTGCTGGAGTTAACAAAATAACTTCCAGCTAAAATAACAACAGCAAATGATACTTCCCATTAAGGCTCTCCATCACTCTTCAACCGCACCCACAGATTCCAAAGAACAACTGCATAGTATCAATATACGGTATTTCCTTGAAAATAAAATAGGGGCAAAGGTGTTTTTAACTCAATTTCTTATAGTGGCAACAGAGAGAGGCAGATAGAAATTTTAGTAGAACCCTTCATTTATTACAAGTTTCAACTATTTATTCATGCACAAAGGCCAGAAAAATGATTGGGTGCAGCTAAGTCTTAAACTTAATTACCACCAGAAACTTCTTGGAGTTTCACAACTAGAACATATACCCAAATTCTGTCAAAAGGTTCTATAAATATAGAAATATATTTGGAAAACTGTTTTAAAATTTCAACCACTCTTTTTTGTTCCAGTTAATTGTATAGGCAGTCATGCAGTAAACAATCACTTTTATCTAGGACTAAGAACAAAAGAGAATAGCAAATTGAAAACATCCCAGAAGACAAACCACTTCCATATTCTTGTCAAGAGAACTACATAGATGTATCCATCAAGATATCTGAGCTTAACTCAAATGAGTTTTAAGTTTTAAAACATATAAACTATTGGGAGATAAACACATCAGAGGTTTTATGGCATAAGGCTGTCTTCAACAACCTGATACTGTTCAGATGCATTAGCTTACTGCTGCCAGAAATCCCAGCCATGCTAAGTAAGAATTCTGGAAATTGCAGGCCAACGTGTACCAAGGGTATGACATTCAGATTGGCATGAACATGCTGAATCTAATACTGGAACAGTTCATCTAAAATATGGCACACTTGTCAGCACTGCTGTGTCAGAGATGCTGCGATGAACAGGAATTATGTGAAAACACAAGTAACCAATATTCAGTCCAGTGATGATTACTGTATACTTTAAATGTATAACCAGTTAAAATTCTTCTGTTGCGAGCTGCTGTATTGCAGTTTCAAGCAGGTTAGAGTGAAATTCTACCTCCAACACTTGGTAAATACATGGTACACTTAAGGGGACATGCATTTCTGCGAAACAATAATTCAGTGCCACAAACTGCCAGATCCAATGACAAAGCTGAAATAGTAGTACAGGTAGTCCTCGCTTAGCGACCATTTGTTCAGCAACCGTTTGAAGTTACAATGGCGCTGAACAAGGAGACTTACAGCTGGTCCTCAAAGTTGCGGCCATCGCAGCATCCCCAGAGTTACAGTATGTGATCACAATTTGGGCACTTGGCAACTGGCGTGCAATTACAATGGTCGCAGCGTCCTGCGGTCATGTGATTACTATTTGCGACCCTCACTGCCGGCTTCTGACAAGCAACATCAATGGGGAAGCTAGCAGAAGGTAGAAAATTGCGGTCATGTGACATTGTGTTTAATGACCACAACCGGAACTGCTGGAGTAAGTCAGCAGTGTCACATGATTTTTCGCTTAACAACTGCATCATTTAGCGATGGAGTTCCCAGTCCCAATTACGGTCATTAACTGAGGACTACCTGTAGTCTTGTTTTTAAACATAAGCATGGTATGATTTACAAAACATATTTCACCATTACAGATAATCTGCCAAATCTTAAAAGAGTGCTTAACAAGGACCATGGCTTTTTGCCAGCTCATCTCGTATCCATATTTTCAGGCTGGAAGGAGAAGAATGGTGCTGATGAGCTGAAAGGATAAGCCACTTGCTCTGTGTCTCTTTTTATTCAACTTTTATTTGTTATTTATTTTATTTTACTTTGTCAGCCATCTTTGACTATCTTTATTGCTCTCTGAAGATAATTAAATAGTCCTAGCATCCTGAGTATTTTGAAATTTAACCCAAACCTCTCAGGAAAAGACAGAATGGAGAAAAGAAAAAATTGTAACAGAGCAAGTCCAGTCTCTCAAATTGTACCTAAACCATCAAAGCAGCCAACAATTGGTGATTACATGCCAGACAAGTGATTTTCTTAGAAAAACAAAGAAAAGAAAAACAAATCTTATCTATTCTATTCTATACATTCAGGTTGATACCCATACAAATAGTTTGTGTTCATTTATGACAGCTTTGCTGATAAAGACAACATAGATCATTTAGTTCTCATAGAAAAGGACAGACTGCAGACAGGCTGGCAATAGAGGTGGTCTTAATAATCAGAGAGGACTCTGGGAAGGAGGAGTGAACTGTAATGGAAGTGATGGCTAGCAGTTAAATTGGATTAGATAGCTCTATGATTTTAATAAAGAACAATATGGGCTGGTAAACCTTTAACGGATTGGGTAGTGTTTGCACTGCTGATGGGTTGTTAGTTGGTGGGCAATTCTAGAGAAATTTGCTTGAGAGGATTGTTGGGCATGATTTAGGGAAGTATGCTGAAAACCAAAAGGTGAGAGGGTGCCATGTGGATGTGTCTCCCAATGCAGAAGGCTCTCAGCGGAGCTGAAGATGATAGAAGGAAACAGATCAAAGGTTTCACAAGCCAGGGAAAAGGCAGTACCAGAGTGCCTGAGAGAAATAAAACTGCCACTAATCTGTGTAAGCCCCTCCTTAACTCTAAAATTAGGAAGTCAGTAGAGTTAGAAATAGAGTAGTGCATAAATTCACATCGTAATCTACAAGTATATTTGCTCAGAGGTGGGCTGAAATCTTGGATACCATAAAAAAACTCACATTGCAATTTGAAAGGCAAATGGCTTAGCTGTATTATCAAGGCTTGGGAGAAGAGAGGAATTTGGAATAGAATGCAATGCAGTTAGGTCACTTGTCAAATGAGGCTAAGGAAATGAAATTGCTCAAACTTCTCACCTTAATATGCTTCTTAATAAAAAGGAAAGAAACCTGGTGTCTCGCACTGAATTTCTATCAGATCCCAAGAAACCACAGACCAGTTGCCCACTATTTTGTACAAATGTGCACAACTAAACAAAATGTAGAGCCAGTTTTTTGTAGTGGTTAAGGCATCAGGCTAGAAACCGGGAGACCATGAGTTCTAGTCCCACCTTAGGCACAAAGCCACCTGGATGACCTTGGGCCAGTCACTCACTCTCAGCCCCAGGATGAAGGCAATGGATAGCCACTTCTGAAAAACCTTGCCAAGAAAACTGCAGGGACTTGTCCAGGCAGTCTCCGAGAATTGGAAAGAACTGAATGATTAAAAAAAGAGTAGAATATCCTTAATATAAAAACATCAGATTATCACATCAATTGGTGTTAACATAAAAAACAACAACTGTATGGAAAATGTTTTGTAAAGCCTCAATTCTCCAGTTCCAAAGGACAACAGGGAACAGAGGGAAGAAAAGTCCTATCATCCTCTTGCCTAAGAAAAGCTTCTCTCATGAACAGCAAATGGCTTCTGTACCTCACCTAGGAAGCTGCAGAGGTGAAAGTGATGGGCTGAAATTGGAAAGGCAAAACCTGGTAATAACTAGTAAATAAAGGTAGTAAAGCTGAGAAGGACAGAAGTCAGAATTTCTAACATGATGTCTTATTAGTAATGTACCCTGTTCAAATGCCTCTGGAGTGAACCGTTTTCAATATTGACTGTATTTGTTTTCCTTGATCATTGGGATTTCTGAATCTTTGGCTGACTTGAGAAATAGGAATGCATTATTATGTGACAAGATAAATATCTCTGCCATTTTTTTATTTGTTCAATTGTGTACTGATGTGCAAGTTATTTTGAATTCAAACTATTTTAAATTTGAACTGCCCCATCTATAGTTCAAAGCTCAGAACAGACTACAAGTAGTCCTCGACTTACGACAATTGGGACTGGAATTTTCATCGCTAAGTGATGCAGTCATAAAGCGCAGCAGGTAAGCACTCCAGGCTTGGCTGCCAGCTCGACCAGTCAGATTTCTCAGAGAAGCTGAGAACTGACTGAATTTCCCTTGCTTGCGTGGATTGCAGAAGTTGTGGTCCACTGAAGTTTTTTTTCCCCTGGAGAGGGGGAGACCAGAAGATTACTCGTGGGGCCATTGGGATTGCCTACCCTTGTTTTTTCTGTAGTTTTCCACCGCGGAAGGAACAGGGTAAGTGCAAGGCAATGGCCGAGATATATCAGGCTCTCGCAGGGGAAACAAGTCTCTTTGAAGAGACACAAGAGCGCCCAGCCGCTTTTAGATCACTTTAGGAATGTTTTTTTTAGATTAAAATATTTTTGAAATCTAAGATCTATTTTTTGGACTTTGTTGAAAATGTTGGCTAACTTTGTGCTTTCTTTGCTATAACTGATTCTGGTGGAAGTTTGATGGACTCTATATTTGCAACATAATGAAACGTCTGCATTTTTTTTTTTACTTCTCTTTTGTATTAGAGGGATTTAAGAGACTCTGTTTGTAATTCTTCGCTTGATAAACTAAATGACTATTCATTTTTTGAGAAACTCTTTGTTTGGATTAAGCAGCTTGCAGCTTGAAGAATGAAAGCTCGCAGTTTGAAGAATAAAAACACAGGGTAACGTGTTTTTTTCCTTGTCTTCTTTTTCTACACCCTCCCTGGTTGGATTTTGCTTCATTTGGAATATATTTTTTATTTCTCCTTCTATAAACTGTTTAAAATATTATTCTCTCCTGTATTTTGGATTATTGGAACTTTCTTTTTTCTTTTGACTTTAAAAAAACAACAACAACAACAACAACGTTCTGCTTAATAGATTCTGCTGGTAGTATTCCATGAACAGATTACATGATTATTGTTTTGACTAGAAGGGTTGTTGTTTTAATTTGAAGGACACAGGAAAGATGGCTTTCCAACTTGTACCTGAGGAGCTCAGAAGAGAGATTACTGAGGCTTTTTCAAATATTCAAAGGTCGTTGGAATTACTGTTCGTAACTCTGCAAAACAGAGAGAAAGAACAGAGAACAGAAACGGAGACAGAAAGGAAAAATGTTTTTCAAGTGGAGGAGAAACAGAAGGAGGAAATTTTGAGTATATTAGTTCAGAAGAACATTCTGAAGGCTTTACACTACAATCTTGGTATAGATATGTTGTGGCAGTGGAGACAGAGTGAAAATATGGGTGCACAGTTGGATGGATGTTGTGAAATATGTGGAAAGGGAGAGAAGGTTGCTCTGATATTCTATATAAGATATAGAAAAGAGCAGGCTGTATATTGCGAATCTGCCACAGTGTATTGTGATTTTGGCATAACCTAAACAGAAGATATGAGAAACTGTATGGATATAAAGGCTAATGAAAATATGGACTTGAATTGTTATGAGAAATTGTATGGATATATAAAAAGTGATATTCTAAATGTAAGATGCTAAATACAAACACAAGTTGATATTATAGAATATTGTTTTCCTTAGAGATATATTTATGAGAAGATAATGATATGATGGAATTAGAATGATGGTTACTACAGGATGATATATATCAATATGTATTGTATGAATATTATAAGAATTGATATATTAGCTATTAGGTTAAGTGATATGATAGATTATGCATTTAGTTTAAATGGACACTACTACAAGGAATGGAAATTACAGATGGATAATTGAGATTCAAGAATTCCTTTTTTATGGAGATATATATATATATTAGAATTAAATTATAGAAATATATATGTATGAACACTATAAGAATTGCTAAATTATGTATTAAGTTACATAACATGTTAGGTTATGAGTCATAATATGAATAGAATATATTGTAGTTTATTAGAAGTAAATAAGGCTTTTATTTGTTATACTAATTGGTCTTTATTGAAGATATAAATATGTAGTAATGAACATTCAACATTTAACTACTACTTCAAGGAGTGGAAGCCAAAGATGGATTATTGGGAGACAGTAAGATGAAGGTTAGAAGATTGGATTAAAGAAATCAAAAGGCATATGACAAAGAAAAGTTCCTGTATACTGTATGAAGGACTAACATTTAAAATCAATTGTTGTACTTTAAGTTCAAAGATAGATTGGAGGACATCTATTTTCTATATTTTCTTTGCTTATTATTTCTTGACTTCACTTTTTCTTTATCTTTTTCTTATTTTGTATTTCTGTTTCTATTTCTTTTTTCTACTTTAAATTTTATTATGTATTGTAAAACTTAATAAAATTTAATAAAAAAATAATAATAATAAAGCGCAGCAGGTAAGTGGCTGCTGTTGGGTGGGGGAAGGAGTAAGGTGGTGCATGGGGATGGTGTGCGGGGGTGCACAAGAGGTGCTTGGTGGGTCAGGAAGGGTGTGCAGGGTTGCAGCACAGGTTGGGAAGGGTGCGTGGGGCTGTGGAGCAGGTCTCGGGGGAACGGGAGGTGCCACATGGGTCACGAAGAGTGTGCAAGTTGCCAGTACGGTTTGAGCGCTGAGGGACTGGGGAGGCTACGTGGGTGGGGGAGACTTACTCCAGCAACTTGCAACCTTCCCTGCTAGCTTCCCCATTGACTTTGTGGGAAAGCCGGCAGGGAAGGTTTCAAATGGCGATCACAATCACATGATTGCGGGGTGCTTGGCAACCAGTCATAAGTGCAAACGGGTTGCCAAGAGCCCAGATCATGATCACGTGACTGTGGGGGCAACAGCCATAACTTCGGGGACCGGTCGTTAGTCCCTTCATCCAGCACCGTCGTAACTTTGAATGGTCGTTAAATGAATGGTTGCAAGTCAAGGACTACCTGTACATGGGGAATAGGGGGTTGCGGAGTTATTCTGCTATTTTTTTTAAAAATGGATGATGTTATGTTTTTAAAATTATGTGGCATATTATTGCATAAATCCCACTTCTGAAGGTTACAGATCAAATGATAGATTGAAGGTAAAAAACAGAAAATGTTATAGTTGTGTGCTTTATTGCTTTTGCATTTTTACATCACCACAAAAACAAAGTTTAGCATACATAATTAATCAAGCGTGAACTCCAAACATCAAGGATGGTTACTGAAGACTATGTGATCATTTTCACTGTACTCGGTTATATTTGACCCTCTTCTGGACTCTTTGTTTAACTAACAGGTTGTAAGTATATGACAATCTTCGCCCTAGAACGAAATAGCATTTTAAAAAAGGCAGTCATCACTAGATTTAATCAGGAGATGAAGCAAAAGGTTTTTCAAAAGCACAAATGGTGTCTGATAGTCTAAAACATATCCACTGACACATTATTTATTTATATATGTTATTTGTATGCTGCTCATTCTCAAAGGCTCAGGGATTTCAAGCATTAAATAAGAATTGCTCTTGGAAAAAAGGTTCTCTCACTCAAGGTATGGATTTCATTCCAACCCTTTCAAAATAACTCGGTAGTATTCCGAGCCACAGCGCAAAAGCTTGTTCCACAGGGATGCACTGGGAGACTTTAAAAGTTTTCTCAGCAGCCCCAGCCTGATCCAGTCGTATTTGAGCTTTCTTTTTGCTTGCTTCTCCCTCCTCACCAAAGTTGGTCCTGCTCTGTGCAGTTTTCAGAGAGCTACTCTCCTCCTTCTACCATCTCTCTTCCCAATGTGGCAATGACATTACTTTTCTAAGTCCACCTGCTGCGCGAAGGAGAGATTTGGAGGAGACAACATACAAGGGAGGGGATTACTCTTTTCTTCCTTCCAAAGAATGTGGCCTTTTCAGCAATGTTTCTTACAAAAATTACTTCTCATATTGCATAGAAGAACACAATTGATTACTGTATCTAATAAAGCATCAGCATGTTGAGGTAGAACAGGCCAAGAAACAGACACCATAAGGCAGGGCTTTCCAAAGTTTTCCCGCGGCGACACACCAACCGCTGTTGGTGTGTAACCGCGGGAAAACCTGGAAGTGCTGCCATTGCGGCAGCGCGCAAAAACCCGGAAGCGCTGCTGCCGCTTTCGCTTTTTTGCGCACCGCCGTTGGTGTGTCGCTGCGGGAAAACCTGGCAGCGCTGATGATGATCAGCGCTTCCGGGTTGTGTGGCGACACACCAGACTGTGTGTGGCGACACACTTTTGTGTCGCCACACACAGTTTGGAAAGCTCTGCCATAGGGATTCCTGGAATGCTACAGGTAGTCCTCGTGTTACGACCATTCGTTCAGTGGCTGTTCAAAGTTACAATGGTGCTGAACGAAGGGACGACTGGTCCTCAAAGTTCTGGTTGTTGCAGTGCCCCCACAGTCACGTGAATAAAATCCGAGCGCTTGGCAACCAGCTCGCACTTATGACCGGTTGCAGCATCCCACAGTCATATGATTGCCATTTGCGACTTTCCCTGCTGATTTCCCACAGGCAAAGTCAATGGGGAAGCCAGCAAAAAAGGTTGCAAGTCACTCAGGTCTCACCCAACCCCTGCCTTTCTTCACTCACACGCACCACGCCCTCCTTCCCCCCTCGCTCTCATGCACCCCGCGTCCTCCTTCCCCGGCCTCCCTGCGCTTGCACGCATCCCACACCCCCTTTCCTTGGCCGCCCTGCCTGGATTGCTGTTCCTAAGCGACGCGGTCATGTGACATCGCGCTTTACAACCTTATCACTTACCGATGGCAATTCTGGTCCAAATTGCAGTCGTAAGTCATGGACTACCTGTACCTTATTGTTGTCGGATATAGTAACAAACTTTTATACAGCCTGTCCAATTTTCTCTCTGTCCCATCTTATGCTAAACAAAACCAAGGTGTGGTTATTTTGAATGTCTTTCTCATGCTTTCTTCTATTTTCAGGGCTGCATAATCTCTTCTCTAAATTCCTCCCCCCCCAAATGGCTTGCTCCTTCTTTTCCCTCCTAATGGCTCTCTCATACCTTCCCTGAGGTCAGCTCTAAATTCCTCTAAATACAGAAATCCGTAATAGGTTTAAAAGTAAATGTTCATTATTGTCAGGAAAACTGACGAAGAACCACGCTTAGCCGGAGTTACAGCTCTAGTTTCTTTATTGCTCTTACCATATACAGAATCTTGCCAGACTAAAGGTACCCTAACTGATCTAAGGGGAAATATACTCCTGGGACTCTAGGGAGGGGCCAGCCTAATTTTCTTTGTCGGCCTGCTAAGGCTTTCAATGCTGTGAGAACGCTTATCTCCCTGGAATGTGCTCCCTCCTCCTTCAGCTCCGAGATCCACCACATCACCCCCCTCCTCTGGGATACATTTCATCACATTATACACTTTGGACCGCCCACAGATACATGTTTTTTGTTCAGTATTTTACTGTTTTTATTTTAATACTTCTTAGGAAGCCAAATTGTCTTAACCTAACATTTTAAGATTCTAATCTATTTTGTGCAAACAATATCAATACAAAATTAAATAGTTAAGAGCAAAGGCCTTTCAGCAGGGTGCATACTCTGAGGCCCCAAGCCTGTAAGCAGCTGTCAGAACTTTTTGATGTAGCCTTTATATCAAACTTGTAACTAAACTGCACTAATCTGAAATTATTTGACTTCCTTGTCTTTGGGATTTACAGAAAATAAGGTAAGATACCAAAAATTTTAAGACAATATTCCAGCATAGTTAGAGATGTCTGAACTTCTGATTTTCAGTTGGGTCAGAGTATGCCTTGCCTTGCAGCTTCCAACTTGAATTCTTAGAATCACTGAGAAAAGTATTACTTTGCAATGATCACGAGAGCCAGTTTGATGTAGTGGCTAAGGTGCTAGACTAGAAATTGGGAGACTTTGTTCTAGTCCTCCCTTAGGCATGAAAAGCCAGTTGAGTGACTTTGGCCTAGTCATTCTCTCTCAACCCAACCCACCACACAGGGCTGTTGTTATGGGGAAAATAGGAGGCAGGAGGATTATGTACACTGCCTTGAGTTTGTTTATTTTCTATCCCGCCTTTATTATTTTTATAAATAACTCAAGGTGGCGAACATACCTAATACTCCTTCCTCCTCCTATTTTCCCATAACAACATCCCTGTGAGGTGAGTTGGGCTGAGAGTGAGTGACTGGCCCAAGGTCACCCAGCCGGCTTTCATGCCTAAGGTGGGACTAGAACTCACAGACTCCTGGTTTCTAGCCTGTTGCCTTAACCACTAGACCAAACTGGCTTTGTTGTTGCATAAATAAAGGTAGGAAATAAATCTAATAAAAAATAAAAATAAGTTATCTCAAAATAAAACAATTTGAAAGCAGACAATAAAGGTAACAGAATTAAATGAAACCCTCTTTTTCTCATTCTCAAAGTAACAGTTATAATTGATTGATTTTGAACAACAGATCTACATATATAGCAAGGAAGATACTAAGATGGTGAGAGACCACCAAAGTCACTTCAAAAATCCAACTACCAAATGTTATTGCCTTACCTGCTAATTGGCAATAAAGGGTACTTAATGATTGGAAATGATATTTGATCAGGTAATTCAATACTGTAGCTTAAAACATTTTTGTCTGTCTTGGATCATTTTGGTGGCTTATGAATATGAAACAGCATATATTTGAAAGTATCCTCAAAGACCATTGTTAAAGGAATGGCTGCCTCCATGCTCCTAGAATAACCTTGGTGGAATTTGGGTTGCTTCTGTTTAAAAAGCTGGATTCAATACAGATTACTATTAAAACTGTAAACAGGAATCCTCTCATCACAGTTATTTATTGTTATGCAGCCACAATTACTTAAATTTGCTTTTTTAAATAAAACCTCAGAGTATTTATGAATGAAATGTAACTAGTGAAAAAGCTCAGTTTCCAGTAAAATTAAATAAAATTATTTTGTACCATAGCCTGGAAATCAAAAGTGTGAATGCTGACAAATGACTCTGCTTGGCCAGATGGTACCAGATGTACAGTAGTCATTGTTTAAATTAAAAGGCATTCTATTATGGCTGTATTCATTAACATCCTCTCAAAGGTTTTTGTTCTAAATGTACCCATATACTAGTACTAGAAAATTCAATAAGGAGAAGGAACAGTACCATTAAGCTTAAGCTAAGTATATTTGTAATGCACATTTAATTAACAGTCTTTTTTTTTCTCACATTTTTTTCTGGATGCAAGTTTTCATCTATATACTAGCCCTAGATGCACAAATTTATTTCTGCTATTAGTTAACAAATCACTACTTTAAGTGCTGTTTCATGTTTCTGTGGGCTAAAAAGAATTGATAATTATTTAGTGAAGCACAACTTAAAATAATTTGCATGTTTTCCAATGAAACATCTTTACTTGATTGTTACACTTCTTTGGTAATGTATCTTAAACCATAGCAAAAATAAAGTCAGCCCATAAGAAATTATCTGGCTCATTACTGTAGTCAAGGGCAACATCTTAACAGTTTTCATTAGTACTTTCTTTGGAATTTCCATCCCTTTATCAATCCTTTTTTTGAAAGACAGTCTGGACATCAATCTGGTAGTTAGGTATTTTTTCCAAATTAATTTGTATTCCCCCCCCCTTCCAATATAAAATAGCTGTAGCATCAGCCTCTTCAGCGAGAGCACACAAGACACTATGAATAATTAGAGATCCTATGTCTTTAATAAAATGTATTTTGGCATCAGATTTTAATCTTCGTTTAAACATTGTTGGAAGATTGGCAATGAATATAAATTCTCAATTGTTCTAATGTCAGTTCCTGATCCTTGAGGGAGGAGAAATTTTAGCCTCCAATTTCTTTTTTCTTTCTTTCTCTTCTTACAGAATAATTTGCAAAGAGATAGAAAGAGAGAGACAGAGAAAGCCGCTATCATGCAAATAGAAAATGATATTGGGTAGAGTGAAAGGGGATTCTCAATTAACAGTTAAGGCTTATCAGCAAGAAAAAGAAATGAGAGAGTTAGGAAGATCTGCAAATTGGAAGGATACATAACATTGGAAAGATGCCTGAGTGGACCTTCCTTGTGAATGAAAGAATACACTGTTTCATAGTGTTATATTTAATGTTCCTCATAATCACAATTTTAATCCCTTTTCCACCTAGTTTTTTTTTTTAAAGTAATGGCTCTGCGATGTTGCCCTAGTCTAGAAGCAGTCTAAAAAGCAAACCATTCATGGATTGTAATTCTATACTTGGGCTTATACCACATCCAAAGTTTGAGTTTCTCTTAATGTAAAGTTTCAATATTTAAGCCTTTGTCTGATTTATTAAACAAGGTTAGAAATCTTAGATTAGACAGAAATTCTTGTTAGCTCCTTATTTACAACTCAGATGCTACTGGCTTTTATTGTTAATTATTGCATACTGACTCAGCTTGAATAATGTTCTGAAGTCCTACACTGATATAAGATAATTTAATAAATACTGCTAATCTAACATTATTTTTTTTACATAAATGTTATATTAAGAAAAATAGAAGTAATTCCCAAAAACGTGAACAATGCACCTTCATTTTCCGGGTACCAAACAATGTTACCTTACCAAAGACATATGTTGCAAAGACATTAAATTAAAGACTTTCAAGTAAACAACATTTTTATTGTAATGGTTGTATCTGAAATACTGCTTTGCTCTTCAACTTTTGTAGATTTCCATTCTATAATTTTACTTTGGAAAATAACCAGAAGCCTCAAGTCTCTTTTCACTGAGCAAATACTGAATTAACTTGTGGATTTATCTTAATATGTCTTTATTTGCATCAGATCAATAACTAAGAATTATTTACTACTACTGTTATTATTATATTATAATGTGTATTCAGAGTCCTGTTGGACTGAAGGGATAAAACTTTTTTATAAACAAATGAATGATAGCAGTCCTCTGAAAACAAAGTCAAAAGACTAGAGCAGTGACTGGCTACACTTTAACTGATGCACAAATACAGTGGGGCAAAAAAGTATTTAGTCAGCCACCAATTGTGCAAGTTCTCCCACTTAAAAAGATGAGAGAGGCCTGTAATTGACATCATAGGTAGACCTCAACTATGAGAGACAAAATGAGAAAACAAATCCAGACAATCACATTGTCTGATTCAGAAAGAATTTATTTCCAAATTATGGTGGAAAATAAGTATTTGGTCACCTACAAACAAGCAAGATTTCTGGCTCTCACAGACCTGTAACAACTTCTTTAAGAGGCTCCTCTGTCCTCCACTCATTACCTGTAGTAATGGCACCTGTTTGAACTTGTTATCAGTATAAAAGACACCTGTCCACAACCTCAAACAGTCACACTCCAAACTCCACTGTGGTGAAGACCAAAGAGCTGTCGAAGGACACCAGAAACAAAATTGTAGACCTGCACCAGGCTGGGAAGACTGAATCTGCAATAGGCAAGCAGCTTGGTGTGAAGAAATCAACTGTGGGAGCAATAATTAGAAAATGGAAGACATACAAGACCACTGATAATCTCCCTCGATCTGGGGCTCCACGCAAGATCTCACCCCGTGGGGTCAAAATGATCACAAGAACGGTGAGCAAAAATCCCAGAACCACACGGGGGGACCTAGTGAATGACCTGCAGAGAGCTGGGACCAACGTAACAAAGGCTACCATCAGTAACACACTACGCCGCCAGGGACTCAGATCCTGCAGTGCCAGACGTGTCCCCCTGCTTAAGCCAGTACATGTCCGGGCCCGTCTGAAGTTTGCTAGAGAGCATTTGGATGATCCAGAAGAGGATTGGGAGAATGTCATATGGTCAGATGAAACCAAAGTAGAACTGTTTGGTAGAAACACAACTCGTCGTGTTTGGAGGAGAGAGAATCTGAGTTGCATCCAAAGAACACCATACCTACTGTGAAGCATGGGGGTGGCAACGTCATGCTTTGGGGCTGTTTCTCTGCAAAGGGACCAGGACAACTGTTCCGTGTACAGGAAAGAATGAATGGGGGCATGTATTGTGAGATTTTGAGTGCAAACCTCCTTCCATCAGCAAGGGAATTGAAGATGAAACGTGGCTGGGTCTTTCAGCATGACAATGATCCCAAACACACCACCCGGGCAATGAAGGAGTGGCTTTGTAAGAAGCATTTCAAGGTCCTGTAGTGGCCTAGCCAGTCTCCAGATCTCAACCCCATAGAAAACCTTTGGAGGGAGTTGAAAGTCCGTGTTGCCCAGCGACAGCCCCAAAACATCACTGCTCTAGAGGAGATCTGCATGGAGGAATGGGCCAACATACCAGCAACAGTGTGTGCCAACCTTGTGAAGACTTACAGAAAACGTTTGACCTCTGTCATTGCCAACAAAGGGTATATAACAAAGTATTGAGATGAACTTTTGATATTGACCAAATACTTATTTTCCACCATAATTTGGAAATAAATTCTTTCCGAATCAGACAATGTGATTGTCTGGATTTGTTTTCTCATTTTGTCTCTCATAGTTGAGGTCTACCTATGATGTCAGTTACAGGCCTCTCTCATCTTTTTAAGTGGGAGAACTTGCACAATTGGTGGCTGACTAAATACTTTTTTGCCCCACTGTATAAGGATTTTATTCAGAGAAAGAAGGCTGTACAACAAAAACAGACAGTACACACTTCCCTCTGCTTATTAGGAAAATAAACAGAGGAACAAGCACTGTGGATGACACTAACAACCAGAAGCAAGAAACACATAAATGATTCTGCAGTCTTATCTTCAAGGGCCTAAAAATTGTTTCTGAGTGCAGAATAAGGTTCTGAGCATCCAGGGGAATAAAATGGATAAATACAGACCTGGAAACAGGATAGTGGAACCCTAAAGGGCAATGAGGAAGCAACTGTGTCCTGTAAGACGACAAACAGAAGAGTCATGGTAATTGGTGATTCACTGAAATGAACATATGTTGACTGGACCCATCATTTCATGAAGTGTGCTGTCTACCAAGAGCAAGGATCAAGGACATGACAGAAAAGCTTCCAAGGCTCAGCAAGTCCATTGACATTTACAGGTAAAAAGTAAAGGTTTCCCCCTGCACAGTCGTGTCCGACTGTAGGGGCCGGTGCTCATCTCCGTTTCTTAGCTGAAGAGCCAGCGTTGTCCGAAGACGCTTCCACAGTCATGTGGCCGGCATGACGTGCACGGAACGCTGTTACCATCCCACCGAAGTGGTATCTATTTATCTACTTGCATTTGCATGCTTTCGAATTGCTACGTTGGCAATTTACAGGTAGTCCTTGCTTAATGTCCACATGTTCAGCGACTGTTCAAAGTTACGATGGCACTGAAAGAGAGGACTTATGACAAGACCTCGTAGTTGCAGCCATCAGTGTCCCTGCAGTCATGTGACTGGAATTCAGGTGCTCGCAATTACGATGTTGTAGCATCATACAACAACCAGAAGCAATCCTGCAGTCACATGATCACCATTTGCAACCTTCACTGCTGGCTTCCGATAAGCAAAGTCAATGGGGATGCCGGCAGGAGGTTGCAAATGGTGATTATGTGATTGCAGGATGATGGCAACTGGGACTGCCGGAATTCCCATTGTAAGTTGGCATGGTCATGTGACATCACGTCTTACGACAGCATTGCTTAGCGATGGAGGTCCTGGTCCCTATTACCGTCGGTAAGTGAGGATTACCTGTATCCCTACCTTCTGATAAACGGAGGACAAATGATACTGAAACAAACAACTAAAACTGTTATCACTACTAACTGAAAATCTTAGAAGAAAGCTCAAGAAACTAGGAACTCTCATTTCATCTCTTGTCTATCCACGGAGGGCAACTGGAAAGGAAAAAAAGAATAGTGTAAGTCAACAACTGGCAACACAAAACCAGGTACTGACCTGCTGATGTGAGACATTTGGTATCAATGAGATTTTCTTTCAGGAATCATGGAATTAATGTGAGCCCTTTAAGGTCAATAAATAGAAGTGCAGGGATTCCAGAAATGTTTCTATTGCTGCTAATTTCTGCATCAACGCTTAATTTAGAATTTGCAGGACAGATACCAAAGAATGAGAACACCAAGGGAGACGACGGGACAGCAACAAACTTTGAAGAAAGTTTATTAAGAAATTGTCCCCAAACGGGACTCCAGGCTTGGCTGCCAGCTCGACCAGTCAGATTTCTCAGAGAAGCTGAGAACTGACTGAATTTCCCTTGCTTGCAGTGGATTGCAGAAGTTGTGGTCCACTGAAGTTTTTTTTCCCCTGGAGAGGGGGAGACCAGAAGATTACTCGTGGGGCCATTGGGATTGCCTACCCTTGTTTTTTCTGTAGTTTTCCACCGCGGAAAGAACAGGGTAAGTGCAAGGCAATGGCCGAGATATATCAGGCTCTCGCAGGGGAAACAAGTCTCTTTGAAGAGACACAAGAGCGCCCAGCCGCTTTTAGATCACTTTAGGAATGTTTTTTTTAGATTAAAATATTTTTGAAATCTAAGATCTATCTTTTGGACTTTGTTGAAAATGTTGGCTAACTTTGTGCTTTCTTTGCTATAACTGATTCTGGTGGAAGTTTGATGGACTCTATATTTGCAACATAATGAAACGTCTGCATTTTTTTTTTACTTCTCTTTTGTATTAGAGGGATTTAAGAGACTCTGTTTGTAATTCTTCGCTTGATAAACTAAATGACTATTCATTTTTTGAGAAACTCTTTGTTTGGATTAAGCAGCTTGCAGCTTGAAGAACGAAAGCTCGCAGTTTGAAGAATAAAAACACAGGGTAACGTGTTTTTTTCCTTGTCTTCTTTTTCTACATCCTCCCTGGTTGGATTTTGCTTCATTTGGAATATATTTTTTATTTCTCCTTCTATAAACTGTTTAAAATATTATTCTCTCCTGTATTTTGGATTATTGGAACTTTCTTTTTTCTTTAAAAAAAAAAAAACAACAACGACGTTCTGCTTAATAGATTCTGCTGGTAGTATTCCATGGACAGATTACATGATTATTGTTTTGACTAGAAGGGTTGTTGTTTTAATTTGAAGGACACAGGAAAGATGGCTTTCCAACTTGTACCTGAGGAGCTCAGAAGAGAGATTACTGAGGCTTTTTCAAATATTCAAAGGTCGTTGGAATTACTGTTCATAACTCTGCAAAACAGAGAGAAAGAACAGAGAACAGAAACGGAGACAGAAAGGAAAAATGTTTTTCAAGTGGAGGAGAAACAGAAGGAGGAAATTTTGAGTATATTAGTTCAGAAGAACGTTCTGAAGGCTTTACACTACAATCTTGGTATAGATATGTTGTGGCAGTGGAGACAGAGTGAAAATATGGGTGCACAGTTGGATGGATGTTGTGAAATATGTGGAAAGGGAGAGAAGGTTGCTCTGATATTCTATATAAGATATAGAAAAGAGCAGGCTGTATATTGCGAATCTGCCACAGTGTATTGTGATTTTGGCATAACCTAAACAGAAGATATGAGAAACTGTATGGATATAAAGGCTAATGAAAATATGGACTTGAATTGTTATGAGAAATTGTATGGATATATAAAAAGTGATATTCTAAATGTAAGATGCTAAATACAAACACAAGTTGATATTATAGAATATTGTTTTCCTTAGAGATATATTTATGAGAAGATAATGATATGATGGAATTAGAATGATGGTTACTACAGGATGATATATATCAATATGTATTGTATGAATATTATAAGAATTGATATATTAGCTATTAGGTTAAGTGATATGATAGATTATGCACTTAGTTTAAATGGACACTACTACAAGGAATGGAAATTACAGATGGATAATTGAGATTCAAGAATTCCTTTTTTATGGACATATATATATATATTAGAATTAATATTATAGAAATATATATGTATGAACACTATAAGAATTGCTAAATTATGTATTAAGTTACATAACATGTTAGGTTATGAGTCATAATATGAATAGAATATATTGTAGTTTATTAGAAGTAAATAAGGCTTTTATTTGTTATACTAATTGGTCTTTATTGAAGATATAAATATGTAGTAATGAACATTCAACATTTAACTACTACTTCAAGGAGTGGAAGCCAAAGATGGATTATTGGGAGACAGTAAGATGAAGGTTAGAAGATTGGATTAAAGAAATCAAAAGGCATATGACAAAGAAAAGTTCCTGTATACTGTATGAAGGACTAACATTTAAAATCAATTGTTGTACTTTAAGTTCAAAGATAGATTGGAGGACATCTATTTTCTATATTTTCTTTGCTTATTATTTCTTGACTTCACTTTTTCTTTATCTTTTTCTTATTTTGTATTTCTGTTTCTATCTCTTTTTTCTACTTTAAATTTTATTTTGTATTGTAAAACTTAATAAAAATTTAATAAAAAAAGAAAAAAGAAATTGTCCCCAAACATACTCACAGTACCAGGGGTCCTTTCTCAATCTGCCCAAGCAGTGAGGATGGTCTCTGGAATTCAACTCACCAGGAAGTTGGTTTTGCGGGTCAAAACTTATAGCCCTTTTCCCCACTCCCCCACCCTTTGGAATGCGCTGTGATGATTAAGAAAGAAATTAATGTATCTACATTCATAGGAGAGGAAGAGATTACACATGAGTAAACAGGCACACAATATAGGATTCATGTGGAAAGGAATGTGATACTGTGGCTGTTTGCCTAGTATGCTTGTGGCTCTGTGCAACCAACTGCTCAGAAGGCAAATACCATCATCTAGTTATTTATTAAGGTCTTATCAATTTCAGGCAGCAGCGCAAATAACTGCAAGCCATTCTGGTCCTGTGACTGCAAGAACATCCCAAACTATAATGCCCCCACCTCCATGCTTCATTGTTAGAATGAGGTTCATATGCAGTATTTTATTTTCTCCAAAAAGTTCCACTTTCATCTGTCCAAGAACATTATTCCAATAGCCTGCTGGATCATCCAGGTGGTCTCTGTCAAATTTGAGACTAATCGAAGAGAATATTTGTAGCTCAGGGTTCAACTGTGGAGTCCTTGGTGCTCTCTGAGCCTTGTTGTTTTCTTGCAGACGTTTCATTGCCAGGCTAGGCAACATCTTCAGTGTGAAAAGGGAGTGGGACTTGCTCTCTGTTTATATACCATGGCTTGTCCTGCTTGTGTTGGTGGAGGTGTTGTTCTCCCCTTAGGACTTCCTTGATTGGGCTGTTGATTGCTACTTGGTCAATTGACTGAGTCAATCCTTGATTAGGGTATATTGTGCTGTTTGATTGTTCCTCTGGTGCTAATCCTGGTGTTAATCTCTACATATCTGGGTGATGATTGCTGGCAAGGTGGTGTTCTGGTCTTCTGGCTTTTCTATTGTCTCTTATGAATGGTACGTAAATGTTGTTTACCTCTATGTGTCTGTTGATGGCTGCTTTGTTTGAGTGCCAAGCTTCCAGGAATTCTCTAGCGTTTTTGGATTTGGCTTGGTTTAAGATGGTCACAGTTTCCCAGTTGAAAGTATGGTTGAGTCTGTCCATGTGTTGTGAGATTAAGCAGTTTTCATTGTGTCTTCTGGCTGCTAGTTGGTGTTTGTGGATGCGTTCTGCTAGTCTTCTGCCGGTGTGTCCTACACAGTGGCTGTTACAGTCCTTACACTGTATGTTGTAGATAACTCCTGTTTTTTCTTCTTGGGCTACTGGGTCTTTTGGGTTACTTATGATGTTCTGAAGGGTTTTGGTTGGTTTATGTGCTACGGTGATGCCGTGTGGTTGTAACAGTCTATTAGTAGTTTCTGAGATGTTTCTGATGTATGGTAGTGTAATCCTTTTCATAGCTTCTGTTGGTTTTGCTGTGGTGGGTTGAGTGGTCAGGCACTTTTTGATAAAAGTTGAGTGGGTATCCATTTTGCTGGAAGATGCTATGTAAGTGGTCTGTTTCCTTTTTCTGGTGTTCTGGGTTGCTGCAGTGCGTTTGTGCTCGTCTGAATAGTGTTCTTACACAGCTCCTCTTGTGGGAAGTTGTCCTGTTCCGACTAAGACTGACACGGAAGCGTTATGGAAAGTAACTTTATTTATACAGACACACAAGCAGCCCAGTTTATACAGTCCTCTTCTTCGTCTGCAGGTTGGATAACCACGGGTACAGCGGATTCTACTGGCCGGGCAGGAAGGACCAAGAGGGTTTGCAGGAACTACGATTGATCTGGAGATACCAGGCAAGGTGACCGCAGGCGTCTCGTTAGCTGGGCAGGTAGGACTTGAGGTAAACCGGGGTCCAACAAAAGCAGCCCACTGATGTCCGGCGCCAGCTGGGTTAGGTTGAGGACTATGGCTGGTGGCTAGAGGGGTAGACCGGGGCCTGACGAAATCAACCCACTGCTGGCCAGCTTCAGTTGCCTCAGGTTTGGAAACCTGAGGAGAATCTGTGGCGTGGGCAGCCGGGACGGAAACAGGCAAGGCAGCAGCGCTTACCCCGGTGGTGGCCTTTTCCTCAGGAAACAAGGAGTGCTCCGGAAGATGCCCTGGAACGGAAAGCTCACTGGACGAAGACGCAGCGGCAGGAGAAGGCTCGGCGCTCGGCGGTGACAGGTCTGTGGAACTTTCACTTTGCTCGGTCTCTTCAGTGGCTATCAGGCGGTTCGCGGGGCTTCCCTCATCGCGAAGCTCTTGGCTAGGGTCGGTCCAGTTGTTGTGCGTGGCGGAAGGACCAGGCGAGGGCACGGGTCCAGGTCGTGAGGAGGATCGGTTGTCTCCAGCAGCTGAGGTAAGTTTCGCCGGCTTTTTATTCCTTTTTTCGCGCCTTGGGAGAGCGTGGGCCAATCGAGCTTCACGTTGCTCTGCCCGCCTCTCCGCTCTCCTTTGGCGCGCGCTGATTGGCGGAGGCGTATTTCTTTCAGAGCCTCGGCCAATCAGCGTTTCCGGGTCCCCAGTCAAGTTAACGCTGAGCCTGCTGCCTCCTGTGATTGGCTCTTCTTCCGGTTCGGAGTCCAGCATGTCGGCCGGTTGCCAGGTAAGTACCGGGGCTCTCACAGAAGTTGGGTTATTGCTTTGGTAGTGGAGCACTTGGTTAGTGTGGGTAGATTTCCGGTAGACTTGTGTTTCTAGAATGCCATCATTTCCTCTACTGATGAGGATGTCCAAGAAGGGTAGTGTGTTGTTGTTTTCTTCTTCCCTTGTGAATTTTATTCCTTTGAAGATGTTGTTGATGGTTTCATGTGTTTCTTCCAATTGATCCTTTTTTATTATGATGAAGGTGTCATCTACATACCCGATCCATACTTTGTGTTGTATGTGTGGGAGTGCTATCCTTTCTAGACGTTGCATTACAATCTCTGCTATGAGTCCTGAGAGTGGTGATCCCATAGGTGTTTCTTTGATTTGTTGGTATATTTGTCCATCAAACTGAAAGTAGGTAGTGAGGCAGAGGTTGATGAGGTCCATGATTCTGGGTATTTTGATCTTGGTGTATCTAGTTAGGTCAGGTGTGTTGCGTAGAACTGCCGCCATGGATTCAATCGCTAGTCCTGGGTCTATGGATGTAAAGAGTGCAGTGACATCAAATGACACCATAATTTCATCTTCATCTATTTTTAGGTCTTTGATTTTCTGGAGGCACTGTAGTGGGGAGTTGATAAGAGTATTCACTCTCCTCTGTGAGATGCCCAAGTTTTCTTGTAAGTTCTTTAGCTATGTTGTATGTGGGGGTCCCTGGTAACGATACAATTGGACGGAGCAGTATGTCGGGCTTGTGTATTTTGGGGCATCCGTAGAAACGTGGGATGATGGGTCAGCTGCTTTTCATCCGCCTCTGTTCTTCTTTTGTGATTTGACCTTTCTTGGTTAAGTCGTTGAGGATTGTTTTGACCTGGTTGTCCAGTTTCTGTATGGGATTGGTGTTTACTGGGGTGTGAATGCCTACGACAGCATGCCCTGCCCGCCAGTGTCAGATACAAACCTCCAATCAACTGCACAGCTGGATGGAAGATAGCACAACAAAGTGGGCGAAAAATGATACGACTAATGATCATGGATGCCCACCTCAGATTAAACAAATATCAACACACAATAGACAGCCTCAAGGAACAACTAGAACAGACTATGACCCCTGAACAAATCAACATGCTGACTACTACCATCAGGACCACATCACTGAGACAAGCAGAAAAAAGGAAAGCTAAACTCCAAACCAAACTACTTAAATTAAACCCCAGAAACAAAGAAGTACCGGAACTGGAATGGGTGGTCAACATGTCCAGCTGCCCATTATCCACTACAGAACATAGTATCCTGCAGAGAGGCCTCAATTACAACACAGAGGATGCAAATAAATTAGAATTCTTTGCAGCTTTAAAAGCAGCATTGAAAACTACAGGACTTACTACAGAAACCCAAGAGAATGTAAGACAGATAATCATACCACAAACCAGAAGGACATGGAAACAGAACCAACTGAAAGCAGAGGACAGAGCAGCCCTCAAAAACCTAAAGATGGACCAAACTATCATCATCCTCCCAGCAGACAAAGGCCGCACCACCGTCATTATGGACAGATCGCAATATATACAAAAAGCCAAAGATTTACTTGAGGACAAAGAAACCCACACCCCGGAAACACCAATCCCATACAGAAACTGGACAACCAGGTCAAAAGCAATGGTTTTGTAGACCTTTCTAGCCTAACCTTTCTAACTCTTTCTGAGGTCTGCAGAGATCTCTTTTGATTGGGGCATAATTCATTTCCACAGACTGATCTCATGAAAAGCATACTCTGATGGTGGCAGTCAGTGTGTATGTGTTTTTGTTACAGTAGAGGACCTCTCAACTCAAGCTGTGAAACCACCTTGTTTGGGTTATCAGTAGCCAAGGACACTGGAGCGGCTAGAAACTCTGCTATGCTGTGGAATGCTGAGAAAGAACTGCCTGGCACAAGAAAGGGGGTTGCATGCTTTCCAGGGGGGATTTCAGAACTTTGAGAGGGAGGGAATTTTAAATTGTTCAAATGTATAACCCGGGAGAAAACCGCGGGCTTTTTCATTCGCAACTTTCTCTGTTACTCTGTAGTAACCTAGCATTAAATAGATTTTCCAAGTAAAAGCTTGTGAATCGAATTTAATTGCAATTTAGGTTCTGCAACCATTACATAAAGTTGCGAATCAATCTCTTTGAAAATACTCTTCCTAGAGAAGTATGTACCTAGAGAGAGTTTAAAACAAAAATCTCCAGAATGTCGAGAGAGGCATCAGAGGAGGCGGCTTTGTTAGCAGAAGGAGTAGATACCGCAATCCAGCTACAAAAGCCAGATGAAGACCCAGATGGACGGGATGACGGAGAATCGGAACTCCAAGGAGCAGTGGGATTCTCCCTACCTCAACACGGCACTACAGTGGAAGTAGACACCGAGTTGGTCACGCTGGATTACGCCCAGAGCACCAGAGTCGTGGGAACATAGGGACGCGGTGGCTCAGCGGGTTAAACCGCTGACCTGTCGACTGCCGATCGGAAGGTTGGCAGTTCGAATCCCCGTGCAACGAGGTGAGGTCTCGTTGCTAGTCCCAGCTCCTGTCAACCCAACAGTTCGAAAGCTTAGCAAGTAGATAAATGGGTACCACCTTAAGTGGGAGAATATGCTGACGTCCTGTCGGGGAGTCGGCCACCGAATCGGAAGATCCCTGGAATGGCGGCGGCAACGACGGATCCCGGAAGAAGCAGTTTCATCTACAGGACGTCAGCAGCCGGCTCCGACGCAAGGCATTGTGGGGCTTGTAGTCCAAGCCACGGAAGAGTCGGTTCCCTTACCCCTTTCCTTAGCGCGCGGTTTAAATGAAATGTATGAAATGTTAAATGAAATATATATGTATGTAAGCCACCTAGAGTCCTCCGTTAGGGAGGGGATAGGCGGGGTATAAATACGATAAATAAATAAATAAAGCATACAGTAGGGGAATTACAACCCAAAGACACCAAAGTTATACTACCTGACAGCCAGAGATTAAGCACCCAATTATGGGATGAGATGTCGAGAGCAGGACCCACGGAAACACCAAGACAGTCCACTGATGTGAAACCTAAGGTGAAGAGAGTGGGTTACGTCGCCTCTGACAGCGAAGCAAGCAGCACGCCGGAGCGAATGAGAGCCCTGGAGGCACGACTGGCCTCTATGGAAACCATCCTCCAGAACAGGGGTCAGCAACCTTTTTCGCACCAGGGACCACTTCCATTGGAATTTTTTTTCCAGGGAGCAGGGCTGGGGTTTCTGGGCGGCAGCCAATCGGACGGATGAGGGGTGGGGTTTGCAGGCCTGCCGCTCCGTGCAGCGTTTTTTACTGGCACCGAGGGCATTTTCGGGGTCCCCAGAACCTGCCCTTTCGAAGGGGCACCCCGGCGGGGCGTGGGGTGGACTTTTCCTCCCCGCAGTTTTTTCAGCCCCTACCGGGTAGCTCGGGCACGCCTCCGCTTCCCCACCGCACAGCTGATCGGCGCGGAGATTTTCCACCCCGGGGCACCTCCCCGTCACCTTTTGCGGTGATCTGAGGCTTTTTCACCTCGCGACTGCAGCTTTTCTTGGCAGAGCGCCACTGTCGCAAGGCAAAAAAGCCTTGGATCACTGCAAAAAGTGACGGTGGAGGGGTACCTCGGGATGGAAAATCTCTGCGCCAATCAGCTGTGCGGCGGGGAAGCGGAGGCACGCTGGAGTGCCGATCAGCTGTGCGGTGGGGAAGCGGAGGCGCGCCGGAGCGCCAATCAGCTGTGCGGCGGGGAAGCGGAGGCACGCTGGAGCAACCTGGTAGGGACCGAAAAAACCGCGGGGAGCAAAAGGGGGGGGAAGTCTGCCCTGCGCCCCGCTGGGGTGCCTTCGAAAGGGCAGGCTCTGGGAACCCCAAAAATGCCCTCGGTGCTGCGAAAAAATGCTGCACGGAACGGCAGGGAGGCGAAAAGCCTTGCACATACATGCGCTGCCATGAGGGGAGGTTGATTGGCGGGGGTGCTCGGCCCGCCTCTGCCCTTCTTTGCTGCACGCTGATAGGTGGAGGTGTTTTCCCTTCCGGGCCCCCAACAATTAGCTGCTCCGGCTCACCCTGCGGCCCACTTCCTAACAGCCCATGGGCCACCAGTGGGCCACGGACCACAGGTTGCTGACCCCTGCTCCAGAACATGTCCCTAACTTTAACAAGGATGGCAGCAGCAACTCCACAAGAATTGGGATCGTCTATTTCATCACGGAGATCAACGCCAGAGCCACCACCAGAGACTGAGCCCCCTTCTCCCCTCCTGGAAAGCAAGAGAAGCAGTTGGCCGTCCGTAACATGGGAAGAACCTCCAGCAGGATGCGTAAGTCTTCCTCCAGCCGGAGGGGACAGAGGGAGTTGCAAGTTAAGTTTAATGGGGAGCCCCAGCAATTGTCATACTTTCTGACAAATGTGGCGGCGTACATGGAAGAGTATGGGGACGTGTTCCCCTCAGAGACTTCTAAAATCAATTTAGTCAGATCCAGACTAAAAGGTCCAGCAGCAGATTGGCTAGTGCAATTACATGATGCCTCAGTCCCAGAACTGCGTAACTTGGACAATTTTTTGAAAGCACTGAGAGAGAGATTTGAAGATCCGTTAGCAAAGCTAAGAGCTAAAAGATCACTGCAGCAGTTGAGGCAGGGGGCCAAATCTGTATCAGAATATGCCATAGAATTCAAAGCGCTTGCTGGCAAAATAACAGAGTGGTCTGAGTATACTAAGGTGGATTACTTTAAAGGAGGATTAAATCCTGAAGTGTTACGTTGGTCACTAGGTCGGGGAGATCCTGTTACTGTGAGAGTGGATTTGTTTAGCAGGCAAAGTAGAGAATACTCAATTCCAAGTTAAAAGACAAATAAGAGCTCAAGCCATGGGGAGGAACACGGGAGCTCCAACTCAAGTCACTACAACAACAAAGAAATTAATTCGACCCCGGGATGATGACAGAGATAAAAGAATAAAAAGAGGTTTATGCTTCAAATGTGGGAAGGAAGGACATCGAGCCAGTGTCTGTGTTCAACACAAGTTACAACTACAAAAACCCCTAGCAAACCAACCAAATCTCCACCGGGCAAACGCAAAGGATCAGCTATTATCACATCAGCCACAGCA
This sequence comes from Charina bottae, assembly GCA_023362775.1. Taxonomy (NCBI): domain Eukaryota; kingdom Metazoa; phylum Chordata; class Lepidosauria; order Squamata; family Charinaidae; genus Charina; species Charina bottae. The sequence goes on along the minus strand of JALMGJ010000002.1, from coordinate 124,084,152 downwards.
GCCTGGAATATCGAAGAACCATTGTACTTATCAGAGGACTCCGAAGAAGAACCAGAGCAGCCGGCGGGAAACGAGCCACGCTGCCTTGAAGTGCGCCAACAAGCAGGCAGGAGACAATGGGGGCGTGGACCCGTTGGTGAGTAATGACTGTTCTACTTTGCTAGTGTAGGTGCAGTTAAAGAAATTGAAAACAAAATGTAAAGCCGAACTGAAGGCTATGGTTGACACTGGATGCATCTAATCCATAGCTGTATAATCTATAGCTGGATGGTCTAATCCAGCGGTGCCCAACCTTTTTGGCACCAGAGACCGGTCGTGGAAGAAAATTTTTCCACCAGGGACTGGGTGTGTGTGTTTGCAGGCGGGAGCCAATTGCGCACACCGGGGGAGGGCGGGGTTTGCAGGTGGGAGCTAATCATGTGCACCGGGGGCGAGGTTTGCAGGCGGTAGTCAATCGCGCGCACCGGGGGCGGGGTAATCACATGCACCAGGGGGTGGGGTTTGCAGGCGGGAGTGCGGCCCGCTTCCTAACAGGCTGCGGCCCACAGGTTGGGGACCCCTGGTCTAATCCATCCAGCTATAGTTACGGGACTGGATTTAAAAGTTATAAAATTGAAACAGCCAATTGTGTTTACCCAACTAGATGGTTCAGAGATCCAGTAGAATACCGCACAGAAACTGTAGCCATGAAAATAGGGAGCCACAAAGAGACTTTGCAATTTATAGTGGCTCCCATAGCAAATTACTCAATCATTTTGGGACTGCCCTGGCTAAAGAGTAGAAAACCCCAAATTGAATGGGAGACTCACAGTCTCAACTTTTCAGATGGGCTTTATCAACAAGAGGCTTCCTCGGAATTAAAACCCACAGCTGAGCTAGCCGGGGTAATGACTGAGAGTGCTTCCTCAGCTGTCACTGCACACTTCCCAAACCTTCCAGAAACCTATGAAGGCTTTGCCGATGCATTTGATGAGAACGAGTCAGATCAATTACCGCCTAATAGGAAAACAGACTGTGCCATAGAAATTGACCCAAATGCCAAACTTCCAAAGCCAAAAATGTATGCCATGTCCGAGAAGGAAAATGAAGTACTAAGAGAGTTTATTTATAAAAATTTGGCCAGAGGGTTCATTGAGCCTGCCAGCTCTCCGATGGCGGCACCAGTCTTGTTCCGTGCAAAAAAGGATGGGTCATTGTGGCTCTGCACGGATTATAGAGGACTAAACGCCATTTCCACTGCAAATAAATATCCTCTCCCTCTGATGAAAGACATGTTGTTGCACTTGTTGAAAGGCGCCATTTTCAACAAATTGGATTTGAGAGAAGCCTATTTCCGAATTCGAATTAAACCAGGAGATGAATTAAACCTGATGAATTGCATCCTAAGATATGGAAGGAACTAGCTGATGGTCTGACTTAATCCTTATGTATTATCTTTGAGAAAGACTGAACTGGTAAAATGCCAGAGAACTAGAGGGGAGTAAAACTTGTCCTTATCTTCAAACATGGGGAAAAGGAAGATCCAGGAAATTACAGACCAATCAGTCTGCTATAGGTATCTGAGATAATTCTACAACAAATCATTAAGAGACTGATCTGTAACCACTTTGAAAACAATGTAGTAATTATCAGAAGTCAACATAGATTTGTCAAGAATAAATCTTGCCAGATTAATCAATTTTTTTCTTGGATTCATTTTCTTAATGGATTGTGGGAATGCTATAGACCAGTGCTTTCCAAACTGTGTGTCGCGACCAGGAAGTGGTGACCTGGAAGTGGCGATGGCGTGTCGCTGCTGCCCCAGCAGCAACAGTGGTGCGCCATCAGCGCTTCCGGGTTTTACCGCAAAACACGAGGCCGCCGCCGCTGGTGTGTCGCTAATGGCGGGAGTTTGGAAAGCACTGCTATAGACACTGCATATCTTGACTTCAGCAAAATATTTGACAGAGTACCCTATAACAGGGCTTTCCAAACTTTTGCCGTTGGCAACACACCAACGGCCAGCGCACAAAAACCTGGAAGCGCTGCCGCGCCACACAAAACCCTGGAAGAGCTGCCGGCGGTGCCTCCTGGTTGCCGCCGCCGCGCTTTCGGGTTTTTGCGTGATGTGGCGGTGTTGGTGTCCTGGAACCCAGAAGCACTGATGGTCCGTTGCCGCACGCGGCAGCAGTGCGCAATCAGCACTTCTGGGTTGTTGTGCAACACACTTGGGGCCCCAGGCAACACAGTACTGTGTTGCGACACACAGTTTGGAAAGCCCTGCCCTATAACATGCTGATCAGCAAAGCTAATTAAATGTGAGCTAGGCGCGCAACAGTTAAATGATACATAGTTAGCTCATATTCACCAATACTGTAGTTTCTCATCAAAGAATGCCACCTATAAGCCTTATATGACAGTGTCAGATTTTACCTTATGGATCACCTTATCCAATATGCCTTTGCCTGCCTTGTTAATTCATCAAAAGAGGCTCTGCTTAGGGTATAGTTCCATGTGATTAGGTTATGGATCAGAAGACAGGCTGTGACGCCAACTCTATAGAACATACTGTTCCTGGCGATACACTTTTTTTCTGGACATCAGGAATTATCTAAAAAATTTAAGCAGGCCTTTGATACTTTGGCCTGATTCTTTGAGGCCCAGTGGAAAAAAAGGATACCCATCTTTTATAAGGATAGCTCAGAGGTTCCAAAGTTTCTCTTTAGAGACACCCTTAGTGTCTCATAATTTTTTCACAGTGCCCCATGGTTCCCGAACTATGCACCAGATTGCCCTGGGATGCCGTAGCAAACTTATGGGGTGGCACAGGATTGGAAACAATTGGAAAATACTCAGGTTATAAGATTAATTGTAAAAAATTAATTTGGGATCTGATATATCAATACTTTAATGTAAGATGCCTGTTTTTGTCATATGTCCAGAATATTGACAATGACAATATATAAAATATTTAGGATCAAATATATCAAAATCTTTCCAAATATGTGATAATTAGTAAATCAAATGCTATAGATAAGATTTCTATGGATATTAATCAATGGATTAAAATTCCATTCAGTTAATAGGGTAAGATTAATGTTGCTGAAATGAATATTACTCGACTGATATTTATTTATTTATTTATTTAAATTTATCCCCGCCCATCTCCCGGGATAGGGGACTCTGGGCGGTTTACAGGATAATAATGGTTAAAAAACTATAGATAAAAATTACAAACCATATAAAATAATTATAAATTATGAATCCAGATGTATAAGATTTTCGTAAAAGAAGGACAGTAAAATCAAGGGATTAGCCATCTCCATGATGAACTATCCCTTCCTCCATCCCATGCCAGGCGGCAGAACCAGGTCTTCAGCTCTTTCCTAAAGGTCGGGAGGGAGGAGATCTGTCTTAACTCTGGGGGCAAGCTGTTCCATAGCGTGGGCGCTGTCACGGAGAAGGCCCGCCTCCTAGACCCCATCAGATGACATTCTCTAATTGATGGGGTACGTAGCAGGGCCTCTCTGGATGACCGGGTGGGGCGGGTCGATAACATGGGGATAAGAAGGTCCCTCAGGTATTCTGGTCCCATGCCATGTAGGGCTTTAAAGGTGATAACCAACACCTTGAATTGTACCCGGAAGCAAACCGGCACCCAATGCAGCTCGCGGAGCAATGGTGTTACATGTGCAGATCTTGGAGCACCCAATACTGCCCACGCGGCCGCATTCTGCACCAGCTGAAGCTTCCGGATAGTCTTCAAGGGTAGCCCCATGTAGAGCGCATTGCAATAATCAACATGGGAGATGACGAGAGCATGAGTGACTGTACGGAGGGCATCGCGTTCCAGGAATGGGCGTAACTGGTGCACCAACCGAAGTTGCGCAAAAGCCCTCCTAGCCACGACTGCCACCTGCTCTTCGAGCAGGAGTCGTGAGTCTAGAAGAAACCCCAGATTACGCACCAGTTCTGAACGGGGAAGTGCTACCCCATCGAGAACCAAAGATGGTAATTTCCCAGAAGACGCTGAGCCATCAATCCACAGCCACTCGGTCTTACCAGGGTTCAACTGAAGCCTGTTGTTCCCCATCCAGGCCCTCACAGCCCTCAGGCACTGGGACAGGGTGGACACTGCATCACTTACTTCACCAGGGATGGAGTTATACAATTGAGTATCATCTGCATACTGATGATACCACATCCCATGGTGTCGAATGACCTCACCCAGCGGTTTCATGTAGATGTTGAACAGGAGAGGAGAGAGAACCGAACCCTGCGGCACCCCACATAGGAGCGAACGCGGGCTGGATCTCTCCTCCCCTATCACCACCGACTGGGAGCGGCCCCAGAGGAAGGGGGTGAACCAGCGCAAAACTACGCCGCCCACCCCCAACTCCCTAAGCCGCCCCAAAAGGATACCATGGTCGATGGTATCGAAAGCCGCTGAGAGATCCAAGAGAGCCAGAATGGATGCACTACCTCCATCCCGCTCCCGCCAGAGGTCATCTGTAAGCGCGACCAATGCAGTCTCCATCCCATATCCTGGCCTGAAACCTGACTGAAAAGGGTCAAGATAATCCGCTTCATCCAGGGTCCTTTGAAGTTGCAACGCCACCACTTTCTCAACCACTTTTCCCAAAAAGGGAAGGTGGGAGACTGGACGAAAGTTGTCCAGGATGGTAGGTTCCAGGGATGGCTTCTTGAGGAGGGGGTGCACCGCCTCCTTAAAGGCAGTTGGAACCACCCCCTCCAACAAGGATGTATTAATCATAGCCCGGACCCATCCACCTGTCACCTCCCCGGCCGATTTCACCAGCCAGGAAGGGCAGGGATCTAAATAGCATGTGGTGGGATTAACAATTCGAAGGATCCTGTCCACTTCCTCAGGTCCAACAGGATCAAATTGTTCCCAGATAATAGGGTAAGACCGCTCTCCCGGCATCTCCCCAGACTGCAATCCAGGCATGGAGTCCAACTTAGACTGAATCTGAGCGATTTTATCCTGCAGATGCTCAGAAAATTCCTCCGCACGGCCCTGCAGGTGGGTGGTCGAAACCACCCTACCCAAGAGAGATTGAGTAATCTTAAACAGGGCCGTCGGGCGGCATTCTGCGGATGCAATAAGAGCGGAGAAATATTTACGTTTCGCCGCTCTTACCGCCACAAGGTAGGCCTTAATAGCGGCTCTAGATTGTGTTCGGTCGAATTCTGTCTTCGTCTTTCTCCAGCGGCGCTCTAGACGTCTCTTCACCCTCTTCAAGACCCCCAACTCCTCCGTAAACCACAGGGCGTGACGGGTCGAATGGGGCTTGAGAGGTCGCATCGGCGCGATCCTCTCCAAGGCACCGGCCGTCTCCCTATTCCAAGTTGCGGCCAGTGTCTCCGCTGGACCGTGCAGCAGATCCTCGGGTATTACCCCCAGCTCCCTCTGAAACCTCAATGGGTCCATAAGTCGCCGGGGGCGGACCAATCAAATAGGTCGAGCCTCCCTGCGGAGTGGGGCGGCATAAGAGAATCCTAGGGATACCAGGACGTGATCTGACCATGACAACGGGGATAGTTCTAACTTTCCCCTCAGGTCACTTTGCCATTGCTCTGACAAGAAAACCAAATCCGGAGTGAGTCCACTGTCTCGAGTCGGATCCCGAATAATCTGGGACAGGCCCATGGCTGCCATGGTAGCCATGAACTCCCGAGCCGCTTCCGAGGCACGCCCCAAGGACGGCAAGTTAAAATCGCCCAGGACCATAAGCCTGGGGAACTCCACTGCCAACCCCGAGACGGCCTCCAGCAGCTCAGGCAAGGAGGTTGCTACGCAGCAGGGAGGCTGGTAATATATGCAATAAAATTAAATATGTACAGACAAACACACATATGTACAGACACACATACATTTAGCAGCTGCCTAGATTTTATCTGATTTTATTTGTTTAGGGACCGTTCGCAATTACAGCGGTTATGAAAAAGTAACTTTACAACCAATCCTCGCATTTATGACTTCACAGGTCTGTAAAGCAAAGGAAAGCTAAAGTAAGATAATAAGGGCAGTGGCAGTTTCATTTAGTGACTGCTTTGCTTAATGACCGAGTTGCCGGTTCCAATTGTGGTTGCTAAATGAGGACTACCTGTATATATAAAGATACTTTTACTCTCCCAGGCATTTTTGCTTTTGATAGTTCAGTTCTGAACTTTAAATGCCCATACATTCTGGGATTCGCTCTAACATATTTGATTTTTCTAGTGCTATATATATCTTTACTCTTTATTCTTTTAACAGCTCTTTAAACTGCCCAGATAGTTGCTCAGAAACTACAACAGATTACAGAAATTAAATTCTTTAAATACTATATCTAATATTAAGTAGTCATATGAAATTTTTGAATACCAACACACAGTTTGATTTAAACTGTATACATTTCTCAGCTTGGGATAAATATATTTCAATTCATAATCAAAAATAAAATTAAATATGTTTTCAAACATTGTAAATGCATTGTCATACTTACTATATGATCTACATACTGCAATGGCAATGTAAAATATCAAAGTTTCTGGTACAGTACACATCTCTGCTAAGTTTTTTATAAGGTGATGAAAGCATAAAAGAATCCAGAGCAGAACCCTCCATGCCAGTAATTTTGAATGTAAATAACTTAAATGAAAAACAGGCAAGGCTTTATATGGATGACAATGCCGTTTTTCCCAGTACTTAATTTGTTTGTATACATCTGCTTAATCTTTAGAACACCATTAACACAACCTAATAATTTGTGTCTTGAGGGACAAGACTGCTCAACAAGAAAGGAGCAAGACAGATTATAAGAGTGCAAAGACCAAGGGAGTTTTTGCCCATCTGGGTGCTGTCCGCCTTCAAAGCCTGCAAATCCTCTTATCTAATTAAATAGACAAAGGGAATGATCCCTTCTCTTTCCAAATATCACTTACTACCATTACTATTTTCATTTAGGGATATGCAGTGACGCTTTGTACATCAGTCCAGAGCTACAGACATTCAAAATAATGTTTTTCCTTCAACTTAAGAAATACTTTAAAAAAATAATAAAAGAGATCCACAAAAATAAAAATTAGTCATTTGCTCAATAATTTCTAAGGTTCTGCTGCTAAGGGTAAATAAGTATTTTCAAGAAATAAAATATGCCTGATTTTTAAAAATTGCTTTGTATGATAAGTTCTAAGCTCTGGTCTGCATATTAAAAATAAAGATTTATGCAGAATAAATTGTAGCAGTAAAGAGACTCAGTGACATCATAATAGTTTGAATTCAGTTATCTAAAACTTCCCATGATAGTTTACAAAAGAGGAAGCAACAATATATGTATAAAGTCAACTTGTTTTTTAAAATAATTTACAATTGTACTATGAAGAATGCTCAATTAACCGAACTATGAACTGTAAGACCAAAAGATTTGATGATCTTCTAACTTACAACACTGTAACAGATTAGAATGTGCAATTTGTATTTTATAGTTAAAGAAAAGTGGTACAGGCATCTGGAGAGCAAGATGCACATTTTGGCCATTCTACAGGGGAAAGGTTAAAAAAAGCCCTATCATTCTCAGTAGTGAGTATTTTCATTCCTTTTCAATATGGTACACAAAGAGGCGGCATTTAAAAAATAGTAACAGCGGAATAAAAACTTCAATACGAACATAAAAAAATACAATTGTGATTATACTGTGAGGAAAGAACGAACATACATTGGTGGTAATTAAAATAAATTAAACATAAATAGATAGATCCATATAATATCCATTTAGTATCAATACTGAATTAATTCAATCCTTAAACTGATACATAAGGAAATAGTATGGCAGCATCTAACTACCAAGTCTTCAGGAAAAGATTAACTGCATCCTAGCATACTAAAGAAATGTTACAGATATAGTCTGTGTATAATTTTTGAAAACTCTAGTAAGGTAACTCTAGAGGTAGGTGAACTTTCCTCCCAAATCCAAAAATGGAGGAGGGGAATATCCAAGCAGTCATTACACATCCCAGAGCTTTCCAAACTGTGTGCCGGGACATGTTAGTGTGTCGGCTGCAGTGTCTGGATGTGTCGCAGCAGCTGCCGCCGCGCCCTGCCAGGATTCCGCGCAGGTCCTAGTGCCTGCCTTGTGCCTTGCTGCCTCCAAACCTGCCCTGCCAGGATTCTGTGCAGGTCCTAGTGCCTGCCTTGTGCCTTGCTGCCTCCAAACCTGCTGTGATTCTGCGCAGGTCCTAGTGCCTGCCTTGTGCCTTGCTGCCTCCAAACCTGCCCTGCCAGGATTCCACGCAGGTCCTACTGCCTGCCTTGTGCCTTGCTGCCTCCAAACCTGCCCTGCCAGGATTCTGCGCAGGTCCTAGTGCCTGCCTTGTGCCTTGCTGCCTCCAAACCTGCTGTGATTCCGTGCAGGACCTAGTGTCTGCCTTGTGTCCTGCTGTAAGAGTGTGTCGCGAAATGATGCCCTGCTGTAAGAGTGTGTTGCAAAATGATGCATGTCGAAAAAGTGTGTCACCAACATGAAGAGTTTGGAAAGCTCTGACACATCCAGTCAACTTAATGTGAACATTTATAAAGACTCTAGAATTTATCATTAAGCAGTTTGTCTGAAAGGAGAGGGGAATGCTGTGATTTGTAACAGCACAGATTTCTGAAGAACAAGACATGTTAGATTACCCTTCTCTCTCTCTTTTTTAAGGGAGATTTACTCGCCTAGTATTTTTGAATGCTGCATATACATACTGTGAGTTCAATAAAGCTGATAGTCTCATTGGAAATCTGTTGTGAAATTCATCAGAAAATGAGTCTATTTGTAGCCTAAATCCCAAATTCCCATCACTGTCTCCTTGTAAACCTGGAAATAATTGACAAGCCGAATGCTGCAGTATTAATTTGGTACAGCATTGTCTGATATTTCTATAAATAACTTGGATAAAAGTATAAAGGAATTGCACATTAAAGCTGCAGATGACATTAAACTATAGAGTTTCCTTAGATACAAGTTTAAATTGATAAAATAGAGAAAAGGACTAAAACTAATAAAATGAATTTCTAAAGTAACTTTTGTATCTTAATATGAGGAATCAAAGGCCTAATACAAGATGGGTGGTATCTCGTTGTACAGCAGTACACAAGACTAAAAATCTGTTTTCAAAAATTCACAAGCCAAATGTGACTCAGGAATATGATGAGGTGGGCTAACACAACTCTAGGCTACTTTAAGAGAACTACAGGGCCCAGATTCTAAGTAATAATTATTCTCCTTTGATCAGATCTGATAGGAATATATGTCCAGTTCTAGACACTGTGGTTTAACTCCTCAAAAGGGCCCAGGAGGAGAATGAGAAATAGGCAATGGCCTACTGAGTCCTAATAAAAGAAGCCTGAAGGAATGAAACGTGTTTAGCTGGAGATGAAACTATTAAGAGATTTAAGCCATTTTGTATGGTTTGAAATATAAAATAATGGATCAAATTTGTCTTTGGCTGTTCATGCTGGCTTTTATGTCACCACCCACTTGAAACTGTAGTGCTTGGGGTGTGGGTGTGTGCTGGGGGGAGGGGAGGAGTAAGAGGATACAATTTCCTGTACAATCAGTAGCACATAACAGCCAATACATCCAAAGTTGGAGAAAAAGCAAGCCAAGCAGAATGAGGTTTTTGAGATGACCCTTAGGTTTAGTGAAATACCAGTCTTAAAGATTTAAATGAATCCTTATGTTATATTCTCTTTTTAAACTCGTATCTCAGAAAAGAAAAATGCTTATATTCCCAGGGAACAAGTGAACACCAAGTTCCTACTAACTTTGGCTCTGGCAAACTTGGAATACTAGTTGTTTAGATACTCATGCTATCAAATAACTCTTTCAGGAGGAGGAATGCCATTCAAGTTAACATTTTCATTTCATATAATAAATTACAAATGTTACTATTCAATTAAAAAAAATCTCAGCAGCATTAACCACCACACTGTATAAAATTAATCCATAATTTTTAACATGCAAACAAATTGAAGTAAAGAATATATAACCTTGTAATGGATATACAAGAGGACCGGTCAGTTCAACTGTATAAATCTTAGACCAGTTGCAGGAAGCCTTTTGTTTTCATGATCTCTCAAACCACTATAAGTATCAGATGCTTCTTAGGTAATCTCCCAAGAGACTGGATAAAATGTTAGAAGCAAGAGATCTGTTAGGATATTTAGGTGGATAACAGGCCAATAGTTCAGAGCATTAAAGACCCTGTACAATATTGCATCAAAACTCCCAATTCTTCATAATAAATAAATGTAACAAGAGCTGCAATTCTTTGTTTTTTAGACCTTCTTCACACAATGGGAGATCTCTCTCCCTACCACCACCCTTAAATATAAAAACAAAATTATACACCTATTTTGTTGCTGTACCAACAGCCCCCCAAATTACATTTGCTAACTTGCAATAGAGGATACTTTGGAACATTTCTACTTTCAGGCTGCAAAAGCATATAACTATCTCAAAGAAATGAAACAATAATTTAAATTCCTGGGCTGCAGAAAAAAAGTGTACTGTCTTAAATGGAAAGTATTGTAGTGTTTATACCTTCTTACATACATAATATCTTTCAATATTGGGGGAGCATGAGAGAAAAGGCCTCTCATGTGCATGGGGTAGATGTATGCCCTGCATTCCCCAACCAGCAGTACTTAGAATATTTGACAATTTTAATGTACGGGCAAGCTGATATGGAAATATGTTTTCATTTAAGTATCTGGGTCCAAAACTATTTAGAATTTTAAAGAAAAGTACTAGCTTGAATTAAGTTTGGAAGAAAACTAACATTTTTTTCTCCACAACCGAATGAAGAAAAGCTTAGAATCAATTCCATTGTAGAATTAGATAACAGCAAGAGACTCATAAAAGCTTAAATGAAGGGGACCAATTCCAAAAAGGATGAAAAAGATTTTCACATGTTTTCTATTAACCTCATTCATAGCTTACCATGCAGATTAATAAGAGGGATATACTGTAGGATACAGAAAAATGTGAATACAACTGTAACAAAACTTGACTTTTTGAAGATAGCTAAAAATTAACACCAGGCAATATGTGAGAAATAATGTAAAAGTAGTAACTGAAGAAATTTAATTTATACCAGCTATTGCAGTATAGTGAAACCCTGATTAACCGGACCTTGTTGCAAGGAACATTCTGCCCCAATAACATCATTAGTAATGGTGTCTTTATGGAAATGTTACAAATTGCTGCAGAGTTCTCTCCAATTTAATGGATTTCATAAATAATGGACACCACTCCTCGCAACAGAATAAAGTTTCACTGTCATCTTTTTTGTTTTCAGACCAAATTGCTGAAAAATTCCAAGTTTTAAAGATGACGACTACCCTGCGCATAGCATTCTAAAGCTTATCTTTATTGCCAAGGAGGGCTGAATATACTTCAAAAATGATTCAGAAGAATTCCTTCAGAACTTGTACCAATATAGCAATTATCTGCTATATATTAAGACAGTCTACATTTTTTTCAGGCTTCCATACAAGTAAAAAAAAAGATGCTGCTTTAAGAACCCATGTAACTTTTAAAGAAACAGTAATTTTTTTTTCAGGTTCACACGTAAGCCTAAAAAAGGTATGCAAATTTAATCAAAATGAGAGAGGTGCTGTGAATTATAATTTCTTTATAATTCTTTCAAAGTGTTACAGTCCTATTTTAAAGGCACAAGAACAAGAACTACTTACTCCCTCTTGTTAGTACAACCACTGTTTTATAGCTACCTGCATCTTCCAAACTAACAGAATTGCAGAAAATCCAAAAGAATCATATTGGCTGTTTGTACTATTTAAAGTGGCAAGAGAGGATTTATCAGGGATCAATCCAATTTCTCAGTATTCTCAACAAAGCAATGGCATGGAATATAAATAACACCGTAATTATTTCAGAAATTGTTTCCCTATATGACACCACCTAATTCCCAGAGGGAAAGGAAGAAGAGAATAAGTTGTATTGGATAATAACAGTTTATAAAATTACCTGGCCTACACACAGTAGTAGAAATCTAGAAAGACTTCCTGAGATACAGGTTTGTTATGATAAAGACAGGAAACCCAAGAAAATATTGTATGTTTGTAGTATACTGAAAGCTATGATAGGGGATTTCAATTTCCCTGTTTAGCAAGAATGAATGAATTCATAATCTGAATCTGAGGAAGAGAGTGCCAAGTTTAAAGCTTGTCATTTAGGAAAAAATAAAGCATTTATCATATAATTATAATATTTTGGATATATTCCTTTGGATAAGAAACGTAGCATAAAGATTGTTCATTTGAGAATATTAAATACATCCTTTGGCATGAAGATTGCTCTAAGATGTGAATGATACCTCTATGTACTCCAACCTCCTACTCCAACTCTAATCATTATACCACACCTACACGTTATATATAAAACATTTTTTGTAAATCAAAAATGGTGGTGGGGGATCTTGAATGGGCTGGCTTTTATAGTCTCTGAATCAGCCTTTCTCGACCTTTTGACCCTGGAGGAACCTTGAAAGATTTTTTCAGGCCTCAGGGAACCCCTGCACATTCAGGCTCTAATATAGGCCGCAAGTTACGAAATTATTATATTCATTTCATGTGTAGGCCTGTATGTATGCATTAACAGTGTTCTTAGACTAAAAATAAAGAATGAAACCTACCTTTTTAATGTGAAGTTGCCTGAATTTGAAATAATTTTTGAAATAAACCGTGATCTCCCAAGGAACCCCTAGTGACCTTTCGTGGAACCCTAGGGCTCCATGGAACCCTGGTTGAGAAACCCTGCTCTGAATGGAATCCATCGGTTTTGTCAAATCCAATGATTTTCAAGTTCACCTCCCAATGAATCTTAATCAGACCTCATATTTCACAGAACAAATTTATTTATTTATTAAATTTTTATCACTGCCCTTCCTGGATTATTCTCACAGAGGATTAAAGGAAAGCGCTGAAAGTTTATATAAAATTTATATTTTGTGTATGTCCATATAGCTTTGGATCCAACAGCCATTCATGTGCTGAACCTTTTAGGCAAAAGCTTTGAAAATTTTTGTTTTGCCAGTGACATCATTTTCCTACTCTTCTTAAACTTAATGGATGTAATAATAGAAAAAAACCTCCATCAATAGCACTTACATATTCTATTTTAAAATGAATGCATCATTTTCTTTATAGGAGAACTTGCATAAATTCCAGATCAAAAGATTATGCTTGCAACATTGTGTATAGAACTTACCTCTCACAGCACATATTCTTTCAATATCTGTCTCACAAGCTTTCAGATCCAGACATTCATCTGTTTTATAAGATTATCTTAGGGTCCATCCCTCCCCATCTTTTTTTAGTGAGACTCTTAGAACAACTTAGTCTTCAAACGTTAGGTTCTTTCTGAAATCTTAAACTTGATGTAAATCACTTCACCAGAGAAAATTAAAATGACTAATTCATTCAGGACTTCATCTCTTGGATCCTTCTGTTATTGTTATTGAGATAGATAGATAGATATATATATATATATATATATATATATATACACACACACACACACACACACACACACACACACACACACATCATAGTACAGTAGGACAATAATTTCCTTTTCTTTCTCAATACATACTGGAAGATCTGTGCCCCAATCAAGAGTTTTCAATCTCCAATATTTTTCATTTCAAAAGTTATATTCATTTCCTTTATGCCAGAAAGCACAATCTATTATAGCTTGGTAAGTGAAAAAAATATGACCTCATATTAATACAAAATAATTTATTTAGACTCCAACACAACTTCAGACAGGATAAAACAAAATACCCTCAATATAATTTTAAGGATATCTCACAAAAATGTGCATGAATTCTAATGTATGATAAAGCACACACTGAACCAGATAAGGGTTCCAAGCAATGTTTTTTGCACTCCCAAAAGCTCCATCACACTACCTATTTAGAATCATATAGTCAAAAACAGGGATTTGATGCAGTTCTGTAGAGTAGAAGCAAAATAATAACACAGAAATATTACTTCAAGAGAGGTAAAATACGTCAATTAAGCCAAGAATGAACATTTCTAACACACTACTAAGACCCCTACACTACACAGAATTATAGGTGAGACTACAGTAGGTGCTGAAAAGAATGTATTTCCTCACAAAATATTAAAAGTGATTTTGGGATTGATGAGATAAAGATGCAAAAATCAGGTGCTTCCCAATGGAGGGTTTCTAGTGCTATTTCTCAAAAGCCAGTATGCAGCTTTCCCCTTCAACAGATATTGTGTGTAAAGAAAAATGACAGCAATTGTGGCCAAAGATTGGAGGAACTCAAATGGAAGCCAATGTCATCTTGACACACCAGAAAATCCCATGCATGAGCCAGAGCAATAAAAACCTCATCTAGAAGCACCCAACCTGGAACTTTATTTCAATTTTGGTGCAGAAGTCCCTCGGCTAATGAAGAGTCTATTTTGCATAGAAGACACTGCAGACCAGACAACCCAGTGGTGCAAGGGAGACTTTTCACACCCTCTTGGCTGTGATCAGCTTCTGTCTGTCCAAAGGGCGCTGTTCCAGGCCAACTTCTTCTAGGACCGCAAATGCTACCTTCACCCTCTATGTTCCCCAATAGCTGGCCCTTCACTCCCACCTGACACCCAGGGAGACCCTCTTAAGCCTACGCATCTCTCCCTTCCCCGCCCTTTTCTCAGCTGCCGCCTTCTCAGCCCCACTGCGGACACCCCACCCACTCAACCCACCGAGCCGCGTGTGCTGATGAGATGCAAATGGGGCTTGGGCGGCAGCGACATCGAAGCTCCGTTACCTTGGTCTCTTTGACGTGTTGCTTGATGCCCTCCGGGTACCATTGGACTCGCACGTACCCGCGGCGGAGGGGGCTCCCGCGGCTCTCCTCGCCCCCGCCGGGGCCCCCGGACTCGGAGCCGCCAGAGCTGCCAGCTCCTCCTCCGCCTCCCCCGGGGCCGCCGCCGCCGCTGCCGGGGCCTCGTCCGCCGTCCTCCTCCTCGGAGTCGGAATCCTCGCCATGCATGACACGGACTAGGCCGAAGCGCACCGAACCCCGGTACCGGCCTGACACCAGGTCGTGAGTGAAGAGCAGCCGCTGAAACCCGGCGGCGGGGGTTGCAGCGGCCGGCGGCAGAGCTGCTGGCGAGGTGGGAGAAGCAGGCGGCTCCGCCATGGCGCGCGCACCGGCGATGACTGAGGGAGGGAGGAAGAGGCGGAGGAGCAGGAGAAAGAGCGGCGGCGGCCGCCGGGCCCACACAACGCAGTCACCACCCGGCGAGGGGCGGGGCTAACACCCCTGGCCCCGCCTCCCTGAAATAGCGGCCCCGGCCGCTCGGGGGGCGGAGCAAAAGTGGCGCGCGCTGCGTGGGCGGAGCTCCCGAGCAACCTGAGACGGCCGAAGGGCGAGCGGGGGAGGGCCGGGAGTGGGAAGACAGCGGGAGGGGCCCTTCAGACGAAGGGCGGGAGAAACGAAGCTGGGGAAGAAAGCTCGAGGAGCCACCGCGGAGGAAAGAAGGGGGAGCCGGGCCCCCCGCTAAGAAGCCAGCCTGCCTGCCCGCCCTCCCTCAAAGGAGGCTGACAGGTGAGACGGAGGGCGCCGAGAAGAAACCGTTCCGGAGGACAAGATGGAAAAAAGAAGAGAGCGGGAGATGTCTTGGGGTTATTTATTTATTTATATTTTATTTACCACATTTGTATAGCCGCCCATCTCACATAGTGACTCTGGGCGGTTTTAGACTTACTTATTGCAGGGTTGCTGATTTTGTTCCTCTTCACCCTCGGCTTCTGCTCGTGGAGAACTGGGGAATGGTGGAAGAAGGGACGAGTAGCTTCTGTTGGCGAAGGGACAAGGAGGAGACAGTAATGGAAGAGGAGGCTGTGACAGGAGAATGAAGGCAGAAAGAGAGAATTTGAAAGGATAGAAGAAAAAACAAAAGGAGCACAATCCTGGTTAGAGACTTGGAGGTATGTATTTATTTTCTGCTCTATAACCGAGGCGGCCCATTGCAGTATTCTGCACTAATGAGGACTTTGACATGCCTCACATTCTAAATAAACATGGTGTTCCCTATTAACTTTTCTGGACATGGATCACTGCTAATGTAGGTCAGGGGAAGGATACCTGGTGCCTTCGGATGTTTTGGCCTGCAGTTCCCATTAATCCTAACTAGTGTACTCAGTGATTCTGGAAGTTGTCACCCAAAGTATCTGGAGGGCAGCATGTTGCTATCCCAGTTCTAGATTTACAAATGACAAGGGAGTTTAGTACAGGAGTAGCATGGAAATGCAGGAGGTGGAAAGTCAACAAGGTCATTGCTGAAAGCAGTACTTCTCACCAAAAGAAGTAATAGTGATAAGAGCTGTTGACAGTAAAGTCTGATTGTTACAGAATTATTTTTATTTTATTTTATTTTTATCCCGCCTTTATTATTTTTATAAATAACTCAAGGTGTGAACATACCTAATACTCCTTCCTCCTCCTATTTTCCCCACAACAACCACCCTGTGAGGTGAGTTGGGCTGAGAGAGAGGGACTGGCCCAAGGTCACCCAGCCGGCTTTCATGCCTAAGGCGGGACTAGAACTCTCAGTTTCTAGCCCAGCACCAGAATTAAAGAAATTGCATCATGAAATGGTTCCGTTACTTCCAGAAAGTGGAAAGAAATAATGAAAGCGAATATGTTGTGTTCAGTTGAGTGACATTTATCATTAGGCTCTTCGTTTTTATAAAAAGCAAATCCTACTCTGTGACTCTATTAGTACATTGTAATAATAGTTTGCTTAAACATAGTATAAGATTAAATTCATAAGCCACGTAATGACGTAAATATGGTTTACATGCACGATATGTACAGCCAAACCCAAACAAATCATACTTACATAGTAGAAGAAGAAGAAGAAGTTAGTCTATGGTAGTCCAAAATCGGAAGGATTCTGGTTTTCAGACAAACACATTTTATTAAAAGGCATAAGCTTTCATGAGCTTAGTGTGATGTGTGAAAATAGTTGGTATCTGTAGAGGTCTTAGCAAACAAGATGGTTAAAATATTTTAATAAATAATGAAATGTACTTAACACTGAAATCCAGTGTTACGATTATATGGTTTAGATAGATATAGATGAAACAAAAATACATACAAATAGCAGGTACTGAAGGTAATTTTCAAGTAATTCACATTCATGTTTAGAAAATCTTATGTGTTCTCTATTGTGATACCCCGGAGGTGAGACAGGCCCCCTTGCTCCTGGACTTCTGTAAAAAACTAAAAACCTGGCTTTGCCAGCTTCCTTGGAACAGCAGGGGAAATAGTCATTCCTGGGGATGGCTAACACCCTAGAATGGACCTAGAATGGCCTTTACGCTCACGGACTGACAGAGAACTTCTAGCTATCTGGATTTTATTCCATTTTTATTTATATTTATATTTATATTTGTATATTTATTGTATTTGTAATTTGCATTGAATTTTAATGGTGATCTTGTTGTAAACTGCCCAGAGTCCCCCTTTGGGGGGAGATGGGCAGTGATAAAATTTGATAAATAAATACCATCCTCAAGTCTATAACTACACTTTGTGGAAGAAATACTGTATAGGATTTCACATTACTAGGCTACATGATGTTCAGAAAATTATTTAGTTAAAGATTTAACTTATATTCAATATTTATTGTAAGTATCTTATAACAGTTGACATCACAACATAGCTACCATGGGGGAGAACCCATCACTGTTTGATCTATATGGTTTTTCAATAGCTTGGCAGCAGGTTTGTTCCTGTGGTTTAGAATTATTACTTGCCATAATTCAGAGTATGGGCCTAGGGGACCACTGATATAACTCAATATCAAGACTTACTTATTTTTCTGTCTGGGCTACACATGTGATTCTCTCTTTCATTTTCATCTGGCCTAGTTGTGCATCTCATTATTGGAAGCTTGATGCAAAATGAAAAATAATTATTCAATTTTTGAATCATTATTTAAAATTGTGTCTACTTTTCTCCTCCTTTACAGCACTATAATCAACACCCAGTAGGGAAAGTGATAGGAGCAAAATACTTTCACCTCATCCCAAAATTTGGAATTTTTGAAACAATAAATATGTTTCCAAATAAAATTCAGTCAACCCTTATTCTTAAAATTCTTCTCTTGGAAAACATTCTTGCTCCATCTTGTGGTCATTTATTTTCTAACTGGAAACATTTCATAAGGACTTCTAGCCCAATTATTATCTCAAATTATGAGCTGAAATCATTCATGTTTATAGAAGGGAAACGAACACACAGAATAATCAGCTATATGGATAGGGAATACTTCTTATCCTATAGAGACAGGGAATACCTGCTTTGCTAAAGGGATGAAATTGTATTATTAATGGATGTACTTGCTGTCTCAAGTAGTCATGTTTCTTTCTCTGTATTGCTGTGCTATTCAAATTCTAGAGTTATGTCAAGCAGGACTCCTGAAGCTAGTCTTATAAAGATACCCTAACATACATACAAATAAATAGTAAGGGAATACTAATGGGAGCAGATCAGTATTCTTAACTATGTTTTGTGAAAATTAATAAGAACAGCCCTACTTCTCTGCTCTTATTGTGTCTGTAGATAGCCAGCTTGCTGCCCTGTCTCAGGTGACCAGGCCCCTTCTGGGTTAGGAGGAGCTTGGGGAGCCCTTGCTGGGTTGCTGTGAGAATTATTCTAAGCATCTGTTGGATAAATTTGCTCAGACCTGCTCTGTGTAAGTACTATGGAAGTGACTGACATGTGATCTTTCCTGGTTATCTGGGAAGAGTTTCAGACAGTTAGTCCTGAACAACAGGACAGGGTCTTGGCACTCTGAGCTCTACCACCTTGTTCTGGATCCATGTACTTCCTGGTTGGTCAAGGCCTCCTGGGAAGTGGCATGTGTTTAGGTCCAAGCAGTGGTAAATGCTCTTTGCGGGAAGGAGTGCTTCCACCTGCTTGAGGAGGTGGGGGTCCATCCCCTCCTCAAGAGGTGATCCTTGGATCCAACAGTATTGGATAACTTTAGTCCAGTGTTGAGATGGTCATGGGTAGAAAGCTTCAAAGGGCCCTGGGGGAAGTGGACCCTTTTCAGTTGGGGTTCAAACTGGGTTATTATAGTATTGAGATGGCATTGGTTGCGCTTGTGGCTCAAGATAGGGTGGTGTATCCATCCTTGACCTCATGGATCTCTCAGTAGCTTTCAGTACCATCAATCATGGTATTTTTCTGGACTGGCTTAAGGGATTAGAAGCGAGGGAGTGTTTTGTGGTGGTTCTTCTCCTTCTTCCGGGACTGGTTCCATTTGGTGCTGGGAGGGGGTCTAGCTCTATGCCTGTTCTAGTGGGGTGCCTCAGGGCTTGGCTGTCTTTCCACTCCTATTTAATATTTACATGAAATTGCTGGGTGAGATCATCCATTGGCACCATTGTTATGGAATGAGATATTATCAGTATGCTGATGATACTCATATATCTCCACCCGGACCGGACAAATGGTGCTGTTGAGGTGCTTACCCAATGCCTAGAGGCTGTATGAATCTGGATGGGGAAGAACAGGCTGCAACTCAACCTTAGGAAGACCAAGTGGTTTTGCACCTCCTGGTTCCAGAGATTTTTCATCTTTAATATTCAGTGGGGTAGCACTCCACTGAGGTTGGTACGCGCTTGGGTTACACTGCTGTTGCATGAGCTGCACTGGCTCCAATTACTGTATGCTTCCAGTTACAATTCAACATACTGGTTATCACCTTTAAGCCTTGCATGGCACAGGGCCAAGTTACTTGTAGGATTGCCTATCTCTGAGGTTTCTGCCTATCCTACCAGTTCCAACAAGGCAAGTACTCTCCAGGTTCCCTCTATTAAACAGTGTCATCTTTTGGGTCCAAGGAGTGAAGCCTTCTCTATCTCAGTGTCTGCCCTATGGAACAATCTCCCCCTGATATCCACAGGGCCTCTTCCAGAAAGCTGTGAAGACTTTGCTTTTCCCTAGATACTGGGCCAGGATGTTAGATGAGTCCAATGTAGGTTGAGTTTGTTATACAATAATTGTACTATGATTCTTTTAATTCTGTTTTTTTTTTGGAGGAGATGATGATTTACAGAGGTTATATTGTTCTCGTTGATTGTTGTTAGCCACCCAGAGTTCATATGTAAGGAGAGCATCCATGTAAATTTTCTAAATAAATAAATAAAACTGTCATAACCTATTGAAATGTATGCCATACAAAAGGAACTGCATGGTACCACTCAGCTTTTTATTATAGAAAATTGAATTATTGATACATTTATTAAAAACCTATATGTAGTTCTTTTGTGAGACAAATTGTAGTTTATGGTTTAGTCATTATGACTAAGAAAGCTTTAAAAAAGGACATGGATAGTATATTGTCCCACCATTATTAAAACTTAAACCAGTTCACTCCCACCTTCCTCCTGGTCTCTTTTAGTAGTTACTAACTTAAAAAAAAAGCTTTTATTGATTTCCTCTATCCCATTTTGTTCAAATCCTATGAACTATTTATTTGTTGAATAGCATATCTGCTTACTACCTAGAGAGGGAATAGGCACCCTTTGTGGATTGCTGGGCACCTTTTGGAATTTTAGGAACTTTATTGGTGCTCTCACAGAATAGCTTGATGGGGGACAAGGCCAGTCATAAAACAACCAATTAACTGCAGCCAAACTGATGATGTTGCTGCTTCTCACCTGAAATTGCTGTGGTCTTCCCTCTTTCTACAGATGGGCACATTTCCAAATCAAGCACTGAGTTACAGGGATCCACTGTTTTTATTTTCCAGGTGAACAACGTCAGAAAGGAATTAGACAAAGTTGAAGGCCATCCCACTATCATATAGGCAACATCTTGGTTACACCTGTTATGAAAGAAAGCTGTTCCTTGCTTGTGGGCTGAGACTTTCAGATGAGAAAATTAGATTGTTTTGAGATTAGGGACATTATGAAAATGAGCTGGATCCACAGGAATATATATGATTATGTGTTCTTCTTCTTTTGCTTGGCATGTCAGAATAATCAAGGATGGTCAGACTCTGGTGACATCTGTTTTGCTGCTACAATAGGTGAACAGATGAGCAAGCAGGTAACTCAGAGGGCTGAAGGTAGTGGTGATGTAGTCTGTATGATACGACAATGCAGGAGATACGACAGTGAAAACCAGGGAATGGAAAAAAGGTTAGGGAGTGTCAGGCTATCCCCAGGGTTCTCTACTCTCTCCCAGATGGAGTTTTCCTGGTTGCCATGTCAGCAACCCCATCACATCTTAATGGGTTGGTGCTAAATGCCAAACCAACAAATAAAAAAAAACATCTTCCATCCATGATTTGATTCTGGATGTAGTGGCAAGCACTTAAGCTGCAGAAAAGAATAGAAAACAGGTTTCTTTAACCTGGCTGAAAGGTTGTGAGCTATTTGTATCCCTGGGCTCTGCTTCTGCTAATGTTCTGTTAACATGTAAACAGGTTTAGGAAGGTGAATGTGTAGACAGTTCTGCCTATATTAATAACTATAAAGTACTATAGTAATTTAATGGTATGTCTCTCTGTTTTTCACTGATCTACTTTAGAAGTGTTGAGTGCTTTAAGAGAGAGAAGGCTTGCAGCATTACCAGGCACTATGCAGTTGTTGTGTCATTTTTTATTTAAATTATATTTCTTGTAAGAAAAAATGGAATCAGTGTTGGGAAGATATATTGAAGTTGTAAATACAACCTCCCTACCCCCATGTCTTATCAATTATTTGGGTCTCCCTTTTCTGCCCCCCAAATCCAGTGAATGAGGCAGACAGTTGCAAAATAAAAGCCTCCTTTGACAGCATCTTCATTTTTTTTCTTCAATTTGATAAATGTCATTTTCCCAATAGATGGCGCTCTTAGACAATTTAATATAACACTAAATAAAATATATTCATGTCAAATGTTAATACTACTTCAGCAATTTTGTGATTAAGATCCAAATTTTATTATTTAGTGTATTTAGTATATAATAATTTAGTATAATAATTATTATTAATTTAGTGTAAAAAATCTAGTATAATAAAGCACCCCACAAAACTCAGCACTCAAGACATCCTACTATTTCTTTAAAAACCTTTGGGTTTTATACTTCCCAGAGTTGCTGGGAGTTGGGTAATAAATTTAATTTATTATTGGGTATAAATGAAATATATTATTGTTATATATTGAACAAGAAATATCCATTAAAATATAAGTAAGAGACAGAAGACAGTGAAGTTCATCGGGCATGTTAAAGCAGCATGGATGCTTTGTTCTTATCTTTGGAAAAGATCTACAGACCAATCTTGTGCAATCTTCAGTTTCTAATAAGGGCAAACAAAATGATTGAAGAAAGACATGAAAAAGTTAAAAGTTTTGAGAATTATTTTTATCAGTCAGTTCTCTTGCTTAAGAGGTAGAGAATAACACCAAGGTGATACATAACAGAGGCAATACAGAAACATCAAGCTAGACATACTGAGAAAGAGTTGAATTTGCTACAGTATTTGAGAGATGGTACTTGGGTCTCCTCAAGGAATGTACTAACTCCTTTTTAATAGTAATGGAACTAACCTAGTTATCATAGCCTCCTGTCCTGTGGAGCCAATTTGGGAGTCTTCATCATGGGCCACATTGAATTGTTACATACTGTACAGCACTGTTTTATTTATATAGCTGTGGTATGGCTTGATCCTTGCAATGATTAATATTGTTCTTTAAGACTATAGTCCAGAGCTTTCCAAACTGTGTATCGGGACACGTTAGTGTGTCGGCTGAAGTGCCTGGGTGTGTCGCAGCTACTGCTGCCTCCGAACCCTGCCAGGATTCCGTGCAGGTGCTAGTGCCTGCCTTGTGCCCTGCTGCCTCCAAACCTGCTGTGATTCCGCACAGGGCTTAGTGCCTGCCTTGTGCCTTGCTGCCTCCAAACCTGCTGTGATTCTGCGCAGGTCTTAGTGCCTGCCTTGTGCCCTGCTGTAAGAGTGTGTCGCGAAATGATGCCCTGCTGTAAGAGTGTGTCGTGAAATGATGCATGTCTAAAAAGTGTGTCACCGACATGAAAAGTTTGGAAAGCTCTGCTATAGTCTAACGTACAGTTCTGTAAAAAATATATATATTTGTCTCCTTTCGGATTTTTGGATTTTTTTTTGGTACATCTTTGTCATTGAATGTTAGCATGTGAATGTTGTCTCTGTTAAAATCCATTTATGCCTATCAGTTTGGAAGAGATTACAAAACCATTTCAAAGGTCCCACAGTTAGAGTCATAGTCTTATAGGGCAGTACTGAATCCTCTCAAAATTACTCCAAGGGTATAGCACAAAATCACCACAAAGCATACATGGAGAGCAAGGTAGAAGCCAGTGCTGGGAACTAAAAAGCAAAGATTGCTGCATGTTACTATTTTCAAGGTGAAATTTGACACTGGGGACAAGGCTATTTTCAAAATTTGCAAAGTTTTTTGTGGCTGGCAATATTTTCAGTCTAGCAGCGCTGTGATTCAGTATTGTTTTGTTTGTTTGTCATGGGCCTGTTTCTACTTCTCTGTAGACTGGTTATCTATCTATCTATCTATCTATCTATCTATCTATCTATCTATCTATCATCTATCTAAACACAAACACAAACACCTAAATATTACTACAAAAAGTGTAAATATTTCTGGTATTCTATCTTTCAAATAAAACTGGCCATGGAAGGTTACTCTGGAACTCTCCATCATAAGGGTAGCTTGAAGCGATATCTAAACTCAGAGGATCTTTTGTAAGGAATTAACCTGATATTTTCCAAAGAATCTCCACATGTGGTGGTGTTGCTATGAAAACAGTGAACCCTCCCCAATCTAAGTGCTTACCTTCTAAGACATGAGAGTTCCCCGTTGGGGGAGATGGGCGGTTATATAAATTAAATAAATAAAAAATAAATAAATACAAACTGTAGTACATTGTCAAGGGATCATGTAATGCCTACTTTACAAATCTAAGTACGCTGTAGAGATAGGCCTACATTACTGTCACTCTGCTATGTTTCACTATTGCTACTTCATTTTGGAAAATAGACTACTGTATTTTAAAATGTTCTAAGTAACAGCACACACCACATGTTTCTGTGTTTGGGCCGTACTGAGAGACAATTATCATATAGCAATAATTTGTGCATGTGTTCTGTGCCATAGTTTGTTCTAACTACACTAATATGTGGCAGATTATGGTGAGTTGTTCATTTCCCATTTTAATTACCTGCACCTTCCTGTGTTAAATTAGTAACTGTGATTAGCACTTAGCCTTTCGCAGGCCACCCCCTGCTCACATAATCCCCACTCCACACCCCCAGGCATGCTGTTATTGGAATGTTAGGGTTATTCAAATCTTAAGGTTCCTGATAATAGTTAGTTGTGTAAGTACACCACTGCAGATCTTCATACTAAATTAAAGCCCTACATGGCACAGGACTAAGTTATTTGCAGGACTGCCTAACTCCAGTTATATCATCCCATCCCACATGCTTTTCTGGGTTGGGCATGCTCCAGGTCCCTTCTCTGTGCCAGTGTCATCTGGTTGTACCTAGGAAGCGTATCTTATCTGTGGCAGCACCAGTCCTCCTGAATGATCTCCCCACCACCACCCCTCCAAGATTCAGTTGACCTGACCTTGCTAGCCTTTCATAAGGCATTAAAAACCTGGTTTTCTCTCCAGGTATTTGGGCCGGGATATTAGATTTAGAAACCACATTGCATGATAGAGTTGATGGCTGGATTGTATGTCTGTTTTTATTTTTATTTATTATTTTTAATGTCGTCTTAGCTGTCCGGAGTCACTCTGGCAAATGAATGACCATATAAATTTGTAAAAAAAATGCATGAAGATTTTTTTTAAATACTCCTGTAGTCAGCAACATGGGAACAGGGCTTCTTTGTATAGATCATTATGCCCCATTGCTTAAAATTTAGTTATCTGAAATTTGTCAGAATTGGTGTAATTCTAATTGACATTCTAAATGATATAAAATGTTTACAAAAGAAAATCACTAAAAAAGTTTCTGAGTTTCTCCTAGTCAATCGTTGTTAATTTTAATCTGTATTTTTAGCTTGATTTTTATTTATTTATTTATTTGTTTGTTTATTTATTTATTAAATATGTTAGCCACTGTAATGGTATGTTCAAAGTCTGAAAGAGATTCCTATTCTGGACACTTGGACTTTCCTCTCTTATCACTTAAAAGAACAGCTTCTTTGCCACCACACACAGGCAAGAAAATTCCTGCTGAGTGATAAAACGGGTTCTGACCGTGAAAACAAACCAGTTATTGAGATTTTTGCAACCTAGTCCCTTTTTCCAATCAATGAATCTAGTTAAAAAGCCTCCACAAGAATCTTGCTTTTGGGTGTAATTATCAAGAGTTTGAGAGCCACCTTGAGTGCTCAAACAGAGTAGAAAAGCGGAATGTAAATCAAATAATAGGAGATAAAACTGATGACTCGAAAGCTCATTGTAGCTCATTACTGTTGCGATAAGAACATTGTGATGGCTAGTGACTTCTTTATGTAGTTATTGTATTGTATTGTATTGTGCATCTGGTATCAGTCTTGGGAAAATTATCGCTATTCTGTCATGGGCTAGTGTTTTTTTTTATAGTAATTTTATTAAGTTTTACAATACATATTAAAAGTTAGAATAGAAAAGAGAAATAGAAATAGAAATACAAAATAAAGAAAAAGATAAAGAAAAAGTGAAGTCAAGAAATAATAAACAAAGAGAGTATAGAAAATAGATGCTCTCCAATCTATCTTTGAACTTGAAATACAATAATTAATTTTAAATGTCAGTCTTTCATACAATACACAGGAACTTTTCTTTGTCATATGCCTTTTGATTTCATGTCATGGGCTAGTGTTGTTCATCTTCAGGGTTTCTTCCCATTCAAACGTCTCTAAAAGTTAAATCTCTTAGGCTGAAATCCCATATGTGCACTTAAATGTAAGCAAGTACTATTACATGTTGTGGGAGTTACTTTTGTTGTGTACTGGGCTTCAGGGTCCCCGAGTTTCCCTTATTTCTAGTATACATCTTGTAGACACATGCATGATGCACATTAAGATTAAAATATTGAGGACTGGTCTGCTATTTCACACACTTTACCCACTGGGATATTATTTTGAACTGCTGATAGCATATGGTGTGGTAAGACAATTATGTTTTTCTAGTATATCTTTGCCAAAGGAACATTAAAAATAATTGATGAAAGGAATATTGTGGAATATTTAATACAGCTTTCAATTATGAGTTAATAGCTTTCAAAATGTACTATAAATGCACATTTTGCACAAAGTGAACCTATGAGTATTAGAATTGGGATGTTTTTAATCATCTCTGTTTTTAATCCTGAAATATAAGATTTTGTAATCCCTGTAGAATCCATACAACTTGTATTTCAGTTTTTTTTTTAATAGCTAACATGGCTCCTTTGGGTAGAAAAAGCCTATTCAATTTAGAAAAACCTCATACTCTAAGGTGATGGTCCTCTGATCCCTGGAACATCATCCCAAGGACCATAGCATGTGTTTAGCGTTGCTCTAAGGTAAGAGGAATATTAACAGTTCCTGCTGTTCCTGCTTTCTCCCCAAGGCTTCCTGTTTTTGAAGCTGAGAATCTCTGATTATGGAAAGCATATGTGGACAGGGCAGAGCAATGAAGGCTGAAGATCCTACCACAATGGGAAGGATTTTTTTTTCTAAAGAAGGAACCTGAGGAGAGACAGAACATAGCTTGTTCAGCCAGTAGGCATAGGAATTGTCAGAGTGCATCATTAGATGTCCTGCCTATATATACAGTATATACCATGAATTAATTTCTGGTGGTCTTCATTCTCAGTCTAATCTCAGCCCTACTATTCTTGCTGCTTGTCTACATTCTGTGCATGTATCACTATTAAGTGAACTTACTAAAGACAGGTGAGTACAATTCCATACTCCAAGCAAAATATTTAGAAGAGAGGTTATTAACCTATTTGTTGATGTGGTAATGATGGAGAATTTAGTTGGTGCAATTAATGGATCAAAGACAATTCCAGGAAGGCAATAATGTTTACAGTAATATTGATTGAGCTACATTCACTTTCAAGCAGGGTGTCCTTTGAGAATTTATAGTTCCAGGAAGAGTGTTCAATGTGCTTTTGCTCCACCAGTACTCTGCCAATGCGCTCTGCTTAGCTATTCACCTGTGACTTGTAAGATGCCCTATGTATTTAGCAATAAGCTAAAACACTTTATCCCTTGGGAGAAAATCATGCCAGGAAAGTAAAGCCTGCTTGGTCTTTTTGTCGACATGTAACCTTGAAGCCCTTGCACAATTCTCTGTCTCCTGAGGGTTTAAAAATGTCTTAAGAGAATCATGACGTGCTACCTAAATAACAAATGTATAAGCTGGAGTTCCCTAAGTCTCTGGAAAATAAAAGCTGGGACCCCATCACCATTCACTCCAGTCTGCTTTGTTCTTCTCTCCAGCAGCAATTCTGCAGAGTGTTATTCTGGAGAGGTTAACAGTCAGACTACTAAAAGAAAACTCAACACACAGGTAAGAAAGACCCTGCATTTTGATTTAACTTAATGAAGTTGATTTCCAAGGTCAGGAAAAGTTTCATTCAGAAATTAATTTGAACTCTTTCACTTATAGCATTGGGTGTTTGTTCATTACAAAATGTTAAATTGTAATATGTTAAATAATCAGATCATCTGAGCAGAAAAATATAATAATTTGAAGGTAAGATTCATTCCTCATTGCTACACCTTGCATATTGCAAATCTAGAAAATAGTAGTATCTTCTATCCTAATTTTTTTTGTATATTTTAATTGTAACATTCTGTTAAAAATTAAATATAATCACTCTTTTCACACAGCGCTTGCAGGTAACTACACAATACTTTTTTGTAGTTACACATTTAGTATACAAGAAAATTAAAGCTAATGTGAGAGAAGCTTGACAGTTAACTGTGCAGAGAATTAAAGCTTACAATCCTAAGCATACTTCTTAGAGAATAAACTCTCTTGAAAAAAATGGCACTTCTAAGAAAGTGGATTCAGGATTGGAATATGATTTAAACAACTTATTTTTAAATGATTTATTGTCAGGTTAACTAATACATATATTACATAAGTGCAAAGCAAAAAATAGATAAGAGTTAAAGCTATAGTTTTTTCTAGCACAGACAAGTAACCTCACAGGCAACCTACTTTCTGGTTGAAGAGAATATTTTTTTTTCACAATTGTGTAATTAACAGTACGAATCTTCTGCACCAACTGGTCTAATTAAATTCTGTGTCTTTAAACAGTGATTAATAGATGAGTTATATTGAATATTTTTAATGCTTTCAGCTTTGTAGAAAAGAAAATATGAACAATTATCTGGAACCCAAATTGTGGCCTACAGTCAGAAATATCCTTGCATTTTCCAATAGAACAAAATTACTAGTTCCATGCAAATGCAATTTGCAGTTAAATTTTTGGGAGGTAGAATTTCATGTCAATGTTTACCAGGGTCAATGTGTATATTTCTGTTTATGGATGCAAAGAATCTCTGGAAAATGATTAGTAGTGAGAAAAGTCCATTTATATGTTGTTACACATGCTGTTGAATTGAAAGACAATTATGTATAAATTCAAGCACAGCCTGAACAAGTCTGTTAACTTTGGACAGAAATTTTTTTTTAGCCCCATTGGCTATGGATTATGGTATCCTGTAATCTGCAGTCAGTCCTTCTATTACCATTTATTTCTTCTTTCTTTCTTATTTATTTATTTATTTATCCCGCCTTTATTATTTTTTTATCAATAACTCAAGGCGGCGAACATACCTAATACTCCTTCCTCCTCCTATTTTCCCCACAACAACAACCCTGTGAGGTGAGTTGGGCTGAGAGAGAGTGACTGGCCCAAGGTCACCCAGCCGGCTTTCATGCCTAAGGTGGGACTAGAACTCTCAGTCTCCTGGTTTGCCATTGGCTCCTTCCTAAGGCTGAGAGAGAGTGACTGGCCCAAGGTCACCCAGCCGGCTTTCATGCCTAAGGTGGGACTAGAACTCACAGACTCCTGGAATGCTGCATAGATAAAGAATTTTGCACCCAGTAGCACATTCTTTACTTTGGGGGAGCGGAGTAGCGGGTTTCATAGTAATTAATCTCCAGGGATATGATCAGTTGATCCTACCATAGATCAATATGCTGGGTAACAATTTCACTGACATAGTTGTACACATGTCAACATAGAAGACAATCCATTCAGATTGCTTATAAATGATTGCTAAATTTAAACCCTTTATTTTATTTGGTTTTGGAAATTTGAAAAGTTCACAAATAACTGTAAAATAAATCCACATTGAACTTTTGTATTTGAAGTTTGAGAAAAAAGGCTTAAATGTGCTACACAAATTCAAGATTGTGCAAAATGTTTTGTGGAAACTAAAATTAATATATACTATATAAATAAATACTATATAAATACAGTCTGTCTGTCTACTGTTTTCTGTTGCAGGCCACAAAAATAGCAGCTTTTTTCAAACCCGGTGGGAATGGCGTGGAAGGAGGATCTGAGTTGGAGCGCGGACCGGGGGGCTGGGTTTGCAGGCGGGAGCCAATCGCGCGGACCGGGGGGCTGGGTTTGCAGGCGGGAACCAATTGCGTGGACCAGGAGGGCAGGTTTGCAGGTGGGAACCAATTGCGCGGACCGAGGGGCTGGGTTTGCAGGCGGGAGCCAATCGTGCGGACCGGGGGTGGAGACCCCTGTCTTTTTTATGAATACAGAATATTACATAAGAACCCGTCCCGTTTTGCCATCCTGAAATATGGTCAGCCTACATAAGTAGGCGTGCCACCCGAATCTTAATTTGTGTCCTTCAATTTGTAGTAGTTTCTTATTTTCCAAAGTAATCCATTCCTTCATCCAAAGTAGACAACAAGCATCAAAACACAATTTTAAATTAGGCAGACCCAAACCTCCTCGTTCTTTGGCATCTTGCAACAATTTATATTTAATTCTTGGTTTCTTGCCTTGCCAAATAAATTTTGAAATATCTCTCTGCCATTCTTTAAATGATAAATCTGTCAACAAAATCGGTAAAGTCTGGAAAAGAAACAACATCCTAGGCAAAACATTCATCTTAATCACAGATATTCTTCCCATGAGAGACAGTTGTAATTTTCCCCATCTTATCAAATCTTTTTTTACATCATTCCAAATTTTAACATAATTATTCTGATATATTATACATACTATTCTTAGTTGATAGGATCAACCCCAGATATCTAATCTTTTTTTCAATCTTAAAACCCATCTTACCCATCAGTAATTCTTGATTGGACAAGGTCATATTTTTAATTAACATTTTTGTTTTTTGTTTATTTACTTTAAAACCTGCCAATAACCCAAATTCTTTCAATTCCTTTATCAGATGTTCCGCAATATCCAAAGGGTCCTGTAATATCAAAACTAAATCATCAGCAAAAGCTCTCAATTTAAACTCCTCTTGTTTCATCTTTAAGCCCTTTATTTGTCCATCTCTTTTAATGTCTCTATTAAAAACTATACCAATACCAAAATAAAGAGCAAAGGTGACAAGGGGCATCCTTGTCTTGTTCCTTTTTGTATTTGACATGATTCAGTTAATTCATCATTCACAATAATATTTGCCTTTTGTGGTGTATAAATTGTCTTAATTCCCTGGATAAGATGTTCTCCAAAATCCATAATTTCCAAGATTTTAAACATAAAACTCCAATTTAGATTATCAAAAGCTTTTTCAGCATCTAAGAAGATAAGAGCCGCTTGACATTCATTATGATATTGTAGATATTCTACAATAGATATTGTAGATAGTCCAAAACCACTCTTACATTGTCTTTTAATTGTCTTTTTGGTAAAAACCCACATTGGTCATGGTGTATGAGTTCTTGTAAAAATGTTTTCATTCTTTCTGCCAATACTGATGCAAATATTTTATAATAATTATTCAACAATGAAATTGCTCTGTAGTTTTTAACCAGGCAAGGGTCTTGTCCTTCTTTTGGTATAAGAGCAATATTAGCTTCCTTCCATGAATCCGGCATTGAAGAACCCAGCAAAGTAGAATTCATCAGTCTTTTAAAAGGTAAAAGAATCTGATCTTCAAAGCATCTGTAATATAATGCAGATAAACCATCAGGTCCTGGTGCTTTCCCCAATTTTGTTCTTTTTATAGCTTCAACTATTTCAAAGGTAGTTATGGGGTTTTTCTCTTTTTTCACTATCTCTGATTTTGCTTCTGATGGTTATTCACAAGATTCAGATTTTGTTATGCGTATCCACATTTGTACAAAAATCCATGAAGGAACTTGAGCTGGGTCTGTATCATTTTCACGCTGCAGCCCAAAATCTAATAACTTTGGCCCACAATAGACTGATTGTGAATAATTCAACAGTTGACTGCTCAAGAAACATTTGAGTCTGTAATGATTGCCCAAAATAGACAGTGTGAATAAATCAAAACCCAAAGTTTTTGTAGATTTAATAGTTCATCATATATCTGCTCAAACCCACACAGACCATCCTATATGGGAAATACAGATGTATGTATGAAAATGTATGCTAATATGTCTAACATCAGTTATTAATAAAAGTGCTCAGAAGGTGAAACAAGATGTAAGTCTATACTGTAAGGTCCCAAGATTCAAGTTTAGGAAAGGCATAGGCTTGCTAGATGGAAGTGTTAGAAACATAGGACTTCTTTGGGCTCTAGTGAAATAAGGGGCGCTCCAAATTATTTGTAGCAATGCCATGTTTAAAAGAAAATAAGACAACTGTCTAAAAGAAGGATAGTATATATATCTTTAAAAGCCCTGTCTAAGATTGTGTCTAGTTCCATGGCATTATGAGGAAGAAAGGTTATTTGGACCATTCTGGTGATGAGGCACAATTAACTTGTAGAGAGGTAGCTAATTGTTCAGCCTTAAACCTCCTTTCCCGCAATTATTGATTGATTGATTGATTGATTGATTGTTCGACTTTTATCACCGTACCATCTCCCCCAAAGGGGACTCTGGGTGGTTTACAAACACAGAAATTAAAATTATACTATAAAAAGATATAAAAATACAATATATAATCAATTATTATTATAAGTTAAGTAGAAAATTGACTTGGGAGAAGAACCTATAATTTACACAAACTGTGCTTCACTATGAAACCGAAGGAACACAGCATGCCAGAACAATATATGATGATCTTCCATTGATAACAATATGAGTTTCATTAGAATAATTATGTTTCTCTGGTCTCCATGTACAGTATATGTGAAGGTCTGGCTTGCTTGTGACTATTTTTCTTCCACCTGCCTCAGATTGTTCTATATTTTTTGAAAAATCTAAAGCATCAGAGCTGGCAGTTCATTTGGAAGATCTGTATGTAAAATTATCTATTTCCTTGCCATCTCAAGTTCAAAGTTGGTTGGTTGGGTTTACTTTGGATAATTGTTTGCAGTGTCCTTTGGAACTAGGAGTGTGCCTACTCCCTTGCTGAAAATGTGTATGTACTTCGTTTATTTTGCCAGTGACCTCCACTAATCAGTCAGATTGTAAAGAAATAAATGGGAATATCACAAATAAAGCTCAATGAGAGAATGCTGGCATTTATACAATCTAATAATTATATTATAGCAACACCTAATAAGTGGTGCTTTTCCAAGGTAGCAAGTGGTGGTAAGCTATTTTACACATGTTCAAAGCATTTACAGTGGGACAAAAAAGTATTTAGTCAGCCACCAACTGTGCAAGTTCTCCCACTTAAAAAGATGAGAGAGGCCTGTAATTGACATCATAGGTAGACCTCAACTATGAGAGACAAAATGAGAAAACAAATCCAGACAATCACATTGTCTGATTCGGAAAGAATTTATTTGCAAATTATGGTGGAAAATAAGTATTTGGTCAATATCAAAAGTTCATCTCAATACTTTGTTATATATCCTTTGTTGGCAATGACAGAGGTCAAACGTTTTCTGTAAGTCTTCACAAGGTTGGCACACACTGTTGCTGGTATGTTGGCCCATTCCTCCATGCAGATCTCCTCTAGAGCAGTGATGTTTTGGGGCTGTCGCTGGGCAACACGGACTTTCAACTCCCTCCAAAGGTTTTCTATGGGGTTGAGATCTGGAGACTGGCTAGGCCACTCCAGGACCTTGAAATGCTTCTTACGAAGCCACTCCTTCGTTGCCCGTGGGCGGTGTGTTTGGGATCATTGTCAAGCTGAAAGACCCAGCCACGTTTCATCTTCAATGCCCTTGCTGATGGAAGGAGGTTTGCACTCAAAATCTCACGATACATGGCCCCATTCATTCTTTCCTGTACACGGAACAGTCGTCCTGGTCCCTTTGCAGAGAAACAGCCCCAAAGCATGATGTTGCCACCCCCATGCTTCACAGTAGGTATGGTGTTCTTTGGATGCAACTCAGCATTCTCTCTCCTCCAAACACGACGAGTTGTGTTTCTACCAAAACAGTTCTACTTTGGTTTCATCTGACCATATGACATTCTCTCAATCCTCTTCTGGATCATCCAAATGCTCTCTAGCAAACTTCAGACGGGCCCGGACATGTACTGGCTTAAGCAGGGGGACACGTCTAGCACTGCAGGATCTGAGTCCCTGGCGGCGTAGTGTGTTACTGATGGTAGCCTTTGTTACGTTGGTCCCAGCTCTCTGCAGGTCATTCACTAGGTCCCCCTGTGTGGTTCTGGGATTTTTGCTCACCGTTCTTGTGATCATTTTGACCCCACGGGGTGAGATCTTGTGTGGAGCCCCAGATCGAGGGAGATTATCAGTGGTCTTGTATGTCTTCCATTTTCTAATTATTGCTCCCAGAGTTGATTTCTTCACACCAAGCTGCTTGCCTATTGCAGATTCAGTCTTCCCAGCCTGGTGCAGGTCTACAATTTTGTTTCTGGTGTCCTTCGACAGCTCTTTGGTCTTCACCATAGTGGAGTTTGGAGTGTGATTGTTTGAGGTTGTGGACAGGTGTCTTTTATACTGATAACAAGTTCAAACAGGTGCCATTACTACAGGTAATGAGTGGAGGACAGAGGAGCCTCTTAAAGAAGAAGTTACAGGTCTGTGAGAGTCAGAAATCTTGCTTGTTTGTAGGTGACCAAATACTTATTTTCCACCATAATTTGCAAATAAATTCTTTCCGAATCAGACAATGTGATTGTCTGGATTTGTTTTCTCATTTTGTCTCTCATAGTTGAGGTCTACCTATGATGTCAATTACAGGCCTCTCTCATCTTTTTAAGTGGGAGAACTTGCACAGTTGGTGGCTGACTAAATACTTTTTTGCCCCACTGTATTATAGTTATATCCTGTTCTTACAGGGAGGGACTCAGTGGTCATCAGTTACAGCTTCTGCAGAAGGAGACCTGTTATTTCTGTTATACATGCAATAGTTTATTAGTCCTTCTAAAAAGCCCTAAACTTCTCTAAAATGATGAGGTGAGGTTGGCAATATAGCAACTGATAAATGAGTTGTATATTTGTAAATTATAATAAAGCTCTGCATATATAGCTCCTTTTGACTTTGGGAAATTCTTTGTAGCTTTCTTCATATACTTTATTTGGATGTGTCTTGCTGTGTTAATTTCTGGCATATTAACTGAGCTTGCATCAAGCAGTTTGTAAATACCAGTATGAGACCAACCCAAAATGAAGGTATTTTGTGTGCATGTATAAAGAAATTGGGTGGCTCAGCGGGTAAGACGCCAGACTTGTTGATCAGAAGATCGCAAGTTCGGAGGTTCGAATCCCTAGCCCCGCGTGACGGAGTGAGCTCCTGCACTATCCCCAGCTCTTGCCAACCTAGCAATTCGAAAGCATGCAAATGCAAGTAGATGAATAGGTACCACTTCAGTGGGTAGGTAACAGCATTCCGCATCCGTCATGCTGGCCACATGACCGCAGAAGTGTCTTTGGACAACCCTGGCTCTTCGGCTAACAAATGGAGATGAGCACTGGCCCCTAGAGTTGGACATGACTGCACAAATGTGCAGGGGGAACCTTTACCTTACTATAAAGAAATTGAGGGCATTCACAAAAGAATGATGAAGTTTGCAAAGTAACAATGAGGGAGACCCATCAACTTTGAACTGGCCGTTTTTCCTGTGAGTAGTTGGATTTACGAAAGGTAATTTCTTGCTAAAACATTATTTCTGCAGCTTACTTAGTTAATTTACCTTTGCAAAATGGGCATCCTCCTTAATGAAGATCATCAAGAGTTTATTGGACGTTATCTTTGATCACTGATCACTGATTAATTTGTCTCTTCTTACCTCTTACAAATTAAAATGTCTCTGATACTTTTCAGCTTAGACAACAATATTAAGAATCTGATTCTATTGGCTTCCGGTGGGAACATGGCGGTCTGAACAGCTGTGCTTGCGGGCTCCGCGAGCAGAACTGACAATGCGGCAACTTTTTGGGCTCAGGCAGGTCTTTCCTGAAGCCCTGGAGCATTTTTCCGGAGAAGGAAAACACTCGGAATTTATTTATTTATTTAATTTTTATCCCGCCTTTATTATTTTTAAAAATAACTCAAGGCGGCGAACATACCTATTACCCCATCTGTCCTCGGGAAGGCTGCTTGCAGCCAGAAAATTGCAAACAGTGTCTGCGACTGACTGGTAAGAGCAGCTGGGAGGCTGGGGCGTCATCATTTCCAAGGCGCACTGTAGCCTTAAAGGGACATTAAGACTGGCCACCCCATTTCTAAATCACCCAATTTATTTTTCTTTTAAGCATGTGTACCCTAAGAGAGGCTTTCTACAGCAAGGAGAAACGCATTCTCTTGGTGCTTATTGTTATTTTTGTGATTTTTAAAAAAATTCTTTTTAAGTTTTGGATTTTGCTTTCCATCCAAATATTAAGGAAGGTTGAGACTACGTAATCTTCTCCCCGTTATTATTTTTGTACTAAATTTGAAGATTTCTGCATTTTCCTACACGTTGAATCTGCTGTTTTGAACTTTCAGCTTTCTGTTGCTACTTTCACTCGGGAATTGCCTGTTATCATAATTTCACTTGTGTAAACACATTTCGGAATTTTTCTATTATTTCCCACTTTCACTGGTTAAGTACCTAGGGGGTGCCATAATTTACTGCGTAAGACATGGAGGATTTCAATCAGACTCTCAGATTTTCATTCCTGTCAAGTTCTTATGCAAGGCATTCAGGACATTGTGGAGAATGTGAGGTCTGAAGTGTGTCATCTGGTTGGGGATGTCGTGAAAGAAATTGAAGAGCTTAACAACGATAGAAATGTTTCTTTTAATAGCGAGATCGGGGCTTCTGTTGAAATGCTAGATGAAGATTGGATTGCTGAGTTGAAGAAATTAAAGGGACAGATCGAGTTGCAAGCCATAAGGGAAATTGATTTTCTGATGGAATGTTATGGAAAAGAAGGGGTTATTCTGTATGGGATGCTTTCTGTTGAGAAGTCAGAATTTTTAAGGGGGGCAGTTGGGCTGTTTGATTTCTTTATGAAAAAAGCTCTGTGTGTATTGGGATATGTAAATGCTCTGGTTTATTTTGAAGTGGGGTAAGGGTTTAAGAATATTTGTTTGGATTGCTTCTAGGGCTAGTTTGACTTCACTCATCTTTAATGATTTGGATTAAGATTAATAAGGTATAATAAATGCTTGGTTTTAGGCTTAATATGATTAAGATTCTCCAGCAAAGGAGATCGTTACCTTTATTTATTTATTATTCGAATTTATGACCGCCCATCTCCAGGACAGTGAACTTGTTGTGGTGCTGGAGCTTGAGCACCTCAATGGCACCATGAGCTAAACCATGAAGGGACACCCAAGACGGGAAGGTCATGGCAAAGAGGTCAGACTAAATATGATCCCTGGGGAAGGTAACGGCAACCCACCCCAGTATTCTTGCCGTGAAAACTAAATGGATCAGTACAACCAGAGATATGTCGGTATACCATCGGAAGATGGGACTCCCAGGTCGGAAGATGGTCAAAATGCTACTGGGGAGGAACAGAGGATAAGTTCAACTATCCCCAGATGTGATGATGCAGCTAGCTCAAAGCTGAAAGGATGGCTAGTGGCCGACGGTGCTGATGGTGAACGATGAATCCGATGGCTGTTGTGGGTCTTCCGGGCTGTGTGGCCGTGTTCTGGAAGTTGTGGTTCCTAACGTTTCGCCAGCATCTGTGGCCAGCATCTTCAGAGGGCAGGAGCACAGATAGAAGCAAAATCTCTGTACACAGAGATTTTGCTTCTATCTGTGCTCCTGCCCTCTGAAGATGCTGGCCACAGATGCTGGCGAAACGTTAGGAACCACAACTTCCAGAACACGGCCACACAGCCCGGAAGACCCACAACAGCCATCGAACTCCGGCCGTGAAAGCCTTCGACAATACGATGAATCCGATGTTCTAAAGACACACCATAGGAACCTGGAATGTAAGTTCTATGAGCCAGGGCAAATTGGATGTGATTATTGGTGAGATGTCAAGATTAAATATAGACATTTTGGGTATCAGTGAACTGAAATGGACTGGAATGACTGGAATGGGCCACTTCACATCACATGACCACCAGATCTACTACTGTGGACAAGAGGACCACAGAAGAAATGAAGTAGCCTTCATAATTAATAATAAAGTGGCTAAAGCAGTGCTTGGATACAATCCAAAAAACAATAGAATGATCTCAATTTGAATTCAGGGTAAGCCATTTAACATCACAGTGATCCAAATATACGCCCCAACCACAGATGCTGAAGAAGCAGAAGTAGATCAGTTCTATGAGGATCTGCAGCACCTACTGGATAATACGCCAAAAAGAGATGTTATTTGCATTACAGGAGACTGGAATGCTAAGGCGGGTAGTCAAACGACACCTGGAATTACAGGTAAGCATGGTCTGGGAGAACAAAATGAAGCGGGACATAGGCTGATAGAATTTTTGCCAAGACAATTCACTGTGCATAACAAACACACTCTTCCAGCAACCTAAAATACATGGACTTCACCAGATGGTCGACACCGAAATCAGATTGACTACATCCTTTGTAGCCAAAGGTGGCGGACATCTATACAGTTGGTAAAAACAAGACCTGGAGCTGACTGTAGTTCAGATCATGAACTTCTTATTACACAATTTAGAATCAGACTAAAGAGAATAAGGAAGACCCACAAATCAGTTAGATATGAGCTCACTAATATTCCTAATGAATATGCAGTGGAGGTGAAGAATACATTTAAGGGACTAGATTTAGTGGATTTAGTGGATATGCAGATGATACCACTTTGATGGCTGAAAGCGAGGAGGAGCTGAGGAGCCTTATGACGAAGGTGAAAGAAGAAAGTGCAAAAGCTGGGTTGCAGTTAAACCTCAAAAAAACCAAGATTATGGCAACCAGCTTGATTGATAACTGGCAAATAGGGGGAGAAAAAGTGGAGGCAGTGACAGACTTTGTATTTCTAGGCGCAAAGATTACTGCAGATGCTGACTGCAGCCAGGAAATCAGAAGACATCTACTTCTTGGGAGGAGAGCAATGACAAATCTCGATAAAATAGTTAAGAGCAGAGACATCACACTGACAACAAAGGTCCGCATAGTTAAAGTAATGGTATTCCCTGTAGTAACCTATGGCTGCGAGAGCTGGACTATAAGGAAGGCTGAGCGAAGGAAGATAGATGCTTTTGAACTGTGGTGTTGGAGGAAAATTCTGAGAGTGCCTTGGACTGCAAGAAGATCAAACCAGTCCATACTCCAGGAAATAAAGCCAGACTGCTCACTTGAGGGAATGATATTAAAGGCAAAACTGAAGTACTTTGGCCACATAATGAGAAGACAGGATATCCTGGAGAAGATGCTGATGCTAGGGAAAGTGGAAGGCAAAAGGAAGAGGGGCCGACCAAGGGCAAGATGGATGGATGATAATCTGGAGGTGACAGACTCGACAGTTGGGGAGTTGGGGATGGCGATGGCCGACAGGAAGCCCTGGCGTGGGCTGGTCCATGAAGTCACGAAGAGTCAGAAGCAACTGAACGACTAAACAACAAAACAAACAAAAATGATTAAGATTATTATAATTGTTGTATTATTAATTATAATGGCAGACAATTTATATGCTTTTTAGTTTGATTTATATTATAGTAGACAGAAATGTATAGAATAGTAGTAGGAAGGAAATAATTAAGTAAATGTTATCTTTGGGGGGGGAGTTGATTAGGGGATACACACACACACACACACACACACACATTCTTTTTCTTTTAATTTAAGGGGATGGAGCAACTGTATTTAGTGATTTTTATAATGTGCCAATGGTATGATTTATAGAAATACTGTGATTTTGGTTTAATATAGAGTAAGGGATTGATTATGGAAAACTTGTTGTATATTCTTGCTGTTAAAAGTCGGAAATCACCTCTTCTTGTAATTGTAAAAAATTTTCTGTTGTGTTTTCACTTTTTTTTCTTTTTCTCTTTTTTCTTTTTGTAGTTTTTTTCTTTTTTGTAGTTTTTATCTTTGTCTTAAATCTAATAAAAATCTTATTTAAAAAAAAGAATCAGATTCTATTTGGAGTCCAAGCACATTGTTTCCAGTGCTTAAATCCTTTTTGCTACATTGTACCCAGATGGACCCATATCTGTAAGAATTAGGTCCTAAATTGCTTTAGAGTTATCCGAGCCTTATCCAAGCTTTTGGGTAATCTTGGTATTAACCTTGTCTGTGTTTTCACTCAACCCTATAAGCAGATTTCAGACTGTTAAAGCTATGAAATTGTTTCTTTTTCTTAATAGTACTGTTGCAGGGCAAGCACTTGAATATTTGATAGGCTTTGCTTTTGTGAGATGGGCAGAAATAAATAACTTGATGGACATTCTGTTCCACAGTGGGGATGATGGCAATGATGAGAAGCTAGCAGTCATGCCAGTTTCCTGACGTGTGTATAAAGAAATTGCAAGTAATATTTACCTTCTCTGCAGGTATTTTCATCTGCTGGCTAATTGTGTTGGAGACAACTGAATGAAATAGCTATCCCAAAAGGAGGAGGAAAAACATTTACAGAAGAGGCAGAAATACCTGGAGGATGTCTACGATCAGCACCTTGCCATTTTTCAAACCCCTTGAGCTCAGACCTCCACAGAACTCCCTTGGGCACCAGCGCCGACACACTCTTCCTGCAAGTGAATTCCGGTGCCTCACACCTGAAGATGCCATTGGGGTGTTTGAAATTGAGAGAGAAGGTAAAATCCATTTCCTGTGTTTAATCTTAAAAAAGGCACGTTCATGGTATGGAAGAACTGTATTACTGGACTCTTTTACTGAGTACAGAATAGGATTGATGCATATTGGTGTGTGAGGGAGTGTATGGTATGAAGTAAAGAAAGAAAGCAACGTTATCATATTGTATAATATAAGCTGGAGCCAGTACAACTAAAAAACAGAATTTCATCTTTTTTGCACCTTTTCTCCAAATATATCTATCAAGCATGGCACATAATGAACATTTTATAGATATCTCCCATGGTCCCAACTGCTGAGAAGTCAAGGCAGAATAGCTAGTAGGGAAGACAAAATAATATACAGTATGTCTAAACTCAAAAAGAGAACTAGTTTGGTGTAGTGGTTAAATTTAAAGGCATCAGGCTAGAAACTGAGAGACCGTGAGTTCTAGTCCCGCGTTAGGCACGAAGGCAGCTGGGTGATCTTGGGTCAGTCACTCTCTCTCAGCCCTAGGAAGGAGGCCAGGGCAAACCACTTCTGAAAATGCTGCCAAGAAAACTGCAGCAATTTGTCCAGGCAGTCACCAGGAGTCAAAACAGATTTGAAGGCACACCCTCCCCCAAAAAATCAAATAAAGGAGGAATAATAAATAAGGAACTAATGGGGAATTAGAAAAACAATACCACTCTAAAGATTAATCTGAAGTATTAGAAGAGCCAAAGTTTGTAAAGCTTTAATGCAGGTAACATGTACAGTATGGTATGTTCAGATTTTCATCAGAATTTCAGATATAAGATCTGATACTGATAATTAAATGGGCAGTGCAGCAATACAAATTGTGTCATGCCTTATGTATACAGTTTATTTAATACAATTAAATAATATAATCCTATGCAAAAACATTAAAATGAAAATGTTTGTTGTCTAAATAGTAAGCAGCAACTGAACAGAACAGTATCTCTCTCAACTAGAAGTTGCAGTTGGATCGGGGACAGGAGGGAAGAATTCTGCTGGCTAACTACAAAGAGAGCATTCCTTTTCCCATTTCTAATCCCTGCAGGTGGCAGCAGCTCTGCCATTAATCCATGTATGCTCCATATTTTACCAACCCCGCTGCTTGTATTTCCTATATACAGAGACAGAGAGAGATGTATGATGAAACTAATTTTTCCATAGACAGTCTGAGATTTTCAGCTAAACTTGAACATTAGTGTGATTTAGACTATAGTAAAGGTAAAGGTTTTTCCCCTGCACAGTCGTGTCCTACTCTAGGGGGCGGTGCTCATCCCAGTTTCTTAGCCGAAGAGCCAGCGCTGTCCGAAGATGCTTCCGCAGTCATGTGGCTGGCATGACGCGCACGGAACGCTGTTACCATCCCACGGAAGTGGTACCTATTTATCTACTTGCATTTGCATGCTTTCGAATTGCTAGGTTGGCAAGAGCTGGGGCGAGTGTGGGAGCTCACTCCGTCACGCGGTGCTCGGGTCTCGAACCGACGACCTTCCGATCGACAAGCCTGGCGTCTTAACCACTGAGCCATCGCGCCCCTTGATTTAGACTATGCCCCAACATAAATGTGGTGCACATTTGCATCTGAAATGTAGTAATTTCAGTAATAGTAATCAGACTCAATTAATTAATCAGATTAACTTAATTGTTCCTCCAAATGTATTATTTTATGCATTTGAATGCTTATCTGCTAGCTCTGCCTGGTAACTGAATCCTGGCATACTGTAGCTGATAAAAGAAAACCCATTGCAAAGAAAGGCATCAGTTAAATCCCCTCATAGAAAACCGGTAATAAGAAGAAACCAGACTGGAACCCTGAAAACCTCAGTTTACAGGACTCAAGAGTTTGTCCGATTTATCCTCTCACCTAGTTTTATTTTGTTCTTGGGCAGGGCCAATATCTTCCTAGCTTTCTGGAAGTTCAGCCTTACTGTAATCAGCAGGACAAGATTAATGCCTCCCTCTCTTGTTCTCTCAAGCCTTTATTTCAGTGTCGGGAGACTGCCCCCTCCACCTGGATGAGATTCGCCATTTTCTTAACCTGTGTCCTGAGTTGTCACTTGGCTGGTTTGAAGAAGGCCAACTAGTTGCATTCATTATTGGCTCCCTCTGGGACCAGGAAAGACTCAGCCAGGTAAGCCAAATACAGTAGACTCTCAGTTAACCGGAACTCAAGCAACCGGCAAAAAAATCGACACAAGCTTTTTAGCGAGCGAGCGTCAGGCTCACGGAAGTCGGAGGCGCAGCCCAGCCCTCCCTCTGTCGCTCCTTCCTGCCTTGCCTGCCTGCCTCTCCCCCTTGTTCCCCCCATGCGGGGGGGCTGGTCAGCCTGGGAGGCATCCCTCACAGAAGGGTTGTCCCGGCCGGCGCGGTCCCTCTGATGACCGGTGCAGTCCCTCCGAGCACCGGGTAGACCAGTGCGAACTGCGGAAGAAGGGCGAGGGAGGGAGGGAGGGAGGGAGTGGCCGAGCGGAGGGGAAGGCAGTATGGTATAGTATGGGGTGTAGTATTAGTTAGGCCTATTTTAATAGTAACTCTCAAGTAACCAGAAACTACATTTATCCGGCATCTACCAATCCCCATGGGTGCCGGTTAACTGAGAGTCTACTGTATGTCTTTGTTGTTTTATATTTGGGAGAGGATGAATGAGAACTGAACCCAGCTTTTTTTAAAAAAATCTTCAGCACCTGTCACTACTAATGGGGGAGGAATGGTAGGTAGGTAGGTAGGTAGGTGCACATACATACACAGCCATCTGTCCAACAAACACTTAGAAATTATGCTTCAATTTATATAAAATTTCATTTCTGTAAAATTCCAGGCACTGTTTTGTTGTTAAATAAGCGGAAAACACCTCATTTAATCTGAAGAACGGTACTTCACATTTTGCACTTACCAGCAAACTGTAGAACTGCTCATTCCTTGCACACCTCCCCTTCCCAAATATATATTAATGCACACATGAAGCTAATAAGGTGGCTGTGTTTTCATAAAGTT
The DNA here is from genome assembly GCA_023362775.1 of Charina bottae. Lineage (NCBI taxonomy): Eukaryota > Metazoa > Chordata > Lepidosauria > Squamata > Charinaidae > Charina > Charina bottae. The sequence goes on along the minus strand of JALMGJ010000002.1, from coordinate 124,040,840 downwards.
GCAGCACAGTAATCACATTGGGTTAGATCACATTTAGTTAGAAATTAGTAGTCAAAAGAGCTTTGCAGAATTTGGACATAATTTCAAATTATCCAGAATGGGCTATGGAAGAATAGATCTGTTTAAATTCATTCATTGGCGATCACTCGTAGCCGAGTAAGATTGTCTTCCAAAGGTAAAATTTTAACGGTGGATCCGTAAGTGGCTATAAAGGCCAATTCTGGATCCGCACAACCTCCCACAATGAGGGCATAGGTTTGCGGGTGGGAGACTGTCATGATGAGGGTTTGCCTGATGTGCCTTCCTTTTAGCTCTTTTCTCCTTTTCGCCCTGTACTCGTGCTTCTTCAAAGTCCATAGCGCCATTAATAAAGGATGACCTCCAATTGAAACGTTCATGAGTTAGGGCTTCCCAGTTCTCAATGCTGATATTACATTTTTTTAAATTAGCTTTGAGAGTATCTTTGAATCTCTTTTGCTGTCCACCAATATTCCGTTTTCTATTATTTCAGCCTGTGAACAAACTATCGGATACCAGACTAAGAGACATCAGGACTGGTTTGATGAGAACGATAGTGAGATTGAACATATTATTGTTTAAATGCAGTAGGGTTATATTTCATCAGGTCCAGCTTCTGGCCAACTTTTTCTGGGCTCAAAAGGGCAAGCAAGATCAGGCTTGAAAAGTACTTGGGTGGAATCAGGGACTCTCAGAGCTATAAACTAGACTTAGAAGTTGAAAAAACATTGGGAGACAGTGGCAAACGACTGGCCTGCTGTTGTCAAGGAAATCACATGGATGTGTCCGAGACATCACAAGATGTCAAGCTCATCCACAATGAAGCTTTAATTTGCCCAGCAAGTTTATAGAAACAGCAAGATAGATTGAGAATGCAGAATTCCTATTCTGAAATTATTGGATTCCTTGAAGTCACGGCTCATGTCTGCAAAAGTTAGAAAAATACATTGTGTGAATAAATAAATGGTATGATTCTTACTGAGAGACTTATAGTCCAAGAATCTAGTAAGGAAACCATTTTGGAGTGGATATAGGGTGTATTTTGAAAAATATCTTGTTTATTAATATTATAAAGGTACTGGAAGGGATGCATAGTGTTCTAAATATTGGCGTTCCATCTCTTTTCCTCTGAGTCTCATCACTTGAGATTCATACAGGTGACTCTTGAAACTTAAGCTCTTGCAAACTGGCTCTTTGGCTAGGTTTATCTGTCACATGAAGCCATAATGGGGCTTGTTTGCTTTTAACATTTTGTATGAACCTAGCCTTCATGGTTTGTTAATCATGGGTTAATGGCTTAGCATAAACTAGACTACTGTTGCATATTTAACAAATCATGATTAAAACAAACTACAGCTTAGAGCAATTGTGAGCTCAGCTGTTAGGCAAACATATACTTGCCTAGAGTTGCCAACAGGAGGAGATTCAAAATCCAATCTCTAAAACAGAGCTTTCCAAAATGTGTGTCGCGACACGTGTGTCGGCTGCAGTGTCTGGGTGTGTCGCGGCTGCTTCTGCTGCTGCCTCCAAGCCCTGCCAGGATTCCGCGCAGGTCCTAGTGCCTGCCTTGTGCCCTGCTGCCTCCAAACCTGCTGGGATTCCGCGCAGGTCCTAGTGCCTGCCTTGTCCCCTGCTGTAAGAGTGTCGTGAAATGATGCCCTGCTGTAAGAGTGTGTCGCCAACATGAAAAGAAAAAGTGTGTCACCAACATGAAAAGTTTGGAAAGCTCTGCTCTAAAAAGTGGTTTCTTCTCTCTTCTCCCATGGCAGGATGCGCTGACCCTACACAAGCCCCATGGCACCACAGTCCACATACATGTTCTGGCAGTACATCGCACTTTCCGCCAGCAAGGCAAAGGGTCCATCATGATGTGGCGCTACCTACAGTACCTATGCTCCCTGCCCTATGTGCGTCGAGCCGCACTGATGTGTGAGGACTTTCTCATTCCCTTTTATTCTAAGTGTGACTTTAAAGTGCTAGGCCCCTGCGAGATCACTGTTGGTTCACTAAATTTCATTGAGATGAACTATGCTATTCGGGCTCATGCCTTTATGCGCAGAAATAGTGGCTGCTGAGATAACATCTCCCCTTCCTATTCATTTCCAACAATCTGGCTAGAAAACAAAACAATATTTCCTGTGATTCTCAGTCCTTTAGATGGGGCTGAAGTCTAGTGAATCAAGGAAGTCCTGAAAGGTAAGGCTCTGGTCATCCATAGATATAAGAACCTTCTAATTCAGCAGTATTGAGCAAATCTACTTTTCAGTCTACACCAGTGTTTTTCAACCTTGGCAACTTTAAGATGTGTGGACTTCAACTCCCAGAATTCCCCAGCCAGCAAGGCTGGCTGGGGGATTCTGGGAGTTGGTTCACACATCATAAAGTTGTTAAGGTTGAGAAACACTGGTCTACACAATCTACACAGACTGAAAAGGAGGAACTGATAGATCCCACCCTTTGGAAGTTTCACCATCATTACTATATGATGATTAAGAGATCTGCACCTGATAATGCACTGTAGGGCTGCTGCTATCATTACCGCAGTCATTGCATTGTAAGATAACAAAAACCTTAAGATTGCAGGCAAGGCTGCCTTTAAAAATTATAGCTAAGCCTCAGACTTTTCTCTTACTTGTGTCTGGTTCTCACATAAGGGTAAGCTGTAATGGAGTTTGGTGTTTTGTGGCTTAGCTTGATGTGAGAACTAGGCCACTGCGCATTCAGCAAACCATGTGAAGGAGGTCTTAGGTTAGCACAGTGTGTGAATGTAATGGCTGTAAATAGAAGAAGGAATAATGGCCTAATCCATCTATTTTTCTCAAAATTTAAACTATGAAGGCAGCAAAACATGGTAGCTGCTTGCAGTTCTAGCTACTAAGATTTAGTAGTAGCAGTTGTGAGTACTAGAGAGATTATAAATTATGCATTTTGCAATTTATGTTTCATTCATAAATAGTAACAGCTCTCGAAGAGAATATTTGTATCTCAGGGTTGAACTGGGGAGTCTTTGGTGCTCTCTGAGCCTTGTTGTTTTCATGCAGACGTTTCATTGCCAGGCTAGGCAACATCTTCAGTGCGAAAAGGGAGTGGAACTTGCTGTCTGTTTATATACCCTGGCTTGTCCTGCCTGTGTTGGTGGGGGTCTTGTACTCTCCTTGGTAGTTCCTTGATTGGGCTGTTGTGTGCTGTTTGGGTGATTGACTGAGTTAATAGTTCCTTGATTAAGGTCTATTGTGTTGTTTGATTGCTCCTCTGCTGCTAATCTTGCTGTTAATCTATGCATATCTTGTTGTTGATTGCTGGCCCAGGGGTGTTCTGGTCTTCTGGCTATTCTATTGTCTCTTATGAATGGTATGTAAATGTTGTTAACCTCTATGTGTCTGTTGATGGCTGCTTTGTCTGAGTGCCAAGCTTCTAGGAATTCTCTAGCATTTTTGGATTTGGCCTGGTCTAATATGCTCACAGTTTCCCAGTTGAAAGTATGGTTAAGTCTGTCCATGTGTTGTGAGATTAAGGAGTTTTCATCATGTCTTCTGACTGCTAGTTGGTGTTCGTGGATGCGTTCTGCTAGTCTTCTGCCAGTCTGTCCTACATAGTGGTTGTTACAGTCCTTACACTGTATGTTGTAGATAACTCCTGTTTTTTCTTCTTGGCCCAGTAAAGACCCAGTAGCCCAAGAAGAAAAAACAGGAGTTATCTACAACATACAGTGTAAGGACTGTAACAACCACTATGTAGGACAGACTGGCAGAAGACTAGCAGAACGCATCCACGAACACCAACTAGCAGTCAGAAGACATGATGAAAACTCCTTAATCTCACAACACATGGACAGACTTAACCATACTTTCAACTGGGAAACTGTGAGCATATTAGACCAGGCCAAATCCAAAAATGCTAGAGAATTCCTAGAAGCTTGGCACTCAGACAAAGCAGCCATCAACAGACACATAGAGGTTAACAACATTTACATACCATTCATAAGAGACAATAGAATAGCCAGAAGACCAGAACACCCCTGGGCCAGCAATCAACAACAAGATATGCATAGATTAACAGCAAGATTAGCAGCAGAGGAGCAATCAAACAACACAATAGACCTTAATCAAGGAACTATTAACTCAGTCAATCACCCAAACAGCACACAACAGCCCAATCAAGGAACTACCAAGGAGAGTACAAGACCCCCACCAACACAGGCAGGACAAGCCAGGGTATATAAACAGACAGCAAGTTCCACTCCCTTTTCGCACTGAAGATGTTGCCTAGCCTGGCAATGAAACGTCTGCATGAAAACAACAAGGCTCAGAGAGCACCAAAGACTCCCCAGTAACAGCTCTATTTACAGGAGGGGTTCAATTGCACTCTGATCTTATAACATTGGTTACCTTCACTTTCGTGAAGGGGCGTGGTGGCTTAGTGGGTAAGACACCAGGCTTGTGGATCGGAAGATTGCAAGTTCGGAGGTTCGAATCCCTAGCCCTGCGTGCGGAGTGAGCTCCCGCACTAGCTCCAGCTCTTGCCAACCTAGCAATTCGAAAGCATGCAAATGCAAGTAGATGAATAGGTACCACTTTGGTGGGATGGTAACAGCATTCCGCGTGCATCATGCTGGCCACATGACCGTGGAAGCGTCTTCAGACAACGCTGGCTCTTCGGCTAACAAACGGAGATGAGCACCGCCCCCTAGAGTCGAACACGACTACACAAATGTGTGGGGGGAACCTTTACCTTTTTACCTTCACTTTCATAGTGTTCAAGCAACTAAGTGTATTTACACAAATATTACTGTAAGTTATTGTTTTTTGCTCATTGGAGAGCAATTCTGTGCCTTGTTGTGCTGGTTGGTTTTATGTAAAGGTATGTGATTTCACATATTTTATAAATTAATTTATTTATTATTTAAATTTGTATTACCGCCCATCTCCCCCAACCGAGGGACTCTGGGCGGTTCACAATAAATATATGCTGCCTCAGTGCTAAAGCCATGACAGACTTCCTTCTTAGCAGAATTCCTGCCAATACTTCATCATTTAATTTCCCCCTAATACATATGCTTTGATGTGCAGTGAAATCTACCCGTGAAGATCCCCGTGATACTGGCTGGAAAAGAGTTACACAGTATGTGTATTTCCCTGTGTATATCTATCTCATTATTCAGACCATCAGTTGTGAGTAAAAGGACATGCTTGTGTGTATAACTTTTTCATTTAAAGCCAGGTCATCTATTTGCCTGCCATCCTGTTGATTTTAGAAAACCAGTAGTAATTTTCTGTCTGTAAAAATGAGGTTGATAATGAAACTGAGGCCCAAAGATCAGGCAGTGTAATAAAGCAAGGGCCAATGTGTTGTGCCATCTATTCAGCAGGAATGCATTTAATTTGCATGATCTGAGTCATAGCACATGACTGCCTCCACAATGATAGAAAGCTAATTATTGGAAAAGTATTCTTTTAGAAATGTAGCACAAACTAATCAATTGGAGGTTTGGAAAACATTTTGAGTTTAAAAGGGAGGGTTCCAAACTTGAAATGGCCATATTTTGAATTCAAAACAGGTCAGAATGCATTGTACCATGGTTTGAATTTTCAATTTTAACTATAATCAGATGTAGGTGTGGGCATTTTCGCTGATCTACTTATTACAACTACAGTAGAAATAAAAACTGAGCAAAGGAGGAAGTTATGCATTCTGTCTTCCTTATGAACAGAGCAGATGCCTGTTTCTTTAATAGTGTGGGACTAGGAAAAGGCTCCTTATATGAAGGTTCTCAGTCATCCAGGTGGAATTGTCTGTAGCTTGAATCATGTCAACTGGATTTCTACTTTCTCAGTGGAAACGTTTCGTTCCTTATCCAAGGAGCTTCTTCAGTCTGAGCAAAGTTAGTAAGGGAATCCTTAAATATGTTTCTAGGGTGGCTGTGTGACCTTGCACCTGGGGCTAGGTCATGGTTATTTTGATATGTTTATTTCTAAGTCCCTTTATCATCCAAAGGAGGATCGTTAAGATTACCTTGCTGTTGTTGAGATTGCGAACATTTCGCAATCTCAACAACAGCAAGGTAATCTTAACGATCCTCCTTTGGATGATAAAGGGACTTAGAAATAAACATATCAAAATAACCATGACCTAGCCCCAGGTGCAAGGTCACACAGCCACCCTAGAAACATATTTAAGGATTCCCTTACAAACTTTGCTCAGACTGAAGAAGCTCCTTGGATAAGGAACGAAACGTTTCCACTGAGAAAGTAGAAATCCAGTTGACATGATTCAAGCTACAGCTCCTTATTAAGGCAGTATAAACATATCTACTCAAAGTAAACACTGCTAAATTCAATGAGATTAGCTCCAAGGAAAATGTGTAGCAGTTCAGATTTATAACACATTGTCTATAATTAATGACTAATTATAAGGTAGTTGCACATTTGAATTCATTACTTGGTCAGTCTTGTGCACAGGGAAATATATAAAGTTCTTACCACTGTATAAGGAAGCATTCCCCAAATGCTATTGTGTGTGCCATTTAACACTTGCCTGGTCAGCAAATAAATGTCTTTTTTTCCTAATGTGTTCTTGCTTTTTTTCTCCTCCTATACCATGGTGTAATCAAATCAGACGACACTTACTGGGAAGTTATTTTATACAGTTCAGGCAGGTTGAGATCATGACACGAGGTGGTGGTAAAGGATGAATTAAGGTCCATTACTCAGTCACTCCACAGGTACATGGTACAGATAACAAACAAGGTTCCAAGAGCAGGGAACAGGAACACTTGAAAAAATTACTAGTGAGACGGTAGACACAGTAGACACCTGAATGGCAGCCACAGGGCTTTGTGAAAATGCATGTAGTGAATCATAATGGCACTTTTGTCAACATACTTGTCAGTCTAAGATTTACAAGGAACAACAGTTCAATGCAATTTAATGAAATCCAAAGGGAAATGGCAAGCTTTAACCAATTTTGAGACCAAGTGGGATACAGGGGTTAACCATTAATATTCTTTGGGCGTGAAGAAATGATTATCAAACCTATCTCTGATGAAAAATGGGATAAAGAGTGTTAATTGGGACACATTGTTCAGTTTCCTCAAAGGAACAGTCTAATATTTACACATTAGTGACAATGGTTATAGAAAAAAACTTTCTCAACCAAAGGTTCTAATGAATTACCAGTAATAGTACAGGAAGATTTTAGAATGCTTTGTTGCTCAGGGCAAAATGGTGAGTCAGAATCCTAAATTAACAGTGTTATGTAGCTACATCATGTGCCTCCAACTTCAGTACTTCTAATTTGGAAAAAGAGAGTTAGAAATACACACACACCCCTCATAGAATTTAAACTCATTTATTTAGACCAAAAATATTTTTTACACTTCTCATTTTGTCACTAGAGAATCTGCTTGCCTTCCCTCCTCTTTAGAATGGAATTATACTTCAAGTGTACTTTTAAAGAAATTCCAGGTTGCTGCATTATCAACCCAATATAAATATTGGAATAACTACCCACATTTCTTACGAGGACAAGGTGCCTTTAAAATCAATGTTCTTGGCCAGAAAGTATTTGACCCTAGTGACATATAAAGATTGTGAACATAAATCAAGAATTTGCATATAAAAATGCCCCTTGTACAAAAAGATGGGGTTTATTTTCACAGTACAATTCCTAGTACCACAAGAAGGCACTAAGGCAGGGAGGACTGCCACAAGGTCCAAGCACCGTACTGTGCCAAAAGGCACTAGGAAAGAAACTCCCAAACCAGGTTTTGCATAAAAAGGAGGGACTTCAAGGAGAACATAGAGGGAGGCAGGCAGGCAGGCAGGTGGGCAGTCAATGGAAGCAGTTCAACGGGATGTCTAATCACTGATAGAGTCTTTGAAAGTCATTGTCTGCCTGACCTCCATCTCACAAATGCCCAAACAGTCCCACAGATGAAGGATGTCTTTGCCAGTTCATCAAAAGAAACTTGACCTCAAAGGCTGAGTTCATGTCTGGGAGGGATCTCAGGATCAAAGTTTCACAGAGATTGCCTTCTGAGGCAAGGCACCTGAGTGGGAAATGTTCTGATAACACAACCTCTGATTTACTGGGGTTCAAGATACTCGGAACTCTCCTGGTAATGATTAATTGATGTTTAGGATTGCCACAGAGTTATACCTGGTTCTATTTTACTCTGTACATCCAGAAGAGTGTACACCTTACAAAAGGTGGCAGGGGCTACCCACTTGCTCGGCTTCAGCACTTGGCGCATGCTGTTTCATGAATGGTACTTGGGAATTCCAAACAGAAACTGGAAATGAAGATGCTCTGCTTAATACAGCCACAGCTGCCTCCGTCCTTTCCTCGCTGCTCAAAATCCTTTCTACTAATCCCACTTAAATGCTTCATCAATGCAAGGTCTGGTCCAAATCATACTTCTCGCAAAACTTGGTTGTGAAAGGCAAGCAGGTTAAATGCTCAGTCCAGTGCCAATTAATGGGATACACGTACAGCCAGATCACGAGAGAGGCAAACAAACCAACGAAGATCAGTAGTGAGACGATGATCATCACCCGCTTGCGATATTTGTCTGCAGTACCAAAAGTGATATAGGGCAGGAAGGCAAAAGAAAGTAATAGGCCGCTGAGGAAACCAAATATGTGTGCAATATTGTCAATCCATGGCAGGAGGCCACAGGCAAAGAGAAAAAGGACGATCCCGGAAAGATTAAAAAAAGCCTTCCAGGGATTCTCTAGGACCTGCCAGCTCTGGAAGAGCTCCACAAAAAGGCAGGCTAACAAGCCAAACTGGGATCCTGCTGGGCCCACCTAGGGGAGAAGGAAAAAAAACCCAGAAGTTAATTATAGTAGGATGCATTCTACCACTTGATCACTAAAGAGACACCCCCTCTCCCCAAGCTAGCAAGCACTGTAGTTCCAAAGTTTTGACAGTTTGGATATTTTAGAGCAGGGGTGGGCAACGTCAGGCCCGCGGGCCGTATAAGGCCTGCGGGGCTCCCGCCCACAAACCCCGCCCCTTCCACACGATTGGCTCCCGCCCGCAAACCCCGCCCCCCAGTGCTTGTGATTGGCTCCCGCCCGCAAACTCCGGCCCCCGGTCTGTGGAAATCCCAGAAACCCCGCCCCCCATCCCACCCCCGGTCCCCAGTTATAACTATCCAAATGGCCCTTGGCAGAAAAAAGGTTCACCACCCCTGTTTTAGAGTAATGTTTCTCAACCTTAGTGACTTGAAGCTGTGTGGACTTCAACTCCCAGAATTCCCCAGCCAGCCATGAAGTCCACACAGCTTGAAGTCACCAAGGTTGAGAAACACTGGTTTTGAGTATTCCTCAGAAAGATGCTGAACATTCTTATCCTACTATTGCTTCTGTCAGAACCATAACAGACAGTTTGTTAAGGGGCATGAGCATGGTTCAAATCTTGAACAACCAACCTTTTCCTGAGATAATTCTGATCTAGAAGAGGTCAACAAAGTAAACAGAATAAAGAATAAATAGAATAAAGCATTGCTCCAAATTAAGTCTTTAAGTCCATGTGGATATATTCTTGATTAAATGAATGTAGGATTGTAGGCTTTGTCTAGGTCTTGTGAAGGATGCGTGGCTCTATTTATTTATGGAGTTAATGGGCTGCCCTAATCTGTCTCAATTATGTGTGGCTTACAAAACACAAGAAAAAAATAATTTAAAAACAAGGAACTACATTACCAAAAAGAAACAAAAAAGAAACAAAAAAAAAAGCCCACGACAATTCAAAAGTTCAAAACATCATACATTGCCCCCTCTATCCCAGGGCCTGGGGGCAGAGCCAGGTTTTAAGGGTTCATTTAAATAGGGCCACAGTGGGAGTCATACAAATCTCTGGGGGAATGGTGTTCCAGAAGGAAGATGCCATGGCAGAGAAGGCTTGTTTTCTGGGTCCCACAAGATGGCACTGCTTAATTGCTGGGACCTGGAGCATGCCAACTTTGTCAGAACATGTGGGACAGGCAAAATTACTGGAAAGAGGTGGTTCCTCAAATAACCAGAATTAGGATGCTCAGTTATCCATCCATCCATCCATCCATCCATCCATCCATCCATCCATCCATCCATCCATCCATCCATCCTGATGCTCAGTTATAGCAGGGAGTTTATTCTATTCCAAACTGTTCTCAATTTTCTACTAAGAAAACAAAGTCAAGGGAAATACACACACACACACACACACACACTCTTCTAAACAAAACAATAGAAATTATGAAAGGGCTCAGGACTTTGTCCATCCACAGGACAAAAGAAAGTCTGAGTTTGAAATGGGCCAGATATACCTGGAGATTGTACAGAAAATAAATCCCAAAAAGATTTCCCCAGTACATAGCATAGGAGAGCCAGTGGCTCAGAACGTTGCCAACTCCTCCACTCTAAGCCCCCTCTTGGTCACATGACCAAGAGCAGAACATATGTAACCTATCCTGTGCTTCCCAGTACACACATGCAAATATACACAAATGATACAAGGGGAGAGCGGAAACCCAAAGAAACAACACATATGCACTTTGCTCTGATTAGAACCTCTCTCTCACACATGTACATAGGATACACATCTGCATCCACCTTGATTAGACCCACAGAAACAAACAGCAACACATGCACGCATTCTAATTAGTACTCATGTATACACAAACAGATGCAAGATTACAGATACAGATACAGATGTCTCTTATGGCCACTGCAGTAAAAGGTTTGGAAAGAATTCCAGAAGCCATGCTCTGCATGATTTCCCTTGTTGTTGTTTATTCGTTCAGTCGCTTCCGACTCTTCGTGACCTCATGGACCAGCCCACGCCAGAGCTTCCTGTCGGCCGTCGCCACCCCCAGCTCCCCCACGGTCGAGTCCGTCACCTCCAGAATATCATCCATCCATCTTGCCCTTGGTTGGCCCCTCTTCCTTTTGCCTTCCACTTTCCCTAGCATCAGCATCTTCTCCAGGGTATCCTGTCTTCTCATTATGTGGCCAAAGTACTTCAGTTTTGCTTTTAATATCATTCCCTCAAGTGAGCAGTCTGGCTTTATTTCCTGGAGTATGGACTGGTTTGATCTTCTTGCAGTCCAAGGCACTCTCAGAATTTTTTTCCCCTACCTTTTTTTTTTTGATTTCCCTACCTTGTTTTAAAGCAGGGGTGGGGAACGTCCGGCGCGCGGGCTGTATAAAATCTTTTGGTCTAGCCCTCTAGGACAGTGATTTCCAAACTGCCGCCATTGGCGACACAGCCTCGCTAAAACGCGGAAACGTTGATGGCGCGCTGCTGCCGTTGTTGCTGCTGCTGCACCGCTGCGCGCGCCCCCGCACCGCAACACACTAAACTGTAGCAACACACTAAAGTGTTGCGACACACAGTTTCGAAAGCTATGCTCTAGGAGCTCCCACCCGCAAACCCCACCCCTTCTGTGCGATTGGCTCCCGCCCGCAAACCCCGGCCCCCGGTCCACGAATGACGTTATAAATATCCAAACGGCCCTTGGCAGAAAAAAGGTTCCCCACCCCTGGACATGGAACATGTTTTTTCAGTATGGATGTTTCCTTTGTGAGTTTTTGCAGCATTTAAAGTTCCAGAAAAGGACATTCACTGAACAGGATAAAAGAACCAGTATATAAACACAAGAATTTTCACTCATACATTTCCAAATATGTTTTGCTCATCTGTGTAAGCCAACCTCCTATTACATTGGCTGATCAAGAAACAACAACCACCCTAAGCAGAGCTGACCCTGGTTAATATTTGAATGGATGGGAAATAACCACTTCCATATTATTGGTAGGAAAACAAAATGGACATGTGGTCATCTGGAGTTGAATTTGACCCAGGGCACTTCCCTTTCCAGAAAAAGTATAGTTCTTAAATCTGTTACCAGAAATCCCAGTCATATTGCAGAATGATTGAGATTATGAGATTTTACTTGCTTTAGGGGAAAGGTTGAGTAAAGAGCCTTAGAGTCTCTTGCTACAGGTTTGGAGGACACAGAAGCATCACTGGAACTACTGTAGTGGGAAGGTATTATACTATCATCCCAAATTCAGTTTGGTCTAGTGGTTAAGGCAACAGGCTAGAAACCAGGAGACTGTAAATTCTAGTCCCGCCTTAGGCATGAAAGCCGGCTGGGTGACCTTGGGCCAGTCCCTCTCTCTCAGCCCAACTAACCTCACAGGGTGGTTGTTGTGGGGAAAATAGAAGGAGGAAGGAGTATTAGGTATGTTCACCGCCTTGAGTTATTTATAAAAATAATAAAGGCGGGATAGAAAATAAATAAAATAAAATAAATTTGTAAAAGAAAAATCAAATGTGGAGTCTTTGGTGCTCTCTGAGCTTGGTTGTTTGCTTGCAGACATTTCATTACCCGATTAGGTAACATCATCAGTGCACATATATTCTCTTCTATTGGAAAAATCAAATGCCAGAGTATAGGATGGAAGGACCATGCAACACAGCAATACATGTGAAAGGATATGGGTATCTTGGTAGATCATAAACTGAACATGAGCCAACATGTGATGCAACTGCAAAAAATAAAAAAAAATCCTGGCCTGCATCAATAGAAGTAAATTATCCAGATCAAGGTGAGTCACTGTTCCTCTCTAGTCTGCGTTGGTCAGATTGTACCTAGTATACTGAGTCCAGCTCCGAGCAGCACATTCTAGAAAGGACATTGACAGCCTAGAGCATAGAGTGACCAAGGGGCCTGGAAGTAAAAATTTATGCGAAGCAATTGGATATGTTGGGTATGTTTAGCTTGTTCTTTGCTGCAGGTTTAAACAGAGGCCATCTGTCACTAATGCTGCTGTAGTGGATTTCTGCAATGGGCAGGGGGTTGAACTCCAAGGTACCGTCCAACTCTTACACTCTATGCTTCTATGAGTATTATAGAATGCAATACATTGCCATGCCCCAATGAATTAGATAGCTCAAAGATGAAAGCTGTACCCTCATTGTATAAGACAAGGGTCGGAAATGGCGGCTCGCGAGCCAGATGCGGCTCTTTGGCCCCTTGAGTGTGGCTCTTCCGCAGCTGAACTCACCCCCGCCCCTTCCACGTGATAGGCCCCCGCCCGCAAACCCCGCCCCCTGGCTCTCGCACTGAGCGAGGCCCGGCGCAGCAGGGAGGCAGCGCCATCTCCAGCCGCAGCAGCCCCTGCGCGGAGAGAGGCAAGCAGGCAGGTAAGCGGGCAGGCCTCGTTTCCCGCCCCCCATCATCATCTTCGCTCAACGCGGGCGGGCGGGCGGAAGCGGCCGAGGGGGGCGGGCCCGGCGGCGGAGGCCAGGGCTGCCCGCTTACCTGCCTGCCTGCCTCTCTCCGCGAGGCCCCTGATCCGACTTGGACCCCGGGAAGGCAGCGGGGGGCCACGCGGAGCGAGGCAAGCAGGCAGGTAAGCGGGCAGGCCTCGTTTCCCACCCTCCATCATCTTCTTTCTTCAACCCGGGCGGGCGGAAGCGGCCGAGGGGGGGCGGGCCCGGCGGCGGAGGCCAGGGCTGCCCGCTTACCTGCCTGCCTGCCTCTCTCCGCGAGGCCCCTGATCCGACTTGGACCCCGGGAAGGCAGCGGGGGGCCTCGCGGAGCGAGGCAAGCAGGCAGGTAAGCGGGCAGGCCTCGTTTCCCACCCTCCATCATCTTCTTTCTTCAACCCGGGCGGGCGGAAGCGGCCGAGGGGGGCGGGCCCGGCGGCGGAGGCCAGGGCTGCCCGCTTACCTGCCTGCCTGCCTTTCTCCGCGAGGCCCCAGATCCGGCTTGGACCCCGGGAAGGCAGCGGAGGGCCTCGCGGAGGGAGGCAAGCAGGCAGGTAAGCGGGCAGGCCTCGTTTCCCACCCTCCATCGTCTTCTTCCTTCAACGCGGGCGGGCGGAAGCAGCCGAGGGGGGCGGGCCCGGCGGCGGAGGCCAGGGCTGCCCACTTACCTGCCTGCCTGCTTCTCTCTGCGAGGCCCCCGATCCGGCTTGGACCCCGGGAAGGCAGCGGAGGGCCTCGCGGAGGGAGGCAAGCAGGCAGGTAAGTGGGCAGGCCTCGTTTCCCACCCTCCATCATCTTGTTTCTTCAACGCGGGCGGGCGGAAGCGGCCGAGGGGGGCGGGCCCGGCGGCGGAGGCCAGGGCTGCCCACTTACCTGCCTGCCTGCCTCTCTCCGCGAGGCCCCCGATCCGGCTTGGACCCCGGGAAGGCAGCGGGGGGCCTCGCGGAGGGAGGCAGGCAGGCAGGTAAGCGGGCGGGCCTCCTTCCAGCGCTGAAAGCCTGAAGCGCGTCGCTTGTCGTCGCCGCCCGCCCCCCCCCCCACAGCCGCTCTTCGCCACAGATCCCGCCGGAGCTGATCTCCCTGGACCCCGGGCAGCTGGGCCGGGTGGACGCCGTCTCCCGCCCGCAAACCCCGCCCCCTTCCACGTGATTGGCCCCCGCCCGCAAACCCCGCCCCCTGGCTCTCTAGCATTTCAAAATGTGCACGAGCATGTCAAAATGGCTCCCGGCATAAAAAGTTTGCCGACCCCTGGTATAAGAGACAGAGTGCCAGCTGAAGGAATTCTACCTTAATTTATGCCAGTTTCCAAATAAATCAAGGTGGGACATCCAAATTCGTAAGTTTAAAAGATGGGGCCGTAGTCATGATGCTAAAGTATTGTTGGAGGAGGGATATGAAGGGATTATTCATGACACAGCAGTTCGCTGCAGCATTTTCCCAACAAAGCATCATGCTGAGAAACTGCTGATACTGTTGAAGGGATTAGAGAAGTGATCTGCTTTACAGCCTGTTAGAACCTCAGATTAGCCAACAGTCTCTTACATAAGTCAAAAGGCCTGGGTACTGTCATGTAAGAACAAAGACGGACTAACATGTGCTGGCCTGGCACATGGAGACTAGGAAACTACTTTTAGGAGAACATTATCTTGTCTCAATTCTGCCTCAGATAGAGAATAAGGCAGACCACCCATGTCCATAGATCAATACAAGGATATCGATCTATGCAAAATATTTGTCACCCTCTTCTCACTGAAACAACTGCACCTTTTTCAGGATCAGAAAACAAAGGCAGCTACATTAGTGAGCTGCCATGATCCTAGAAACAAAGATGGCTACTTCAATGAGTTGCCAACAGGTGCCACTTTCTTACTCTAAAGCACTTTTTCAAAGTCAAATCTGAAGCACTGCACGGCCCCAGAATTTGATTTATTTAATAGACAACATCACTGAATTAATCCTGTATACTTCTGCTTCAAGCCCTTAGATTCTTCCCAGTTATGAACAGGCATCATGATTCCTTAACACAAAACTCCTTCTAATGATTCTGAGTGGAATTTGGCAAATGTTCTTCACTACAAAGCAAATTTTCATGTTTAAATTAAGAATAGACGAAATGAAGATGTCATAGGGGCCACTCTACCATACCAGATACTAACCCTATAGACCAGCCTTTCTCAACCGTTTGACCCTGGAGGAAGCCTTGAAATATTTTTCAGGCCTCGGGGAACCCCTGCACATTCAGGCTCAAATATAGGCCAGAAGTGACAAAACTATTATATTTGTTTCATGTGTAGGCCTCTATATATACATTAACAGTGTTCTTAAACTAAAAATAAAGAATGAACCTTACCGTTGGCTGTTGTGGGTCTTCCGGGCTGTGTGGCCGTGTTCTGGAAGTTGTGGTTCCTAACGTTTCGCCAGCATCTGTGGCCAGCATCTTCAGAGGGCAGGAGCCATCTGAAGATGCTGGCCACAGATGCTGGCGAAACGTTAGGAACCACAACTTCCAGAACACGGCCACACAGCCCGGAAGACCCACAACAGCCATTGAACTCCGGCCGTGAAAGCCTTCGACAATACAATGAACCTTACCCTTTCATGTGAAGTTGCCTGAATTTGAAATAATTTTTAAAATAAATTGTGATCTCCCAGGGAACCCCTAGTGACCTCTCGCAGAACCCTGGAGTTCCACGGAACGCTGTTTGAGAAACCCTGCTATAGAGTCTATCACCCTTTGCCTCCAAACAACAAAATCATTTAGCACTTTACCTACGCTACTATCTTTTTTCTGAATTACATCCCATCTTTTGTTACGCTCGAGTTTTCGTTTTAAAGAAATTCTAACAATTCTGCTTGAAAAACAAGATAGAGAAAGCATGTGCCGAGCACGACTTCTGGAAATCTTTCCAACTGCTTTACCAGCACTGGCCATAAGAGACATATTCTTCTGTGTATGATATAGTGTGTGTGTGCACGCATGCAGAAATGTGTGTGCTCTTTCTCCCCAGGGTATGTGCACATGTGCTGCCTCTTTGGGTGTGTCTGTTTTTGCTCTCCCCTCAGATTGCCCGTGTGTGTGTGTGTGTGCATGCATGAGAGGCTCTGACCAGAGCAGGTGCATCTGTTTCTGCTACCCCTTCAGATGGTGGGTGCGTCTGTGTGTGTGCGTGTGCACACCAGTCTTTAGGTAAGCGAGCTGGTAAGCGAGCCGGCCTGCTGCACGTCAACAGTGACATCTTCAAATGCCACCCCCACCTCCAGCTTCCCAGTCCTGTGCTGGGCCAGACACCAGATGGCAGCTGGCCAGGCCGGCTCGCTTACCAGCCAGTCTGTAGCTCTGGGCTGCATATGCTCCATTCTTGGTCAAGAAGGAGCTACTTAGAAAGGAGGAGTTTGTGGCACCCCAAGCTGCTTCTCGCAGAAGGATGCAATGGGGATTTTTTTCCTCCAGCTGGAGTCAGTCCATTCTTTGACTTGATTCTGTTTCTCTTGCAGGCCGACAGGCTCCTGGGTCAAGACTGCATTGGGTTGGAAAAGCTGCTGCTGTCTCACTCATTTCTGTAGAGGCTGCTGTTTTAACTACCTAAAGACTGGTGGCTCCAATTACAGGCTCACAACTAGTAGGTAAGAGTAGGCTTCCACTGGTCCAGAGCAGCTGCGCATCTCATATTGTATATGGTTTGATTGCCTAGGAAGGGAAAGGGAAAACCCAAGGGAGGGGTTGTTTCCATCTGCTGGTGCAGCCCTTCAGCAAACCTTCCAGTCTTTTCCCCTCCCTTTCAAATCAGCAGTCAAAGAAGCTGAATCAGCACCTCCTTTCCTCGCTGCACGTCAACAGTGACATCTTCAAATGCCGCCCCCACCTCCAGCTTCCCAGTCCTGTGCTGGGCCAGACACCAGATGGCAGCTGGCCAGGCTGGCTCGCTTACCAGCCACGTGCCAAGAAAAAGGAAGGAGAGGGGGTGAGGCAAAGGGAAAACTGCTCCTGGGCAAGAGAGTTTGGCAGAGGACTGGTGGGCCAAAAGCTGCACATTGCTCCTTTTGGAAACCTCCTCTAATCCATCTATTTCTCAGTAACACTTTCAAAGAGGCCCAGGTGTTTTCAGAACAGAAAACCAAAGGGATTCCAACTGACAGAAAAAGAAAGGCAAAAGTATCAATAGGGCAATCTGGGTTCAGGGGGCTTATTAAAACACAGGAGCGCCCCTGTCAAATGATACTGCTCTCCCAGAACTGCAACCGGGGATCACGTCTGAATGATCCTCAAGTTTTAAGGGCGAACAGATCCCTGCCCACAGAAAACTAGCAGATTACAGATTCTCCTTGGCATGCTAGCTTTCCATACGCAGATTTGCATCAAGGAGTATTCAAACATTTGGGCCTTCTTGAAGACTGAAACAGTATTATCTTAGACAACGTGTGTCAAATTAACTTACTGAACGCATTAGAACTTGCTATGTATGTGATTCACAGGTAGCTTTCCTATTCCATGGTTTCTGACCGCAAGAGGAACTGCTGCCCTAGATTTTTTCATGCTGGTGCTATGAAGCAACAACATTTAGCTTTGGAGTTACCAAATCCTATGTTAGAATATGACAGAAGGCAAACAAGGGACCGCAGTGGCTCAGTGGTTAAGACGCTGAGTCAGAAGCCATTAAGGCTGACAGCTCGGCAGTTCGAAACCCGAGAGCGTGAGCCGCGTGCCGGAGTGAACTCCCGGCAGTCAGTAAAAATCAGTCCCAGCTCCTGCCATCCTAGCAGTTCAAAAGCATGCAAATGTGATTAGATAAATTAGGTACCACTCTGGTGGGAAAATCACAGGGACATGAAAGGAGCCTCCTTGGGCGTCCCCCGGGCAACGGTGATGTCACCGGCAAATCCTTTCACTACAGAAGCGCTTTGGTGCTTCTGACACCAACACACACAGAAGGCAAACATACATGAAGCTAAAGGAAAGGAACTGGGGAGCGGAGGTGGGGTGAGGCACCGTCAGCTGCAAGGTCAAACCAAGTAGGGCACCACTAGTTTTACAAGTGGACTTGTAATTTTAAGAAGCAGTATTCAAATAAACATCAGATTTTAGAACAATCCACCTTTAGCAAGCTAACTTGAACACAAACTCGTATGGTATACAAATCCTCTCATTCCTGAAGTCATGACAACCTGAAAGCTATAAACAATGACAACACCCCCCCCACTCGATAACAAAATCAGATCCAGTCTTCCGCAACACAACATGCTTCACAGTTTGTTTCTTTATTAATCATATCTGTATCCTGCCACCACCGTAGGATTCTTAGTGGCTCACCAAGTCAGGAAGTACACTAAAATATAGAAACACAAGGATAAGAGAAATAAAGCCCAAACACAGGGTATGGCATTAGCCCTCAAAAGCCCTCTGGATAAGCTCTGATTCAGCTTTTTCTGAAAGGTGGAAAATGTTGGAGGTAGACCGATCTCCAATAGATCATTCCAGTGGGCTGCTTCCATCAGTGAGAGACAAGACTTCCGGGCTTTGGCCCCCTGACCACCTGGAATCACGTGAGGGGCAACCACAAGGTTCTCAAGAAACTGACTGCAGTAGGTCATCCAGTTTCCTCAGCACTGTGGATGCTGGATGGCAAAAAATGTCAAAGAAATCTCATACTCAAGTAGTCTTATCGCTGTTTACTAAACTGGGATGCCAACAACAGTTACGGTCCTGCCAAAGCCCCTTGGCTCATCCCTTCCCTTCTGCATGGTAACAAGACAGAAAGTTTTGGGTTAAGAATACTTCCCCTTTATGTCCACACTGGGAAACGATGATGAATGATTTCAGTATGTGACGCTCACTTCAAAACCATGACTTCACTTTCAGATGTGATCAAAAGTCTTTAACCATAATATCACACTTTGGAAGTAAGGGAAAGCTATGGTCAACTGAAGTTTGCTGGCTTGTTTCTCAGCTTGCATGAAGTGGCTGCATACCAAACCTGAACACTTGTTCATATCTCAGATGATTAGGGTAACATATGATTGTCTGAACAAAGACAGCATGGAGACAGAGAAAGAAGGGGATACGTAGGAGAAAAAGAGAAACTCAGCAGTTTGTGCAGGAAGATTTTAAAAGCCCTTCCTTCTTATTGTTCATATGCTGCCTTTTGCTCAAGTAGAGTGAACGGAGCTGCTCCTAGTCTTTATATCAGTCGGCTGTAAACAAAACAGTACTCTCCTTTTTGACCTCAGATATTTCAGAATCTGAAAATCTTGTATTGGCATCACAGTGGCAAAAGGTAGAGGCCCCCTGAATTGAGGTCCACTCCAAGTGACATCATATATGTGGTTTTACTGGCAGATGCAGAAATGGTTTGCTTTCCCAGCCTAGCTTACAGCCTTCACATCTTCTGGGCTCCCATACTTGTAGTAACCTGGACTGATCTGGCTTAGCTTCTGAGATCAGCCTAGGTCAGTTATGTGCTGCCAGCTACCCAGGAGATAGCACAGTTGGGTTGTGCCAATACGTTCTTTACTACTAATCATATTTCTATATTCCTTTGCTACAAGAATTTAGTACTGGATGCAAAGCATTCTTGTTGGTTGTTCACAGTGATCAAGCTCTCCTTTTGCCACTGTCTTTGAAGATTTAGCAGCATGCTCAAATTTTGGGGCTGCAGAACATGATTAACTCCAAATACACCCGGAGAGCATTGCATTTAAGCTAGTTCACACACCTGTAAGAAGATTCTCCTTCAACAGAAAAGCCCAGCAATGCCCTTACCTCTGCCCTGTAGGGTAGGAAGATGGCACTAGCCAGATTGCCTGTGATGCCACTGAGGATGAAAATGATAGTGATACGAAGCCAGCCTGCCAGCTTTTCCAAATCTCTGAGCACTGTCATCTGGAAGATCACAGACACCATACAATGGATAATCCTATGGGAGATAAATAACTGAATTAGATCTAAGTTCCTCATTGCTTCAAAAAATAGTCCTTCTCCTTCACCTCTGCACACAATACCAGTCTGGACAATTTTACAGGTTACAACTGTTGTGCTAAACATTTGCCAATTTGATAAATAGACTGGATTGGCACAAGGGATCCTGATATCAGTTAAAATAGAAGCAGCTAGAAGACAGATGGTGGTCTCTTCAGATACTTGTTTGGTCTTAAGTACTTTGGGATGAATTTTTGACTCCCACTACTTAACAGGAAGAGCACAACACGAACCTGAACAACCATTCCCATCATTCATATAGCTGAAATGGGGAGAAAAATTGAAAAACGAGAATCAACTGGTGTGTGGAAGGACCACGAGCTCCACTTAATTCATTCAGAAGAAACAGTCAGGATGTGTTTGAAGGACTACACTTGCTCAAGTCAATTATCAGAGAGGATCAAGGAAGAGCTACGTTCTACGGTGCTCTATTTAATCTTTCCCCCTTTCCATTAATCCCTCCCCCCAGTGTATTAAAGTGCAGAATAGTTGCAAAGTGTCTTTTGACTGCTGATGCTGAAGAACTTCTGCCTGGAAGTAACTTAAGAATGCTTGCAGGACAGAGCCCTAGGCATCCCAGCAAAGACCAGGAATGAAACAGTTAGGCCTCATTCTAGCTTTTTGGGTCTGACCAACAGAAACCCCCCCAGTCAGAAAAACAGACAAGCAGGCAATGGGCAGAAGGAAAATTGAACAAACAACAAGAGATGAGAAGCTAAGATTCCCAATGCAAAAGTATGGGAAATCCAGAGGCAGTGTTTATGGACCCCAAAAAGATTAAAAGACAGGGCTGAAAACACTCACAGGGAGACAATATAGTGCAATGCTAGCTAGAAATTGCAGGAATTGAAGTCCAACCAGGACTTTCAGCGGGAACAGGATTGAGGAAGGAAGGCTGAGAATTGTGATTAGAGTGTCAGACCAAGAATAAAATCCATCTTCACTCATAAGGTTTCCTCTGGCCAGCTGTCACCTCTGGCTGCTTGCTAACTAATCTCACATAGCTGTTGCAACTATAGAAGCGTAAAGGAGGGAACAACCACATTGACTGTTCTGAGTTCCTTGGCGGAAGCATGGGATAGCCATAGGGCAATGAAAAACACAAACGGCGATGTCAAGGCATTGTGCCTCACATTTTTTTCTTCTTCTTACCCTGCGTGAAGGAATAAGGACAACCAGAGCCTGTAGAACTGATCTGGAATCTCTGGGTTGAGAAACGGTAAGAGGCCACACACC
Source organism: Charina bottae (assembly GCA_023362775.1). Classification (NCBI taxonomy): domain Eukaryota; kingdom Metazoa; phylum Chordata; class Lepidosauria; order Squamata; family Charinaidae; genus Charina; species Charina bottae. Next base: position 124,019,353 of record JALMGJ010000002.1, on the reverse strand, counting down.
TCGCCCGTGCAGTGAACCTGAGAACAGAAAGAAAAAGAACGCCTTAGAGTACGTAGAGAAGCTCTTCTCCAACCTGCTGCTGTCCAGTCATGGACTACAGCTTCCAGAATCCCCAGCCATCGTGGCAGGATGTGATACAACGTATATGAAGACCACACCAGGTTCCAGAGGAACGTGGTATAGAAAAGCAGGTACTGAAAGAAGGAAAAACGGAATAAGGAGTCCCTTATTCCGGGAGATGGGCGGGGATAAATTTAAATAAATAAATAAATAAATAAACACACACACACACGCGCACACACACACACACACACACACACACTGATCTCACTTCTTGACCCAGTAGGACTCAAGGATTCCTGAGGGCTATTGGGGAGCACACTAGCTCTCTTTTTGATTTACCACAGTGCCTTCTAGCAGTGTGGTGCCCAGGCATTTTTGAAAACCTGCATCAAGCTGCTTGGCACCACTTAGCTTATGTTGGCTTGTGGATATTTCATTTAGCAGGAAGCCAAGGCAGCACCTGTGAACCTTGCTGAGGCAGTGGGGCCTGGCAACTGCCAAAATGCCAGATTCTGATGCTGTCCCTGCTCTGAAGCCCTTTAGCCCTTTCCCCAAACATGAACTAATATTCTCCTAGTCTTAATCTACAAGTACAGGGCAAACACTTGACACCAATGCAGCTTGGAATAGCCTTCCCCAAATCTGGCTCCCACTAAATGATTCAGCTGCTGGGACCTGAAGTTCAACTTGAGCTTGAAGGTATCAAAGTAAGGAAAGCTGCCTGAGGATATTACTTGCCTGTGAACAAAGAGTTGCTTCTTCATGAAAGTAGCCATGCATGAATTCACAATACTCCCGAGTTGTGATCTCACAGCTAATATAAAGAGAGTGATAGACTCAGTCTAATTCATCATCTCTTCCTTTATCTTGATTTCAATGATACTGATTTTAATTGCATTGACTTTACTATTGCATTTTATATTTGTATTTAATTTTATTCTTGTAAGCCACTTTGGTTGCTTATATAAGCAGAAAGACAGGGTATATATTTAAAAATAGCAATGTGCAAAATGTTTTGAATTCAAAACACTTGTTCACATTCAAAACAGCAGTTTGAAACATTTTGGAAGTCCTGTTAGCTTGAAAGCACCCAAAAGGTTGTTTTGAGCTTGAAAGGCTTCCAAGGTGGTCAGAGCACTTAGTTTCATGCTCGAGCAAGGAACAATTCAGTTTCAAATCATTATGCACTTCACTGCTTAATAATAATTTATCCAACTAAATTCCAATTCCCCATTAAGGTCTTGTCTTGCAGAATCAAGACTTGCATCAATGATCACAAAATAGCCATTGTCCATGCTGTTAAAATCCCATGCTGATGGGATTTGAGTCCAACATCTGAAGGACTGCAGATTCCACTGTCAATCTAGGAAAGACTGTCCCATCATCATATTCACAGAACTTCATATAAAGCAATGACATCTCTCAAGTACATTTCTGCTAAGTACTGGACACTGAAAATAAGACAACAAAAACAAAACCCATAACCCACTTTAAACCTCTTGGCCAAATCTAGGAAACCCCATTGTTTGTCCTCACCTTACACACATTAAGCCTTGATTAGACTTCACTCAGCATGACTTTATTCCAAGTTCAATGCATCTGACTGTATTCTCAGCTAGCTTAATTGCCTGCAGATAAGTTCTGCTCTAGAATTCGTCAGAGTGATCTAAGCACTTTAAAGACTAACAAATTTATCAGGGCATAAACTCTCTTAGTCAGATGCATTAAGACCACCCAAGTGAACTGTTAGTTGAAGAGCTGCTAAATAAGTAACCTTTTGTGAGATTTTAGTAAAATAAGATAATCACATTTGTTTAATGAGCAGCACTTTATTAGAATATATCAGATCATATTAAATTTACTTATATTTATTTTCTACATTTCTATGGTTTTTAGAATTCATGGGTAGCCTACAGATTGACTTAGACATAACAAAGTCTCATTGAAATGATTGGGGCTTAAGGTAGTTTGATGACTGTCTCAATGATTTCAGTGATATTTCTAATGAGTAATATAGTCTATATTCTAAAACAACACTAACAGGTTCAAATGCTGCATTGAACAGCAGATCTGAGTAACAAAACTTGAAAAATACTAAGCTGTGTTTCTTGGCTTTAAATTTACATGCTAATCAAGTATAGGTAAAGGTAAAGGTTCCCCCCGCACATTTGTGCAGTCGTGTCCGACTCTAGGGGCCGGTGCTCATCTCCATTTGTTAGCTGAAGAGCCAGCGTTGTCCGAAGACGCTTCCACGGTCATGTGGCCGGCATGACGTGCGCGGAACGCTGTTACCTACCCACCGAAGTGGTACCTATTAATCTACTTGCATTGGCATGCTTTCGAATTGCTAGGTGGGCAAGAGCTGGAGCTAGTGCAGGAGCTCACTCCGCAGGCAGGGCTAGGGATTTGAACCTCCAAACTTGCGATCTTCCGATCAACAAGCCTGGCGTCTTACCCACTGAGCCACCACGCCCCAATGCATGCTAATCAAGTATACTTTACCTCAATAGCAGTGCTTAGAGAATTCATAAGATCTAAACTTTTCTATGCAGGCAGGCTTTAAAATTTATCCCAAAAATGGAACAGAAACATTTTCAGAGTTGCTAAAAACATCTCTGGGATGCTCCCCTAATCACAAGCATTTACCTGCCTTTGGTTCCAATACAGCATGGCCTTCCTTTAATGTCACAGTCCATATGTAAGAAACCAGTGTGATTACTTTTAGCCTGATAAGTACATATCTGTAAATAAAAGTATACAATTAAAGGGGAAAAAGGGATAGGGGAAGTATACCCAATGTCACATTAATTTTGCATAGCTGTTACTGTAAACAGTTATATTCTAGACCAGTGCCATCCAAAGTGCCGCTGTTGGCGACACACCAACGGCAGCGGTGGCACGTGCGGGGGGGTGCATGATGGCGGGGGGTGCACGGCGGCCTCCGCTAAAACACGGAAGCGCTGATGGCATGCCACTGCCGTCGTCGCTGCTGTGCACACTGCTGCTGCCGTGCGCGCCGCCATGCACGCCCCTGCCGCTGCTCGCGCGTTGTGTTGCGGCACACCAAACTGTGTGTTGCGACACACTAAAGTGTCGCGACACACAGTTTGGAAAGCTATGTTCTAGACTATGGGGAGGTAAGAACATCACCACCAAGACAACATCCCAAGATAGCAGACAAATAGTTAAAATAGTTTGCACCTCTTGTTGGACTCAGAAAACAAAGATTCCTACTTGTATCCTTATGGCTTGTCTGCATGAATAGCGGTCTAGGGTGTGGCATACTTCTGTACACACCTGCTATATAGAAGCATGCATCTGAAGTTCCTACATTCGAAAAGAAGAGAATATACGTAGCTCAAGGTTGAACTGTGGAGTCCTTGATGCTCTGAACTTGGTTGTTTGCTTGCAGATGTTTCATTACCTGACTAGGTAACATCATCAGTGAGACTGAGTGTGGGGTTTGCTTTCTGTTTATATATAGTAGCTTGCCCTGCCAGTGTGTGTGGATTTCTCCTTGGTAATTCCTTGATTAGGGTATTGTTTTCTGATTGATTGTTTGTCTGGTGTTAATCCCAGAAAATTAAAAATGCAAGTTTATTGAAAAACAACCCACACTAACCAAGTACTCCATTACCAAAGTAACAAGCCAACCACCCACAAGAGGAGCTGTATAAGAACATTATACAGACAAGTACAAATGCACTGCAGTAACCCAGAACACCAGAAAAAGGAAAAAACATCTTTCAACAAAATGAATACCCATGCAACTTCATCAAAAAAGTGCCTGACCACTCAACCCACTACAGCACAACCAACACAAGCTATGAAAAGGATTAATACTACCATACATCAAAAACATCTCAGAAACAACCACAGACTATTACAATCACACAGCATCACCATAGCACACAAACCAACTAAAGCCCTCCGAAACATCTTAAGTAAACCAAAAGACCCAGTAGCCCAAGAAGTAAAAACAGGAGTCATCCACAACATACAGTGTAAGAACTATAACAGCCACTATGTAGGACAGACAGGCAGAAGACTAGCAGAACACATCCACGAAATACCAACTAGCAGTCAGAAGACACAGTGAAAACTCCTTAATCTCACAGCACATGGACAGACTCAACCATAGTTTCAACTGGAAAATTGTGAGCATCCTAGACCAAGCTAAATCCAAAAATGCTAGGGAATTTCTGGACACTTGGCATTCAGACAAATCAGCCATCAGTATACACAGAGATAAACCACATTTACACACCATTCAAGAGAGACAATAAAAAAGCTCAGAAGGAAACAAAAAGACCAGAACACATCCTCTCCAGCAGCCAACACCCAGATAAGCAGGGATTAACACCAGACAAACAATCAAGCAGAAAACAACAGCCTAATCAAGGAACTACCAAGGAGAAAACCACACCCCCCACCCTAACTGGCAGGGCAAGCTACTGTATATAAACAGGCAGCAAACCCCACACTCACTAGCCCTGATGATGTTACCTAGCGGGGTAATGAAACATCTGCAAGCAAACAACCAAGTTCAGAGAGCACCAAGGACTCCACAGTTCCTACACTGCAATTTTTCCTCCACACAACTGCAGCCTTCCTTCCATTTTATCCTAATCTGTGTGGTTCTAGAAACCCTTTTGCCACAATTCAGCCTTTCATTCCATGTAAGAAGCCAGGGTGCCAAAGCCTTCCCTGTTTGAGTTTGGTAAATGGGTATTACTCAGAAAAACAATGCATGCATGCAGGAAATCACAGCTCCTTCCCTCATTAGACAGACTTCTCTATGAAGCAGCCTGTGCTGCACCAGGTAAGCAGGCAGACAAGCAGCTCAAACAGCTTCCTTCTTTCTTATCTGCACATAAAGATCGTTTTCAGTCAATACAGAAACTAGTGAGACAATGAACAATGATGACTCATTTAAGCCCCATTAATTTCAGCAAGACTCAGTTCCTTCAAAGGAAGGAAGGAAGGAAGGAAGGAAGGAATCTTTACTGGCCACTTGGTGATGTCATCTGGCCAGATGTGAGGTGGATTTGAAGCTGGTTCCTCACAGGTCCTGTTGGAAGACAGACAGACAAACAGATAGATAGCAGTGGAGAGTTAGAAATGTTCTCATTCTTACATTCCATACCTCCCACTCTCGTCTTATTCGTAAGGCACAAGACCTTTGTTAGGGGGAGATGCGCATGCCATATGATCACCTGGGATCCTGAGAGCACACTGCTCCTGACATCCTTCTCAGACTTGAATTGCTGGGGTCAACAGCTGGCGGATTATGATCTGGCCACTTTACAAACGTGGCCAATGTTTCCTATAGAGAAAAAAAATGATTTTGTAAACTACATATCACAGCATCCACACATAATATTTCTGTAATGTACATCCACTTTTTTTTTTGAAGGAATAAACATCCCATCAGAAGCTTGCTCATACAATTTTCTCCCACATATGTGATCTCCCCTATGACCATGGTCATCATCACTGAGAATCTGTTATTTAATTAGACTATCAGTAACAAAGTACGAAGTACAGTAGAAGAAAACTAAAAAAAGGAAAAAAAAGATCTAGGAGGAGTTTGGGGGGGTTCAATTATTACTAAAATTTGCAGTAATGTTAATTATATGACCAGGCATAGCCCATAAAAAATTGAAAATTATGCAAATGTTTACAATATTTGAAAGGAGATTGCTACAATAGAAATTAAGTGCTCATTTTAGTACTTCTGCTTTTTCTCTGCCTTATTTCCAGAAAACTGTGACCACTAACCTCACAGCAAAAATGGCAGAATTAAACCATGATTCTCAAAGCCCATGAAAGTCATATGAAAGCCTTCTTCAACTTGAAACCTGCTGGCTGGGAATCCTGGGAGTTGCAGTCCCAACTCAATTCAAATCCCAATTTGAAGAAGGTCATTATCCAATTTCAAAGGAGTTAGCTATCACCAAAGAACAATGGTCAGAATACTGCTCTTACTGCAGAGGGGAATTAGGAAGTAGAGAAGGTAAGAGGAGGAAGAGGAGGAGGTGAAGAGAAGAGAGAGAAGAGAGGAGAGAGAAGTTAAAATGAGAGAAGAAAAAATAGGTTGTCTCTGTAAGTTCAAAAGGGATAGTGAGAGATAGAGTAGAGAGAAGAAAGAAGGGAGATTTAAGCAAGTTAGGAAGGAGAAGTAATAGGTTGTTTTGAAAGAGGGTTGATGTCATACTAATGTGTAAGTAATGATATTTTTGTAACGTAATGTTATTTTTGTAATGTTATGTCATTTTTGTTATGTTACGTTATGTCAGATTTTGTTCTTGATGTAATAAAATAAATAAAATAATAATAATAATAATAATAATAATAATAATAATAAAGAATACTGCTCTTACTGAGCAATCCTCACGCAGAGTCTGAACACAACCAGAGTTATCGTTCTGGACACAGCAGCCAGAATGGTGCTCTCGTTCCCTCTGTTTCTGGATCAGCTTCTCGATCTGTTGGTCCTTCCGGATACAGGGGGAGAACTTGGCTCCCAGATGGATCAAGTCAATCTGAAATAGAAAGTGGTAATGTGAAAAGCACTCGACAAACAAGGATTTTGCATTTTCCCTTTTGTTACTATTATGGAGGGTGGATAGATTGCTATGCATGTTCCATAACAGTAATAAACATAAAAGTGCACCTTATAGATTCTTCTTCTTCCGGGTCTCATGGAAAGGCTGGATTAAGTAGAAAGATATGTTGTGCATTCCAGAAGAATTTGCATATGTTCCCATCCTTACAACTCTTAGCAAATGTAAAATATTCACTCTTCTTCTTGGTAATTCCATGGAAGAGTTAAAATTCTCTGCTGGAATCCAAATACTTCTTTTCCTGGCATATTTTCCCAATTATGAGAAAATGATTAGGGAATTTATTCCCTAATTTCCTAATTAGGGTTGAAAAAATATGAGAGAAATGGAAAGTCTGATGCTGAGATGGAGAACATACCCACTGATGGGGAGCAGTCTAATTTTCATGTGGTGTAGCTGGTGATCATATGAGAAACTGGAGTGTGTGTCTCCAATAGCAAGAATGGACAACCCGTGAGCACCATGCCGCTCCCATCCATTCTTTGAACCTGCAGAGCCTGTGAAATCATGCTACTGAAATCTGATGACAAGCTACTGATCTACAGCTTGGTTGATGATGAGGGAATCTGCTTAATTGTAACTTAGCAGCATCTGAAGAGTGATAGGTTCTCTACCTCTGCTGTAGTTGGTTACAATCAATTGAGACCAGGAAGTTACAGACTTTTTATGCAACAAGTTGCTTGGAGTAACACATGGCACAAATTTCCTTTTAGAAGAGGAAAGGAATGAAAAAAGGAAGGACGGCCTTTACCGAACTTGGGCCAATCCAGAAGTTCTCCTGCTGGATATACTTCACACTCTCATACACGCCTTTGTTTCGTAGTACCTGCAAAGTAATGGTGAAGTTCCAAGGTAAGAGAAATAACAAGTACTCTAAGCAGCGGTCCCCAACCTTTCTGGCACCAGGGACCGGTCATGGAAGAAAATTTTTCCACGGGCCGGAGGGGTGTGTGTGTTTGCAGGCGGGAGCCAATCGCACACACCGGGAGCAGGGTAATCGCGCGCACCGGGGGGCGGGGTTTGCAGGCGGGAGCCAATCTCACACACCGGGGACGGGGTAATCGCGCGCACCGGGGGGTGTTTTGCAGGCGGGAGCCCCGCGGCCCACTTCCTAACAGGCTGCGGCCCACTAGTGGGCCACAGCCCACAGGTTAGGGACCCCTGCTCTAAGGCACAGATTAGATGGGACCTGTAATGAACATGAATTTGAGTAAACTCCGGGAGACAGTGGAGGACAGGAAGGCCTGGCGTGCTATGGTCCATGAATTTCCCCATAGCTGCAAATGTTAGATGTCAAAGGGAGTGGCTTTCTAAGTGTATCACATTTTCAAAACCTCTAACAAAAAGATAGACAAGATTTCATAGCAAACTGAAGAAGACTTATTCAAGGGAAACTATTTCAAATCAATTTGTTTTTACTAATCTGCATTTGAATCTATAGTCTTGCATTTTTTTCTGGATAGATTGCATCACATAATCTTAGCTAAATTATTGCCTTTTTTATATTGCTGAAAGAAAAGCATGCAAATCTTGGTTTCCCTGGTTGCAGATTTTAGATTTTGGTACTGGGCCAACTAGTGTCATTCAACACAGAATGCTATCTGCTAGAGGACTCTGAAGATTTTCTGAAAGTTCCAGCTGCCACAGAAAGTTATACCACATCTGTTTGGGTCTGCTAGGTGTATGGAAGATTTCTGGTAAGATCTAAACTGGGAGGGAGTTAGTTTCCAGGTCCAGTTTGACCTGCTGTTTTGAACTTTCAAGTCCCAGGAGTTTAAATCCAGGGTATCTTCTCAGGCACTTAGGCCAGCCTCCCCAAGTTGGAGCCCTCCAGATCCATTGGGACTAGAATTCCCAACCTGACTCAGCTGTTGGCCATTCTGGCTGAGAATTCTGAGAGTAATAGTTCAAACATATCTGTGAGGCAACTGATTAAGGAAAGCTGGTTTAGATCAGCAGACAGAATCCTGTTCCCAGTATTAGCATTGCCTGAACTCAATTGGCTAATACAAAGAGCAGTGCATGGCTAGTTCAGTAGATTTGATTATTTTTTAATTCTTAAAATATTAGTTAAGAACCATATTGTTCCATTGAGCATTTGGAGAAAGGTTGCATTTTACTTCAGAAATCTTCATTTGTAATTAATCTGTAATTGTTACTTATGCAGGGTTCATTTTTAATGGTTTGCATCATACAGGTAGTCCTTGTTTAGCTACCACAATTGGGGCCATTAAGCGAAGTGGTCGCTAAGTGAAACCACGACTCTGCTTATGATCTTACTTCAGCTTTCCTTTGCTTTGCAGACCCGCAAAGGTCATAAATGTGAGGATTGGTTGTAACATTACTTTTTCATCACCACCACAACTGCAATTGCTAGCTAAACGAGGCAGTCGCTAAACAAGCACAACCTGTATACAAGATACCTTTTTCAATTGTAGCTGGCTACCCAGAGGTTTTTTAAAAGATCGGGTGGAAAGGATGTTCATGTTTTCATATTTCATGGAAATACACGAAGTAAGCAGTACTGAAATATAATTAGACTCACTAATTCTGTCTTCACATGCTGAGCAAAGCCAATTGGAGCAAATCCGTAAGTGCAAATGATAAGTAGTGTGATGATGATGTGGACAAATGTGATCCAGTAAGTAAAGTAAGGCCTGTTTCAGACAAGGAAGAAAGAAGGGGTGGAGGAAAATATCAGAGACCAGAAGGGGTTCTGTAGATAAACCTCATTCTGGTATTCTTTGTTAGGAAAGAGACTACGCCTAAACATTTAGAAAGCATGGCTAATTCAGTAAGTATCTGATGCACAAAAGAGGATGGATGTGCAGCAGCTGGGACAAAACATGGAACTGAACACAAATGGCAGATAACTTCTTTTGCAGACAAAAGTATCCCCTTCTCCAATTTTGGAACCATTGCTGCTTTCCAAACCATTTGAAATACCTTTCCCTTAAAAATGTAAAGGTAAAGGCTCCCCCCGCACATTTGTGCAGTCGTGTCCGACTCTAGGGGCCGGTGCTCATCTCCGTTTGTTAGCCAAAGAGCCAGCGTTGTCCGAAGATGCTTCCGCGGTCATGTGGCCGGCATGACACGCACAGAACGCTGTTACCTTCCCACTTAAGTGGTACCTATTAATCTACTCGCATTTGCATGCTTTCAAATTGCTAGGTTGGCAAGAGCTGGGGCGAGTGCGGGAGCTCACTCTGCACCCAGGGCTAGGGATTCAAACCTCTGAACTTGCAACCTTCTGATCGACAAGCCTGGCGTCTTACCCGCTGAGCCACCATGCCCCTTACCTTTCTCTTGCCCACCCACAAATAGATCATTTATTTCCGCTGCAGAGTGAACAGCACTTTGGAGTTACGTAATTGCTTATTCATTACATTTCTATCCTACTTTGTCTCTGAGTTCAAAGAGGCACTTATAGGGGTCTCCTTTAATTTCATCCCCATGGCAATCCAGTTGGGCAGGCTGGGCTGCAAGAAAATGAGTGGCCCAGAGTCACCCAGGAGGTTTGGTGGTCTGATGCTACCTGTGGCTGTCTGTGATCTCCAGCTGTGAGCGTACCACACTGCTGATGCTCCGACGATATGTTCTGTTCAGCCAGTTGCCCACCACTCCCAACCCATAGTAGCGCTTCTTGCGGTCAAAGGCGAAGTGCTTCACCCTGGAAGCGATCCGAGTGCCCCTCTTAGGAGCGAAAGCTGTTTGTTGGAGGCTTTTGAAGGCAACAGGCCCTACACGCCTGCAGAACGAGAAAGGACATATTTGAAAACCGAGTGTGACAGCAGCAGAGACACACAGAATTATTCCAGGATTCTAAGAATTGTGTTCTGCAAATGTTACTTGCCCCCAGTAAATGTGTACTTCTTTGCAGTATCATGGGCCCATGCAACAATGACTGGTTCTCTTTTTGGCTGCCCCCATCCCAACACATTTTCTTTTGCAATTACTACTTTATGCAGAGAAAGATAGTAAGATCAATAGGAGCAGTTGTTTGAATGAAGTTGCATTCCCGAACAGAGAATTCTTTCTGGGAATAGATCAGATGACCAAGATTCTATTACATTCAAGTGTCTTACTTGTTTGATTCTTCAGTGCATCAAAGTTACTAAAAATCTTGCCTGGTTTTTGCTATCATCTTTCATCTCCTCCACTATGTTTGTATTGGTCTTTTCCTCCTAGTATCTGTCCCTTTCCTTACAACTCTTAGACGTAAATGTCTTCAACATTTAAGACAAGCAATTCAAGTGGCCAATCTTGTTTCAAAAGGCTAGTTCCCTGCTTCATATCCTCTATATGCCCTGTCTTGCATCCAATCCCCCAGCTCACCTTCTGAGAGATGTTGATACCCCATTTCTGGAAAGCTACTTAAAATTGTCTATGCAGGGAAAATAATACTTATATTCATAATAGAAATGTCTTCTCCATCCTTCAAATACTTCTCAGGATGACTTACTGTATAAAAATGTTTTAAAAGTGCAAGAAATGTATCTAAAATCCAGTCCAAAAGCAGCAGAAACCTTAAGTAGAGTTTACAGTTCATTGGCAGATAAAATGTCATTGACAAATGAAAGCTCTTTAAGTTTTGCTGCTGCAGTGACAAAGTAGCCTTTTCAGAAAGAAGATTCCAAAACAGGAATGCCACAGCTGAAAAGGCTTTTTCTCAGTAGCCACCCATCAATTCTTGGGTGGGAAAGACAAACATCTAGCTTTGTTTCCAGGTAATTGTGGCGACAATAGCTCAGATTTGGTGACATGAATCGGGATACGTTTCCTGTGAACAGGATCCCGGATGCCGTGCCCCTGTTGTACCGGTCCAAATGGGTCTCCAAGACTCACTGGAAAGGCTGGTCGGCCTCAGGTGACTTGCTACCTTCTTGCTGCGGAAGTCCACGGAAGTAAGTGGCAGACAGGGGCGGGGATTCAAATACATCATCTGGCATGGAGCACATCTCCTCATGTGCGTCAGCCTGTAAGGAAGGGAAATTGTTCACCATGGGCCCATTTAAGATGAGAACTGCATACCTTGTTCAACGAGGGCTCCAGAGCCCAGTCATTCTGGCAAATGTCATTTTTATCCATGTATCTAATTATACACATCTTCATAACATCTGATGGAAAAAGCAGTAAACAAAGAGGCTTCTGGATTACGAATTACTGCCCAATATCTTGTTTTATGCAGGAATAATATTGCTTAGCTCAGCCTTCCCTAACCCAGCGCCCTCCAGATTTGTTGAGACTGCAGCTCTCAGAATTCCCAAGTGGAGGGACTTTAATCATACAACCTAGGAATCATGCAAAGAAGTCTTTGAGTCCCTGTCCAGACAGATCAGGAGGGCAGCAACCTGGGGAGAGCTAATTTAGCTCAAAAACCAGTATCTAGATCAGAGCTTTCCAAAGTGCCGCCGCTGGTGACACACCAGCGGCGGCAGCAGTGCGGCGGTGGCGGGCGCGTGCACAGCGGCGGCCCGGGGGGGCATGCGGCGGCACGCGTGTGCATGGCGGCGGTGCGTGCGGCGGTGCGCGCGTGCACGGCGGCGGTGCGGGGGCGCGTGCACGGCGGCGGTGCGGGGGCGCGTGCGGTGGCGCACTCGTGCACAGCGGCAGCAGCCTCCACTAAAACGCAGAACCACTGATCCTGCGCCGCTGCTGCTGCCGCCGTGCACGCGCGCGCCACCGCTTCCGGGTGGTGTGGCAACACACTTTTGTGTCACGACACACAGTTTGGAAAGCTCTGATCTAGATACACATATGACAAGTTAAGAGAGCAAGGAAAGCAGGAAGGAAGAAATCTTATTGTTACAGCCAAAGTCTAGGCAGAAATACCAATAAAGTAGAAGGGTTAGCTTTATTTTTTTTTAATGGCAGGTTTAGTTTTTAATCAAATAAAATACAGAAAATTCACATCATCAAACAAGGAGTTTAATGTAGGACATCTGAAGACAATTTATTTTGCACTTAAATACACAATCTATGCTATGCTTATTCTGCCTGACACATCAAGCCAAAATATAGCTCAGCTACCAATGAGCAAACTGCACTCATTAGCTACTCCCAGGATAAGCATTACTGACAATCTATAGAAGCTTAGTTTGCAAAAATATAAGTTAAAATTCAAATTCATGATTTTCAAATGGAATAAGATGGAAGGGAAGGCGGGTGTGTGTGTGTGGAATCAATCTATGGAAAAAGTTGGGTCGGGGGGATTAAGCAAAATGAATTTTATACCATGGACATGTATGTATCTTCTTTCATCCACATGCAGCCTTCCCCTTTGCCTCACTCACATACAGTCCACAAGACCCACATGCAATCCTTAACTTAAAGACTGTGAACCCATCATTTAACATTTTGTCTGAACCAGGTCTCTGGCTTGTTCCCTGCAGCACCATCCATAATTTGCTAGCCGCACTCATGTACAGGAAGAACCAGCAGATGTGATCATGCATGTTCACATGTAAGCTTTAGCAAAGTTTAGCAAGGTGTGTGAATGGTGCAATATAAAAGGAACATGTAGAAATCAATCAGACAGTAGCACGCTGGACAGTTGTAATATTTTCTGAGCAAGAAATATTACACATCAATAGTCTCCTTGCCAAACAAATAACATTTCAAACTAGAGAGAGTGCAATTACTGGGAACAAGGCCAGGGAAACTAGTCCCCTCATCCAATGTGCTGAAGGTGCCTTACCTTCACCAGGTGAGAGCCCCTGCAGCATAGCTCTTTTCCACACCATTCATGTGGTATCAGGAACATCAGGCTGTGACCAGTTCTTAAAAGTGGGACAATGCTAGTTGCAGGGTATGATGAATCCAATCTCCCCTCCCCACTTGCTAGACCATTCCTCTGGGCAAAGGACATGCCCAGGCATGCCTAGACCAAAAGCAACCCAAATATTTACATCCCAGCTGTTTTCCTTATGACTTGTCCTTGTGCTACAGGTACATTACAAATCAAGTAGAATATCGTGCAAATCGACAGGAATTCAAGGCAAGCCTGGGTCAGTTTGAACTGCCCACCTTGGAAGCTACTCCCACCTACCTAGAAGAACCCTCTTGGTGAACCTGTTTTGCCTTCTTTAAAATGATGGTGAAAAGGCCGTATCTTACAGTGAGGAACATTTTAAAAATAATAAAATATTAAACTTCCTGAAAAGTTTATGTAGCTAAGTATGCTATGTTTTAATTAACAGAGTCAATGTTTCACTTTATTTTGAAATGTAATCAACCTTTACTGATTCCTCTCTCCTGAATTCTTTAATAATTGTATTGAATTGGGAACTGGAGCTAAATTAGTCTTTTTGCATAGCTTCAGGAGTGACCTTATTACCCACATGTGAGACTGCTGGGTATACACGCCTCCTTACTTCTTACATGGAAAAAAGGAATCTCTGAAAAAAACCCAATCCTCTTCTAGAAGAGCAGTCCTTGGGGCTGGATTCTCATGAATGGCTGAAGTTTAATAATCATGCCAGCACATCCACCTTAAAAATATATAAGCAAGGGTAGAACTACCAGATCTGGGCTTCAAAGATCCAGGTGGCCACAAAGTGGCATCGAAGACTTAGGAACTTTCCATCTCTCTTTGTTGCCATCTCCTTGTGTGCAGGCCCAATCTGACCAATCTAAGCAAGGAGGCCGGGCAGCCTGTTCCACTTCACAGGGCCGGAGGGACAGACCCTCCCAGGATGATCAAAAGACACCATGTGATGACCAGGTTCTTCAAGAGCATGACCACTTGCTTGAAACAAAGGCTTGCTTTGAAATGGCACAAAGGTTTTTAATTTATAGTAGTGCAGCATCACAAACTGGAAAGGAGGGAATGAAGGGAGACTCAGTAAGGAAGGAATGAGAAATCTCTCAAAGTCAATAAAGCAACTTGCTGAACTGTTGCAATTCCTCCCCTCTGCAAATTTAACAAGGGGATAGCAGCAGTCATGGAAGCAGCAAAACAGAGCTGACAGAGCAGAGGGAGAGAATGGAACAGGGAGGCCATGGAACCATGCTTGCCTTACTGAAGAAGGAAGAGTCCAATGTATCCATGCCATCCACCACATCATCGTCCATGAAGCTGGGATAGATAAAGCTCCGTTTGTTGCCCCTGCGTTTTGGCGCTGAAGGATCCAGAACTGAACGTCCCTATGGCAAGAAACAAATTGGAATAGTGCACGGTCAGGTTCAAAACATGCGGCACCATCAACGGTTCAACCTATTATCAATAGCTTCAACCCCAACTGGAGTTATGGGATACGATCAGCCCTGAGGTAGCCTTCCAAAAGGGAAGATGCCTGAAAAAAAGGAAGGCTTGGGGCTTTGCACATGATTCAACACTCTGGAGCTATATCCAAGCAGGTTTGAGATACAGTGACTTTAAGCCAAGATAGTTACAGTGTTTTCTTCAGTAAATCTGTTTTGCAGCATGGTCTGTTGGGTAATATTAATATTAATATTGGTAATATTAATATTGGTTCCAACTCTGAGGTAGAGTTTTACATAGTATCCACCTTCCAGCCAAATGTCGCTAAATCTACTTCTCCACCCTTTTTCTGTGCCATACAACAGCTCCCTCTGGTGGTACGTCTATTCAGATGTTCTGAATTGAGAATATGCTTTTACCTCAATTGCACACCGATTTGGGTTCCCATCATTTAGGGGGAATATGCTGTCATTGTGTGCCTATTTGTGTTCCCACCAAACACTATTTCCTTTCGATAGTGACCTTTCTCAGGACAACCCACTTCATAACCCCCAGCATTAGGAAGCTTGGAATACGAAAATCATCAAAGTCTGCTAAGGCAACTATACATTCATGGATTAATTGCATTCCAAAGTTCAAATACGAGCTTGGAAATAACAGCATAACAAAATATAACAGATATTTTTTCAAAAGTAAAGTAACTGATTCTCCAATCGCACTGATTTAGGATTTAATGTGAAGTTTTAAAAAAATGTAATTTAATGTAAAGTTTTAAAAAATCATTCACAGAAACTGAAGTAGGAGAATAATAATAATAATAATAATAACAACAACAACAACAACAATCTTGGCGATCAACAACAACAACAACAACAATCTTGGCGATCACTCGTAGCCGAGTAAGATTGTCTTCCAGGGGTAAAATCTTAACAGTGGATCCGTAAGTGGCTGTAAAGGCCAATTCTGGATCCGCACAACCTCCCACAGTGGGGGCATAGGTTTCCGGGTGGGAGACGGTCATGATGAGGGTTTGCCTGACGTGCCTTCCTTTTAGCTCTTTTCTCCCTTTCGCCCTGTACTCGTGCTTCTTCAAAGTCCATAGCGCCATTAATAAAGGCTGACCTCCAATTGAAACACTCATGAGTTAGGGCTTCCCAGTTCTCAATGCTGATATTACATTTTTTAAAATTAGCTTTGAGAGTATCTTTGAATCTCTTTTGCTGTCCACCAATATTCCGTTTTCCATTCTTAAGTTGGGAGTAAAGTAGCTGCTTTGGAAGACGATGGTCAGGCATTCGAACAACATGACCGATCCAGCGAAGTTGATGTTGGATGATCATTGTTTCAATGCTGGTGGTTTTCGCTTCTTCTCATACGCTAACATTAGTCCGCCTATCTTCCCAAGTAATTTGCAGAATTTTTCGGAGGCAGCGTTGATGGAATCTTTCAAGAAGGTGGAGGTGGTGTTTGTAGAGGGTCCATGTTTCATGTTTCAGGATCCTTGCGAGGATTTTGCCTGCCGTAGCTAGAAGAGAGATGCCTCGATAGTTTCCACAGTCTGGTCTATCACCCTTTTTGTAGAGTGTGATAATTACGGCATCCCTAAAGTCTGCTGGAATCTCCTCCCTCATCCAGATTTTTTCGATGATCTTATGAAGTTGTGTAAATTCAGGCCCGCCTTCTTTAAATACTTCAGCAGGAATCCCATCAGGTCCACTAGCTTTGTTATTTTTCATTTGATTAGTGGCTTTACTGACTTCCTCCAAACTAGGGGGTACTGCAAGCTCATCTCTTATTTGTTTTTGCGGGATTTGCAAGAAGACTTCATCAGCCACAGTAGAGTGACGATTAAGGAGATTGTAGTAATGCTCTTTCCAGCGCAGTGCAATAGACTCTTTAACAATATTAAACTTGTATGCTGACCAACTCTCAATGACTCTGAATGCTTCAAATATCTGGTTTATTCCTACAAAACACATTTCTATTTACAGCTACTGCAGTGATACTATTCATCCATGAAAAAAAGCACATGTGTGTTTGGAGGGTCTGCATAGATATATATTCCTTATCCATCAAACATTATGTTGCAGCAAAATACATAAATATCCTCCATCCAATACGACTGCAGACACACATGACCATCTCCGATATAGGTAAATTACTTGGAGAAATAATTGCAGACTGGGATTTAACTTGTATTCTAATTCAAATTTGAACTGAAATCCTATATATCCACAACTTTTTTCTCTTTCCAGAGTTCTGGTTGTGCTCTTAATGAACAGAAAGGTAAGGAAGCAGTGCATACTTGACACCATCATCTAAAGAAGCAAGGAACTGAAGCTCAGAGCGTTACCACAAAACTAGAAGAACTCACTCTGATAATTGCTGCAGCTGCCTTAAAGCTCATATGGGCCACGGATTCCCTCTTCCTGCGGGGCAGGCGGGCGTAGCCAGACCGTACACTACCTAATGATGCCAAGGACACAACGCCAGGAGTCAGAGGGGGAAGGACAGGATGCGGGGTGCGTGGACGATCCACTTCATCTGGGTGCCTGAAGAGACGGCCTCGGGCCAAAGGATCTACAATCTGAAAGGATAAAACAACTGAAGCAATTAGTCACACACTCAGCCTGGTGAAATGGAACAGGAATGTTGCTTTAAATGTTAATAATATAGACATAGGATGGTGCCTTAGACTAGCTTGAACAGTTGATTCACCTCCCCTCATATGATCTCCTCTGACCAACATCTCTCTGAGCCCTTTAACTATGGCTTTTCCCATCACCTGGTGTACAATCCTTTTAAAAAGGTGATTTAAGGTTTCTCTCTGAGACTGTGGCCACCCACCACCCCTTTAAGTTTCCTTACAGGAAGAAAGAATTAGGATCAGCCCTTTCATTAAGCAGAGGGAGGCCATCACCTAAGTGGCAAATGAGGTGGGAGAATGTGAGGTATAAATTCACAGCCATAAGCTAGCCTCCTGACAGCTAGATGACTTCTGTGCATGGAGGGGTGCCATCTTGTTCTTCACCTCAGCTAACAAAATCTGGCAGGATTTCCTCTGGCTGACTGTGGCTTCTCAGATCCTGAGGTGGAGATGGGGCTTTCCTGTTGCCTGATACTAGACCTTTTCACTTGGCAGTGAGGTGAACTTGGAGACCTTCAAAAGATGAAGCCCTGACTTTCTGACAGCCATTTTCCAACAAGCTTTACATCCAAGAGGGACTCCAACTTCTCCTCTACAGCCAAACCCAGCATGGCTGTTTCTCTGTCTCACTGACTCTCTTGCACAATGACACCTACCTTGGGCATTTTTGCTGGCTTTGGAGATTCTGTGCCTTGGAAAGAAGGCACCTCCTGGCTGGCCAGTTCTATTTCCCGGTAGGCAGGTTTGAGTTTTCCATACCGCAGGCTGCAGTGCTGAAGGCTCTTGCGTTGCCAGTTCTGCTGTTTTCCATCCCAGTCATTGCTGATGCCAAACCATTGAGCTGCCCCTCTGAGTGTAGCAAACAGGAGACAAGAGTCACAGGACATCGATGGCTTCACAAGCAACTTAAAGATCTTAGAAAAGTAACTGGGGGCATCTAATCCACCCAGGCCTGAACATTAATCCAGCTTTGCTTCCAGGAATGACTGATCTGTGGATGTGATTCCACAGGTGGAAGGGTGGGTGTAGGGGACACCTTTAAAGCTGACAGAGTAAACATGAAGCATCAAGGACAGAAATATTCAATTTCTCATCAAGGTTTCAAAATGTGTTTATGTGCGGGAAATGGAAACTAGCCTGTGGTATGAGTAAGGATGAAAACACAGCAATCTGATGGTAGGGCTGGGCCACTTTTGATGAATAATATTTTCTTCCCTTTATCTCCCTTTTTAGCATCTTCTGAAGCTCTGTAAATTACTATGGCTCTGTTCTATGAAAAGCCATGGCCGTGCTTTCAGCTGAGATGGAGAGGGAACAATAACACAACTATCTCATATAGTGTAATTTTTTTTTAATCCATTCAATCGTGTCCGGTTCTCAGAGACTGCCTGGACAAGTCCCTGCAGTTTTCTTGGCAAGGTTTTTCAGAAGTGCTAGTTGCATAGTATTTCCACAGCAATCCTGATTGTCCTTCAGTTGTTGTAGGAAAACAGATACAACTTGTACCCCTGAGCCTCTCCGAAGTCCCTACGTAAAATAAATCTTCAAAGTGTTTGAAAGTGTGTGTGTGCCTTTGAGTCAGTGTTGACTCCTGGCGACTGCCTGGACTGGTCCCTGCAGTTTTCTTGCCATTGCCTCCTTCCTAGGGGTGAGAGAGGGTGACTGGCCCAAGGTCACCTAGTTGGCTTTGTGCCTAAGGCGGGACTAGAACTCACGATCTCCCGGTTTCTAGCTTGATGCCTTAACCACAACACCAAGCTGGCTCTCAAGTGTAAAATAGCTCAAATAAATAGCTGGTATGTATCTGCTTTCTTTCCCCTTGTCTGACATAGCTCTCTGTTTTGAGCAAGTCTAGGTTCAAGCAGTGGCTAATCCAGAGCTTTCCAAACTTTTCATGTTGGTGACACACTTTTTAGACATCATTTCGTGACACACTCTTACAGCAGGGCACAAGGCAGGCACTAGGACCTGCGCGGAATCACAGCAGGTTTGGAGGTAGCAAGGCACAAGGCAGGCACTAGGACCTGTGCGGAATCCTGGCAGGGCTCGGAGGCAGCAGCAGCCACGACACACCCAGACACTGCAGCTGACACACTAACGTGTCCCGACACACAGTTTGGAAAGCTCTGGGCTAATCTTTTAAAGCACAGATTGCCAACATAATGGCTACCAGTAAAACTTGGAGCCTATTCATTCTCAACAAGCAAAGGGTGCTTTTAAGGTGCATAAGTGTACAAATGAATTCATTGAGTCTGAGTCCACCTACAAGGCCCAGAAAGCGGGTTCCAAAAATATCTAGCAAGTCTTTTTAAGGCTACTAACAGCACAGCAACCACAAAAATCAAGCACTCAAACAGAGAAACACAAATTATCTTTAGCTGTTGTTTACGTTTCATAGTACGCTATTACTTTGCCTTTAAATATCGTAAGCCGCCCAGAGTCACTATTATGAGATGGGCAGCTGTCTAAATCGAAGAAATCAATCCATCCATCAAATGAATAAAAATAAACTAACACAGTAGGATAAAATTCTCCTTACTTGCGAATGCTCTGGGACAAAGAGGTTTGCCTGTGCAAGGCGGGATGTCTTTCAAAGTTGCTGTCCTGCCTTTTCAGTCTCGACTCTTGGAGGCTCACACTCTTTTGAAGGGCTGGGTTTTTTTTCAGAAGCTAAAAAGAGACGTTGAGGTCATTAGCAAGAAAGATGGGGAAGAAGGGTTGATCCACAGACCCCTCAACTAACCACACAAATTCTGAATACTCAAGAACCCATGCTTCCTGATCAGGGAGGGACCAGGACCTTCCTCCAGTTCTTGGCAAGACAAGCTGGGCAAGCTAATTGGGCAGGCAGGGATATCTGTGAGAGCAAAATGGTACATAGATCAAATTACACACTTGTCTCTGAAGCAGTTTATAACCTTAGGGACCAGTGAAAGAGAAAGGAAAAAATGCAATGGAGGATGGGATGGGATGGATGGAATTTTCTACTACTGGAAGTGCAACATCCAGAAAAAGGCTCTGTCGAATACCAAGGAACTGGTTGGTGCTTACAAAAGATTTTATCTTATACTGTGCTTATATTATTCCTTCTCACTAGCTGGTGAGCACTCACATACTGTACAGTATGCACGGTAGAACACACAACACTTTTAAATGGCGCAAGAGAACAAGTCAATGAAATAAACGCTAAGGTAACTTAATTGGCTGATTATCTCCGAAAGATGACTACAATGGCTTTTTGGAAGAAGTTCCATCCCAAGACAGATTGCCTGCATCCAGGAACGGTTTACTGAAACATAATGCTTAATTCTGATCACTTGGATCCAATTTAGCTTCAGCGTCTGACAACCACCCTATAAAGAGAGAATACAGCAGCATGTATTTGGGCCAGCTTTCCTCAAGTTCATGTACTCCACATGTTCTGGGCTAGGAACTGTTGTAATCCCAATACATTTGGAGGGCATCCATTGCGGAATGCTACAGAAGGACGTGTGAAGGCTTTGACGAACTTAGAGATGGCTGCAGAGAAGTAGGTTCTCTGTGAGTCAAAGCAATATAATGTAACGATTTTCCATGATACTTTGGTTATTATCAGAGTGACTGGATGTCAGTGTCTACCCTTAAGGTCGGGATGATACAGTTATGCTTTGGGAGATGAAGTTCAGAGATGACACCTGGAGCCCTTACAGCAGAAAAAGAAGAATGAATAAGACTAAGAGTTAAGAGCCCATATTTGGGCTACACTGTGGCAATAAGGGCAGTGAATTGTCAATGTTTTCCATCCTTGCTGAATCAGCAGAATATCATGTGGCAGTTCAATGTAAGGTAATACACACCTGGTTGGGGCAGGGTAAGTTGGCAGATCTTCTTTTGGGCTGCTGTCTTGACAGATTTGCTAGACATTTTACTGACCGAGTCATTTGCATTGGCTTGGAGCTGTATGTCACATTGAACAGGACCAAAGTAATGAACCGTGGCAACATCATGTGAGACTATCTGGGATTATTTTGACCTTGTTGATTCTGAGGACATGGACAGAATTTCTTGCAGCATGAGTTCAGCCACCTGCAGTTCAATCTTACTGCACTTGACTCCTTTGGATGGCCAAGGAAAGGGTAAGGGAGTGGGTCTGAGAGGTGATCAACAGTTCTTTCAGAAAGGGAGTGGCACCTATCTCCTTGGAGGAGACAGCAGTGCACCTCCACCTGAAGAGGCCAACACTTGATCCAACCCTATTAGACAACTTCCATCCAGTCTCTCATCTTCCCCTTTCAGGGAAGATTCTGGAAAAGGTGGTAGATGCAAAAAATCTTGGCTGAAACAGATTATCTAGAATCCTTTCAGTCTGGGTTCACACCAGGACATGGGATGGAAATGGCATGATCATTCTTGTGGATGACCAGGAGTGAAACTTGATTGATGGGAGTGCAGCTCTTGTTTTCCTATTAGTTCTTTCAGCAATGTTTGATTCTATGGAGCATTGTATCCTTCTGCACAAGGATTGGGAGTTAGGAGCACTGAATTGCAGTGGTTCCACTCCCTTCCAAGTGTCAATATGTTAACACCAGTCTATGATGGTGGGATTGAACAATTCAGCCCATGGTCACTCCCATCTCTCTCTCTCTCTCTCTCTCTCTCTCTCTCTCTCTCTCTCTCTCTCTCTCTCATTTTCTATCCCGCCTTTATTATTTTTATAAATAACTCAAGGCGGCGAACATACCTAATACTCCTTCCTCCTCCTCTTTTCCCCACAACAACCCTGTGAGGTGAGTTGGGCTGAGTGTGTGTGACTGGCCCAAGGTCACCCAGCCGGCTTTCATGCCTAAGGCGGTGAAAGCCAGTTCTTTGAGAGTCACAAACAACAGCTTAATATCAGATCGCTTTCAAGAGTGAAACAGATTATATGGATCATTTGGGACGTGTTTTAACTTAGAACAACTTGCTTTTAAGAACAAAACACTGCTTTGTGCTTGAAAGAGCCCGACTCATGCTTGAAACATGATGTTTCGATTTTGAAACAGTCTTTGCACCACTTTAACGCACAATAATAAGAGACCCCTTTCCACACAGCACGTAACCCTGGAAATCTCACAGTTAATAGACATTTCTGGATCTCAGTAATTCATACCACTGTTTGGCTACTTTCCTCTTCTGTCTTCACTGGCGGGATGGTGATGGAAAGGTTGTGGGGCTTCTTGCTCTGAAGTCGACTGCCGCTGGTGCTAGAACGGCTGCTCCCGTTCTTGTCGCTGTCTGCCATCTTGGACCAGAAGGAATCAGCCTACCTGCAATGAGGAAAGGAACAAAGCATTTGCAACTGAGCACTCCCTCATGTTCCTTTTATCAAAGGCAACCTTCCCACATTGAAAGCCAGCCTCCAGATGTTGGGCTTGTAACTTCCAACCTGCACCCAGCCAGCAGAGGAGTGGCAGTCCCAACATACATGGAAAGCTCCAGGTTGGGGAAAGGTGACTCAGGGAGTGTGATGGATCAGTAGAATAACATTCTAGACATCTGTTGGGCAACAACTGCAGCTGTTTTCAGAGAGGCAGAGCAGCTTGGTAATGTGCAACGGATTAATTAATTAATTAATTAATTAATGTTTTGATTTGCAGGACTGCCTATCTTGCCACAGCAACTCTAGGTGGCTAACAACAGATAAAACAACATAAAAACCCCCCAGGACAGCTCAGGTAAAAATACCAATTAACAATAACGCAAGACCACAACTACACAGATTTCAACTAACTATTCAGCCCCCAGCTCAGGAACACATAATTTGGACATGCATGAACCAGAAGGCTTTAGCTAATTGGCATATCAATATTTATTTCTGTTTAATTCATTTGCATCCTGCCTTCCCAGGATTGCTAAACCAGTAAGGGGGATTTTGATAGTAAGATTACAGGTAGTCCTTGCTTGATGACTACCCTGTTTAGTGACCGTTCAAAGTTACGACGGCGCTAAAAAAGTAACTTTGCGGCTGGTCCTCGCACTTACGACCATCACATTATTCCTGCAGTCACGTGATTGAGATTCAGGCACTCTGCAAACAGTAGGCGTTTACAACTGTCGCAGTGTCCTGCGGTCACGTGATCACCATTTGTGCGCTTCACATCTGGCTTCCAACAAGCAGTTAATGGAGAAGCCAGCAGTCAAGTTGCAAATCACGGTCACATGATGTCTCGCATAACAACCATGTCGCTTAGTGACGGAGTTGCCAGTCCCAATTGTGGTCTTTAAGCTAGGACTACCTGTAAATGTAATACATGTTGCACAGGGGCTATGTAGTACATAGCAGTTAGCAGCAGCCTCCACTTCATTCTGCAATAGAGCATGGAACCTGGCTCTTTCGGCATCGCATGTTTTCCATTTCCAGGAAATTGTTTTTAACTAGAATGGGAAGTACTTCATGCTTTATCTTACAAGCCAATACTTGTACAGTGAGTTAAAAAACTTTTTGTAAGCAAAAGGAGAGCCAAATACTAATGGGGTCTTAGGCATAAGCAGTTTGGATATGAAGCAGAAACGGTAAGATGGGGCACATCATTCACGTCTCTTTTAATAAATATTTTCAAGTCTTGGGGGTCTGCTTTCTAGTACCTTAGAAGTGATGAAAGGGACTTCCGGTGGGGACAATGGCGGCTTGAGCTGTTTTTTTCAGCTGTTTGCAGACTGACCTGTCAGAGTGGCTTTTTTTCCTTGGGCTCAGGCAGGCTTCCTTGGAGCCCAGAAGCGTTCTCCGGATTAAGGAAAACCCCAGGAATCACCCGTGTTCTCCAGACGGCTGGTCACATCCAGAAGACCGCAAAACGGCATTTCTCGATCGACTGGTAAGCAATCAGCTGGGAGGCGGGGCCATCAACTTCTTCCCAAGCTGCTCTGAAGCCATAACGGACCTTAAATCTGCCCACTCCATTTCTACAGCACTAAGTTTTTTTTGTTTGAATTTTACCAAAGAGAGGCTTACTACAACAAAGAAATGCAGAATCTCTTGGTGACTCTCATTATTTTTGAAAATTATTAACTGGGTATTTTGGCTTTTTATATATAATTTGTTAAATTGAGATTTAAAGAATTTTGTTTTTTTATTTCTTTTTTATTAAAGTGATTTTTGAAGAATATAAAACTTTCTCTTCTTCGTTGAATCTGTGGATTGGAGTTCTGATCTATTTGCTTTCACTTTCCCATGGGAATGCTGTTTGTTATTAAACTCTAGAGGCTGGAAGATTTTGGACAAATATTTGGGCTTTTTAAAGCAGGTTGTAGAATGTGAAACTGACAAGAAGAAAGCTCTGTACATAATACTGAGACATGTAAATGCCTTGGTTTACTTTGAAGTGGGATAATTGTCTAAATGTGTTTATCAGGATGGTTTCTTAAAGGTTTGGATAAATGGTTATGCTGTTTTGAAAATTTACATTTTTGGTAAATACCTAGATTATTGTTTAAACGTGGTTATCAGGATGGTTTTTTAAGGGTTTAGATAAATGTTTATACTGTTTGGATACTTTTTATATTTTTGGTTAATGTTAGTTTAGTTGGCAGATAGGAGCAAATTATCTTGAAGAAGGGTAGTGTTTGTTATTATATTAGGTTCCAAATTATGTTTGAAGGGTTTTATATGCTTTTCTTTAATTGGGAGGGTAATTTTGTATTAGAAGGGAATGTAATAATGAGAATTTAAATGCTTTATAGACATAATGTTTACTATAATGTGAATTGGAGTAAGAGATTGATATTGATTTATGTATATCTTTGTTATAGAAAGTCGGAAGTCACTTTGTAGTAGTTTGCTTTGTGTTTTTTCACACCTTTTTAGTTCTATGTATTGTCGAAGGCTTTCACGGCCGGAGTTCAATGGCTGTTGTGGGTCTTCCGGGCTGTGTGGCCGTGTTCTGGAAGTTGTGGTTCCTAACGTTTCGCCAGCATCTGTGGCCAGCATCTTCAGAGGGCAGGAGCACAGATAGAAGCAAAATCTCTGTCTGAAGATTTTGCTTCTATCTGTGCTCCTGCCCTCTGAAGATGCTGGCCACAGATGCTGGCGAAACGTTAGGAACCACAACTTCCAGAACACGGCCACACTTTTTAGTTCTGTTTCTTTTTCTTTGTAGGCTTCTTTGTTTCAATCTTTTTAGTTTTTATGTATATTTTGAAAATGCTTTAATAAAGTTTTCTTTAAAAAAAAAGAAATGATGAAAGGAAGCCAAGTAAAATGTTTTTGAGGTCTGACTTTTAGTAACCTCATAACTCATTGCCCCTTTTCCCAAACTGCTAATCCCTGCAAAATAAAGTATAAATAAAAAGAGACATTCAAACTTATGGGGTGGATAAAAACAAATTTGTTTTTTACAAGCCTGGCAAACATCATCCCCTCAAGGGACTATGCCATTAATCCTACATGTTTAAACCAATTCTTTTACAAAGTTTTTAAAAAACACTTCAGTTGTTCACTGATTTCCAGAAGGAGTCACAGAAATGAAGTTGCAGTTTTTCTATAGTGAGATTTGGATTCAGATTGGAATCAAAGCAGGTAGCTTCTGAAGCAGTCCATCCCCCAAGTAGGCTTTTCTCAACCTGCCAAAGCAGGATCTGTGATTTGTACCCATTACCAGAGTTTGTACCCGTTTCAGAACTGAAACTTTCCCTCAGTCATCCTAAGCCTGTTTACACAAAGGACCTTCAAGGATTAAAGTTAATAAATCTTGGCTTATTCAGGTTGACCAGTAGTTGTATTATTCTCTGTAGGAAGAAGGAACCTTCAGAGAATGATGAGAGTCATACTGTAAGGAACAGGATAGAAAGACTCTGGAGGGGATTTGCAGTTACTGAATGGGCCAGCTAGGGTTTACAGTGCCACTTAAGTAACTTCACCAGCTCTACTACTGGAGCTATTTAGGTCAGGCTGTCTAAGCCTTGTGACCTATAAATACTAGCATGGGAAAAGCTACCCACTCCTAACAGCTTACACAATGGTAAAATAATATCTTATACGTAGCATGTAGATGCTGACCCAGTTGTTATATACGTCACATCACAGACCATAACAGGAGTCTCAAAGGCTCCACTAAAAAAATTGTATCTATTTTTGTTCATGCAGTGGACAACGTGGACAAGGTTGTATTTTATATCCAGAGGAGAGAAGATTCCCCACCTTATCTTTACAACCAACTACTCACATTCTAATACGATAAGAATTATCTGTTAGAAGAGCTCTAAGAAAGATACTGGTGCACCAATGCCATTAACAGCATTAAAGAGCCATGTGCTTCTGTCCTGACTTCGAGTGAAGGAAACACGCTGAGACTTGGTGTACAGGCTCTAGTGTTTTATTGTCCTACTCTGCTAGACAGAATCCAGCTAAACTAAAATGAACGAGTAATGCTCAGAGAAAGGGCCCAAGAAATTAGGGCGGTGCCACCCTCTGCCTCTTATGATGAAAACAAAGCGATTCAGTACTGCACATGCATTTATCCTCCTGGAGGGAGCCCCCTCCTTCTTCACCAGTTATCTCCCTGACAGCTTCCCTGAATTGCAATGGCAATAATCATTATATTTCAGCAAGCTGGGAAAAAAGATAAAAGGTCTCCTTCAAGTCAAGCTTGATTGTTGACCTCATGGACACCTTCATGCAATTTTCTTGGAGGTGTTATATTCCTGGGCAATATTATGGAAATAGTTTGTCACTGCCTTGTTCTAGGATGTATTTTTTTTAATTTCCTAATCTAGTTTACACTCCTGGGATTTGCTAGTGGTCTCCCATCCAAGTACTAACCAGCTGAACCCTGCTCATTTTCCAAGCCCAACAAGGGTCGGCCAGGGGCTTCAATTGGCTGAGGTCAAGTCACTATAATTTAACAGCAGAGCGCAAATCTGCTCAAGTGGCAAAGGATGACAGTGGAACTAACAGAGAAGAAGAATCTGCCCAGCCAATTTGACCTTCCAGGGTTGGCATGCTCTGGGTTCCTTCGATTAATCAATGTCATCTATCAGGACCCGGGAAGTGCGCCTTCTCTGTAGCAGCCCCTGCCTTCTGGAATGAGGTTCCCCCGAGATCTGGAAGGCCCCCCCTCTGCTGTTGTTTAGAAGAGCCATGAAGACTATCTAGTCTGTCATTCTTGTCATATTCTGTCTTCTTTTTTTCTTCTTTGAAATTAGTTTTATTGTAATTTCCTTGTTTTGGTTGCTGTGAGGTCCCCAGAATCGTTGGGAGTTGGGCAGCATACAAATTTGATGAATGAATGAATGAATGAATGAATGAATGAATGAATGAATGAATGAATCTGCAGAAATTCTGAATTCATTCTTAAGTGAAAAGGCAAGGCAGTTTTTTTTAAAAAATAATTAAGATTCTGAAAAGCTGTGACAAATAGTATTGAGTGAGAAAAAGTTTTGGGCCTTACTGACAACAAATTGATAGCTAACCAATCACCAGGTGGCATTCATCCAGGGAGTCTTAAAGATCTCTCATATGAAATTGCTGGTCTTCGGACAAAGATATTGAACAGGTCACCAAAACTGCTTTCTATACTAGAGGTTTCAAAGTGTCCTATATAACAACAATTTTTAGAAAGGGACTTGGGAAGATCTAGTAAATTGCTTAATTGTTTGTTTAACATCTATTCTAGGTAATTTACTGGAAAGCATTATTAAAGATAAAATGATCTAATATTTAAACAAGTCTGTCTTTTGAGAAAGCACAGTGACCCTTGTCTCAATAATCATTCAGGGTTCTTACATCAAAGGAATGCAGGCACCCATCATAAATCAACTATGGAATCCACTTCCTGAAGATGTAGTAATGGCCATAAATTTAAAAGATTTGACAATCATGAAGGTCAACATATACTACCTCTACACCAGAAGCATCAGAACACCAAGCATTCCAGAACATGAAGAGGGAGGAAGACCTTGTAATTATGCTCTGCTTGTGGAATTCAAAGAAATCCAACTGACTATCGCAGGAAGCTGGATGCTGGACCTAATCCAATAAACTCTAAGAATGGAAATCTCAGTCCCTCAACCACAAAACAAAAACATGGAAGTTTGTTCCCATCCTCACATAAAACCTTAACTCTTTCCCACATACTTTATTTCCTTTCCTCCAAATAAAACATATTTTATTTCCATATTTTATACTGTGGTCAAACCATCAGAAATGAAATGGGAATCTCCCTACTCCAGCTTTCCTTAACCTAGTATGCAATGCCCAGAATTCCCAATGCAACTCTGTTGGCTGGGGATCAAGCAAGCTGCAGTTCCAGTATACTTGGAGGACACCAGTTTGAAACAGCTTCTCCGTTCAGTTCTAGCAGTTGGAAAAGCCTACATGTTAGAAGGAAGTGGCACATATCCATTCATAAGGTGCTTAGCCAATGCTGTGCTGACATTCAGAAAGTAGTCCAATGCCAACTTGTGCTGAATCCTAAAAATAGATTGCAATAACCCAAGTAACTCTACATGGAGCTGCCCCTGAAGACCATCTGGAAACTGCAAGTGGTCCAGAATGCAGCGGCACGCGCAGTTTTGGGTGCCCTCCAGTTCACCCAAGTAACACCGCTGTTGTGTGAGCTGCACTGGCTTCCAGTTGCTTTCCGGGTGCAGTTCAAAGTGTGGGTTATCACCACCTTTAAAGCCCTACATGGCACAGGGCCAGGTTACCTGTGGGATCACCGCTCCCTGAAGATATCTGTCCATCCTGCTAGGTTAGATAGGGTGGGCACGCTCCCTTAAATGTTGTCATCTGATGGGACCTGGAAGGCTCGCCTTCTCAGCGGCAACCCCAGCCTCTGGAACAGCCTTCCACCTGAGATGCGAGGGATCCCTACCCTTTAAGCCTTCTGGAGGGCTCTGAAGCCCCGGCTCTTCCCCCAAGCACTGGGCTAGGATGGGGGTTGAGCTGCAAGGATGAATGGTCTGGAGCCTGGGGGGAAGGGTACCTTCGTTTTTAACTATGTTTTTAATGGATTGTTGTGAGCCGCCTAGAGTCATCATATGAGATAGGCAGCCATGTAAGTCCAGTAAGTAAGTAAGTAAGTAAGTAAGTAAGTAGATAAATAAATAAATCTTGACTATAAAACCGCAGTTTGGTCCAAATGCTTGATAAGGATATCAATTTTGCCTACCCCAAACGTGACAGATTCAGCAATTCCAACTGTCTCCTACAAGGAAGGAAAGGCTTGCTGCAGGGATGGGCAACAGGCAGACTGAGAACTCCTGGCAGACCCCAGAACAATCTGCTGTATATAAACAGGAGGCATTTTCTTTGCCCAGACTTTGGAACTTTCCACTAGGGAAGTTAGGCTATCCCTACTTCTGTTATCATACACACAAGCAAAACCTTCTTACTTTAAGAAGTATTTTGACCTGTACGCAGGTTGGGGCTTCTGAAATTGGGATCCCTCTGATCCTTATGTAGATTTTATAATGTCACATGATGAAGTGTGATTTTAATTGTCTTAAACTTTTTTTCTTTCTCCACCTTAAGGAAGATTGATTGGTAGAACCATGAGCTATAAACCCCAGAAATAAGGGGAAAAAAAGATAAATAAGTCAGCCAGGGTCCTCCAATTTTCTTTCTTTTAACAGCAGCAAAACCAGAAAAGGTTTTTTTTGGTGTGTGTGTGTGTGTGTGTGTCCTAAATTAGGCTCCTGAGACAAAGCAAGCTTGAGAGAAAGAAATAGGTTAGATTAGGTTAAATTCATAGAGTAAAACAATTTTTGGTCTAAAGATGTGGTTGGAGACAACTATTCCTTCGTTCTAAATGTGTCTTCTCACTCAAACCATA
This sequence comes from Charina bottae, assembly GCA_023362775.1. Classification (NCBI taxonomy): domain Eukaryota; kingdom Metazoa; phylum Chordata; class Lepidosauria; order Squamata; family Charinaidae; genus Charina; species Charina bottae. The sequence goes on along the minus strand of JALMGJ010000002.1, from coordinate 123,989,026 downwards.
TCCCAATATTGTTCATGGTTTTGCTTGAACCTTGGGATCTAGTAAGAACCAAAACAGATCCCACAAGCTTTCAGACTGGCCCCACCCATTTCTGCAATCTAGAAGAATATGGCGAGAGTGATACTTCTTTTAAAGGATATTTCATTCCCAGAATGAGCTGGAGTTTTTTCTGCCAGCAATGTGGACGTGGCAAGCACGATGTGCCGTTGCGGTAAAACATGTCCCTCCTGTTTTACTCTTGCAGGATAGGCTTAAGCAATAACAAAATGCAGTTGGAAATGTTTTTCCATACTCCCAGGCAAAAGTTTATATTTTCCTGTTCTTCAGACATACCAAGTTCCTGCAAATGCATTTTTAAAAACACATTGCAGTGATACAAATGGCCGCTAGAAGGCAGCAGCCCCATGCTGTTCAAGCTTTCTCTGCTAGCCTAACATCAACAAAAGCCTTACTGTGGCACCTTCACGTCTTACTGTGAGGGTTTAGAGGAGGAGAATGGTAAACAAGGAGGCCCAATATAGACTGCAATGTTTTTATTAGGCAAGTTCAAGTGCGTACAACATAAGCAGAGGGATTGTTCCTTTTGTTAGGAATACTCAATGAGCTTATATTGTATACCGCTGAACTCCATGTAGACCAGTGTTTCTCAACCTTGGCAACTTTTAGATGGGTGGACTTCAATGCCCAGAATTCCCCAGCCAGCATGCTGGGAGTTGAAGTCCCACCATCTTAAAGTTGCCAAGGTTGAGAAACACTGATGTAGAAGAATCCAAGACAATCCCCTCTTGCATTTCATATCTTTGTTGTAATTTACATTTGCAAGTTATACTTTCCTTCAGAAGCAACCCCTAAGGGTCTGCAGATTCAGTCAGCTATATCCCAGGGGGGCATGAGGTTTTCAGGAAAGGGCCTTTCCAGCAGTGGCTCCTCTGCTTGGCCACGTTCTTCCCAAGAGTCCCGCCTTGCACCCACTCGGATTCTTCCTAGTGCTTGCCAAGACCGTTTTTTTTACTAGGTTTTTAAGTTTTCTAATTTTTAATAACTTGCTGATCTGTTTTGCAGATGGATGCTGCTCTTAAAGAGTGTCAAATTTAGCTTGCTTTAACACATTCCATCCTTACCAATCTGCTGCTCTCCAGGGACATCAATTAAAATAATAGAAATCCCAGCCAGCATGAGCTGCGGTTCGATATAGGAGAGCCGTGCCTTGGGGAAGGCTACATTAACTATCTCATGGTGTTTTAAACATATTATTTTAAGCTGCCCCATAATGTATTCAAAGGGTAAGTATATGCTTAAAGAACTATACAGGTTAAAAAAAGGGAACACGGGGTAGGCTCTGGACACTCTCATAATCATAGGCCACTAAAATAGAAAAGTCTCTTCCAAGTCAAACTTGACTCATGGATACTTTAAGGAGATGTCCATGCGGAGTCCTTGGTGCTCTCTGAGCTTGGTTGTTTGCTTGCAGACATTTCATTACCTGACTAGGTAACATCATCAGGGCTAGTGAGTGTGGGGTTTGCTCCCTGTTTATATACAGCAGCTTGCCCTGACAGTGTTGGTGGGGGTGTGGTTTTCCAGCTGTGCAGTTTATTGGAGGTTTGTAGCTGACACTGATGGGCAAGGCATGCTATTGTAGGCATTCATGTCCACGTATCCTATGGAATATGGATATGATGGATATATGGAATATGGATGTCCATGTATCCTATGGAAGTTGTTGCCCTGGCCTTCTGGGATTTTTTCCAGCTCCCTAGTCTTATCTACAGCCCTGGGAATCTCCCTTGCAAGGACTAACCAGGTCTGATCCTGCTTAGCTTCAGTGGTCAGGCAAGAGCAGCTATCTGCTGAGAGACCCCTAAACTAGATTAGTAGACAAATATTTGCGCTGTATACACTTCAACATTTATAGACAACGTTTATATTATTAGGCTAAAACAACTACATAACATAATTCAATTAAAGCGTATTATTATGGTTGGTTTAGCAGTTTTCTCATTTCTGAGACAAAAGAGATACCGTGTGTGTGTGTCTGTGTGTGCACATGCACTAAAAGTTGAGCACATCTGTGTCCACTGTGCCCAGCAGGTAAGCCCGCTCTTGCTACTGTGCTAGTTTCATAGTTAACTTAAAGTGAGATCCCCTCTTTTGGAGAAGAGCAGCGGGCTTTAGTCCAGCATCCCAGCAAGAATACATTGCATGGGAGAGGAAGCCATAAATGTTTAAGAGGCCCCCTCAGGAAGGGAGCAATGTAATAAATAATCCAGGCCCTCAAGCATCCCAGGAGAACAAGCATCCTATACAGCAATTCTCAAAGTGCCTGAGCAGGCAAGAAAATAGAGCTCATGTCAACAGAGAATGAGGGGCTGGTGCATTAGTAGTTTGTCTCATCCATTATACCTTTTAGGACCATTGCCATCTGAGTGTTGAGGGGGGAAAGATTTATACAAGTCAATACAACCCACAAATAGGAAAGCAACACCAGCAGGTATTGGAGACCACCAGAGCTGGCAGGAAGGGCTTCAGCCAACCTCCTGCAGATAAGCAGGAATAATGGTATAGAAATACAACAGGGCAATGGTGTTTCTGGGGACCCCAAAACAGCCACTTCTGCAGGCAGTGGCATTTTTGAGGACTGGGTAAACTCCTGTACTGTGTTCCTTCATCTGCACCTCCTTGGCAGACATGGTGGGTTGAAGGACCCGTACATGTATCTGATTAGCTTCCCGTGATTAGCTGAGAGGTCCCATTTTGACTCCTGCACTTTTTAGGGATGTTTCTCACTCTTGGCAATCCTACAGCTGGTTGTTGGAAACAAATCTTTTCATAACCACACCGGGCCTTGCACTTCTCCATTTGGAGTGCTTCGGCATACGTTTTGTTGTTGTTTATTCGTTCAGTTGCTTCCGACTCTTCGTCACTTCATGGACCAGCCCACGCCAGAGCTTCCTGTCGGCCGTCGCCACCCCCAGCTCCCCCACGGTCGAGTCCGTCACCTCCAGAATATCATCCATCCGTCTTGCCCTTGGTCGGCCCCTCTTCCTTTTGCCTTCCACTTTCCCTAACATCAGCATCTGACATACTAAACACACCAAAAAGGACATGCAACTTCCTAAGCCAAATCTGGCCTAAAAGTATTGTTCTATTTCCAGTGGGAAGTTATGCATTGGTAAGATTATTTAGCCTGCCTGAAATCTCTGTGCCATCAAACAAATTGGAAGCTTTATCAAGGGACCATCATCCACTCCCAGCCCCCAGCCCCCGCCATTTTCCTATACAACACTTTGCTCAGGCTCTTGCTGGGGAACCTCTCTTCAACTTATCTTACACACAAAGGTCAGGCTTGAATGATATGCATACCGAGTATGGTGTAAATAGTTAAGGTGTTGGAGTAGGGCTGGGAAGTTCCAGGCTCTAGTCTACTCTCAGCCATAAATGTTCCGTGGGTGACTTTGGATCAATTACTCTCTCTCAGTCCATCCTACCATACCAGGTTGTTGTTGTAAGGCAAAATAGGAAGAGAGCATGCTATGTACACTACCTTAAGCTCCTGTACAAAAAGCAGGATAAACTTCTAACAAATAAATCATCTGTTTGAAGAGAAAAGAGGGATTATGTTCCTTTGGCAAGTGAGCACCCCATTCATAGCGAGAATGACTAATTACACAAGAATGGCCACCAAACCCAGCTGCCAGCACTGCCCTCAGGAGTTCTTTTTCTTTGCATTTAGTCCTCTGGCTAGCACTGCAGCTCTCACTCCACCAGCATAACAACGTGCCCCACCAGTTGGCAGAAAGTCATGTCTGGGCCCTAGATGACTTGTTTTTCCATGACAGGCAACCTGCCAAGGAGGAGCATTTAACAATGAGTGGTTTACCATAATTATAGAATGAAAGGAGGACCATTAGAAGTTGTGGCTTAGCTCCTTTAACCCCCATTCTTCAGGAGGGTGACTGCAACCAAGACAAGAGCTCTGGTGTCCAAGTGGGCTCAAAGACAAGACTTGCCACATCATGAGAATCAGCCCTTCCTGGACCACCAAGGCAATCCTCTAACAAAAATGGAGAAAGTGAACTGGCACAGCAGAAACAGAAACTCTTCTCTCCACAGGAAAACAAATGCTTATCTCCACAGGAGTGAAATACCAGAAGGCAGTGAAATAATCTTGAGGCCATGTTGGCTGGGGAATTATGGAGCTTGAAACCCAGTTCATTTGCAGGGCACCAGGCTGGAGAAAGTTAGGGTGTATAAACGAAGCCTCAGCTGGCAGCCACAGTAGATGAGAGAATCTTCTCTTACGGCTATGTACATTTCATTGCTAAAACAAACTGTTTGGGGGATTTATCTTTTCTACTGCACCATATAATGATCAGACTGCCTCCTTAGATATACATGTATGCACAGGGCCACAGTTTAATCTCCATCAGTTATTTCAGTCTTGCGCAATTTGACACCTTTTAGAAATATTGGACTACAACTCCTATTATTCTCAGTCATCAGGAGTTGTGATCTAACAAACTTGGAGGACACCAGACCGAGAAGGCCAGCTGCTCCAATTCCAATATGCTGAATGACATCTTCCATCATCCCCTGCCAGCACACACAATGGGTGCTGGCTGGGCATGATGAGGACTGTGTTCCAAATACGTTACTGTGCAGGACTGGGAAGGCTGCATTTGGATATGAGCCTAGCAGTCATGCATAAACAAAGTCGCAAATAAACAACTTTATAAATAAACTAGTGTAGATTAAATAATGCTGCAGCATAGTCATTGCAAATCAATCAATCAATCAATCAATCAATCAATCAGGAAGCAGTATTTATTTCAGTTTATTTCTATAATATGATTAACTGTCCTATGTTTTTTGAAAAACAGGCTCCATTTCTCAAGCTTATTTCCAAGGTTTTGTAACCATTAGAATATTAATCAGCGGTAAAAATCAAGCAAGGGTAGTTTATTCGGCTCCATCACAGAAAGCTGAGCTCATTGGTAATTTTTGGGTGGTACCAATTCTTCAAAGAGAGCCCGTGGGGGATAATGGTTAAGGCAGCAGGCTAGAAACCGGGAGAGTGTGTCTGTAGCTTGAATCATGTCAACTGGATTTCTATTTTCTTAGTGGAAACGTTTCACTCCTTATCCAAGGAGCTTCAACAGTCTTCAACACGTAGTGGTTTGCCAAAGTGCGGCCATCCATTCACAGTAGAACAGGTGTCTCCGATGCTTTCCCCATGTTGCCACCTTGCTAACATAGCTTGGTTGGCTTTCCTAACCCTGCAATGCAACAATCCCACTTGCTATGATTTTATTTAGTTGGTTAGTATGCTGTTGCTGTTGCTGAATCCATTCAGACTTCCTCAGTTATAGAAGGACCCTATAATCAAGGGACTGAGCTCATGGAAGAGAAACAAACATTATTTACTTAACAACCCAGCTGGTGACTGCTGAAGGAACAAATCAGGAGAAAGCAGTTCCACCTAGGCATTATATGATACTTAAGCTTTTAGCCAGATGAGAGGCAGCCAGTGGCAGTGCCTGGAACCTTAATACAATTATGGTCCACGCTGTCACAGGAGCAGTGTAGCAATTTGTTAATCATTCTCTCATTGAAATCAACTCCACAGGAGACTAAAACTACCTTTATTGAGACTGGCTATAACAACTTCCGGTGGGGGCATGGCGGACTGAACAGCCGTGCCCGTGGGCTCAGCAGGCAGAACTGACAACATGGCAGTTTTTTCGGGCTCAGGCAGGTTTTTCTGGAAAAAGGAAAACACTCGGAATCATCCCATCTGTCCTCTGGACGGCTGCTTTGCAGCCAGAAGATCGCAAACAGCGGTCGCGCTTGACTAGTAACAGCAGCCGGGAGGCTGGGACGTCACCATTTCCAAGCCACGCTGTAGCCTTAAAGGGACACTAAGAACGGCCCCCACATTTCTAAATCTCCAAATTTATTTTTCTTTTAAGTACGCGTACCATAATTCTCTTGGTGCTTATTGTTATTTTGGGGATTATTATTTTTTTTAAAAAAAATCTTTTTAAGTTTTGGACTTTGTTTTCCATCCAAATATTAAGGAGGATTGAGAGTAAATAATTATCTCCCTGTTATTATTTTTGTACTAAATTTGAAGATGTTAGCATTTTCCTACACGTTGAATCTGCTGTTTTGAACTTTCAGCTTTCTGTTGCTACTCTCCCTGGGGAACTGTCTGCATATCTCACTTTTGCTTATGTAAACACATTCTACAATTCTTTCATGTCTTCGACTTTCGCTGGTTAAGATCCTAGGGGGTGCCATAATCTACTGCTTGAGACATGGAGGATTTTAATCAGACTTTCTCTGACTTCCACCGAGACTTTAAACAGATTCTTTCTGATTCCTACCAAGTTTTTATGCATTCAGGACATTGTGGAAATTATGAGGTTTAAAATGTGTCATCTGGTTGGGGATGTCGTGGATGAAATTGAGGAATTTAACAGCGACAGAAATGTCTCTTTGACTTCTGTTGAAATGCTGGATGAAGATCGGATAGTCGAGTTGAAGAAATTAAAGGGAGAGATCAAGTTGCAAGCCATAAGTGAAATTGATCTTCTGATGGAACGCCATGGAAAAGGAGTTATTATGTATGGGAAGCTTTCTGTTGAGAAGTCGGAGGTTTTGAGGGGGGTAGGTGGGCTGTTTGATTTCTTTATGAAAAAGGCTCTGTGTGTATTGGGATATGTAAATGCTCTGGTTTATTTTGAAGTGGGATAAGGGTTTAAGAATATTTATCTGGATTGCTTTTAGGGTTTGGCTGATTTTATTTATCTTTAACGATTTGGATTAAGATTATTAAGGTATAATAAAAATAATAATAAATGTCTGGTTTTGGGTTTAATATGATTAAGATTACTAAAATTGTAATTTTAAAAAAAATATCTTGTGTTTCCACACTTTTTTAGTTTTTTCTTTTTTTCCCTTTTTTTCCTTTGTAGTTTTTTGTTTTTCTGTAGCTTTTATCTTTGCTTGAAACCTAATAAAATTCTTATAAAAAAAAAGAGACTGGCTATAACAATAGAATCTTGCAAGTCTGATTGTGCTGAACCTCCTCCCCCTTCTTCTTATACTCCGGTGAGTGAGGGAGGGAGGCATCCGCCCGAGCCACTTCCTAAAGTTATCTCATCGTTCTGGATTTTAAAAAACACTTCAGCCCTTTTGCCTAAGTTCCTGCGTATTTCGGTCAAGGTCATCTTCCTCATGCTCTGTGCAAAGTAACTATGGTGTTGCAGGGCAGAATTTGCTCTGTTCTCGTGTGGGTGGATGTTGGTGTATGATGCTGTAATGCTGATCTACAGAGAGAATGCTTGATGCTCACACTGAGAGGTAGAAGGACAATCATACTCAAATGCTCCTATTGCTGCTAGGAAGACCAGGGTTCTGAAGGAGGAGCCTCCTCTCTCTGCCTGAACCAGCCCCTGAAGATAGAACGTGGATGAATAAACTTGGGGATGAATACAGGTTTTAGGAGTAAGACACCCCAAGGACTATCTACACCTCAATTGCCCAATTAACAAGCCGATCAGGTGTAAGGTCAATACAGCCACCCTGGAAGACATATATGGGGTCCCCTCACCAACTTTTGCCCAGACTGAAGAAGCTACTTGGACAAGCAGCGAAACGTTTCAACCAAAAGAAAGAAGTCCAGTTGCCATGACTCAACCTACAGACAATTCCACCTGGATGACTGAGAATCTTCATCGACATGCTCAAAAGGGGTCCTGCTCCTGTTCCTTCCTTTCTCAAATGGAGCTCACTGGCCTCTGGTTGCCACCATCGGTTCTTCCACAGCCACAGGCTGGAAATGTCAGTCAAGGTGAAGACTCCTTGGGCAGGTAGTCGGCTAAGAGAGTCAGGAAGCCCGGCAGCAACTAATTAACAAAAACAATGAGTGCTTTGTGGCCCAAACAGCGGAAGGACCAGCTCATGGCTTCCTGCCCTGCTAAGGGGTAAAGATAGCTAAGGTTGCTTAGGACCAGCAGAGAAAAAGCAGGAAAAATCCACCCCAGAAAGGGTGAAGGATATCCCTTTCATCAGCCTCATTTTGGGTGAGTTTTATTCATGCGAAAGAGACAGTGAAGAAGCTTGCAGGCTTGGCCGGGGTATTTGTGCCTGAGCAAAGCCGTACTGTGCATGGCTTCCCTTGAACACACTACGCCAAAATGCACTAACCCAAAGCGGCCAGGACGTTCTGACACCGGAAGGAGATCCTCTCCTCTCCCCATGAAGTAAAAATAGAATGCTGCCCAATTAAATGGCTAGCAGGTGGCTTCCCAAATCTCACTCTGCCTAGAGCTGCTCCAAGTGGGCTGCTGTCCCCAGCATGACGCTTTTCCTTTTCTTTTTTTATTATATAAAAAAGAAATCTGCTGTAGAGATGGGCAGTGATAAATTTGACTAATAAATAAATAAATAAAATAAAAATATTGTTATAAATCTTGATACATTGTATTGTTTCAGTACAGTGATCTTTATATGATATGATTAGAGATTAAGCTATCTAAATAATAGGATGTTAATAAAATATTAGAAATAGAGAAAGGAAAGAAAAAATTCTATCCATATTAACTACAATTTAGGATGTCAATATTACAAGCATAAAATTATTTGGCTTTTTCATCCAAAATTAAATATAACATTAAAATAAGAACCACTGCAACTCACATCAAAGTATTGATTATATGATAATAGTATCGATCTTAAGCTAATTACTTAACATTAAAACCTCCATTGTATGATAGGGGGGGAAAAGATAGACGAAGCAAATTTAACAAAAGCTAAAATGCCTAAAATGTTTTTAAAAAGGAAAGAAAAAGGAAAATAATAATAATTGATTCCCCCCTTTTTATACATTTGCTAATTTGCAGTATTTGTGGACATTCAGGCCCACTGAAAAGCCAAACTGTAAGTGGTTATGTTGCTTTTTCAGAAGTAAGCCAGGACTCATGTGAAGAAAAAGAGGCCTCAAAAAATGAGCCTTAGAGCAAGCACCAGCGCACTAATCTCTCCACCAAAGTGAATGAATACAGCAATTGACTTATGATTATGATTATGATTATGATTATTGAGCCAGTTTGGTCTAGTGCTTAAGGCAACGGGCTAGAAACCAGGAGTCTGTGAGTTCTAGTCCCGCCTTAGGCATGAAAGCTGTCTGGGTGACCTTGGGCCAGTCACTCTCTCTCAGCCCTGGGAAGGAGCCAATGGGAAACCAGGAGGCTGAGAGTTCTAGTCCCACCTTAGGCATGAAAGCTGGCTGGGTGACCTTGGGCCAGTCACTCTCTCTCTCTCTGCCCTAGGAAGGAGCCAATAGGAAACCAGGAGACAGAGTTCTAGTCCCGCATTAGGCATGAAAGCTGGCTGGATGACCTTGGGCCAGTCACTCTCTCTCTTCCCTAGGAAGGAGCCAATAGGAGACCAGGAGACTGAGAGTTCTAGTCCCGCCTTAGGCATGAAAGCCGGCTAGGTGACCTTGGGCCAGTCACTCCCTCTCAGCCCAACTCACCTCACAGGGTTGTTGTGGGGAAAAGAGGAGGAGGAAGGAGTATTTGGTATGTTCACCGCATTGAGTTATTTATAAAAATAATAGAGGTGGGATAGAAAATAAATAAATAAATAAATATTATTATTTTAAATATTTTAAATTTATTGGCCACCCAACTCCAATGGGAATAATCATATTCTATCACTTCATCCTATACCAGACTTTCCCAGGCTGGTACCTTCCAGATGTATTATTGCTAATTTGGTTGGTGAAATAATTTGTTCACTGTTCTTCTTCCCGATGGAGCCAAGTACACAGAAAGGCAATAATAAATTAATCTTCAATTTTAAAAATTCAATAAGGGAATCTATCATAAATTAAAACATTGAAAATAATAAAAAGGCTACTTTGGGACTGCAGTTCCCAGGAATTACGGCCTTCAGTGGTCTTAGCACATCTGCAGGTGTCAGATTGGCGAATGCTGCCTTATCCTATGTTTTTTATTGCCATATAAATCTTTGGCTGTTGCCTTCCCCTTCCTAGGTTTACTTCCACCCACCTCCTCAATCAACAGCCTTCAGATTTGTAACTACAGCTTCAAGCCACTTTCTGCTCATTTCAAATACATTATCTCAAGCAGGAGGAAGCCAAGATGGCCAAGATAGGAGATGACTCTAAAATTTTAAACAGGGCAAAGGTCGGTCATATGAGTAGAGAGGAAGCAGTTTTTGTTTTTAAGAAGTTGTAAACAGGAGGAGGCCCGCCCTTGTCATCTCACCAAGGAATGCAGTGGAAATCCCTGCCTATTGGAGGGGTTTCATTTGGCAAACCACACTGTGGCTCTGCCAGAAGCCTACGAGAGCGGCTATACCTGTCTGAATTATTCTGCAGAGTGAAAGTTTAAAGGCAAGGAAGGGAAAGTATTCCTCACACATGTTGGCCAGAGGATAGGGAAGTTTCAAGCGATTAACTTCCACCTATTTTAAGAGAGTGCCACCTCAATTCTCGATTAAGTGTGTGTATGAGAAAGCTACATGCAACGCTAGAAGTGGGAACAATTGGCAGCCAACCTCCATATTCCCACAGGAGTGTGTTAACATCCTCCCAACTGACCTAGGTCTGGGTCTATCTTAGGCATGTGCTCACTGAGTGGCTCCAGTCGAATGCTTCTCATTCCCTGCAATCCAATCCATAAAACAAGAAAAGCAACGTCTTTATTTTTTATTGATAGATTTATAGCCTGCCTTTTCTCCAGGACTTCCAAGCAGCCTACATGGAACTCCCTCCTCCAATTCCAGGTGAGGTTTGTTGGGCTGAGGGAGAATGACTGGCCCAAAGTCACCCACGGAGCTTCTAGGGTTGACGGTAGGCTCCCCGACTCAAGCTCGAAACCTTCACTGCTACAGTACATCACCCTGGCTGCGCACAACAGTGACCCACCACATCAGAAGTTGCTACAAAGGCGCAGCAAAGAGGAACTGCAAATGACATTTCATTTAAGCAATAACTCCAATGTTTGAAATACAGTATCTCCCTTGAACTTCGAGCTGTCAAAATGACATCTGACTCTCATTTCTCAACCCATGGATGTTTCTTGGTGGGTGCCTTGAGCAGTGTGAAGAAACAAAACTGAGATAATTTATTTTTAGACATAATCAAGCCAGAGTTTCAGCTATCCAGATTCTATATAAGCCAGCAACAAACAATGGCTTTTTCATAGGAAAGATTTGGAAACAAGAAACTATAAATAGACATACTACCAGTGCCTTTATTATTATACATAATAAAGCAGCTCAGTTTACACAATTAAAAACTGTTAGTCCTTAAGGCGCCACAACGTTCTTTGTTTTTGCTGCACAAGACCAACATGGTTACTCCTCTGAAGCCATATTCAAGAAAAGAACAAGAAATTCAAAATTAAACATTTGAAGTAACTTCTCTGGGAACCATTGCTTAAACAAGGAATAAAATATTAGAAAAGTCGCAGAGAAGTACAGAGTCATGGTTTCATGCAGCACAGGCAATCAGAGACAGTCCAACATTTTAAAGGTGTCATTTTATAAGGTCTAATGTCATTCTCTAAAATTATACAGCAAATGCACATTTCCTGACAGCCTTTTATCACTTGCATCTCACTGCATGACACATGTCCCAGCAACACCATGATGCTGCCTTTATCTCGTCTCCACCCATAGTAGGCAGGAGGACTTAGCCTTTGAAAACCACCTAGAAGCTTCGGTTTGTACTGGTTGCAGCAGCCCAGCTGTGTGGCAGATGTTGCCACGAGGTCAATACACCAGGGCAGCCCAGGACCTGCACTGGGTTTCTGTTGCTTCTGGGTGCAATTCAAAGTGCTGATGTTAACCTATAATAAAGTCCTTTACGGCTTACCTTCAGGACTGTATTTTCCAACCAGAATCAAACCCATTTATTCCATGTATCCTGGGTGAAACTGCTGCTGGTTCTCCATGTCTGGAAGGTGAAGCAACCTGAGGCTCCTAGGCATTTCTCCCCCCCCCCCCCCCCCAGTATTTGTGCCCAACTTATGCAACAGCCTCCCTCTAGAGATTACTGTAGACTTGTACCCATGTGGTTAGCCTTCTGGAAACATTTAAAAAATGACGGAACTCTCCTGGAGAGCTTATGTGAATGACAGGAGTTATTTCTGTCTTGGCTGATTGTAAACTTATGTTAATACTGTGTTGTTTGGAATGTTTGTTATTTATATCTTGTTAGCTTTAATCTGGTTTTTTTTCCATGGACGTTTTAGTCATAATGTGAACTTGTATGTGCTTAACTGTTAACTGCCAAGAGTAAATGTCACGCCTCTAAACTGCAGCACATAATCAAGGAAGCAAGATTCACACTGACTTTTTTTTTTTAATGAGTTTCAGTGCCAGGAATTAGGGTCAGAGTAAGAAACTTGCTAACACTGAAGCAGCACGGCGGAGCCCTGCTAGGGTCTCCAAAACAACAGATGTCTTGGGAGCAGCATGAGTCCCTTGTCGCTTCCTTTATTCCATGCCACTATGGCTATCTAGGCCCTGTGCAGCCGCTCATTTAAGAAAAAAAGGGGCATGGGGCAACAGGGAGCCCAGGCCCCCTGTGCCTGTCAGTCCCAAGGCAGCTCACCTCCCCCCCCCCCCCCGCCTTCACTATTTGTTCCCCTGCTCCCAGTCCCAGGGAAGCACATACAAAGCCTCAATCTTTCTGTTACTGTATCGTCATTCGTTTTGCTGATAATCTATACCTGTCTCAATTGTTTGCATGAATGTGGGAATAGGCAGGAAATTAAGGTAGGGAATTTAACTCCTATGGGAGTTAAATTTATAGTTTTTGAAATCATTTTTATATACCAATGTAATTCAAGTATGGCTCCCCATGATTTACCCAGACAATAAAGAATATAATTCTATTAAGCTAAATAAGCACTCACTGGTGCCTGTTCAAATACCGACAAATACAATTACATATTAAGAATGACGTAGATCATTGTCGATCACTCGTAGCCGAGTAAGATTGTCTTCCAAAGGTAAAATTTTAACGGTGGATCCGTATGTGGCTATAAAGGCCAATTCTGGATCCGCACAACCTCCCACAGTGAGGGCATAGGTTTCCGGGTGGGAGACGGTCATGATGAGGGTTTGCCTGACGTGCCTTCCTTTTAGCTCTTTTCTCCTTTTCGCCCTGTACTCGTGCTTCTTCAAAGTCCATAGCGCCATTAATAAAGGATGACCTCCAATTGAAACACTCATGAGTTAGGGCTTCCCAGTTCTCAATGCTGATATTACATTTTTTTAAATTAGCTTTGAGAGTATCTTTGAATTTCTTTTGCTGTCCACCAATATTCCGTTTTCCATTCTTAAGTTTGGAGAAAGTAGCTGCTTTGGAAGACGATGGTCAGGCATTTGAACAACATGACCAGTCCAGCGAAGTTGATGTTGGATGATAATTGTTTCAATGCTGGTGGTTTTCGCTTCTTCTAATACGCTAACATTAGTCCGCCTATCTTCCCAAGTAATTTGCAGAATTTTTCGGAGGCAGCGTTGATGGAATCTTTCAAGAAGTTGGAGGTGGCGTTTGTAGAGGGTCCATGTTTCAGAGGCGTACAGAAGGGTTGGTAGTACAATGGCTTTGTAAACAAGCATTTTGGTCTCCCTGCGAATGTCCCGATCCTCAAACACTCTACGCTTCATTCGGGAGAAAGCTACACTCGCAGAGCTCAGGCGATGCTGAATTTCAGCGTCGATGTCGGCTTTTGTAGATAGATGGCTGCCGAGATAAGAAAAGTGGTCGACATTTTCTAGTGACACACCTTTAAGCTGGATTGATGGCGCTGCAGAGGGATTGGTTCGAACTTGCTGGTAAAGCACTTTGGTTTTTTTAATGTTAATCGAGAAGCCGAGTTTTTCATATGCTTCTGCTAAGATGTTTAGGATAGTTTGAAGATCTTCCTCGGAGTGTGCACAGACTACGTTATCATCAGCATATTGAAGTTCTATAACAGAAGTTGCAATTACCTTATTTTTTGCTTTCAGCCTACTAAGATTAAAAAGCTTTCCATCTGTTTGATATATAATTTCTACACCAGTAGGAAGTTTCTCTTCAACAAGGTGCATAATCATAGCGATGAAGTATCATAATCATATCATATGAAGTATCATAATCATAATCATAGCGATGAAGAAATGACGTAGAACCATGATGTTTTCAGGAATGCTTCTTTATGGCTTGTCGACAGCCAATCTTTGCAGCTTAAGATGACAATAGTAGTAAGTAATAGAAATCAAAAGTCTCTCTCTAATACAGCCTTTCTCAACCTTCCGACTCTGGAGGAACCCTTGAAATATTTTTCAGGCCTCGGGGAACCCCTGCACATTCAGGCTCAAATATAGGCCAGAAGTTATAAAACTATTATATTCGTTTCATGTGTAGGCCTGTATGTATGCATTAACAGTGTTCTTAAACTAAACACAAAGAATGAAACTTAACTCTTTAATGTGAAGTTGCCCGAATTTGAAATAATTTTTTAAATAAATCATGATCTCCCAGAGAACTCCTAGTGGCCTCTTGCGGAACCCTAGGGTGCCATGGAACCCTGGTTGAGGAACCCTGCTCTATGATGATGAATAGCATCAGAAGTACTGGTAGCAGTTGTTACAACTGGATCATATTTGCATGCTTACAACTTAACCGGAACAAAAGGACAATCTTCCTCTTCACCGCATTACTCATGGGAAGCCAGCCGATTTAAAGCTTGCGGCAGTTTGAGCTTTGTCACACTGCAGTTCCAAGGGGAAAGAAACGATGCTGAATTGAGAGAGACTCTCTCTCTAGTTTGCCCCATCAAAGCCCTTTCCCTGCCCAGAGTGACTTAGAGCAAAGCCCCATTAACTGCATTTATCTGCACAAAGCTTTTAAAAACATCACAGGCAGCAGCAACTTTGGAAGAAGTGATGTAGGAAGTGATGCACTCATGCACATTAGTCATCCTTGTATTGTCAGCTGCTCTCAGAAGCGGCTTGTTGCCCCATCTCTCCTGCCATCAAGGGCCTCTTTGTCACACATGCCTCATCTGCGAAATCTGGAATCTGTTCCTGAGAGTGGCAGCAAGACCGGCTGGTCAAAGGAGCCTTCTTCCTCCTAAAGAGGGACCGTGGAGAGAGTGAAAGAGGAAAGGGGGATTTCTTTCTTTTTTTTATATATATATAGTAAATTTCATTAGATTTCAAGAAAAGAATAAAAACTACAAAAAACAAAAAACTACAAAGAAAGAAAGAAACTAAAAAAGTACAGAAACAAAAGAGAATTTTTAAAAAAAAATTACAAAAGATGTGGCTTCCCACTTTTAACAGCAAGGATATTGTCACGTATGACCCCCACCTGGAGTCACTGATACAATAAAGATTCCTAACAATTCCAATGTGTCTTGTGTGTGGAGTGCTGATTGTAATCCAGGACCATCACAGATATACAAACATTTCCATAATCAATCTCTTACTCTATATTAAACCAAAACACCACATTATTTCTATAAGTCATTCCACTTTATCACATAATAAAAATCACTAAGTACAGTTACTCCTCCCCCTTATATTAAAATAAAGGGGAAAAAATCATACAAACCTCCTAAACATCTTTCTCCCCTCCAAAAGATAAAACATATTTAATAATTCCCTTCCTACCACTATTCTATACATTTCTGTCTAGTATAATATCAAATTAAAAAGCACATAAGTTGTCTGCTATTATACTTAATAGTACAACAATTTTAATAATCCCAATCTTAATAAACCCAAAAAACAAAGACAATTCAAAACAGTAATTCCATATCTTTAAAAGGGAATTTTTTTAAAAAGGTAAAGGTTCCCCCCGCACGTTTGTGCAGTCATCTCCGACTCTAGGGGCCGGTGCTCATCTCCGTTTGTTAGCCGAAGAGCCAGCGCTGTCCGAAGACGCTTCTGTGGTCATGTGGCTGGCATGACGAGCGCGGAACGCTGTTACCTACCCACCGAAGTGGTACCTATTAATCTACTTGCATTTGCATGCTTTCGAATTGCTAGGTTGGCAAGAGCTGGGGCGAGTGCGGGAGCTCACTCCGTCACGCGGGGCTAGGGATTCGAACCTCCAAACTTGCGATCTTCCAATCGACAAGCCTGGCATCTTACCCACTGAGCCACCACGCCCCACTTAAAAGGGAATAACATCAATCAAATCCTTAAAGCAAACCAAATAAACATTCTTTAACCCTAATACAACAGTTTTAATAATTTCCATCTTAATAAACCCAAAAAAACAAAGTCAATTCAAAACAGTAAATCCAAATCTTTAAAGGCAAATAGCATCAATCAAATCCTTAAAGCAAACCAGATGAACATTCTTCAACCCTTATCCCACTTCAAAAGAAGCCAGAGCAGTTTCATATCCCCACAATGTGCACAGAACTTTCCTCTTGAAATAATCAAACAGCCCAACTGCCCCCCTCAAAGATTCCAGGTTCTTTTCATGGCATTCCACCAGGAGATCGATTTTACTTATGGCTTGCAGATCACTCTCTCCCTTAGATTTCTCCAACTCCATTATCCAATCTTCATCCAGCATCTTAATAAAAATCCCAATCTCAGTCTTAAAAAAAACCTTTCTATCGCTCTTAAATTCCTCAATTTCATCCACCACATTCCCAACCTGATGGCACATTTTAGATATTGTATTTTCCACAATGTCCTTCTTGCATAAAAGTTTGATAAAAGTCAGAAGAAATCTGTTTAAAATCCTGGTGAAGGTCAGAAAGAATCTGTTTGAAATCCTCCATGTCTCACACAGTAGATTATGGAGCCCCCTAGGAGCTTAACCAGTGAAAGTCGAAGATATGAAAGAGTTTCAAAGTGTGTTTACATAAAGTGAGAGTGAGATAGCAGACTGTTCTCAAGGGAAAGTGAAAACAGAAAGCTGAAGGTTCAAATCAGCCAATTCAACGTATAAGAAAATGCTAATATCTTCAAATTTAATACAAAAATAATAACAGGAAGACAATTGTTTACTCTCAATCTTTGGAATTTCCTTTGGAAGGAAAACGAAACCCAAAACTTAAAATAAATAAAAAGTAATCCCAAAAATTACGCTAAGCACCAAGAGAACCAGCTTCTCCTCACTGTAGAAAGCCTCTTTTGGGGTATATATACTTTAAAAAAAATACAAATTGGTGATTGAGAAATGGGGTGGCTGGTCTTAGTGTCCCTTTAAGGCTACAGCGCAGCTTGGAAACGGTGACATCCCAGCCTCCCGGCTGCTCTTACCAGACAAGCGCGAAACGCTGTTTGCGATCGTCTGGCTGCAAGCAGCCATCCGGAGGACAGATGGGATGATTCCAGGTATTCTCCTTGATCCGGAGAACGTTTCTGCGCTTCAGGAAAACCTGCCTGAGCCTGAAAAGAGTTACCAGTGGGCACAGCCGTTCAGTCCACCATTCGCACTGGAAGATTTCTTTTTCAGGTCCCAGTGGAGTTAAGCTTAGTGGTGCTGATGTCAGTGGTTGCATTCCAGCACACACTCCTCTTGTCTACGTGCTCCTCCACCCAAACCACGAATGCATGTATTTTTGAGTACCACAAAGCAAAACTTGCAGACCCATCCTCACATGCTGTACCACATGATAAAAACAAGGAATGGACGTAAAAGAAAGACTTCACAGATATAATTTCTCTGGAGCTAGTAAGAAGACCCAAGCAGATGTCTTCCTTTAATGATCTATTTTAATAAGTCCCTTTTACTAGATAAATACAGTATAATTGTCTCAGCTGATCTTGAAAGCTAAGAAGAGTCAGAACTGGATGGGAGACCACTAACAAACTCCAGGGCTGTAGCCTAGATTGGGAAGTTGAAAGAACATCCTGAAGCTGGGACATTTGGGGAAGAAATGGCAAACTGAAGCTGACGACCATGGTGGAATGAAGAGCCAGCGAGTAGACCGGCTATTCGTAATTCCTCTCCGGAGAAGGAGAGGACTTGAGATCGCCCACAAGTGCTCCAGACAGTTGCTCCTTGTGAAGAGACTGCAAGACAGTGGTCTCCGGTGGGTTTAGAGCTCTGGGAGACGAGGGAATAGCCATCTTTCTCAAACCACGGCCAGCCCCTTTGAAAGGACACTAAGTTTGCATACTTCCTTTTCTAATCACTTTCGGAAATGGCTTATTAACTGCTTTTCAGCTATTAGGAACCTTTGCGTTCTAAATATAAATATAGGTTTAAGGACTTAATATATATACAGTATCTTTGGAATAAACAGCAAAAGGGTGATTAGAATGTTGATTTTGGAAAGTTACAAACAGACTAAGGGTCCAGATGGATTTGAAATAAGATTTTGAAATTAATTATAAGAATCCTTCCCATCGGAAAATGCTGTTGTTTTGAATTCTTAAAAAACATGATAGTATGGGACTTTGAAGGTTGGACACTAGAGGGAACCAGAAGGAACTAAAGTTTACAATTAAAGGAGAACATTTAAATTTAATTTACTAATACAGAATGGAGCAAAATACATTAACACTGGATTTATTTATTTATTTATTTATTTATTTATTTTCTATCCCGCCTTTATTATTTTTATAAATAACTCAAGGCAGCGAACATACCAAATCCTCCTTCCTCCTATTTTCCCCACAACAACAACCCTGTGAGGTGAGTTGGGCTGAGTGTGTGTGACTGGCCCAAGGTCACCCAGCCGGCTTTCACGCCTAAGGTGGGACTAGAACTCTCAGTCTCCTGGTTTCTAGCCTGTTGCCTTAACCCACAGCTTTCCAAACTGTGTGTCGCGACACTTTAGTGTGTCGCAACACAGTCTGGTGTGTCGCCACAACCCGGAAGCGGCAGCGGGGGTGTGCATGGCGGCGGCAGCAGTGTGCCATCAGTGCTTCCGCCTTTTAGCGGAGGCTGCCGCCACTGCCGCCGTACACGCCCCCCTGCCCCGCACGCCCCCCTGCCCCCACCGCCGCCGTTGGTGTGTCACCAACGGCGACACTTTAGAAAGCACTGCCTTAACCACTAGACCAAACTGGCTCTATTGAAGGATATTTGTGAACAATGGACCCAGAAGTTAATTTTAAGAGTTTCTCCCAGTATAGACAGACTATGTTTAAAAGATGTTATGGAAGAGGAACAAGTTTTACCAGACAAGACTGAGACTGATCTGAAAGTGGATTTAAAAATGACAGGCTACAAGAATGATATGGAAAAAGATGCTACACTTAGATATACAAATGAAACTGGCTGATGTCTTAATAATTAAAAGGGATTTACAAATAATAAACCGAGAGTAACTATATTGGATTTACAAAAGATACTTGTTAACATCTGAAGAATTTTGTGAGAAGGAACAAAGAAAAAATGAAAAGAAATCAAGTTTTAGGACATTATTTGAAGGGACTAAATATGTTAGGGTTATTCTATGTAGAATTCATGCGAATGGATTCCTTCACTAGCTTGTAAAGCCAGTATTTTTCCATTCCCTCTGCTGTAAGAGTTCCCATAACATTCCACTAGTAAACAACAGGTGTGTAGCCTTGGCTAGTCAAAACATAGTGATATCAGCCCAAAAATACCTTGTCCCATGGGAACCGTTCCCCGAAGGGAAGACAATGTGCAACACTGCCATCGCATGGCGATTTATAGTAAGTACAACTCTGTAAATGCATTGTCAGTTTGAAAATGTCCTGACCCACATATAGCCAATCAGAATGCTGAAACAAGTGTATATTTCAGCTGTGAACTATGGGTCTATATCCTACTCTCTTCTTCTTGACTTCTATCTGTCATGTTGCCATGTAATCTGTTCCTGAACTGTAACTATGCCTGGCCTTTGTATGGGCCATGAAACTCTGCGTATGCTTTGTTGTTGTTTTTTTCTTTTGCAATAATGTACTATATATCCATTATTGCCTTATGCTACAATAAAATATTGTGAGCCCTACACGTTGTTTGGATTACTCTGCGCCTGGAACCCCGTAAGGCCAACAATTTCCCATAGGTTATGGGCCCAGAGAGAAATTTGCGTTTTCTTTGCTGCGCTGGATCTGGCTGTAACAAGGGGGTTTGTTTTTAAGGCTGCATTTTGGAGTAAACGTGTTTTTCTTTGAGTGGTCAGCATGGCTGCTACAGGGCTAACTAGTCTACCTTTTGAGCGCTTGAATGGCACAAACTATCGGACCTGGTGTGTGAAAATCAAGTCTTTCTTCCTAAAAGAAGGTTTGTGGAAATATGTGAAAGACCCACCTCCACCTGGTCCTGTTACTGAAGTCGTGCAGTTGTGTTTGGATCGTGCTTTCTTTTCTATTTTTCTACTTTTTTCTCTTTGTTTTCTGTACGATTTCTTCTTTTTCTTCCTTTATTTTTTTAGTTTGTATTAGTTTTTATCTTTTTAACTGTAATGTTTAATAAAATTATTATTTAAAAAAGGGAAGTTGAAGAAACATTCTGGAAGACGCCAGTGGTAAACCACTTCTACATTCCAACCAGGAAAACTACACAGACATGTCCACAAAGTGAGCACGAGTCAAGCTCAACTCAAAGGAGAGTTACTTAACCTTTTCTAAAAGGGTAAGAAAGGATTTTTCCACGTGGGCCACATGAATAAATATAATTACTTGCAAGCTAATTGGCTTCAGTTCATTGACTAGGATTCAAAATCTGCCTCCTAAGGATAGAACAGTTTCTTCCATCTACGGAAAGCTTTAACTCCGGGGAAGCACAGCTGGTGGTAGAAAGGGGAATGGAAACAATCTTACCAATTTCAACCTCTTTTGATGTGGAGGATTGAGAGACGAGCATAGGATGCACAAATAAAACCAGGAAAGATCACACTGTTCAGGATCTAGAAGGAAGCCTTGAATTCAAGAAAACCTAGTTTTTGTGGTTCCTAGACCAAAAAACATGAGGACTCTGCTGAATCACAGGGACATTACTATGTCTCAGGGGCTACATAGAGTCCTCAAATGCTTTCAGTGCCATGGTAGCCACCTTGCCAATTGCCACTGATAAAGTTGAAGAACATGGAAGGTAAGATTGGGTGAGACTGGGGAAATGACATAGGAGAAAAATGGATAAAGTTTAAGAAAATGTAGCTGCTATTCTGAGCCAGTCTCTTTCTACTTTGGACACATTTGTACCCTGCCATGATGTGGCCCACAACCTATTCCTCAAATTCTTGACCTAAAAAGTTTGTGTACCCATGTGCTTTATTTAACATTCACTGGAGATATTCTCTGCACACTGCCTTATCCCAATCTATTGCTTTATACATTTCAGTGATTATATCCTACACTATCTCTTCCATTTATTCTCTCAAGAGTATCTATGAGATGGCTTGGGATGTCAGATAATGACTGTCCCAAAAGTCATCTAGTGAGCTTCCACTAACCTGGGTCTTCTCAGCCCTAGTCCAATACCTTAATCACTACTCATGCTTTAAGCTAAGGACCTGGAATGGAGAATTCCCAAAGTAGATGCACAGTGGCACAAAGACTGGCCTTTCGTAACTATCTGTATGTCACACGTACCCAGGAGAGGTTAAACTCATCCTTGTCCACACAGTTGAGTTCCACGTGGCCTATGCAGAGGAGCACTGGGATTATAGTTCATCAGCTTTTGGAGGACCACAGATTTCCCATTCATTTTCATGATGTACTGACGGGGCCTCCAACAGAAGTATCCTTGGGAGGCAGTTTATTTCACACATCTCACTTAGTGTCATCAGGCTCCATCTAATTTTGTATTCTAATTATTCTAATATGAAATAGAAAGCTCGCATATTACAAAGCAAAGCATTAGCCTTGAACCCACAGAAGCACCAAAGGCATACTTAGAAAAGAAGTGAGTGGCTGCATACCAATGATTTGTTTGGAAATCCCTACCTGCCCAGAGAAACATAAAGGTTAACTGAAATGATAGAAAGGATCTTGAAGGATAAAGCAGTTTCACTCACTAGTCTCCTGCTAAATGGATATTCCATGACTAGCCATACTATCCAGGGCAACTGTTGCCAGAGTGTCCATATGTTCTCAAAATCTGGAATTTGCCCACTAGTTCAAAAAGATTAAGGACTCCTGGCATAGCAAATCTCTCTAACCCCATGTCTGTGGTGAATGGGAAATTCAGTACATGGAATTTGATCTTCACAGCAAGCAGACTATCAACACAGTCACATATTATGACTACTACAATGTTAAGTCAATACATGGCGTCCTCAAGAAGTTCTCCGTGTAACTGGGGGTAAAACAAAGCCTCTGTCTTTTAAATATCACCTAATTAGCTTTACTACAAGGGTCAAGAACATCACTACCTAGGTCTGGTAGTGGACAGTAGAACAAGGAAGTGGGGTGAGACATCTATGTGTATGTGAAACAACATGTCTTTGCATGAAAAAGAGGAGCCACCAGTGAGTCATCAATTTTCCATCTTGGCCAGAGTCTGATGTTGCCGTCATTTCCCTAGCGAATCCTCACTGCTGGAGAAAGAAAGATGTCCTATCCAGTGTGCTATTTCTTAAAGCAGACAAGTTGGGAGAGACGAAGAGATGTCAGAGAGTGTTCTGTCTTAGAGCATAAAAGCTGTAACAGTGAGAAAAGGGAGGCAGTGTTACTGGAAAGGGTAATGGTACAGGAAGGAACAAGTCATGTTAGAAGTGTTGCAAGCCAACCATTTGCCACTTGCTGATCTCTTCATGAAAGACACACTTGTAAAATAAGCAGTTTCTGAAATGTTCATATTACACAAAGAAGAATGTTGAAATCCTGTTTCCTGAATAATTTATGCACTGACTTAATTTGAAATTGCCACAACACCTACACTGAATTTTCTCTCTCCTCTCCTCTCCTCTCCTCTTTCTTTCTTTCTTTCTTTTTGGTGCCTTTGAGTCAGTCTTGACTCCTAGGGACTGCCTGGACAAGTCCCTGCAGTTTTCTTGGCAAGATTTTAGAAATGGTTTGTCACCACCTCCTTCCTAGGGCTGAGAGAGATACTGGCTCAAGGTCACCCAGCTGGCTTCGTGCCTAAGGCGGGACTAGAACTCACGGTCTCCCGGTTTCTAGCCTGGTGCTTTAACCACTACACCAAACTGGCTCTTCATTGGAAATGGAATATTGTATAAGGGCTGGAACAAGAGAAGAAAGGAGAAAGATATCACATTTTCATAATTAAAAAGAGCATTTTGTGAAATCCTCATCATATAAAGGCTTTTTGGAACAGGAACATGGCCAGGGGAATTAGCTAAATTAGGCAGTAATTGTAAGTAAGAAAGAAGATTCTGCCATTTGGATTTTACTATATCTATTATATTTATAAATTGTTAATTAAGAGGTATTTTAGTCTATTTATAATTGTATTTTAATGTGTTATATTCTGTTTGTAAACCGCCCAGAGTCCCGCTCAGGGGAGATGGGCGGAGATAGATAGATAGATAGATAGATAGATAGATAGATAGATAGATAGATAGATAAATAGGTTCTGACAATACTTGAAACCTGCACAAGTCTCCTCAGGAGAAGGGACCCATGAGAGGCCACAGAATGTGTTCTCAAGAAAACATATGCAGAACTGAAGGCCAGAGGCGATTCCTCTTTTATTCTCAAGGCACAGGGTGCTCAGTTTCTCTGCCACCTAATGTCTGGGCACCCAGACCTCTACCCCACTCTTCTCTTTTGCCTGACCTTATGTCCAGAACTGCCCATTCTCCCTCCGCATGGTTTCACCTGCAATTCTGATCATCTCTCTGATTATGTCCTCAGGCCTGTCTTGTCCAGCTCACTTCCTCTGCCCTTGCTGTTAAATGTTATCTATTTTGTTAACAACCAGCTTTCAGGAACCAGACTGAATTAGCTAGATAATACCCCTGGGCATGACCCATCCTATTATTATTCCCCATCACCTAGAATTTACCACACCAAAACAAAAATCCTCCAGGATCCAACCATGTTGGCATGAGAATAGCAGGAAATAATGATATGGTGATCCTTTTGGCAGCAAAATTGTGAATTGGCAACCCACATATCCCACTTATCTGTTAGTGGCAATGTATAAGCAAGTCATGACCTGTAACCCATAGCTTTCCAAACTGTGTGTCGCGACACAGTACTGTGTCGCCTGCGGGGCCCAGGTGTGCTGCGCAAAAACCCAGAAGCGCTGATGGTGCGCCACCGCCGCTGTGACGGCGCGCAAAAACCCAAAAGCGCCGCAGTGGTGGCGTGCGAAAACCCAAAAGAGCTACAGTGGTGGCGTGTGAAAACCCAAAAGCACCACAGTGGCGGCGCTTCCGGGTTTTCATCCGCCGCCGTGGCGCTTCCGGGTTTTCGCGTGCCGCCGTTGGTGTGTCGCCATCTGAAAAGTTTGGAAAGCCCTGCCTGTAACCTGTATTCTCCTGTCCAAGCGATAAAAGCATTCAGTTTCAGAGTCCTTCTAATCAAGTTACATTATCCAGCCTTGTTCATCCTAGTGCTTTCCAGATGTGCTGGAATACATCTCCCATCACCCACAGTTGGCATGGCCCAGCCAATTGGGGAAAATCTGAGCTAAATTATGTATTCACTTTTTAAATTCCCCTTTGCCTGTCTTTAGGTTGTGATTTGTGCCAAATTTACTCTGGGAACAGGGAACATACACCTCACCACTTCGCTGCAACATCAAAACTTCTAGGAGACCAAAAAATCTTTGATGGTGTTTCCACGAAACATAAGAGAAGAGATCGTACAGAAACAAAATTAATTTAAGATTTATGGTTGGGAGCATAAAATAGATACAGATTCGTTTAAAAAGTCAACTACTTAAGCCTCCAATGTAAAAACACAAACATTCACATAGTAGTTATGTAGCTTTTAACTCTTTTACAGGAACCTGAAGGCTACAGAGCTTGAAATGGCCTTGAAAAAAGTGAGCCCACATTTCCAGAAGCATTCTCCTCCTTAGGTACTTTCAAAAGAATGTAACTTCATCCCTCATGAATCTCAACTGGTGAAAAAAAATTATCGCTAGTACTGCACAGAACTTCAGAAATGCATCAGGCGGACAGCAACTAATCAAGAAACAATTCCATCATGAAGGATTTCTGGTTCAAGGGCTAACCGTGCTCATACCAAGCTGCAGCAAATTCATTTTTGCATCATCCAGCCTAATGCCAATATATATACTCTGTGTGTGTGTGTGTGTGTGTGTGTACACAGAGCTGTACATCAAAAGGAGGTAGCCCTTTTAAAATTTTTATTTCCACACAACAGCTTGAAACAGACTCAGAAAAATAAAGGCCCCTTAGCTGGCAGAGATCTTCTCACCAGCTTTCTGGAACAGACAGCAGCATCTTCCATGTTTCCAAATACTGCAATCCCTTGGTCCTAGGGTATCTTTGGATGGAGGGTTTTAGTAGTAACAATCAAAACAATCATTGGGCTGCTATTCACATTTCCTCCCAAAGATTAGTGGTGAAAGAACATCAGGAATCAGTGGAAGCATCTGCTCCCACCCCCAACAATTCCATAAACAAAGGAAGGCAATTGCACAATTAAGAGTCTCTTTTGGAAGCACTCTACAGTAGTGATTCAACAGTCACTTAACACCCCCCAGCTTCTCCTGGATGCTGGCATGGAACAATCTGAGCAGTACATTCTTAAACAGCCCAGTCTGATGGGCAAATTGGCTTTTTCTATGGGATCATACGTATAATCTCTGGAGCTCCTTTCCTTTCCTTTCCTTTCCTTTCCTTTCCTTTTTTCTTTTTTTTATTTATGATTAAATTTATATCACCGCCCCATCTCCCCCGAAGGGGACTCTGGGCGGTTTACAAAAAGTCAATGATTAAAATGAATAAAATATAATACCATACGGCAATCATCATATATTCTTCTGATCTTCACAACATACGTTTTTATTGATGCACAGTAAAAACAGCAAGAAGAAAAGCAAATACCAGAACATTTGCCCAAATTTCGTAACCACAAAGTCCACCTCCTTTGTTTTCCTGCTACACCTGAACTCCAGCCGAAAACTAATCCACTAAAAATACTATCCTAATTTGTGAGCCACCTGCCAAACCTTGTGGTTTGGCAATTATATTTCTCCTACATACACACACATTATGGATCTGCTTCTTTTTGCTATCAATTACAGTTTCAGAAACTTAATATACTTTTTCCTACGGTGTCCGATTGTCAGATTATGTTCTGGATCTTTTGCTTTTGAGAAAGCAAACCAACCACACATTGCAAAGAAGCCGCTAAAAATGTTTCCACAGCAGCACTAAATGGGGACAAGGGGAAGAAACCGGCAGGGTTTTTGAAGTATTGAGTCAGCACACCATATCCCTCCATCACTACTTACAATGCTGGGAAGATTTTCCACGATCCACTGAAGCCATGGGCCCTGACGGGATAAAACTTTGATGGTGAAATGGGCAGTAGAAGAGTTCTTGATCTGACAGGGGAATGCGAAACAACACCCACTCTTTGGAAAGTGAGAAGGCAGATGTAAAAGCCTGCTGGGAACTCACTTGTGGGTGTTTAGCAGCTGCTGCAGAAGCTCTGGAAAAAGTAGAGGGGGCAGCCAACATCTTAAGTTTCAATTAGTAAATTTTGTTGAGAGAATTACAAGACTAAAAAGCAGTGGCAATGATGCACACCAAGGCAATCCCCATGACCTGCAGTATATTACCAGAAGGTGATCCAAGTCCCCAGGCCTTGCAGAAAGTTGCAGTGGACCATTCAAAGTTTTATTAGACCAGAGCTTTCCAAACTTTTCATGTTGGTGACATGCATCATTTCGCGACACACTCTTACAGCAGGGCACAAGGCAGGCACTAGGACCTGCGTGAAATCACAGCAGGTTTGGAGGCAGCAAGTCACAAGGCAGGCACTAGGACCTGCGTGAAATCACAGCAGGTTTGGAGGCAGCAAGGCACAAGGCAGGCACTAGGACCTGTGCGGAATCCTGGCAGGGCTCAGGGGCAGCAGCAGCCGCGACACACCCAGACACTGCAGCCAAAACACTAACGTGTCCCGACACACAGTTTGGAAAGCTCTGTATTAGACTAAGAGGAAAGCAACACTTGGAGCTAATAGGGTTTCTTGAAACTTCATGAAGAGAAACTGTTTAATAATAATAACAATAAAATGATCCAAACAGATATGAGCAATAATGTCCAAAGTAAAGTATAAAAATATTCAAGTAGCAATTAGTAGCTGGGGGGGGGAGGGGGAGAGAAAAGCAGTGGAGAAAGGGGGGGCTACCGGAATGCCCTTTTAATTTTTTTTTTTGCTTTTTAATTTTTTAAACAATTATTTGAATATGTACAGTATATGTATCTTTTGGGGTTTTTTTTTTTGCTTGCATGTTTTATTTAACCTATAAAAAAGAAGACATTGTTAAAAAAAACTGATTTTAGATGTTATCCTTTTCAACAAGAAATATTTTAGAAATTATCTTATTGCATTTATATTGTTGGAGATGCTGTTTATTGTTGACTTTTGGACAAAGAAAACGGACTTACAATCAAAAGACTTACTGTCCAGCATTGGAAAGACAAGGATATGGCTCCAACCTTTCACAGAACTGATTAATACAGATGAGCTATGGATGACTTTAATGAATCATAGCATCAATGTATTGATACACACACACACACACGTAAAAATGTCTTATTTTTGTGTCTTTCTTAGCTTTCCCCCCCTTCTTTTATAATTTTGTGTATTCTTGTTCTTTGTTTTTATTAATTGAATAGAAAAAACAAACAAAAACTTGAGAGATAATAGGATCTGGCTTAAACTGAAGACTGCAGATGGACTTCCGGTGGGAATATGGCCTACTGAACAGTTCTGCTCGCGAGTGCTGCGGGCAGACCTGACAGTGCAGGTTTTTTGGGGGGCGCAGGCAGGCTTTTCCTGGTGCCCTAGAGTGTTTTCACAGAAAGAAAACGCTCGGAATCATCCCATCTGTACTTCGGAATGTTGCCTCGTAGCCTGAGGACCGCAACAGCGTTAGCATTAATCTGGTAAGAGGACGACAGGAGTTGGGGACGCCATCATTTTCCAGACCACGCTGCAGCCCAAAAGGGACAATTGGTCGAGCCTTTCCCATTTTTAAGTCACCCAATGTATATATTCTTTTAAGTTTTTCTACCCTAAGGGAGGCTTTCTACAGCAAGAAAAAATTAACTCTCTTGGTGCATATTGTTATTTCTGGATTAATCTTAAAAAAAAATTAGCTGTTGGCTTACTTCCCATTTAAATTTTAAGGAGGACTGAGAATAAATAATCATCTCCCCATTACTATTTTTGTAACTAATTTGAAGGACTTAACATTTTCCTACACATTGACTTTGCTGTTTTGAGACTTTAGTTTTTCTATCCACATTTTTTGGGTGCTGCAGTTGCTGGTTAGAATACTTTCTCTTTCATCAGTATCATTCAATTTCACTCAATAACTTTCAGAAGCCTTCAATTAACCCATTAGCTCCTATCTGTGCTAGCTAAGTATCCAGGAGGCGCCATACTTTACTGCCTGAAACATGGATGACCTTAAAGCAGGGCTTTCCAAAGTTTTCCCGTGGCGACACACCAACCGCCGTTGGTGTGTCGCCGCAGGAAAACCCGTAAGTGCCGCCATTGCGGCAGCGCGCAAAAACCCGGAAGCGCTGCTGCCGCTTTCAGGTTTCTCCACACCGCCGTTGGTGTGTCGCCGCGGGAAAACCCGGAAGCGCTGATGATCAGCGCTTCCGGGTTGTGTGGCGACACACCAGACTGTGTGTGGCGACACACTTTTGTGTCGCGACACACAGTTTGGAAAGCTCTGCCTTAAAGAAATACTGTCAGAGTTTCGTTCTGAGCTTCATTGTGACTTTAAACAGCTTCTCCATGATACCTGCCAAACTATTCTGCAAGATATTTGGGATACTGCACAAAATATCAGTTTTAAATGTGTTAACTGGTTGAAGACACTTTAGAGGAAGAAGAAGAAGAGTCTAATCAAGAGCAAGTTGCTTTTACTGACAGCGAGATTAGAGGCTTCGAGGAAATGCCAGGAGACAAATATATTTTGGTGTTGAAGGAGTTAAGACAGTTCGACTTGCAAGATATTGTTGGTCTTGTTTCTCTGAAGGATTGTTTTGGGAACGAAGCAGTTCCTTTTCGTGGGAGGTTTTTAGCTGAGGAATCTGGCTTTGTAGGGGGGCAGTTGGGCTGTTTGACTTTTATATGAAAAATGCCTCATGTGTAATATGGAGACAAGTAAATGTTCTGGTTTATTTTGAGGTGGGATAAGAAATGAAGAATATGTCTGTGGACTGATATTAAGGCTTGTATGATTCTATTTTTTGGATTAAGATGTATTCTATTGTTTTTAAAGTTTGTTTGATCTTTTAAGATTTATAAGACACAATAATTAGTGTTTTGTTATAGGTTTAATAGGGTTAAGATTGTTATAGTATTATTAAGTATAAAAGTAGAAAATTTAAATATAATTTGATTTTTATTACAGTGGTTAGAAATATATAGAATAGTAGTAGGAAGGAAATATTAAATAAATGGGTTCCTTTTTGGGTGGGGAAGTGGATTTGGAGGTTTATATATTTGTTTATTTCTTTTTTATATATATAAGGGGAAAGAGCAATTGTTTTTAGTTTTATAATGTGCTAATGGAATGACTTATAGAAATAATGTGATTTTGGTTAGACATAGAGTAAGAGATTAATTATGGAAATTGTGGTATATTCTTGTTGAAAGTCGGAAGTCATCTTGTTATATAATCTCTAAAAATATTTTCTTTTCCTGTTTTTTCACTCCCTTTTTTTCTTTTTCTTTTTGTAGTTTTTTTCTTTTTTGTAGTTGTTATCTTTGCTTAGACTCAATAAAATTCTTATATAAAAAAAAAGACTGCAGATCAGGTTTGCAGAGATTACCCTACTTCTTCTCCTATAATTCAACAAGATACTAAAGACTGAGGGGATGGCAATATTAATCATATCCTATTCTCTAAAGCAGAGCTTTCCAAACTGTGTGTCGCGACACAAAAGTGTGTCGGCACACACAGTCTGGTGTGTTGCCACACAACCCGGAAGCGCTGATCATCATCAGCACTTCTGGGTTTTCCCGCGGCGACACACCAACAGCGGCGCGCAAAACCTGAAAGCGGCAGCAGCGCTTCCGGGTTTTTGCGCGCTGCCGCAACGGCAGCACTTCCGGGTTTTCCCGCGGCGACACACCAACAGCGGTTGGTGTGTCGCCGCGGGAAAACTTTGGAAAGCCCTGCTCTAAAGGATATAAATGCATGTAGCAATTTGCATTTAATCCCCAGCCTCCTTTTTTGCAGCCAAACAACCCATGAAAAGTTCTAAGAACCCTAGAGATACTGAGATTTGGAAGTATATAAATTAACAAACAAACAAACAAACAAGATTTTCTGCTCTTTTTAAAAGAATAAGCAGTAAAAATAGGAACATTAAGCCTTCAATGGGTTTAACCTATCCATTTTATTCACCTGCCCATCCCTATTTCTGAAACCTGCAAAACAACTAAGCAAAATTCCAGCTTTCTTCTTCTGATGGCATTACAGTACTACCATGCCCACTTCAGCTCTCAGATATTGAAAAAAAATGTGACTCTGTGTGTTTTTAAAGGAGTAGCTCCTAGCCAACTCTACTGTAAAGACTCATGAAGGAGGCATACAAAAGGGATGTACAAGATGAATTGGTCAACATTTGTACGTCTTTCAAAAAAAAATTCTTGTGGAGGAATATACATAGAAGACATTACTCTGAATTGTACATCGTAGGAAATGAGCAACAGATTCTTGCTGCCACTGCCTTCATTCAGAAGGACCGATATATATTTCAATGTTCATAAGCACTTTTCCATGTAGGAAAACAGAGAAGGTTGAAACTGGTCCATACGGCATAGAATTCTCTCTTATTTCCCAGCAGCTCTCTCCTGAATTGCTGCCCTAGAGTTAAAAGATTTAATCAGCAGATAGGTACAGTACTGAGTTTATTGACTTTTTTAGTAGATAACAATACTTTTGGAAAAGAGCGGGGAGCTGCAGATGTGCACTATCTTGCAGGCAACAGGCATTTGGTGCTGCCTGTCCCAGCTCCCAGGATATTCAAGCTTGCACAATGATCTGTCTCTGTCAAGTCTGCTTCCTGTTGTTAAACAAGGGAAGGCTTGGAGCACATGTTCTCATTTACTAGAAAGGGAGGAACTTACGTGTTGGCACAGCACAGGTTGCCAGTAATGCTGCAAAACCAGTTGGAAAGCAGGATTACAATCCAGCCAGCACTTACTGTAGTTACTGTTTCAAAATCTGTCCCTATTGCAAAAGCAGACCACTGTATTTGGCTGGCTCCCTGGCTTTCATCAGGCAGCTTGTGGTTTGTTTGGTTGAGGACCTTCGCCACTTTGCCACACTGGCTCTCTTTGTTCTTTCTACTTTGTTTTGAACATGCTATGGTTGCCCTAGGAATCTTTTATCAAGAGAGATGGGCTAGAGCCAGAGAGCCATCATGGTATAGCCATTGCTGGCGTTGGGCGAGGCCCAGTTTGAAATTCCCCTTCTGCCAAGAAACTCACCCAGGGGTGACGTCTCAGCGCTAATGCTTCACCCAGGGGAGTTCTGACACTGAAATGGAGGGGGGAGCTTAAGGGATGACCTGGGTCAGTTACAATCTCTCAGACCAACCTACCTGACACGGTTGCCATGAGAATAAAAATGAGGGAGAGACCACGTACGTTCGTACGTTACCCTGATAGGTGGGAGAGAAAGGTAGCCCCACATTGGAAAGAAAGGGAATGGTGATCCTCATCTCTGAGCAGGAAACAACTGTACAAATAGCAATCTTGTTAACTTTGTTCCATCTGTGAGTTTTCCTCTGCCGGATATTGATCCCAACCCCACAACAGGAAGTTGAAAGCATCATATGGCCCACAGACTCTAACACAATGCATTTTCTCTGGACAGCTATAAATTACCTCTGCGTAGCTAGGGGGCCTTGAACTACTCTATCAAAAGTAACACACGCACACACGTTGACCTTTCTCTGAAATAATAGCTAACCCTGGCACTATTATAATGCGTCAGCAAACCTTTAAGAAATAGCGTGTGTCCTGCAACCTATGCGAAAGAGGAATAAAATGAGCAGGCTTTCCCATTCTAAAGGCTGCCTCAAGCATTTCCCTGCCCAGCATTAAGGAACTGTATGCTCACAGAGAAGCCAGAGGAGGAAGAGGCCAGCTGTCCGTTCATTAGAAGGCTACAAAAGGACAAATATGGCCACGGAACTATGGCCAGGTCCAGCCTCTTCATCTTTTCTCCAAAACCTGAATCAGAGCCCCTTCCTGGCTGCACAGATTGCTAGTCTGTGTACCCTGCAAAGAGCATTTTTGTCAGTAAGGCCCAACGGACGAAAAGAATCCTCTCAAAGGAGAAAAAGCTTGGGAAGTAACAGCTTTGTTTGAAATCATGTTCTGCTCAAGTCTTCCTAGATAGTTTTCCAAACCCAACTTACTTTTTCCTTACAAAAATACTAACATTCTGTTTCAAACACACGTGCCAAGATGTGGCCCTTCAGAAAAGTAACCTATCAAACGGAGAAGACCTCAACTTGCAGTCTTTGTTAACCATAACAATTTCTAAACCAGTCACAAAAGTATGCCCCAATGCTGGTTTGA
The DNA here is from genome assembly GCA_023362775.1 of Charina bottae. Taxonomy (NCBI): domain Eukaryota; kingdom Metazoa; phylum Chordata; class Lepidosauria; order Squamata; family Charinaidae; genus Charina; species Charina bottae. The sequence goes on along the minus strand of JALMGJ010000002.1, from coordinate 123,956,317 downwards.
GGCTTTATAAGAAGCGTATGCTTTGTCTTTCAGGGAAGGCTGGCACTCGGTGCTGGGGTCCGCACTTTCCAGACAAAAACTTAATCTGGATTAATTTAATCTATATTGCATTAAAATGAAAATATATAAATAACATATTCATTCTTCACATATTTAATAATTCCCCCTTTCTAACACATTAGAGCAGGGTTTCTCAACCAGGGTTCCGTGGAACCCTAGGGTTCTGTGAGAGGTCTCTAAGGGTTCCCTGGGAGATCATGATTTATTTAAAAAATTATTTCAAATTTGGGCAACTTCACATTAAAGAGGTAAGTTTCATTCTTTATGCTTAGTTTAAGAACACTGTTAGTGCATACATACAGGCCTACACATGAAACAAACATAATGATTTTGTAAGTTCTGGCCTATATTTGAGCCTGAATGTGCAGGGGTTCCCGGAGGCCTGAAAAATATTTCAAGGGTTCCTCCAGGGTCAAAAGGTTGAGAAAGGCTGCATTAGAGCCAGATGGTGTGGTTAAATCATCAGGCTAGAAACCGGGAGACTGTGAATTCTAGGCCTGCCTTAGGCCCAAAGCCAGCTAAGTGGTTTTGGGCCATTCATACTCTCAGCCCTGGAAGAAGGCAGTGGCAAACCACTTCCAAAAATGTAGCCAGGAAAACCTTCTCCAGACAGACTCGAAGGCACACACACACACTTTCTAACACTTTAAAGATTTATTTTATGCAGGGACTTTGGAGAGGCTGGGGTGTGTGTGTGCAAGTTGTATCTGTTTCCCTACAACAATCAAAGCAGAATCAGGCTTGCTGTGGAAGTAGTGTGCAACTAGCATAGAGGTCATATACAGAACCCATATGCATATAGAATCCATGCAGAATGGTGAACAACTGTTTATGGAATGTGAGGCCAACCTGCAGTTCTAATGACTAATTCCATGCAGCTCCCTACAAAGGATAAATTCAAAGCCCAGGTTGATGGGGAAAAAGAAGTGGCCAGAACAAGAAGATGGCCATCTTCATTTGGGGCTGTGGTTTCCACTTCAGCCATACAGCCTGTCAGATTACTCCCAAGGGAAAGTAGCCTCAGAACAGAAAGAGTCCTGTCCCCTTATTCTCCAGAGGCCGCCTGCCAATTTTCACACAGGAAGTGCTATTTGTCAAGGAAGTTTGTAATATTTTCAGTGATTCAAAACAGAACGAAGAATAAAGGAGCCATAAATAGCATGGCCACCTGGACAGCCTCAAATTCAGCTGACAGTATTTATTTTTTGATCTCCTGGCTAACTTTGGTTTTGAATCTGAACCTCAATTGGTAAACTGAATTATTTTAAGATAATCATGACACACATGGACAAATCATTAGATTATGAACTGGCCTTTGATCCTGGACACCAAAGTCCAACCCAACCTCTGACATGGACTTGCTGGCCCTCCAGAGATCCACATTCGGTGTGAACAGGTTTGCCTGTGCATCTTTCTTAACCACAGGGCAGGCTTGGTAAGTCACTAGCTGTATCACGGTTTGCAAGTATAAACTTGAGAGCCTTGAGTTTGTACATTTGCTCTTTCCCTTCCTCTGAATGGGAACGGAAGACGTTCAGAGCACCAGGCTGGATGGCATTTCTAATCAATAACAAACCATAGTTTCACCTGAACCCAGTACAACCCAGTATATTGCAAACCAGGAACAGAAGTTTCTAACCTTCTCTGCTCATGTGGTGGGGAAGGGACCCCAAAGGCTCAGCACTAGGACTTGGCATCTTCAGGTCACTGCCACCGTTCACCCATTGTGGTAGGCGTCTTCACCATTATGGAGTCTATTCAGCTTGGGTCCACTGTATTTGGCAACAACTCGCTACCAACATGGTCTACTGAAATTGCCAATAGACTTCTGACAATAATCAATTCTCCACAGGCTCCTGGCATTTTAATTGCTCTCTTTGAAATCCCTGGAACAGCCAAAACAGAGCTGGCTTCTGAATGGCTAAGGGCCTTCATGCTAATGAAGAGCATCAACTGAAGATGGGGAGGGAAGCCCAGCAGCAGCTAAAAAGATGTAAGGGCACCACCAAAACAGTTACCCACCCTAGAGATGAAGCAAACATGAACCCAAGGCTGGTACAATTTCATCTGATTGCAGCTATGGAGTTTGAACTCACTTTTTAAATTTATAATAATCAGTAATGACCCACAAAGGTTATAGAATAATGGAGCTTGGGTTTAAACTGGTGAAGTTTAATTTTGTTAGATTAAGGGGGAGCAATCTGATTAAAGAAAACGTAAAATCAATCGTATGAGTTTAATCAATTAATCTCAAAATTTGCTTACAGGAAACTTATTTCTGAATCAAGGCACTCTTGGAGAGAAGGGTCCTTTTAACATGGCACTTGCTGCTGTTAAATCTGCTGAATCTTTTGGTTAATTAAAAGATTTAAACTGATTAATTAGCAAAGGGCCAAGTTACTGTATGTCCAGAATCACCTATTGCTGATTTGTGTCTGTTCATTCTGTGAGATCCGACAGAATGGACATGTTTTGGATACCTTCCATGAAACAATATCACCTAAAGCATAGCTTTCCAAACTGTGCGTCACAACACTTTAGTGTGTCGCAACACAAGAGTTTGGTGTGTTGCAATAGAACCTGGAAGTGGCGGCGGCAGTGGTGCGCCAGCAGCGCTTCTGCGTTTTAGCGGAGGCAGTCGCCGCCACGCACGCCACCGCGCGCCGGTGCCGTGCATGCCCCCACACCGCCGTTGGTGTGTCGCCGATGGTGGCACTTTGGAAAGCACTGACCTAAAGGATCCAGGAGGTGCATTCTCTGTTGCAGTGCCTACACTTTGGAACAGTATTCTCCTCTCCACACCTGAGATTTTTGATAATCCTGACTGAATTGGCCTTCCATTAGGCTTTAAAAACCGTGTCCACACCCCCCCCCCCCCCAGCACTGGGCCAGTTTTGATGAGCCCATCTGGGTTTCAGAATATGAATATGCTGCTGCAATTTGGCCTTGGTTGTGTTGTATGTTGTTGTGTTTCTGTGGTTTTTATGTTCTATGGTCATTTTGTTTTGTGTTTTTAATTCTAGCCATCCAGAGTACGTTTGTGAGTTAGGCAGCCAAATAAGTTGCCTAAGCAAACAAACAATAAATAAATGATAAATAAATAATATGTTTCTTCAAAATACACAAGCAAGCAGATATTCACATGGCTGCCACAAGGAGTCATGTGAATCCTAAAACTAAGCAACCCCCCCCCCCACTAACTAGTATGTTCAGATACTAGTTAACAGGTACTCCAGCAACACAAGTTTCTAGAGGTTAGGTCAGAATGCACATGCAATTCACATATAGACTATTTCTATTTCTAGTAACTCTAGGGAAGCTGGTTGACGTTTATAAGGTTTTCCCCTGCACAGTTGTGTCCGACTCTAGGGGGCGGTGCTCATCTCCGTTTGTTAGCCGAAGAGCCAGCGCTGTCGGAAGATGCTTCCGCGGTCATGTGGCCGGCATGACTCGCGTGGAACACTGTTACCATCCCACCGAAGTGGTACCTATTTATCTACTTGCATTTGCATGCTTCCGAATTGCTAGGTTGGCAAGAGCTGGGGCGAGTGCGGGAGCTCACTCCGTCACACGGCGCTCGGGTCTCGAACCACCGACCTTCCGATCGACAAGCCTGGCGTCTTAACCACTGAGCCATCGCGCCCAATTCTGAAGGAGTTTTCTGGAGCTGTTTGTTCCCCTGAATTTTTCCCAGGAGCAACAGATGACTATGGCGAAGGAAAGCAAGCTGCCCCACCCTCCTTGCAGGACACAGGAAGGAATCTAACCCACACAGCATTCTAGGTGCAATGAGTAACTAGACAGCAGCTAGACATAACTAGGACCGCTGGTTTGGTTTTACTTTCTCTGGCATCTAACTCTACTTTAGATGAGCCTAACCATTATTCTTCTGGTCACACTTCCTCTTTTGAAGCCTAATCATTTTCTTTAAGTCACTCATATATTTCTTCATTGGTGTATGTTCTAAATAAACTCACCATTTTAGAAACATATTTTTGGTGCCAATTCGTGTCTTGGAAGGCCTAGGCCTCTCCAGATTGACTACCAGACAGTGGTTAAGTGCCCTTATGTTTCTCACATTACAGAAAGTAGAAGGCATTTTCCTTATTTTGACCTTCTGTCTATAACCCTGGTTGAGAGGAAGAAGAGAAGGTAGTGGCTGCAAATAGCAGCCATAGGTAATTATGGTTGGTTGGGGTGAATCCAATGGGAAAGAGACCTTTTACAATTTGCTTGGGGGAAGTTGAACTTTATATATAGCAAAGGAGAAGGAAGTTTGTTCTTCCTAGTGAATGCTGTGCAGCCAGAAAGATTTACTAGAATCTTCCCTTCATTCATAACCTACTGATCAGAACAGAATGCAAAAAAAGAATGCAAAGCAAAAAATCTTGCTGCACATTACTGGCTAACAAATGCATTACTCTGCAAAATACTGTTCTAGAAGTTTTTGCTGCTGGAAAATCTTATACAGGGAACAGAACAATAATATCTTCATTACAAAGGTGTGTTACAAGTCAGGTGACTCTTTTTCTTAAAGGGGGAAAAAGTAAAATAGACTTTAACACTCAGGACAAAGACTGAAAAGACGATTCTTCTGTCATTTTCACCAAACGCCCAACAGTAAACCAACACATGGTTACTTTCACAGCCTAGGAGGGGCAAAACAACCTTGGCTGATAAGTAGGTCAAAGGCTTGCCAAGCACAGGCACTTCAGCATAATTAACAGCTAAGAGATTAATTTTTCATTGTAACTCCTTAGATCAACAGGATCAAATGGAAACTGTTCATCCTCCAAAAACCACAATTTGGCCACAATAAACAGGTATCTTGGGGGATGCAAAGAGAGAAAAACTATTGAGGTTGTGATGCGCAATGCACGCATTCCCTGTATGACAGAAGCCTTCATTTTCTGTTTTTTCAATCCTGGCCCGCCATTTTTAGTGGGAAAAAACAAGGAAAAACAATTACAATACATGCTACATTTGTGTCATCCCCGTGCTTAAAACTGTGTAATTGTGAAGCAGACCTCAAGCTATGAAGTTGTACAGATTTAGATTTCCCAACTGTCTTCTTCAACGTTGGTCCCCTCCAGGTGGGTGGACTTTTAACTTCCAGAATTCTCAACAATGGCCAGGACGGCTAGGGAATTCTAGAAGGTGAAGTCCATACGCTGTGAGAGTTGGACCATAAGGAAGGCTGAGCGCCGAAGAATTGATGCTTTCGAACTGCGGTGCTGGAGAAGACTCTTAAGAGTCCCTTGGACTGCAAGGAGGTCAAATCAGTCAATCCTAAAGGAAATCAACCCTGACTGCTCATTGGAAGGACAGATGCTGAAGCTGAAGCTCAAATACTTTGGCCACCTAATGCGAAGAGAGGACTCCCTGGAAAAGACCCTGATGCTGGGAAAGACTGAAGGCAAAAGGAGAAGGGGACGGCAGAGGATGAGATGGTTAGATAGCATCACTGATGTAATGAACATGAACTTGAGTAAACTCCGGGAGACAGTGGAGGACAGGAAGGCCTGGCGTGCTATGGTCCATGGGGTCACGAAGAGTCGGACACGACTAAACGACTGAACAACAACAACAAAATACATGTAGCAGGTGTTCAGGCTTTGAAAAACTCTTCTAAGCTCAGCCTATTCAGCTAAGCTAGACATTTCTCAGACACATTCATCCCAATTAAAGACACTTCAGCTCTTAAATCAAACATCATACATATGGGTTTCTTTCTGATGACAGAAGACAGGAAGAAAAATTTTGCCTGTTTCAAAATGGAAAATAGGTCATGGTTAGGAGTTCAATTTCCAAATTCTGTAGAGTGACCAGACTTCATTGTCAGATAAAGTCCTCAGATGAACCTCATTAAAGCCCCCCCCCCTTTTTTTTTTTACTGCAGAACAAAAATCAAGCTTGAGTCTTGGATTGATAGTGAGACATTACAATAAAGCCTTCACTGCTTAACTGTAATCATTTAAACAGAAATCTTCTTTTTGTAAACTGGCATTCTGTTTTATTGGAGATCCTATAAAGAGTAATTGAGTGAACTGAGTTTGCTTAGTTTTCAGAGATGTTGATGGGGGAGGGGGGCAGAGAGAGTACAGCAACACTCTTTAGCCGAGTTCACACATCATGTTAGGAGAGGCTAAAAGGATGTGGGTAGAATGTATGGTTCAGTATGCTGGGGAAATCCAGCCATTGTCTTAGTTTGTTGTGTTAACTACTGTAGGTCATCATGTTAATTCATAACATGGGGCATTTATTGAAGATAGTACGTTACAGGAATGTAATATGTTTTGTTAATCCAGGTTTAAATTTGTTTGTTTTACCACATGTATAACCAACCAGCTTTGTAGAAATGCTGGGCAGCTTACATACAATAAAATTAAAAACCATACAAGGAAAATCTAAAACCATCTTAAAAATCCTATAGTTAAAACATAAGATGCTGCAGTTATTTAGGATCCAAAGCTTCTTGGGAAAGACAGGTCTTAAAAGCTCTCCTAAGCTTAGCAGCTCCCAAATTTCTGGAGGCAAATTATTCCATAAGAATGGGGCTGCCACTGAAAAACCTGGTGTCTGGGCTCCCCTCTACCTAAACTCTCAGAGAGAAGGTCCTACAACATTTCCTCCCAGGGTGATCCAACACAATAGGAAGAACCCCACACTCACTCGCACTGATGTTACCTAGTCGGGTAATAAAACATCTGCAAGCAAACCACCAAGCTCAGAGAGCACCAAGGACTCCACAGTTCAACCCTGAGCTACAGATATTCTCTTCTATTGGAACAATGGGAAGATTTTATTTGATGGAGTTGGTTCCTAAGATAAATCTGGCCCAAGCCCTGAAGCACTTGATAAGTCATCATTAGCTTTTTGAACTGTACTCAGAAACTTATTGGTAACCAATGCAAGGCCTGCAGTATTGGTGTTACATACCTGAAGTAGCTCTCACAGCGTATGGACTGCTGCAGCATTTGGTACCATACTGAGCGTTACAGCAATCTAATCTAGAGGTTAAAACACAGACAGCCAAACCTAGCCAAAGGCTACCCTAAGAATGGACTCTACCTGCACCTCCAGAAGGAGCCAAGAGGCCAGAAGGAAAGGGCAACTCCGTCCAGAGCGAGGATGGGGACATTGAGCAAACCTGATGATTTTTGCATGAATAACAATTTTACCTTTTTGGGACTCGGCTGTAATTTATTTCATCCCATCCAATTCCCTTTTGGCTCCTGCAGACATCAGATCAGGACTTGCATTGCATCTCCTGCCTGGCCCTTGGTGAGATATATAGCTAGGTTTCATCAGTATATTGATGATATCTCACCCTTAACTGAATCGTTATCTCCTCCAGTAGTTTCATATAGGTGTTAAATAACACAGGGAAAGAGCAGAGCTCTGCAGTACCCCATCTTGGAGTTGTCTAGAACTTGAATATTCCTCCTCTATCACTGCTGCCTGGAACCATCTGATCAGGGAGGAGCGTAACTAACTCAGTGCCCCCAAGCCACAGCCTTTGCAGGTAGCCCAGGAGGATTTATTTATTTATTTATTTATTTATTTATTATTCAAATTTATTCCCCGCCCATCTCCCATGCAAGGGACTCTGGGCGGGTTACAATAAATAAAAATTTAAAACTATACAAAATATCTAAAAACACAAACAAAACATAACAAAATAAAATCCAGGATGGGCTTGGACCCGCAGAATAGATAGTAGAGCTATGGGGCCAGCCAACCCCAGGAGGCACTACCACCTCCGTCGTCCCAGGCCAGGTGGCAAAGCCAGGTCTTAAGGGCCTTCCGAAAGGCCAGGAGGGAGGGGGCCAGTCTCACCTCCGGGGGCAGAATATTCCACAAGGCGGGCGCTATCGCAGAGAAGGCCCGCCTCCTGGACCCCGCTAGATGGAATTGTCTTGTTGAGGGGGTCCGAAGCATGCCCTCCCTGCATGTACGGGTGGGGCGGGTCGACGTTATCGGGACGAGACGGTCCCTCAGGTACCCTGGATACAGTGGTCAATGGTTTCAAATGACAATGAGAAATTGAAAAGCACCAGGAGCGTCATATTCCTGCTGTCCTAGTCTCCAAGGAGGTCATCCACAAGAATGACCAATGTCAAATTATATCCCATACCAAGGTCTGAATCCCACCTAAAAGGAACCATGATAATGTACACCCCAATATCCTTTGCAGCTGTTGTCCAACCACCTTCTCTAAGACAGGGAGGTTGAAGACTGGGTAAAAGTTGTCTGTAAATCAGGTATCAGGTGTACCACCCTTTCTTCAAAGCAAAGGAACCATTCCCTTCCTCCAAAAGACATTAACCATCTCCTGAATCCAGCATTTCACTCCCCCAGCTGCCCAAAGCAGCCAGGTGGGGCATGAATCCAGCCCACATATGGCCAAACTCAGACGGCAAAGAATCCTGTGCACATCCTCAGACTCCACAAATTCTAAAGGGCCCCAGATGACTTTGCAAGATGATGTGTCTCTATTCTGATAATACAGAGTCCAGATCTGAGCAAACATGAGTGCTTTTATCAGCAAAATGCCTTGTACACCTGTCACGGCAGCCTGAAGGAAGCTTTTTTGCCTGATCCTTCCCGAAAAGTGTATGAGTCATCTGAAACAGTTCCACCAGATGGCATTCCACCGATTCAGTGAGGACAGAGAAATACTTACTTTTGCTGCCTTCACGCCATAGTATAGGCCCAAAAAAAGGTTCACACCTATGCTTAGTTGTATTCACATTTAGTATATTAGGTGACTTCAGCATTCAAATACTTGAAGGGATGTCACACAGAAAGTGGCCATGAATTGTTCTCTACCATCCCAGAATGAACAACATGGAATTATAGTCTTACATTTCAGGGTGGTAGATTCCAGTTTATTTATTTATTTAATTTATATGACCGCCCATCTCCCCCAACGGGGGACTCTGGGCGATTTACAATAAAATCAAGTTTAAAATACAAATATAAAATTACAATTTAATTAGCATAATATAAATAAATATAAAATCCAAATTTGGCGAATTGGTTTCAAATAAAAGGGAGGACCTTATGGTATTAACCACCCCCAGGAGGAGCTATTATTACAGTTGAATGTTAGGAAAAAATTCTAACGGTGGACTTCTTTAGTTACAGGACTGGACAGAATTTTTTCAGATATTATGAAGATACGCATGATATTACCATGTTTTTAATTTATTGGGGGATATTAAACATTAGTAAAACAAACAATAAAATAGGAATCAACTGCATCATGGGATGGGAGGGGGTGAGAGAAACAGTGTTTTCAAATGGAGGGCTCCTATTGCTGTCAGTCAAAAACCCTGGTCAGCGATTCCAGCTTCCATTCCCCATTGGATTTTCTTTGGTAAGGAAAAAAAAGATATAAATAGTGGTAGGTCAACCCTGAGGTATGCAAATGCAAATGATGACATCTGGACTCCAAAACGTCCTATGTGTAAGGCATCCTCCCATGATCAATCCAACCAGCTCTGAACTGCTTTTTCCATATTGACTGTCTGCAGCTCTCCAGGTTTCAGACAGTAGCTTCATTATCTCTACCTAAGAGATTCCAGGGACCTTGAAAGGCAGGATTTACTTCATGCAAAGCATTTGCTCTGCCACCTATTCCCAACCATTCCCAAAGACCATTCTAAGATCAAGAATTTAGTTTTTGTGCTGATTACAGTGAAGGTTATACTAAAGTATATTCAGAGTTGACTGATTTACGTATATTATTTGCTAAAATGCAGCTTCTGTTATAAATAATAGATTAGCCTCTCTCTGCAGGACACCGAATCAAATGTGGTCTGAAATAAGCAAGTCTTCAAAATTCTCCTAATTATTAGGAAACCAGATATGGTATACAAATGTTACAGCACTCAGATATTGATCCTAAAGCTCAGGCAGGCTCTTACAGATTAGACTATCCTCGAGACAGATGGCTCAAAATCATCTAGGAGTTTGGAGGATAATTTTTGTTGTTCAGTCGTTTAGTCGTGTCCGACTCTTCGTGACCTCAGGACCTTAAATTGGGTAGCCAACATATTTGGTCCAGAATACATAAACAAATGCTTGTCTCCAACAAGTGTCTTAGTTGTAGCATTCTGCTCTAAATATAGTTCTGGACAATCAACTTTTATTATAGTAGTCAAATCTTTAATTATAAAGATTTTTATAAAATTATAATTTTTTATAAATTATAAAGATAATTATAAGAGCCAGTTTGGTCTAGTGGTTAAGGCAACGGGCTAGAAACCAGGAGACTGAGAGTTCTAGTCCTGCCTGAGGCATGAAAGCCGGCTGGGTGACCTTGGGCCAGTCACTCTCTCTCTCAGCCGTAGGAAGGAGCCAATAGCAAACCAGGAGGCTGAGAGTTCTAGTCCCGCCTTAGGCATGAAAGCCGGCTGGGTGACCTTGGGCCAGTTACTCTCTCTCTCAGCCCTAGGAAGGAGCCAATGGGAAACCAGGAGACTGAGAGTTCTAGTCCCGCCTTAGGCATGAAAGCTGGCTGGGTGACCCTGGGCCAGTCACTCTCTCTCAGCCCAACTCACCTCACAGGGTTGTTGCTGTGGGGAAAATAGGAGGAGGAAGGAGTATTAGGTGTGTTCGCCGCCTTGAGTTAATTATAAAAATAATAAAGGCAGGGTAGAAAATAAATAAATAAATAAATAAATACGTACGTACGTACGTACGTTATAAGTACAGCATCAGATTTCTCTATATAAGGCTTAAGCTAAGAGATCAGATGAAGTTGTTAAGAGGCCTTTTTGGCCACATGGCTTCTATGTCAAGCAGAGAGCTCACGAGAGCTTTCAAATTGTATCAGGCTCTTGAAAGGGAGTGCTACTCAATCTAGAGAAAGCTGCACACCTCCATTCAGATCAGCAGGTTTTTCCATCAACTCTCCTATTCTCCAGGATTAAGTTCCAGCTTGTTTGTCTCTCTCTCCCCCCAAGCTGCTCCCAAATTCTTATTCAGGGTTTCTACTACTTTTGTGGGATTAGAGAAGGAGCTATAAGTTATTCCCACTTTGATAACTTGATAACATATCTTGATAACAAATTTCTGATTATTTCACTCAGTGGTTCCACATAGACATTCAAAACACAGAAGGCAAGACAGAAGACTTCAAATGCTAACAAACCATGAAATGGATGTTCCTCAGCACCAGCTTTTGAACTCCTCCAGTTGAAGCCAATGTAAAACTATGCCTCAAACCCTGAAAAAAATCACCTGGAAGGTTACTAGAACAAATAATAAGAAAATTTCATCTAGCGGGGTCCAGGAGGCGGGCCTTCTCTGTAGTGGCGCCCGCCCTCTGGAATATCTTGCCCCCAGACTTGAGACAGGTTTTCTCCCTCCCGACCTTTAGGAAAGATCTGAAAACCTGGTTCTGCCACCTAGCATGGGAGGGGAAAAGTAATAGCTCCTCCTGGGGGTGGTTAATACCATAATGTCCTTCCTAGTATTTATGATCAACTCACCAGATTGGATTTTACATTTATTTATATTATGTTAAAAATTTCTAATTTTATATTTATATTTTAATCTTGGTTTTATTGTAAACCGCCCAGAGTCCCCCGTTGGGGGAGTTGGGCGGTCATATAAATTTAATTAATTAATTAATTAATTAATGCATGCATGCATGCATGCTCTGAAAGCTGCAGTGAGATTCAGGAAAACAACAGGTCATACTTTCCCCATCCGCTCCCCAGCATAAGTCAGCTACCAAGAAGAACATGGCTGGAATGGAACTAGCACTGCTGTTCTATCCCTGACATCCCTTTGGCCATATCTACACTGCTACCTTGCCTCAAACTAAAGCCTTTGCCACTTTTTCCTGAGTATAGTGTGTAGAAGAGTACAGAGATGGCATTGAAGAAGGTATTCAACAGCTGTTAGGTAAACAGCAGCTTAGCCATGAAAGAGAGGAAGAAGTTGAGAAGAAACTCAAGCCTTCCATGCCTTGATTCTCTTTAGTATAAGAGAGGAGACAGAGAATCTCTGTCAGGCTTTCAAGATTCTGTTATTATAACCTGCAACAATAGAGTTCCATAATCCTCATGGAATCTGTTTCTTGATCTGGCCTACCTCAAAGGGCTGGCAACATGTCCTCATGCCAGCTCCTGTATCTCATTATCAGCCTGCCACTAAGACCACCCAAAGATGACTTCAGGCGCTCCAGATTGTCATTTCTTCTTATCCTTGCTCAAAATGTTCTATCTGGGCTTCTGGGCAATCCATGGCATATGGAGGAGGAGGCTTGGGGTGATGATCATCTGCTTGGTCTCAAATTGGTCTGGCTCAACTGCTGGGGCACTGCCGCCTCCCATCTGGTCCATAGGTTGAACACCTGTTCTACAGTACTGAGACCAGAAGCCCAGCTTCCACGGCCACTTCCCCCCCCCCCCCAAACAGACTGGTTGAGCAGTCAACCAGAGCAAATGAAGCCCTGAAACTGACTAGCCCATTTCTAATATATCACATGTATTTGAAAATGTCACTGAAGGGACTTGGAATCTGTCCTTCTGTAGTCTGCAGGGATGGGGGGAATTCCCTTCCTAGTGGCTGCTGCTCCCCAGGAAGCCCTGGATCCTTACTTCCTTTCCTCCCATAATGTTCTTGGCGTGGCTTAAAGTTCCCACCCCAAACCCTACAGCAAAACGTTTTTTGCAAATTTCAGCTCTTCAGAAATGGCTGCATCTCTGCTGCACAGCCACTAAATAGCAGCCAAAACATATAAATATTAACCTGTTACAAGTAATGGAAAAAAACACACACATGATGCTTTGCAGAGAATAACCAGTGCATTGTGCATGCCAACCAGAGGCGGCTTTTCACAGGGTAGATAACATTGGGTGGAGGGGGAATTTCAGGCGGAATTAACAACTGGACCCCTTACAGTGTTTCCCAATTGTGGACTTCAACTCCCAGAATTTTCATCAATGGCCATGCTGGTTGTGGAATTCTGGGATTTGAGTTCACACAGCTGGAAATTGCTTTGGGAATTGGTTGGGAAACTGCCTTAGAATATTGAGCATTAAAGTGACATGGACAGCAGGCATGGAATGCTGTGGGGATAGCAAGATTGAGGATGGCATGATTTCTTGCCAGCTCTGCAAAGGGAGGAAAGCATGGCAAAGGATGTGGCCTTTGTTTCATATAAGGTACCGTCTAAAAGAGTCTTAACATCACAGTTAGCAAAACTCTCCCCAAAAGACTGAAAGGAGCTGGCAAATATATTGTAAAGAAAATCCACCTCATTTTTTTTAAGCCATCTCTTTGATAGACCCTTTCTACCGCCAAACAAATTAATCTGGTCAATAGTTATACTAAAGGGTGCAAGTCAATTGTGTTGGTTTATAACAACCAAAAGTGCCAGATTCCCTAGCACAAATTGGGGGGGGGGGGGAGAAAGAGAAAGAAACAGGAAATCCTTACACATGGAAGGTGGAAAGCATTTGCTCATTAGAAGCAGAGCTGGAGCAACTTCTTTGATGAAATTCAGCAACTGCCTTAGCTTTTTCTAACTCGCTTTAGCTATAAAATAAATTCTTCAGCTGCCAAACAAATAAAAAATAGCAAAAAAAAAAGTCCCCTTGACATATCTTGCCCATAACTGCAGCCAAGGATTTTTATAGCTAATGATAATTCCTTGGCATGCCACACCGAGGGCCTCCCAAACAGCACTGGAAGAAGGGCAGAAGACGGAAAACCTTGGAAAGCATGCTTGCCCGTGGTTCCCTACGTCGCCAGAGAGCTACACTTGAATAGATCAAAATCCCTCCAAAGCACCATTACAGGTGATGTTGGAGGAAAAAGAAGGAATAACCAAACTGCTTTCCCTTCCCTTCCTCCAAGGTCTGTATGTGGGAAGGAGGAGCTCTACTGACAGCTGGGGTACCAAAATCCAGACAGCCACTACATGACAGCAAAGAGATAGAGAAAAGAGAGCTGCCATTCACAATTGTCTGGATTTTGGTAGCCCAGATCTGGTAGCCCTACCTACTGGATAGAGACAGAGACAGAGATACAGTAGATATGAAGACTTCTCTTCAGGAAATTTCCACATTTTGATCCAAATATGAGTTTAGATAACTGATGCCAGACAATACCAAATTATGTGTTATTAATCCAAAATTCATAAAGCCTTTTGGCTTTCAACTCACAATCACACGTTAGACTCCACGTTGAAATTCTTAAGTCATTGCTGCAGAGGATAGGCTATGTATGACCATCATCTAGCACCAATCCCTATTGTGAGAGCAGTAAGCAAAGGTCAAGTAGTCCACAGAAAGTAAGCTTAGCTCGGAAGAAGTGTTGTAAAAAGCCATTTATTATACAGACTTTTATATTGAGGGAGTGACCAGGATGAAACTCCTTCTTAGGGTTGGGTCCTGCTTTCTCCACTTTTTTTTTTTAAAGAGGCATACTGTAATAATTGTCTCCTCTAGGCAAAATATATAGCTCAACAAGACTCACCCCAAAGCAAATTACTTTCACTAGGTATCATCTCTGCAATTATTCTAAAATCAGCAGGTTTTCTACACAACGGCAAAGCTATTCTTTCAGAAGAGCAATGGCACGAGACTATACCAGAGGTAAACTGTGTTCATCATTGAGTCAGTTGCTAACTGTATGGGCTTTGGTGCAAATATCTGATTTAGCAGAAGGACCTCATGAAGTACAAAACATTCCCTTAACAGCTTGGGTGGGGAGCTTTTAAATCACAAGGATGTGTCAGTTCATTCCTTCCTGAACCTTTTCTGGCTAAAAAGACTGTCCTACTCTGCCTCATTTGTATGTTTCCTACTTTTTACATAACTAAGACATTGTGTAGTTGAGTATGACACACATAGCCCTGTTTTCTGCTGTGTCTTTTATGCCAATTCTGTTTCAGTAAAGACTATCTAAGAATTGATCGGCTGGATTGCCCTGTGTCCTTCTTCTCACCTATTACTGTTAAAAATGGTAACATCTAGCTTCTGGATTTAAAGCAGGACTGGGCAGCCTGAGGATCAGATCACATACCAGCCCACAACTAACTAACCATCTCACTATCTCTCTCTCTCTCTCTCTTTTGGCAATCCTAAATCCCCGTGACCATAATTCCCAAAGAGGCAGTTTCCTGACACTTTGAGATGGGAAATGCACAAAACCTGTAATACAGTAAAACCTCAGTTTAGCAGAGCCCCATGTTGCAAACCTCAGATGCAACAGACCCAATCTCCATCCTGATTGTGCCCTAAAATCATGGATGAGTCTGTTGCGTCTGGAGTAGTCTGGATGAGGCAGTTAAATTTATGTTAGCTTTTCTTTAATTTTACAACACCTCTAGCAAATTACACCATTTGTTTAATGACCTCAGTTTGCAAATTGATGCAAATCATGGTATTAAGAAAAAATAGGAAGTGCAGAAAAAATAGGAAGTGCAGAAAAAGAAAGAAAATTAGAAAAGAAATAAAAAATTAGAATATAGTAAAGAAAAAGAAAAGAAATACATGAAGAAGTGACTTCCATCTTCATCACAAGCATAAACAATTTTACTAACTTATCACCTTCTCTTAAAATACAACAAATGATCTCTTCTTCCCATATCTTAGCTTTAAACAAATCCATAAAACCTCATTTCAGTCCTAATGTCAGCAAAAGTCCATTAAGGGTTACCAGAGGTAACAATGTATCTATTTTAACCTTGATCAAATAAACCAACTTTATATTCCTTCCTTTTACAATCTTTAGTCCCTTCAAATAATGCCATAGAACCTGATCTCTTTCCATTTTTTCTTTGTCCCTTCTCACAAAATTCTTCACAGCTTTAACAAGCCTCTTTTGTAAATCCAGTATAGGAAAATTATGCAGATCACTCTCTTGCGTTTGTTATTTGTATATCCTTTTTAATTATTAAGACATCAGCCAGTTTCTTTTGTATTATTACTTTTTATCCTGCCCTTATTATTTTTATAAATAACTCAAGGCGGCGAACATACTGTACCTAATACTCCTTCCTCCTATTTTCCCCACACCAACCACCCTGTGAGGTGGGCTGAGAGTGACTGGCCCAAGGTCACCCAGCCAGCTTTCATGCCTAAGGCAGGACTAGAACTCAGACTCCTGGTTTCAGTACCTTAACCACTAGACCAAACTGGCTCTCTGTCCAGTATATATGTCCAGTATAGCATCTTTTTCCATATCATTCTTGTAGCCTGTCATTTTTAAATCCACTTTCAGATCAGTCTCAGTCTTGTCTGGTATAATTTGTTCCTCTTCCATGGCATCTTTTAAACACAGTCTATCTATAGAGGCAGAAACTCTTAAAATTAACTTCTGGGTCCATTGTTCACAAATATCCTTCAATATGTCCAATGTTAATGTATTTTGCTCCATTCTGTATTAGTAAGTTAAATTTCAATGTTCTTCTCCTTTAATTGTAATTTTAGTTCCTTCTAGTTCCCCCTAGTGTCCAATTTTTAAAGTCTTATCTTATTTTTTTAAAGAATTCAAAACAAAAGCATTTTCCCATGGGAAGGATTCTTTATAATTAATTCCAAAATCTTATTTCAAATTTATGTGGACCCTTAGTCCACTTGTAACTTTCTAAAATCGAAATTTTAATCACCCTTTTGCTGTTTATTTAAAAAAATTTTTTTTAACTTCTTAAAGTTGTGATTAAAACTTTCTTCTGCTAAGGATTGAAGGAAACTCACCCGGTGCTGTCAAACTTGTCGATCCAAAGGTTTCTAATAGCTGAAAAGCAGTTAACAAGCAATTTCCGAAAGTGATTAGAAAAGGAAGTATGTGAGCCCAGTGTCCTGTGTTGAAGGGGCCAACCGCAGTTTGAGCAAGATGGCTATTCCCTCGTCTCCCAGAGCTCTAAAACCACTGGGTCCACTTGCCAGCTCTTCATTCCGCCCCAGTCATCAGCTCCACTTTTCACGGAGCCATGTTCAGTTTACCATTTCTTCCCCGGAAGTCCTTACTTTTCATTATCTCATCCCTGGTGATTCTCATCCCATAGGAAATGGGTAAACATATAAATAAGTCCACTGCAGCCCCATTCCCCCAAAGGGATGCAGATTTGGTCACATGGAATTGATGGATTACAACATTTGTCTTCTCGATGTTGCTTGCCTATATCTTCCAACATTCTTCACCATTGACCATGCTAGCTAGAACTATTGGAACTTGTGGTTTAATAATATCTGGAGGGCACCCATTCAACTTGATACATAATTAATTCTTATATCATCCCTTCCTAGTTTAACATATTTTAATATTAAGTATTTATGATGCATTTGATTAAGAGTGATTACTCCTAGTGCCCAAGCACAAACACACTCTATTTGCCCTGAGAACAAAATTCAGTGGGGCTCTATTGCTGTTGCAGAAGATGTGGTCAGAATGAAACACTGAAGTTTCGGCATGATAGGAAACCCTGGGCTGATATACTCAAAGAACATGGACTTTCTGGACCATTTAAAACTAGAAGACAATGGAAAATCAGTGCCATATTCTTGCTGAATAGTCAAGCTCTACACAAGGAGCTGTTTATCATGCCCCCATACTGGCATGTGAGAATGTGGCCAGCAAGTCCAGCCCCGGCTTCTCCCTGTACCTCATACGTATTCAGGGGCAATACCACAATACAACAGCAATTCATATTATCTAGATTTCAGAAGTTAGTGAATGTTAATGCCACATTATGCTTTCAACATCCATCATTTTAGAACTTTTTGAAACTTATTAGAAACAGCTATTAAGCTGACCAGCAAGCTATTTTGAGGCAGCAATGTGTCATGGGAGGAGAAGAAACATGATACCTCAAAAGTCATCAAGTAATCATCAACTAATTCCCACAATCTATGTTTTAGCACAACAGCTTCCTCTTCTCTTTCTTCTATTCCAGGAGTTCATTTCTTAGTAAGGCCTCTCCATGGCTACGCAACTAACTGTCTATAATTTTTCTTTCTAAAGGGGGGGGGGGAGGCAGCTTATACTGACCAGAGAATTTTGACTTCGACTGCCAAACAGCAGTTCCTTCAGTATGACTTTAAAGCTGCCTTACTCTGATGCTCAAGTCTCAATGATGCAAGTGTGTACTGGAATTTCAAGTGGTGTGACTACATACATACATACATACATACATACATACATATGCATGCATACCCCATACATATTGCCCATTTCATACCCAAAGAAGCAGGTTCAAAATGGATTTATGAAATTTGCATGAACAAAGCAAATTCATAATTTCTGTGTGCCGTGGTGCTCATAGGCCACCATAAAAACAGCTTCCTTTGGGCTATGAATCTCACAGAACTAGTTCACTCTGGTTTTTTCCTCTTTTCTCCTCCAAACGTTTGAACTGCCTAAATCCACATTTCCTCTTATAGTATTTGTTTTTCCAACTCCAAAGAATTTCCACTGGAAGACAGGAATCCTGTCATTTTGTCAATATGTTCCTCTCTTGTTACAGTCCTTCTATCCTCTCATCTTTTATATTTCAATTGCCTCTAGGGTGCACTAATAATGCCTCGTTTTTTTGAATTCAGCTCAATCCCTTAAATCAGTCCCTTAAATAACATCATGCTAAACCAGAATATAGCTTAACATATGGAGCAGGTGCTGTTGGACACATTCTCAAAATGGGTATCAAGAAAAACAAAATCCTTTGCTTGTACCAGGGCAGCCAACTACCACATGTGTAACTGGCCACCAACGACTGCATCTGTAATTACAGAGCCAGCATTTCTACTACAATAAGAACCCTGTTAACTAAAATTATGAGTAAATTACAATCTTACTTTAGATATGGATCTCCTTGAATCACTCCTTCCTTTTCTCTGCCCTAAATAAATCACAGATAATTTCAGCAGATAGCTTTGTGTTTCAGTGTTTTAAGCAGGAAAAATTAAGTGGTCTCAATTCACACTGTTTATGATTTATAAGCTTCCGCTTATCATGGCCCTATGTCATATTTTCTTCTCTAAAGCTCTGTTTGTACAACACACTAAATTATAAACCAAGGGTAACAAACCAGCACTGTAGTTTCACACAGCATGCTATGACAAAACAGACTATATTATGACTTCAAAAGGAATCACGGGTGTTGTGTAGTTTTGGCCTAGCCATTATGGTTTATAACTCTTGTTGTATGGTGTTGTACAAATGATTCTAGAAGTCCCCTGTAATTAAGGTTGGGTTTTCCTCTGAGCTAAGGTCCTCCATTAGTGTTAAAGTTTTAGTAATGCTTTTTGCATTATTTCCCTTTGAAAGACATGACAGTTAGAACTATAACTTAAATAAAATTTGGAGGGACAAAAACTTTAGATAACAGTCATATGAAGTACATACAGGTAGTTTAACAATGGGATAGCAGTCACAAAATACTACATCACTGTTCCCTCTATACAGTGGAGACCCTGTTGCATGTTCTCTTGAAAAAAAAAAGCCAGACAACCTAAAGTAGTATCTTCTTTCACTTGTAGTAACTTCCAAAAGTTAACTGTGTTGGCTGCTGTACCTAAAACAGCATGACTTGTGGTACCCAAGATTACCAAATGCAGAAATAAATTTGTTCTTTCTATTGTCTTTCACGGCTGGAGTTCAATGGCTGTTGTGGGTCTTCCGGGCTGTGTGGCCGTGTTCTGGAAGTTGTGATTCCTAACGTTTCGCCAGCATCTGTGGACGGCTTCTTCAGAGGGCAGGAGCACAGACAGAAGTGATCTCTCCAGGTCACAGAGAGATCGCTTCTGTCTGTGCTCCTGCCCTCTGAAGATGCCGGCGAAGCGTTAGGAATCACAACTTCCAGAACACGGCCACACAGCCCGGAAGACCCAGAACAGCCATCAAATTTGTTCTTCTTTAATACCACAACCATCTTGCTTGTTTTGATGAAGATAATCCTGAAGACACTCATAATTTCTCATAATTCACACACAACTTCACTAGAGAGAAATACTGAGGAGGAAAGTATATCTGATTTGGTAATCACCATGAAAGGACCTCCAGAACTCCTGGGTCAAATGTGTACACAATGAACGGATCCCCTAGGAGTCTGGAGTCCTTTGCACTGACATAGAATTAAACTCCATTGAAATCAACATTATTTAACGATGAGTAAATACTAGCATTTACAGCTCATTACAAACTATTTTCATCAACTGGAAGCAGCTGCATTCTTACCAGAACTTTTAAAAAAAAGGAAACAAAGAACGGTAGGCAAGATTAATCACTGGGATGAAAAACTAAAGAACTGAAGTTACAAGGAAAAGAAGGGCAGCAAAAGGCCTATGTTGAAATACCATAAGTCTTAACGCAATAGCGGGTTCTCCCAGAAAGGCGGCGAAACTAGCTCCAGACGCATGGACAGAAGTCTTGTGAGGGGGAAGGGGGCGCGCAAAGCAGCCTCGACCCACACTCTGGGTGAGGATGATGGGAGCTGTAGTTTAACACGGCGAGAGGATGCCAGGCTTGCGGGTCAAGGAAAAGAACAAACGAAAGCCAGTGGGCGAGGCAGAGCGGAGTCTCACTCGCGAAACTAAGCGTGAGAAAGCATGCGAATAACCCAGCCTCGTAGGCAGGAAGAAGGAAGACAGCCAAACTGGAGAGGCATCCCTCACAAAGCAGAGAGCTCCCGCACTTACACACACTTTGCGACGCCCGGCAGAAGTGAATTTCCTTTTTGGCGGCGAACGTTTCGCTGAGACGGTGGCGGTCAGAGACGCAGGGCAAAGTCGTCCTCGCTCGATCGCTCTCCCCTGTCTTCGATCCACCCCCGGTTTGCCCGCTCCAGATCCACAGCTCGCAGCAGCCCGGGCACCAGCGTGCCGCCGGTAGAAGAGGGCGTGGACGTGCTGGAGAACGACCCAGAAGCAGGATCGGATCAAGCCAATCCGGCCGCGATTAACTGTCAAATAAGGAAGCGACCGACTTAGAGAAGAAGGAGCCACGAAGACCTACGCACGAGGTCAGAGCCATCGTCCACTCCGGACTCCAGAGCGCCCTCCTGTCCTTTCCTTATCTCCCACACACAGCCAAAAGCGCGGTCAGACCGCGGCAACTAAACAGGAAGAGTCGAGCGCAGCCCGCCTTCCTTTTTTCGCTCTACCTGGGAAAGTAACAAGGGGCGGAGTCTCGTCCCCATAGGCGGAGGGAGAGAAGGCGGGGCGCCTCTCACTGGAGTAAGGCAGGTGGAGGACCCACGCGGCCGTGGGGAGTGGCTTCCTTTTCTCGAAAGCGGAGGCGTCGGGTGGCATCTTGGTTCCGTGCGCTGCTGGGCGGAAGGGAATCGCTTCGACTGCATTCATTCTTAAATAGACTTACTACATATACATATATGTTACTTAGATTTACTTCTGAATGAACCTGGGGATTAGCCAGTTGGTGTAGTGGTTAAGGCATCCGGCTAGAAACTGGAAGACCCTGAGTTCTAGTTCTGCCTTAGGCACAAAGCCAGCTGGGGGACCTTGGGCTAGTGGCTGACTCTCAGCCGTGGGAAGCAGGCAAGGGCAAAACACTTCCAAAAATGTTGTCAAGAAAACTGCAGGGTCTTATCTGCAGTCTTGCAGGAGTCAAGACTGACTGAAAGGTGCACACACACTACCACCCTCAAGCTGGATCATTACTACTGAATGGGAATCACTCATACAAAGATGAATTTCAAACTAGATTATTAGTATATTTGTGTTGGAGAAAGCGCTCCCATTCACTGCAGGCGAAGATTTTATTCTCAGTGTAAGTAGTAGGGATGATTACAGTGCTTCAAGATGCGGCTTGTATTGCCCCATTGATTTGTTTCACTGGCTGAATTTTAAAGGGGTCTAGATGTCTGCCTTCTTATAACCTCCAGGGTTCTCCCACTATTTCTTTTGCTGGTTTCTTATTATAGACCTGTTTGCTACAAATTTTATTGTAATTTTATTTTTTAAAGAAAAAGTAAAAATGCCCCAAATGTTGTAACTCTCTACATAGGGGAAATCTGTGAAAACCTTTTGAAGTATAGTGACCGGGGCTGAACATAGGATTCTACATGTGAAGGCAAACTTTGTATTCCCCAACTAGGAAAGTTAGATTACAGACTAGGCAGTTTTATTTACTGTTCCTTTCATAGCAATCCTGATGATTACACCACAATTTCCAAATCACTTCCTACTCAGTCACTATTTGTCTAGACCAGTGTTTCTCAACCTTGGCGATTTTAAGATATGTGGAGTTCAACTTTGGCTGGCTGGGGAATTCTGGGAGTTGAAGTCCAGACATCTTGAAGGTGCCATGGTTGAGACACACTGGTCTAGACTACCCATGTTTCCATAAATTTAGGATGAACCATTTTTATGCATCACTTTAGCTTGCTTACACTAAATCATATTTGCCATTTTCTGTAGCCTTACTACTTATCCAGCTGTAAGGGTTAGCTTACCTTACCTTACCTAACGCCATCTTGCTTTTGGAAACTGCTTGCTGTTAGGAACTAGGTGAGAGGAGACTGCAGAGACCTTGCTGCTGTCTCTAGGGAGATTAGGGATTTAGCATACCCTGAGCTGTTTGTTTTTGGGGTTTTTTGGCTTCTGTTACACGCTTAAATGCATTATTAGACTGTCAGCTATTTGGACTGGTTCAGTAATATTTTCACTGATTGGAAATGCATTGTTTTTCTGGTTTTACTTGCTCTGGGAGACCTTCTTTTTTTGTTTCATACCCCTTGTCAAAAGTTTTGCTTCCAAATGTCTTCCATTGATGGGATAACTGTTATTGCCTCACATTGCTTGGTAACACTAGAGCCCAGCCTTCCAAAGTGATGGTACTCAGGTGTGTTCCTTATGAGTACACCCCCTTGGTGGGATGGCCTCTAGCGAAAAGCATTTCGCTGATAAAAATAAAGGGAGGAATGTAAGGGTTAGCTTAGCTTACCTAACGCCATCTTGCTTTTGGAAACTGCTTGCTGTTAGGAACTAGGTGAGAGGAGACTGCAGAGACCTTGCTGCTGTCTCTAGGGAGATAACGCTCTCCAAGGATTGTTTGGAATACCAGGAGACATGCAGACTGCCCCTGGAGGTTTCTAGGATGCTTACTGCTAGCAATGCAGATTTAGGAACCTTGCCCTGTTACTAGGAGGAGAGTTCATGATGCTTTCTTACTGAGCTTTGCAAGCCCTATATAAGTACTGTACTTGCGATGTGTGTGTCTGGATCTTCCCAGGCATTTTACTGTCATGATGTCTGTGGAGACCTCCACCCAGCTTTGTCTTGGCCAAAATAAATGCTGTTATTTTATATCTCCAAGCCTCGACTCAAGACTGTTATTGTTAACTTCAGGAACTTGGGTAAAACAGTGTAAGCAGGGGCCTTACACAGCACTAGATACCTTAACATTTCTAACCACCCGGTCAAGGAGGAAAAAATGTGTCTGGACATACAGCTCAGTCACACAATATCTTTAAAAGTCGGACTATCCTGACTCTTCCATACCATGGCTATCTTCTTCCCCCAAAGTCTCAGGAGCCATTTCAAACTGGCCTCACTGTTGTCGACCTTGAATGCTGCCACCTAAGGTCATGAATTCACCGTCCAGATGACCCAAAGAGAATGCAGAAATCCCCAGCCATGTTCTTAGCATACATTGTTTGGCATTTGGGGCTTGCAGTTTGGGGGTGGGGGCTGCTAAGGTGCAATCTGAAACTGCTGTGAAATGACTTGGGGGGGGGAGGGTGCCTGAGCCAGGAGGGGCTGAGGCAGATCTTCCTACAAATGAGAAACTCCAAGGCTCCACAGAGCTCCAATGTTTCCATAGCATAGTTGGTCCTACAGACGGCAAGTGCCACGCATGGAGGTGCCTTTTCTCTTAGATGTCCTAGTTTAATCAGGGTAATTGTAGTCTTCCATTCATTTGCAGAATCAAAATTAAAGAGCTCGTCTCACCTTAAAGATACTGCTTTCATAACACATCCAACTACCATGCAGCCTCAGAAACCATGCATTTCTCTTCTCCTCCTCAAACACTGTTCTCTATAAATGAAAAATGCACTTACTGTATGTGGGTTGTCTCACTCATCCTGTGTAGAGGGGGAAAAATGAAAAACATTGAAGTTTATCTCCATTTGAAATCATGCTTCCAGGAGTTGGTGAAAAGTCACAAACTTCCTGATCTTTTGATTCAGAAATGAACTTCTGACCCAAGTAGCTCAAGGTTTTTTCCTCTCTTTTGCAGTGAGAGGACTTGTGATGCCAGGAAAAATAAGTTCTACAGCATTCCTGTCTGCTGCAATCAACCTTATATGGACTCTGAAGCTAAACAAGGTTATTCCTGCTTAGCATCTGGATGGGGGATTGCCTGGGAACTCCCGGGCTATTGGCTTGACTTTTTTTTTTCTGCCTTTGAGTCAGTGTTGACTTCTGGCGGCTGCCTGGACAAGTTCCTGCAGTTGTCTTAGTAAGATTTTGGAAGTGGTTTGCCCTTGCCTGCTTCCTGGGACTGGGAGAGAGTGACTGGCCCAAGGTCACCCAGCTGGCTTTGTGCCTAAGGCAGGCCTAGAACTCAGGGTCTCCCGGTTTCTAACCACTAGACCAAACCATCTCTCTTGGCTAGACTGGAAAGTGAAAAAACCATTTTGAACAAACCACTTCCATAACACTCAGGAAAATAGCATGGAAACAGCACAACTTGAAGTGTCTATCTTTTTGCTGCATGGATTCCTCCTGCCATCTGCTTACATAGCTTTCATCTGCCACTGTGTATTATATACAGTGTATTATATACAGCCTTTAAAGTATATTAAAGGTAAAGGTTCCCCCTGCACAGTTGTGCAGTCGTGTCCGACTCTAGGGGCCGGTGCTCATCTTCGTTTGTTAGCCAAAGAGCCAGCGCTGTCCGAAGACGCTTCCACGGTCATGTGGCTGCATGACACGCGCGGAACGCTGTTACCTACCCACCGAAGTGGTACCTATTTATCTACTTGCATTTGCATGCTTTCGAATTGCTAGGTTGGCAAGAGCTGGAGCTAGTGCGGGAGCTCACTCCGCACACGGGGCTAGGGATTCGAACCTCCGAACTTGCGATCTTCCTATCGACAAGCCTGGCGTCTTACCCGCTGAGCCACCACGCCCCCCTTAAAGTATATTAGTTATTTCTAAATCTACACTGTTATATTTACATGCACACGAGAATACACAAGTTTATGCCAAACAGGGCCCTCTTTTCTTTGCGGTGCATAAGTGGCAGCCTGGGTTAAAAGCAGAGAAGTGTTAAGTTTCAGAGGAAAGTAACTGACAAGGAAAATATCTTTTTACAAACATAGCTGCAAATGTGGTCAGGAACAAGCTAGGCTTAGCTAGCCAAATTTAGCATGATGGACAAACATCAGATCCTGACTTCATCCACCAGTCTGGCACTGTTAACAAATAAAACAAGCCATGTCTTTGATCTGTGGTTTCCTTGAGCTGGAGGAAGCCATAGACACATGTTGTGCTAAGCTTGGGGAATCAAGCCATGGATGGCTCGTTGGCAGCACCACTTGTGGGCAGGGCGAGCAGGTGCTTTGCCACTAAACCAGCCTTACGGCTTCACACAGGTATAGGCAATGTTGCCACTATGAAACCCCAGGGTTGCATGCAGTCCTCAATGTTTTACGTTTTTTATTTTTGTGTGTGACTCACAGCATGCCCTTTGACCACAGTTGTTAAAAATCAGCAGCATGTTTTGGCTTCTACTGTTTTGAATGAGAAAAGCTGTAGCTTTATCACAGAGAAAAAGACAATGCCACCCACTTCCCCCACCATCCAGGAGAAGCGAAAAGGCCTGGCTCCACCCATGTGCGTGACGTGGCCTCTTGTCATCCTCTCTTTCCTCACTGCAGTTCTCATTGTCTAAACAGTTTTAAGCCTGGCTACCCACCACCGAAAGGTTGCCCAACCTTGGTTCAATGTGACCTGAAAATGCAACCCCTGGCTGTGTTTGCACATCATGCTAAGTCACAGTGTTGCATCAGCCCAGCTAATTGTGGCTTGTTGAACAAATCATGGTTGAAACTAAGCTGCCTTAATGCAAAATACCAGCCCAACCCATGTCTCTATTTAATTTATTTGACAGAAAAAGAGGCCACTGAAACTCTGCTGCTTATAGCTACAATAAAAAGGTTTGTCTGACTGACGGTTTAAAAATGTCCAAGATAATATTCTTTCTCAAGCCACCCAATTGAAATGTTCAATTTTAAAAAAATGGATTTCCTACAGAAACACAAGGTTCAGGATTCCTCCTCTAGCAAAGAGAGCAAGAGGGAATTTTGGTCAAGTGGCTGGCAGGGCATTGATTATAAAAAAGAGATAAATCTCAACAGGAAAGAAATACTTTAGTTTATCAAAGATCACATTGGTTAGATTTAGCTTTCCTCATTTTATTACAACGGGGTATTTCTTCCCTCTCTTTTCTCACACAGATCATGGTGATGTATAGGAGACTCCACAGCTACTCTACCATGCTTGCAATAAGCCCATGAAATATGCTGGGCACATTAAACTTAAAAAGCTCCA
This sequence comes from Charina bottae, assembly GCA_023362775.1. Taxonomy (NCBI): domain Eukaryota; kingdom Metazoa; phylum Chordata; class Lepidosauria; order Squamata; family Charinaidae; genus Charina; species Charina bottae. The sequence goes on along the minus strand of JALMGJ010000002.1, from coordinate 123,929,714 downwards.
TTAATGAGTGCATGTTCACCACCAGTTTTTCCCATTATGGGCAGCTGTTAAAGAAAACTTTGTGGTGTTCTGTCTCATCCAAACCCCCAGTAGCTTCCATTTTGGATTTCCTGAAGCTGGAACTTGTCAACAAGACAAACTGTGCTCATTATGTGAGCTTTTCAAGTGTGTGTGTTGTATGAACCCAGCTAGTGGGTGCTTCCGGAGAAGGATTTTACTATGCAATCGTTCTGCTTTAATCGTGGAGTTTTATAGAGGGTTCAGAGTAACCTCTGCATTGATTTGGCCCTCCCCCGTGGCAGGTTGGGAGGCTGAATTGCCCACACCTTCATTACACTGTAGGAGATAGCTTGCTTTGCTCTTAGTCAGCCTATGCAATCTGGTGCCAGTCCAGCAATCCAGCCTTCATTAACTCTGCATGCTATGGACCTTTTGTGAGTACAGCATCTCTCTGCTGTTTGTTAAAGGAGCCAGACATATTTTAGAGGTTTTGACAGCCCTATCACTTATGGTTATGAATATATGCGATCAGCAATTTATTTTTATTTTATTTATTTTATTTTATCTTATTTATGTCCACTGCAACAGTCACTGGCTTCAAAATGGCAGGTGTGGCTGGATGATCTAAGCTCTGCTCATTTTTATGGGTGTGCAATGTGTGGGATGCATGTTAGAAAGGGGTGTGGGTTTGATTAACCAGTCACACCTGCCATTTTAAAGGCAGTGACTGTATAGGGCAGAGCTTTCCAAACTTTTCATGTTGGTGACACACTTTCTAGACATGCATCATTTTGCGACACACTCTTACAGCAGGGCACAAGGCAGGCACTAGGACCTCCGTGCAGAAGACGGAGGGAGGCAGGATTCAGCGGTGAGCTGGGGGAGCAAGGCGGTCTCGGCGGCGGTGGTCAACAGAGAAGGCGCAGGACAACCCGTTCCTCTACCGGCTGTCTTTTTATCCTTTTTTCTTCCCGCCGTTTTTAGGCGGGCTCCAATCGGGCTGCTTTCCGCTGGGCGCGCTTTTCCACCCTTCTTTCTCTGGCGCTGGCCCCTTCTTCGCTTTTCACACCCAAACTGTCTCCCGCACGACACACCTAAACACTCCAGGTGACACACTAGTGTGTCCCAACACACAGTTTGGAAAGCTGTGGTATAGGGCATAGTGATTAAAATGCTGGATTAGGGGAGGGTGGGTTCAAATCTCCGTTCTACTATACAGCTCATTAGGCTTTGTGGGCTAATGATTTTTCAGCATATTTTATCTCACAAGGTTGTTCTGAAGATAAAAATGGGTTTGGAAATCATGTGTGTGTATGTACCTGTGAACCCCTTGGAGAAACAGCTGGGATTACATACATGTAGGAAATGTGAAATTAATTATTTTTTTAAATAGAAGCTTTCCCTATATTCTTGGTTCCCCAATATACTGTCCATATCAGCCACTGGTCTATTATAGATATTGAAGACTAAGTTCAAATTGGAGAAAGCTAATCTAGTTTCTTTCAAAATGCAGGACATTTAATAAGAACTACTTTGAACACAATTTCAGTGGGGGGGAAAAAAGAAATGTGTACTTGAATTATTTTTCCTCCAAGGTAAAAGCTGAAAAGTGGTGAATTGACATGCCTACCTCTTTTCAACTGAAAATGACAATGAAGCAGTAGCTCTTTGAAGACTCTCTCTCTTGGCGATCACTCGTAGCCGAGTAAGATTGTCTTCCAGGATTAAAATCTTAACAATGGATCCGTAAGTGGCTGTAAAGGGCAATTCTGGATCCGCACAACCTCCCACAATGAGGGCATAGGTTTCCGGGTGGAAGACGGTCACGATGAGGGTTTGCTTGACGTGCCTTCCTTTTAGCTCTTTTCTCCTTTTCGCCCTGTACTCGTACTTCTTCAAAGTCCGTAGCGCCTTTAATAAAGGATGACCTCCAATTGAAACGCTCATGAGTTAGGGCTTCCCAGTTCTCAATGCTGATATTACATTTTTTTAAATTGGCTTTGAGAGTATCTTTGAATCTCTTTTGTTGTCCACCAATATTCCGTTTTCCATTCTTAAGTTGGGAGTAAAGTAGCTGCTTTGGAAGACGATGGTCAGGCATTCGAACAACATGACCGATCCAGCGAAGTTGATGTTGGATGATCATTGTTTCAACGCTGGTGATCTTCGCTGCTTCCAATACGCTAACATTAGTCCGCCTATCTTCCCAAGTAATTTGCAGAATTTTTCAGAGGCAGCATTGATGGAATCTTTCAAGAAATCTTTGAAGATTACCCCAGTTATTATTGGATAAGTTTTTATGGGTGACAGTTGACCTCATCAGAAACATGAAATACAGAGAAAGGAGCATTATCTATGCACACAGCTGTTGTCAGAAGCAGAGACTAGGTAGGGAAGGGGAATAGTAAAAGGAGAAGTGAGAACAAGAATATCCAAACGATAGCAACCACAAACAAGACAGTAGTTAGGTGTAACACAGTTTTTGCATTTTTCTTTGACTTTATTGCCATCTGCTGGAGGGATTTATGAATGTACCAGTTCCTTTTAAGACACAGACTTATATAGATGTAGAAATAAGACCAAATCTTGTACAAAACTGATGTACAAGACCAAAATCCATCTTGTACATCAGTTTTTCTAAACCTTTTGACTCTGGAGGAACCTTTGAAATATTTTTCAGGCCTTGGGGAACCCCTGCACATTCAGGCTCAAATATAGTCCAGAAGTTACAACATTATTATATTCGTTTCATGGGTAGGCCTGTATAGATGCGTTAACAGCGTTCTTAAACTAAAAATACAGAATGAAACTTGCCTCTTTAATGTGAAGCCCAAATCTGAAATAATTTTTTAAATAAATCGTGATCTCCCAGGGAACCCCTAGTGACCTCTCGCGGAACCCGAGGGTGCCACAGAACCCTGGTTGAGAAACTCTGTTGTACATTCTCAGAAATGTTTTTCTCCTGTTTTTCTCCCTTATTCTCAGGATGCTTGAGAAATTCTTTTGAGTTATCTTGGTGATATTTTTTGCACTTAATTGCTGGAGGCGCTGGAGGGTGCTACCACGCTGGTGGTTGTTTTTGGATAGACATCTTTCTGTCATTCTTCAGCCCCCCTGGCTGTCCAGTTTCCTCTACCTGGGGAAGAAGAGCAGTTCTTAGTGATTTTTCCCTAGTGTTTAACTGATGTGAGGGAAGCCATGGAGACTTCAGACAGCTAGAGAGAGAATTGCACAATGAAAAACCATATTTGGTGACCACATCACTAAAAAGTGCAAGAGCACCGCAGTCCATCCAAAAGCATTTCACTAACATTCCTTTATCTTTTGATGGACACTTCAGAAGCTAATTTGCTTGCATCAAGTGAAATAAGAGCTGATGGGGGGGGGGAATCAGGAAGCTTTTTTCTGCTTAATACTACCTAGGACTCAGTCATTTGCATTTTTTCAAGGGCCTTCTCAGTGGCTGCAAATGTAACATGCATATGTGCTAAATCTGCATGCAGAAAAGTTATTTTGAGTGGTGCTGGGGAGGAAAAATGAAAGATCAGCTATAAGCAATGCATACACAAATACCAGGATGTGGTAGCTCCATGTACATGGAGGGACAAGCTAAGCCTTTAGGCTGCAGGGGTCTGTTTTCAGACCAGCATGAAATGCTGAAGCTTTGCACAGGGGCAGAAAAGCCAGGAATGGAGGGCTTGCAAGAAATCCCTCCTTAGGGAAAACATTGCAGCAAGGCTGCATACATGGAGTGCTGTTGACATTTCCTGTATTAGAATTATGGTAGTAATGTGGCAGGTTTCTAAGGGGGAAATGTATTTTCTTTGATGGGGAAGATAGTTGAAAGGCACACAAATACCAGGTTGGCTTTGAGATAGCTTTGAGCTCATCCTTGCTAGCAGACGAGGCATTCTGCTGGTGGGATAAAACGTTTATCTTGAAAGTCACTAGGAGGTATTGTTGAACTCCTTCAGGATGTAAGAGTTGATCACACCTTAGGTTTTTCAGAATCGGCAAATGGAAGGGAAGGGGCTGTGCATGATTAAGATTGGAGGAAGAACATGCTCTCAACAGCATGTCAGGGTATATTCAGAAAATGTATAGATAATTTTACTGTGTGAATAAGGGAATGACAAGGCAAAAGTATGCAGCTGAGAATCATGAGTAATTAGCTCAGAAGGACCATGGGAGCTAATTGCTAGCACCTGTACTGTTACTAGGATGTTTCTGTAAATGACTCAGCACATATCAATGCATATAAGCAGTGGGAGATGAACGTGTTGCTGAGTGTCGTTAAGTATTTCTAGAGAGTATTACTGCATGTTGTTGGTTATGTATGGTAAAGGATTTGCTTGTAAATAGATCTGTATAGTAAAGTCTGTAAATATTGAAGCCACAGACTCCAAGCATATTTCCTTCTAGACCACTCAGTGGATGGCACAATGTGCGCTACTCTGACATAGCATCACTATCCCAGTTCTATGCGCACACATGCACATCCCTGCACCCACATCTGCAGCTGCTTTAAAGAAAGAAAAACCAGATCTCGAGTTCTGATGGCACATCTTCCAGATCTCACATAACAGATTTGTGTCCATAGAGGGGGCAAGGGAGATAAATGACGAAACATACAGTATATCATGATGTGACTTATGAACTTGTGTTCAGTGTTACGATGCAAGTGCAAAAGACTGGGGTTTGTGTCATGATGTTGTGACACACATTTTACCTTTATTTTTGTCACTGGTTTGCACATATATTGACTTTAAGGCAGAGCTGCATTGCCCATCACCAGTATGAGCCACTCACTGCTTCCTGACTGCAGGAACAGATGACATCACCCTCCATCTCTTCCCAGCCCATCACAAATGTGCCCTCTGCCCATGTTTTGAAGCTCCTATTTTCCATCCTAAAGTGTCTTAAGCCCTTTCTAGCTGAGGGTCTACAGTGCTTCCCTCCAAGGTAGTGACAGCCCTAGTGTCAGCCTCGCGTGTTCGTCTGACATGCTTCCCTGATTGTTGTGCACGTGTAGGTTGCTGGCCTGCACTTAATTGCTTCAAGAAGCAAGCCTCCCTGGAGCTTCCTGTGGAAAATGGCCGACTGAACAACTTTGCCTGTGAGCTCCACGGGCAGAGCTGGCAACGTGATGGTTTTTTTGGGGCACAGACTGGTTTTCCTGTAGCCCCAAGTGTTTTTCCAGATTAAGGAAAATGCTGAGAATCGACCCATCTGTCCTCCAGACGGTGAGTTGTAGCCAGGAGATCGTAAACAGCGTCTGCGACCTAGTGGTAAGACTCACCGGGAGGCTGGGATTCAATCTTGTCTAACCCACGTTTGCATTCCCTTATTAAAAAGGGAGTTAAGTCGTAGCCTTTCCATATCTTAAACACCTAATTTGCTTGTTAAGTTTTGTATCTTAAGAGAAGTTTTTTACAGTAAGAAAAAACGGAATCTCTCAGTGACTATAGTTATTTTTGGAGTTTCTTAATTTAAAAAAAAAGTTTTGGCTTTCTTCCCAGTTTGGGTTATATTCAGAGATAGAATACTGCCTTTCTGTTGTTATCTTGGTGGCAGAGTTCCAAAGATGAAGTGGGGGGGGGGTCGGGAGGGAAGGGAGGAAACGGCAAGGGAGGGAGGGAGGGAGGGAGGGAGCGGAGGGTGGGAGGGAGCGGAGGGTGGGACCCCCCCCCCACACTGATCCATCACCAGGGAAAGAGAGCGAGAGGGAGGGAGGCTGAAATGACTCAGTAACTTTTGTGCTTGGATCTGCTTTTTCAAACCTCCCCCCATCATCACCACCACCCTCTTCCTCCTCCTCCTTCATGGTTTGTTCTGCTAAAGCTTGGAGATGTATTTAGGGGGAGGAGGGCCCGGGTAGAAAATCTCGGCGCCGATCAGCTGTGCGGCGGGGATCAGCTGTGCGGCGGGGGAAGTGGAGTTGCTCAGTACTCACTCAGTAACTTTTGCGCTTGGATCTGCTTTTTCAAACTTCCCCCCATCACCCTCCTCCTCCTCCTCCTCCTGTCCACTGGTGAACAAGGAAGATCACCTTGACAAAGAGAGGAGAGATCCATTACCAAGGTAATGAGGAGGGAAACAATGAAGGAGGAATGTAAAAATGTCCCAGACAGACACCCCCCTAATTCACCTGAGTATAAGAAAGGGAGGAGGTAAAGCATAATCAGCCCTGGAAGATTCTGTTACTGTAAAAAGGTAAAGGTTCCCCCCGCACATTTGTACAGTCGTGTCCGACTCTAGGGGCCGGTGCTCATCTCCGTTTGTTAGCCGAAGAGCCAGCATTGTCCGAAGACGCTTTCACGGTCATGTGGCCGCATGATGCGCGCGGAACGCTGTTACCTGCCCACCGAAGTGGTACCTATTCATCTACTTGCATTTGCATGCTTTCGAATTGCTAGGTTGGCAAGAGCTGTTGCTACTGCGGGAGCTCACTCCGTCATGCGGGGCTAGGGATTCGAACCTCCGAACTTGCAATCTTCCGATCAACAAGCCTGGCGTCTTACCCGCTGAGCCACCACGCCCCCTCTGTTACTGTAGCCAGTCTTAATAAAAGTAGTTTAACCTTTCTGAGGAGTTGATTTCCTGGTCTGATCTACATCTTGGGGCTGATAATGGGTCAGTGATCATGCCAACGATGGCCTGTTAAGTCGATTAAGTCTTCACCTATGTTTTCCCATTCCCTCAGAAACTCATTGCTTCATTCAACCCTTACATTTCTCAGTGGGCACATTTCAGAGTGAGGAATACTCCCCTTGCTTTCCTACCTCTGCCCACAGTACTGCAAAGTTTCCCTCCCCTTTTTAAAAATTTCTAAATCTTTAAATTGACAGATTGCTACTTTGCTTCTATGAAGCTGAACCATCAGATCTTTCTTGTTACAAAGCTTCCATGGATCTCCAGTGGAACTAGGAATGAAGGAATGTTCCCTTTGCCTTAACCTCTGCAGTATCAAAGCAACAATGGCACATTAAAAGGGAAAGGAAAAGAAAAAGAAGTTGCATTAAGGTCAAAGGAGAGAACCTAAGAGTTCAAGATTGATGTCAGCCCTTCAAGGTAGTCCAGGTCAAGAAACAGGAATGGCAGGGATTCCAGAAATGTTTTTTATTGTAGCAAGATAAAACAACAGAATCTTAAAAGCCTCTCCAAGTTTCTCTCTATCCCATCTTAGACTAAACAAAATCAAGGTGGGGTTACTTTGAGTTTCTTTCTCATGCTTCCTTCTACCTCTGAACTGGGTAATCTTTTCTGCAAGTCCCCCTTAAAGGCTCACTCCTTCCTTTCTCCCTTCACAGCAATCTCATACCTTCCCCAAGGTCAACTCTACATTCCTTTTACAGGTAGGGAGATTGCTAGGTTGTGGGATGAACCAGTCACCAGGAGAATTATCATTCTATCTCTATGGTCAAGCACTAAACAGCAGGCCTGAGGTCCTGCACCCGAGTGGAAAGGTCTCTTGGTAGGTTGAAGAAACACCTAGGAGTGTGGGCACCCCACATCCCGTCTCTGTAGTCTGCAGTTATGGCACGCTGTGTACCCAGGCAGGCACAGAAGGGTCAGATCAACTCATCGAGCTCATGCAAAGGGCTTCCCCCCTGTCCTCTTATCCTCCTTTCATGACATTTTCCTCATCGTTTATTTTAAACTGGAACAGAGACCTCTCAGTGTTTTCTGCATAATTGGGTAAGACTCCATATGCTTAACACAGTAGTAACAGAAGAAGTAGGACGAAGCAAAACGAGAAAATGCAATTTGCTTCGACTGTCCAAAGAAGGAAAAGCATAGAAACCAAATAAAAAAAAAAAGCAGGGGGTTCTAGTGCTTGCCATGGAACAATCCATTCAATAAAACCTGATTGTCCATTCACAACACACGGCCCATGCAGGACAGGGTGTTTGGTAGTTGTTCTGCATCACCCCCTTGGAGAATAGGAGCCCAGTTCCTTCCACTATTGTTTCTGATTTCCCCGGGGGGGGGGGGGGGTGGCAGAATGCCCTATGTATTTTTCATATCCAGCATACAATCTTCCCATGTTTCAGTTCTCTCTTCTCTGAACAGTAGAGAGCAGTGTGACTCTGCTGTGACTCCGTCTTCAGAGTCCGAGAGTGTTGTTTTTCTAAGCTCTATTATTTTGCTATAATGACATGTTACATAAATGCCCTGTAGATAGACCTTTTCTAGCCAGGGTTCGATACAGAAAGGAATGTTCATCTTTTCCCAGAACATTTTCTTAAAATGTTTTCTAAATAAGTAAATTCTCACCGGTAGAAAGCCTGCTTTCAAACTCAGAGCAGATTTACATTTACACAACTCTCTCCAGATAAGAAAAATAGAAATGTTACAGTATCACAACAACTACGCCCTTCTTTTGTTACCGATGTGTTTGAGGGGGTTTGTAGCAGGGTTCCTCAAAAGTCCTGGGCTACCAGGCAGAGGAGCACAATTACTCTTCCTAGGAACTCCCCTTCTAAAAACTAAGGCAGAGCTGGTGGGGAGGGCCTGCAGCACAGCTGCTTCCCGTGAGGGTCTAAGCCAGTGTTGCTCAAACTTAGCAACTTTAAGATGTGTGGACTTCAACTCCCAGAATTCCCCAGCCAGCATGGCTGGCTGGGGAATTCTGGGAGTTGAAGTCCACACATCGTAAAGGTGTCAAGATTGAGAAACACTAGTCTAAGCCTTCTTCTTTTCCCTTCCCAGGAATACTGTGAGGACACTTTTCCATAGCCATCAGCTTCACCTTACAAACTCTCAAACATTGTGGCTCTGCCTTGGAAGGGACCTCATTGCAATACTGAGAATGCTCAAGTAGGCCACTAATGGTCCTTCCGGCTGACCAATGGGAGGCACAAAAACTTGCATTCATCCAAAGTGCCCCCCTCCTGGGCTTCTTGTCCTTGCCTCACTGAATTTGTTTTTACACTCTGTGGGGAGAGGGAGTGGGGAGGAAATCCTGCTCACCCAATTTAAAAAGCATATAGAACTAGTCAGGCCAACGTGAAAAGGGAATCCATTCCCTTGAATTTAAGACTTGAAACAGTAAGTGTTCCAGCTTGTTGCAGGTTTCTAGGTTTTGAGTTTCTAAGCCAGGGCAAAGCAACCTCTGTTCCATAGCTGTCAGTGGCCAGAGCACTCATGTCCACAATGTTGTACTAGTTGCATAGTTGACTGAATGGGCTGGGGGTTGGCCTGCAGCCTTGGTGGCTCTGAGATGGGTTTCTCCCAAGGGAAAAGAAGACTGCCTTCCTCTGAGGCCATTCTTGGCTTGCAAAGTGGACATCTAGTTTATTTCTGATCTCCTCGTGGCTCTCTTTCTTCCACGCTGCCTTTAAGGAGCAGTGCAACTGCACATCAGAGGCAACGTACAGTAGGAGAATTCGGGGCTCAGTTCCCGCAGTGCTTTGCAAACACAGCCTCCCCCTCCCCAAAACAGAGGAGCAAAAAGAGGTTTGATCCTTCAAGGGGAAGATATCTTGGGCATGAGATAGGTGGGCATTTATTGATTTTGTTGATATTGTTCCTGCTCTAGGAGGGAAGAAAATGTGTTACTTACTTGAATCTCTTGTAGCACATGGTGGGGAGGCTGAGCGTTGAGAGTGAGGGTCGCCATGTGGCAGCAAGATGAGCTAAGGCAGAGCATCACAGGAGAACTGTGCTGCACCTGGTGCATGTACATTGTGGCCATTGCCTAAATCCAAGAGATTTGTGGAGATTCTAAATAATATCAGAAACTAAGTGTGTGTAGGTGAGGATGAAAGAGAGTTTTCATTTCTCTGTGTTCAGCAAAGGAATAGAAGTAACTAGACAACCTGTGACCTGCTGGGTCATCGTTTCAGAAATATTTCCTTACCAGATTCCTCAATCAATGCCTTCAACAGTGGCAGAGCTTCTAATGTACGGCCTTCACTGGAAAAATTCTTTAAAATTCAGGGAGATATTCAGAGATGTATCTGGCTTGAAAGTAGCCCATGTCATTCATATTGAACTGTATAGCACAGTCAAATATCAGGAGTTGGCCACAGGAAATGTTTTATGACATACTGTATTATGTCATAAAATGTTCTATGATAATTTTTATGTCATAAAATGTTTTATAAAATTTGCCAAATTTCAATTCCATGGGAGTCATGGGTCCCAGATTTTGGACGCATTCTGTAACTTAGCCCATTTGAGGTACCTTGGTACAAAAATTGTTGCCCTACGATGCACCATTTCTCCCAGTTAAAGGTTACACACAGACAAACAGGAGAGTTTTAGTAGTATATAGATACCATATAATCATAAGCCATGATGCTCTCTGGGATGTGTTGGACTATGAACACTCATCATTCACAACCTAACTGGGGAAGACCAATATGGGCTAAGGGCATGTTGAACCACAGATCTTGGCATTTTTCTTGCCCAAGGAATTCTGGGAAATCTGAGCCACTTAACCCCCAGCTGAGTAGCACGGCTTGCCTGGAGTTCTAGAACACCAGCAGTCCGCCCTGCTGTCATGAGAACTTTTCTTGACAAGTAGAGTTTCAGGATATTGCTCCAGGCCTCCAAGATGGCCAGTTCGCTAAGGTGAGCTCAGTGGAGGTGGGAAGGGAGAGAGAGGAAGTAGGACTGTTTTATCCACCTGCAAGTCAACACTATCACACTGCTGTCAAAGCAGTGTTTTCAGCAGCTCAGTAAAATCGAGCTGAGGAACATAGGAAGCTGTGATCTGGTTCAGACACTGAACTAAGTAAAAAAGTAGCTTGTTTACTTTTGGCTCAGTGTATATGGTCTTAGCCACTGAAGTTTGGAAGCTCATGGTCATGATTTTGTGCAGGGGTGGGCAACTTCCAGCACAGGACTATACTTGAGCCCCTCTGACCATGAGCTGAAGGCTTCAAGATTTCAGCCATTTGAGACCGGAAATTCAAATATTGTCATGCCGACCCTACAAAGAGGTTTAACATGGTTTAGATACAAATAAACCTGATTTCCCAAATCCCACCAACCAGTGGAAAGAAATAAAGATCTCTGCCCTGCTTACGCAGTGGGATGCCCTGCCCAGTTTGCACCCGACTTCCTTAAAATATAAGTGTGGCCTCAGTTTATTTTGAATAAACTGCTAATGGTACTTTATTCAATTAACCAAAGTATGATGTGTGATCTAGACGAGAGCTTTCCAAACTTTTCATGTTGGTGGCACACTTTTTAGACATGCATCATTTCGCGACACACTCTTACAGCAGGGCATCATTTCGCGACACACTCTTACAGCAGGGCACAAGGCAGGCACTAGGACCTGCGCGGAACCACAGGTTTGGAGGCAGCAAGGCACAAGGCAGGCACTAGGACCTGCGTGGAATCCTGGCAGGGCTCGGAGGCACCAGCAGCCGCGACACACCCAGACACTGCAGCCGACACACTAATGTGTCCCGACACACAGTTTGGAAAGCTCTGATCTAGACTGTTATACTGTGGTGAGCAATCTGTGGCCCTCCTGATGTTATCAAACTACAAAACCCAGCCTCCCTCCCCATTAGCTATGCTGGATACAGCTGCTAGAATTTGAAGAACAGCAACACCTGGAATCTTGGGTAGGGCTACCAGATTTGGGCGGTAAAAATCCAGATAACCACTAGATGGCACCAAAGAGTTGTTATCTGGTAGCCACAGGACCTCCTGTCGTTCCAACGGTGTGGGTTCGAATCCCATGGCTTTCCCTACTTTGTGGCTGGGGCTTTATCCTTTGGACTGATGAATGATACAGTGCAAAAGCAGCACTTTTTGATGTTTGAATCCTTGTTTGGAAAAGTATATGAAAGTGACAAGCACAAGCTGTTTCATTTTCTTAGCTTCACTTGACAAGCAAACCTTGGCTATACAGTATGTCCATCTGGCCCATGACAACAGCTCTCGGGGGTCTTGGGCAGAGATGCATCTTTTCCGTTACTGTTCCGTTGAACATGCCAAGGACTCAGCTAGAGACTTTCTGCATGCAAACCAAGTTTTAGGGACCGTTTCCCCCTTGTCTCCAAGTTAAAAGCTGGGCGGGCAGGCAGGAGGGAGGCAGTCCCTTCCTTCGGGTTGAACTCTGCAGAGATCCCTCCACAATCCCCGCCCCCAGCCCAGCATTTAGCCCCTGTTTCTTTTTCTCTCCCAACACCAGAGGAGCCCAGGGGAAGAGCATCCCCCGGTCATTTGTCTTTCCATAGTATACAATACGCAGCAAGGAAACATTTCTGCTTACATTTGGCTGGCCAGCGGGATATTTTTGTTTTATTGCTTTCCCAAAGCATAAACATGTGCCAGGGATGTTGGGAGTGCAGGATTTCATTAAACAGGGCGGCAGCACAGCCAGGCTAAGAATCCCATTTCCCCTGGCACCCTTCTCCTGGATCGTGGTTTAGGATTGCTGATCTTTATTCCCACATAAATGTCAGCCTGGTGAAACATTACAGCTATAAATAAAGCACTCTGGTCTGGTCCCAGAAAGCAGCCTGAAGCCCCGGAGGGACTGCAGAAGTTGGAGACCTGTTCTGCAAGATCAGGGTTGCACCGAGGAGTGGAGAGGAGTGGAGAAGACAACTCGGGCAGATGGTCCCCAGGAGGGGCAAACAGATGGGCTAGTTTTAAAAGGCCCCACAGCCCACTCTGCTCAATGGAAGAAGCAAATTCCTCAGGAGGTTAAAGGGGGATGGCGTGAAATAGCTTTGAAGCCTTGGGAGTTTTTAGAGCTTCTCCAGTGGGTTGGACCAGGAGGAGATGGCAAAAGGCAGGAAGAGCGATTAGAGAATTCACGCCCGTTTGACTTTAGACAGAAAAGGAAGGAGAGACCATGTCAAAGGACGCGTGACAGCACAGTGCGGAGGGTGGCTGAGCAGCTGCCCTCTTCCGGGCCAAAAGCCGCTCTGGATTTCAGAAGGCAGATTGATTTTCCAGACAGGCCCTTCACTCCTGTCATAATACATTACAACATTTGAAAAGGAGATGTCTATCCGGAAACACATGCAGGAAGGCTTGTTTGTTGACTCTCCACAGCGTGTTCTGCAAAGTCATGTTAGAGATTTTGATATTGGCAGCAAAGAAAGACAACAACAGCAGCAGCAGCAACAACAACAACAACAACAACAATGTGAGTGTTCCGTAAATGGATATCATGGAGACTAATCTACCATATAAATTGTGAAATGGCTCCAGGAATGGATTTTGCATCTCAGGTCATGTGCATGCAGTATGCTTGCTAGGAATCAAGTCTCTTCGCGCTCAGCAGGGTTTGTTGTTATCAATAACGTGCCAAGGATCACTTCCTAGTGTGGTCAACCTTATAGCCCACAAAGTGATCGAGTTTATGGATCAAAGATCAATCCACTTGGAATTCCTTCTGTTCTGTCTGAATTATACAAAGGAACATTTGGTGATGAGTTTTTTCTTAAAATTAAACTTTATTAGATTTTCAAACTAAAAGATAAAAGCTAACAAATAATAATAATAATAATAATAATAATAATAATAATAATAAAGATAGAAAGTAAAATAGAAGAACAGAGTGGAAAAAAGAGAAAGAACAAAGTCAAAAGTGCAGAAAAAGAAAAAGAAAGAAAAGAAAAGAAAATACAGAAAAAGAATGACTCCTGTCTTTCTTTGCAACAGATATAAGTATACATTTACATTGAGCTCTTACTCTAAGTTTACAACATAGCTTTTGTTATTTCTATTGTCCATTATTATTTCTAATCATCAAATCCATATATCATGATTTCATTTTTTTCTGTTTCGTGCAAAAAGTCCAAAGGGGGCTTCCAGGTAGCATTAAAATTACTCAAGTGTCTTTCCTCTAATCAAAGAATCCAAGCTGTCAGTTTCGCATCTCCAACTCCATTCATCTCCAACTCGCATCACCAACTCCATCAACTTCAATATCCAAGAATATTTGGTGGTGATGATGATGATGATGATGATGATGATGATAACAGGGATGCTTTTACAACTAGATGGATTGTCTCTTGGGTAAGGCAAGGCCTACTATCTGGTAATTTAGTGATAACAAAGGAGAGGGCCTTTTCAGGAGGTACACAAAGAAAGATTCAGCCCCCCCCCCCGCCTCTTTGTAAATGGGTTTTACATTCAAGATCATTTTATTTCCACAAGTTCTGAATTATACATTAATGTTGCCAGCTTTTTTAAAAAGCTCATTTCAGAGTGAGGAAGGGGGAAGGAGAGAGAAGAGTAAGCTGTAAAACCAGTATTAAAAGAAGTTTGGTTTCCCTGGATAAAATTGTGATTTATTGAAATCCTTATGTGGACTGAAAGGCAATACATACTACTTTTTCTATAAATATGGATTCTTGATCCATAAACTCTGTCACTTTGTGGGCTATAAGGTTGAGCATACGAATGAGAAAGCAGAGAGCCAGCAAAGTCTCATATCTCCTAATTCTGCAGGCCCTATTCTGATGTTTGAAAGTGTTTTGTAGACCATCTGGCCCACCCCACCCCCACTTTTGAGGGGGAAATGCTCTAAGGCAGGGGTGGGCAACGTCAGGCCCGCGGGCCGTATAAGGCCCGCAGGACTCCTGCCTAAGGCCCGCAGGGCTCCCACCTACAAACCCCGCCCCCCAGTGCTTGTGATTGGCTCCCGCCCACAAACTCCGGTCCACGGAAATCCCAGAAACCCCGCCTCCCCCCCCCCCCGGTCCCCAGTTATAAATATCCAAATGGCCCTTGGCAGAAAAAAGGTTCCCCACCCCTGCTCTAAGGGAAAGACTTCTCAGTGACAAGGCCATTTCCCCTACCCTAGGGCCCTTAGATGAGCTGGATTACAAATTCCATTATTCCCTGCCGGCAGGCTCACTGGAGAACACCAGCTTGGGCAGGCTATGCTTAAGTAACAGAGAGGAGATGCCTGCTGCCTTTTATTCTCAAGTGAGACTGCTGTGAAAATTACCTTTCAGGATCAAAGAAAAGGGAACCGTGTTTCCCATCCCTGCTTGGACTGTTTAGATGTTCCACTCAGCTCTGGTGCACAGCCAGACCCTCAGCTGTGTTTTGTCATTGTAGATTACAAGAGTATTTACAATCAGCACAGTAGCTGAGCAAAGTACCAATCCAATTGCTTGAAAACTCTTCACAGAGAAAGAGTGAGTGAGTGAGCAGAGGACAATTGGATGGAGAGAGCTGGTCTCAGGAGCAAGCAGGATGCTTAAGGCTTCCTAATCAAGACAGAGATGGCAGCGGGAACCTCATGGTTAAGAGGGGGGGGGGGAGAAGCAGGCAAGCACCCCACCAAAAGTTGCAGTAAAAAAAAAAAGGTAAAGGTAACCCCCGCACATTTGTGCAGTCGTGTCCGACTCTAGGGGCCGGTGCTCATCTCCGTTTCTTAGCCGAAGAACCAGCGTTGTCCGAAGATGCTTCCATGGCCATGTGGCCGCATGACACGCACAGAACGCTGTTACCTTCCCACCGAAGTGGTACCTATTCATCTACTTGCATTTGCTTGCTTTCGAATTGCTAGGTTGGCAAGAGCTGGAGCTAGTGCAGGAGCTCACTCCGCACGCAGGGCTAGGGATTCGAACCTCCGAACTTGCGATCTTTCGATCAACAAGCCTGGCGTCTTACCCGCTGAGCCACCACGCCCCTATAAAAAAAAAAAAAGTTGCAGTACCAGCCAGCAAAAGCCAACGTAGAAGCATGCAGAAGCCACTAGAGTCATTTAAAGAAGCACCTCTAGTTATCAGGGATCGAAGAATTCTATTCAAAGTTTTCGTCATGCAAGGGTGGGGGTGGGGGAGAATCTCTTCCTATGTATCATTATCAGATAGCAGCTTCCTGCACATATTAAAGGTCCAACGTCTGTTAGGAATCTGTTGCCTCACTTGCAAGGCCAAGGACTGGGAAGGCCAAAAACACTGGCTTCCCCACAAAGGCAGGCCTTTCTATAGAGAACTTCTGCTCCGAGTGTCAGTTCAGGGACCACACGAAACCATATCTGAGAAACAAGATATGGCACCTCATATGCTGAAATTCTGAGAGGATGGCCTGGGGGGAGGTGCTAGTGCCTGGCTGAATAGGGAGGAGTCTGTTGGTAGGGGTGGAGCCAAGTGGCAGTGAGCAAAAAGAGGTGTAGCTCAGAACAGAATCTGGTCATCTTTTGTCTTCCTAAAGACATACCTGGTTCTACTTTGATTTGTAGTTGACACATTCTGAATGGACGGACCCACCCGTGGTTTGATGCTATCACTTTGTCAACACTCCTATCCGAAGCAAGGCAGCTGTTTCACTTGAAAGGCCACATCAATTCTGAACTGGAATAACTGATACAGTCTTGGCTCTTTTGGATGGCAGGTCCAAAGCATTTCATTGCCCTCCCTGTCTTATAATTTTCTTCTTCTCCACCCATAACATCACAAGACTGGTTGTAACTCCTAGATCGTTCCAGGCATTACAGTATCAGTAACGAAAGGGGCTTGCCAATCCTCACTGGAAAAAGAGATGGAAGAGACGTTGAAAAAGCACAACAGAGGTAGAAAATAGAAAAGGAAGGTGGTGGGGACATCGGGGCCTCTTCCCCATCGTTTGCCAGAGGGACGGGCTTAGCCAGGAGGCACCCACATGGCAGTGTCATTGGGTTCCCCTCCCTTTTCTGGATTTCTTGATTCCTCTGGAGAGGCAGTTCTCTGCCAGAACCAGGCTGCAGGGCCACAGAGGCAGGAAACGGGGAAGATACAGAACTGGTAGGTAAATGAACTGCACCACAGGCATGAGTTTCTTTGCCAGTTCATTTCCCTTGCTGCCTTTCCTCAAAGGAGAAATCTAATTTTGCCTGACAGATAGTTGTAGATAAACATCTTAATCAAAGGTGGTAATGGAAATAGGCAGGGACAGGCAGAGCAAACGTCTTCAGATTCAGAGAGGCATGCAGGAAGAAGGCATTTTAAAATTGTTTTATTGCTGGAATACACCCTAAAGAAAGAAAAACTACCGCAGCATACAAAACAACATGCATGCACACACACATGAAACTCCAAATGAAAAAACAAAAACACAGAAGAAAATCCCAACAAAACAAAACATAGATGCACATGATAGATCTGGAAAGTGACTTAGTTTTTAAAACAATGAATTAATCCTTGCCCACTCAGAATTAATTGATCTGCCTTTTTATTATGCCAACAGAGTGCCAACTCAAAGGCTGAGCATGAACACATTTCTTCATTTCAGGATTTTAAGTCTGGAGTGGTAATTTCTTTCCCACAATGTAAAATTACTTTTTTATCTGCACCCCAGCTGGCTAAGTCCAAAATGCTTCATAAATCTATAAATTCCAAGTTTTGAGTATATATTTTAAGGTCCCATTATCATCTTTAAACCTTATTTCCCTTCCCAAAATCATATTAAAAGCAGGAAGAACCCATACTCGCGTTCTGAAGGTCAGAAACGGGCTGCCCTATTGCTCCGGCTGAGAATAGGCATCATTATTGGTGTATTAGAAAAGAAAAAAAATCTCAGATCTCCAATCTAGCAAGACAAAGAGCTAAGAGCACATGTTGAGATCTGGCTTCCTTTACAATGAATGTGCTGTCAAGCTTCTTGCTGCCTTTAAAAGCTTGTGACTCCAGATCCATCCAGGTGTTTGCCAAACCCTTGAGATAAGAGCAGTTTCCACACTGCATCTGCTGGTGTCAACATAAGCACAAGGCAGGTGGTTGCCTTTCTACCACAACCTTCTTGTAGGTGTCACTATTTTCTATTTGGTCCTTCTTCTCCCAAACATCATACTCTTGATCCAGGCCCTCTTCCCACAATCTTGCCTCTTCTACTGTCATGTTTTATTTTTATTTTTATTTATCAAATTTCGTCGCCGCCCATCTCCCCCAAAAGAGGGACTCTGGGCGGTTTACAATAAATCTAAAAAGATTAAAATACAATAAAAACAAGATATATTACATAATGGATAAATATAAAATATAAAACAACATCCAGGATGGCAGTTAAAGTTCTGATTCAGATTCATGGATACATAAATACATGTGGACCACTTTAAGGCGCTAGCCACCCCCAGGATTGACTACCCCCCTTCCCGCCCCAAGCGAGATGGCAGAGCCAGGTCTTCAACTTTTTCTGGAAGGTCAGGAGAGAGGGGGCTTGCCTCACCTCTGGGGGAAGAGTGTTCCAAAGGGCGGGGGCCACAGCAGAGAAGGCCCACTTCCTGGACCCCACCAATCAACATTATCTCATGGACGGGGTCCGCAACAGGCCCTCTCTGCATGACCGGGTGGGACGTTGTTGTTGTTGTTGTAGTTTTGTAAGGATTGGAGATGTATTTAATCAAAACTATCACTCAAAAGGAAACAATTTGTAAATGGAAGAAAAAAACAACAACCTTTGTCAGTATCAAGTTTTTCCTCCCCAACAAGCACCAGCAAGGTTTGGCCCTAGTGTAGAACAAAAGGTATAATTAGCGTGGGGAGATCTATATCTTTAACAGATAAATGGAAGAGAGAATTTTGGTTGGTGCAGTTTTTCTTACCATTACATAACAAACTGTACTGCCTAAATCTATCATCCATCTCCCTCCCTCCCTCCCTCCCTCCCTCCCCTTCCTTCCTTCCTTCCTTCCTTCCTTCCTTCCTTCCTTCCTTCCTTCCTTCCTTCCTTCCTTCCTTCCTTCCTTCCTTCCTTCCTTCCTTCCTTCTGGTAACTGGTCACCCAGAGTGTGATTCCTTGCATGCCTTTCTTTTTCTGCTCTCTTGCAAGGAATAGGATTTCCTAAATGAACCCTTTGTTTTGGAAGAAGAGTCCCTCATTCATAGTCTTGTGATGGAGTGTCCAAATGTCTTGTATTCCTCCCCTCTGTTCCCACCACTTACCTGTCATTTTTCTTACTACCATCACTTAGTTGAGAAATTGAACAGTTGCACAGTTTAAGGAAAGTGAAGAGCATGCATTCGGAAGCACCACTGGAGGAACTGTTGCTGGAGAAAGTGGAGCATATTCTGGGGTTGCTCCTTTTCCCATTCTCCCTCCTTTTAAAAACACACCTATTTTTCACCTAAGAAAACAAAAGTATTGGAGGTTCCTTTTAAGAAAGCAGACTGGTTTGTGTTCTTGGGGTGCTGTAACACATGGTGCTTGCATTGCTCCCATAACAGCACCTTTGATTGGGAAACTCAGCTGTAGTTCAACTGGAAATGTATGGGATCCATAGATATCAGAGCCATGGGAAACGGGGGGGGGGGGGGGGGAGGGGGGAGGCAATTTCTCCATTAATAAAAAATCTTATTTCATCCTGCCTCCCAGCTCCAGGGATAGTCACTGTTGCTTATTGCCATCATTTCTCTGTGCTGTGAATCAACTTAAGCAGTAAAATAATGCCTTGGTGGTATGGCACCTTGATGGTTTTGCAGTCCCTCTTGATTGCAAATGTTTTGATATTTTAAATGTCAAAAAGAGAGGCAGGGTGCTAGTTGGATGCCATTGTCTGCGCCATCTTATTGGTGACTTGTGGAGGTGGGGGATTTGAGATGTTTTGAGATGATATATAGTGAGAATGACCAAGGGTAGGATTGAAACAGAAGCAAAGAATTAGGGAAGTGAAAACAATGATGACGTGGAAAGGACCTCAGTCTGGGGAATATTGAGGGTTTCCGGTATGGGAATTTAAGCCAACAATATCAAGCTCCCTTCTGAGTTTAAAGGAAAGATGGCCTCAAATTAACCTCTTTTGTTTTGCATCTATTTCTGGGGGAGGGATTCAAGAATCAAAGTCACTGGAAAGGGAAAGCTTAACCATTCACAAACTATGAAATTCTCTCTCAATTCAGATAGAAACCCTGTTGAATAATATAGAAAGAGACATATACTATACTTATAAAAGAAGAGAAAAATCAAATCTGTAAGTTTTCTATTTATGTTGTGATATTGATGAGAAAGAATTGGTTATACAATTTCTTTTCCTATTCCTATTAGCAATATGTACAGGGTAAGGAAAAGCAAATATTGCTATTGTAATGGACATCCTTTAGATGAACTACAGTAGCTACCCCAAGATATATTGCAGTGTCTGTTTACTTACATGGCTTGTTTTAAATGGTTAGAAGTTGTTTTTTAAAACAATAGCTGTGTCTACTTGCAGCTGTTAGTTGTGATAGGCATGATAGGTATCAAAACGTGGCACTTCCTTGTTTAGTATGGTGCAACTTTGGGATCAAATGGTGGCAATTTTCATGCGCTGTGAAAAGTTCTGGGCTAGAACTTGCATTCAGCACCTCTCAAGATGTCTGTGAAGAAACTGAAGAGATGGTCCACAAAAATGAGAATTGTGTGGATTAAGATGAGTTCAAGACTGGCCTTTCCCTACTCTCACTCTCCAGTTACATATAAGGCACACAGGGCTATAAACAAGGATATCAGCTGGATTTATTTCCTGGTTAGATGATGGACAATTGGGCATCACCACAGAAGATGCTTACCTTTTGCAAGAGTAGAAAGCTATCTAACTTCTCCCAGTTTGAGGTGCTTTGTAACTAATGGGAGCATCAGCTTTCAGATTACTGAGACTGATGAGGATGTGAAAGAAGCCAGGTGAAGCTGACTTCTTCCAATGGAAGGTGAGACGGTAAGAAAATGGGAGGGTGGGAAAGTAGAGAGAAAACACTTTCATTATCTTGCCAGGTTCTCCTGGACCAGTAGTAAGGGACAGGAGAACTTGGCC
This sequence comes from Charina bottae, assembly GCA_023362775.1. Classification (NCBI taxonomy): domain Eukaryota; kingdom Metazoa; phylum Chordata; class Lepidosauria; order Squamata; family Charinaidae; genus Charina; species Charina bottae. The sequence goes on along the minus strand of JALMGJ010000002.1, from coordinate 123,909,013 downwards.
CGGCAAATGCAGCCATGGTGCAAGGAGTGACCAATGGTTGGAAATGATACCTGCTCACCATCCAACTGGCAAACCATACTTAAGAATTTACTACAGAATTAGTAAATTAAATAAATTTGGTAAAACAACAAATTCAGTAAATTAGCAAATAGAAAGGGTAGATATGCCATGAAAAATCAGGGCAGCAGCTTGGGTGAAGAAAACAGAAAATAGTGTCTTTTTTTCCCCTTCTGTCCATTTTTTCCACCAGCTCTTAAATATTGATATTTAAATATTTGATAATACTTTGACCAACATTGTGTCTCAGCAGGTGGCAGCACCTGCTTTTGGTATGGAAGCTTAGCAAAATCAGATCTCCTTGGATGGGGCATCATCAGGGAATACCAGGGCTGTAATTGGGAAAGCATCCTGGAAAAGGCAAAGGCAAAACATTTCTGTGCTGTGATGGATAAAGCTGCATGGGTGTGCGCATGAAGTCACCAGGACTCACACACAACTCAGGATCACCTTCCCCTTACCAACATTCTGCTCATATGCTGTAAGTTACTATATTTATGCCCAGCTTTTTTAAAATGCTTTTCCTCCTTTTTGTGATCATAGGGTTGAAAGGGATCTTGGAGATCTTCTAGTCCAACTCCCAGCCCAGGGTGGGAATTCTCAGACCACCTCAGACCAATGGCTGTTCAACTTTTGTTTGAAAACCTCCAGTAATGGAGCACCCTCAACTCCAGGAGGGACACTGTTCCACTGTTTAGTTTGGCTCTTTCTTTGTAAATACATTGGTTGGCTGGACATTAGTTCTTGTGCTGCCCTTGGGCACTACGGAGAAAAAAAATCCATCACCTGTTCCCTGTAACAGCCTTTCATGGATTGGAAGACGGTTATCATGCTACCCCTTAGCCTGCTCTTAGGTAAACATACCCTGTTCTTTTAATTGTTCTACATTTATTTTATTTTATTTATTTATTTTCTATCCCGCCTTTATTATTTTTATAAATAACTCAAGGTGGCGAACGTACCTAATACTCCTTCCTCCTCCTATTTTCCCCACAACAACAACCCTGTGAGGTGAGTTGGGCTGAGAGAGAGTGACTGGCCCAAGGTCACCCAGCCGGCTTTCATGCCTAAGGCGGGACTGGAACTCTCAGCCTCCTGGTTTGCAATTGGCTCCTTCCTAGGGCTGAGAGTGTGTGTGACTGGCCCAAGGTCTCCCAGCTGGCTTTCATGCCTAAGGCGGGACTAGAACTCTCAGTCTCCTGGTTTCCCATTGGCTCCTTCCTAGGGCTGAGAGAGAGAGTGACTGGCCCAAGGTCACCCAGCCGGCTTTCATGCCTAAGGCGGGACTAGAACTCTCAGTCTCCTGGTTTCCCATTGGCTCCTTCCTAGGGCTGAGAGAGAGAGTGACTGGCCCAAGGTCACCCAGCCGGCTTTCATGCCTAAGGCGGGACTAGAACTCTCAGTCTCCTGGTTTTCCATTGGCTCCTTCCTAGGGCTGAGAGAGAGAGTGACTGGCCCAAGGTCACCCAGCCGGCTTTCATGCCTAAGGCAGGACTAGAACTCACAGACTCCTGGTTTCTAGCCCATTGCCTTAAGAAAAAAAAGACCAAAGCTTAATTTCTATGTATATTATTTCTTTGAAGTCCAGGAAGAGGCAGGGCATTGTGACAAGATGCGAGGGTTCTCTTGCATCTGATCTCTTCTGTGGCTTCAGATAGCCTTTGGCCATCTTAAAAGAAGACAGCCTTCTAGTCCAACACCTGATGGCTTTGCCTGTCTGCAAAATGTCCAGTATTGGGGCCAATCCATTTTCTAAGTCTTTTGAATCTTTCCAATGTTCAAATGTTTCCCCAGGCAAGGAGCTCACATGTGGTCCCCAGTGCAGGCGTTACTCAGGACAATCACTTGAGCTTTGGCAGATGTACTAAATTATCCAATGGTTTGAGAACATTTTGTGGATCAGAAACGCAATTTACGGTCTGTCTATAAGCTGCATCTATCCATTGTGCAACCAAGTGTTTGCTTTGATTCTTCATTCCATGTTGTTTGTTTGTCAAGGGTCATGTCGGTTGTGTGGCCAGGGTTAAGCAGTGGTTAAGGTATGGAAGTTGTTACTGAGAGGCTCGGTTTCAAATGTCCTTCGTGATAGATTTTCCGGGGGGGGGCACTTTGGGAGTCCCTCTCTCAACGCAACCTTCTTATGGCGATAAAATTAAGGAAGACTCACCACATACACTGCCTTGAGCTCCCAAAGGAAAAGTGTAATTTAAGTGCAATAAGTGCATTGTGTGAATGCTTGAAGCACTCAGGTTCATGGCCCTTGACAAACCAACGATCCGCTTCACCAGACTGCACACCCACTGAGATCAAGATCTATGTATGACGTGTCATTGTACAAGTGCTGTAGTATCTACCAGTTATTCCTCGTGACAGTTAATGATGAGAGGTACTGCATGTTGGCAACCATGTTGTTTTTTGTTTTTTAATTCTTTTGCAACTTTAACAGGAGTGATATTAAACAACAGTGATATTGAACAACAAAAAGGGAATGGACAGGAGGTGAAACAAACTCCCCTGGGAATATTTTTATGACTAGTATGTTGGTTTATCAGCCTTTCATTCATTCAACCAAAGATTGCTCCATTTATTTTTTGTAACATAATTATCTCAGAAGAAGGAAATGACAAACTACCTTTGAATTATTGCCAAGGAATCATCATAGATGAGTCCAGGAAGTCATTGGGAGTTGAGTTTGACTCGAGGGAGATTTTATCTTTTTAGATGATGACTCTCACAGATATTGAACTGCTAAAATAAAATTTCATAGAAGTGTTCAAGGAACAGGTCTGCAATTCAGGTCTGAACGGCATCTTAAATGCTGCACTCATTTGCAAGGTAGGAAGGAAAATGACAAAGATATATTTAGTGTAATATCTATCTTCCTTGTTTGTTTGTCCAGGTAGGATATAAAAAATATTACAATGTAGTATCCTTAGCAGAGCTAGCACAAATTTAAATTTATATCTCATTTAGTGGCCTTACTGACTATAGCTGTGTGGCATCAATATCATAGTTCTTCCCAATCTGGTGTCATCCAGAAATGTTGGACTACATCATCCCCAGCAAGGATGGCCCATGAAAGCTGTAGTCCAACGTATTTGGAGGGCTTTAGGCTGGAGAAGACCGAGTATTGCGTGACTCAAAAATCCATGCTATACTAGCTTAATCTTATTATTTCTCTCTATTTGTTAACCTTGGGAGAGGCAGTATATTCCTACTCGGGAACTGAAAAATGGTCACCCCTTGCCTCCAGCCTATTGAGAACGGAGATACTATTGTGACATCACCTGAAGGAGGAGTTGTGAAAGTGTCATGAGCTAAATGAAAAAGGGCAAAGCGCACTAAAGGGATTTCTACATATAGAATTCAATAGTCGTGGCTTCCCTTCCCACCAAATGATACTAATACTAATATTAATACTACTACTAATAATAATAACAGTTGAGGAATGAATGATATTTTTGTTATTATTATTTATTTTGCACTTTATACCAGTCCTCCTGCTCTATACTTAGAATCCTGGGAAATGTAGTTTTGTAAGGGTACTGACGATTCTAAAGCAAACAATCCCCACCCTATCCAAAACTGTATCTCCCAAGGTTCCTTGCAGTGAGGGGGGGTCAATTCATCCATGTAGATATGCCCCGGACCCAAATAGACAATCTTTGGGTGGCTGGGGGCAAAACTAATGATGGTTTGAAGAGACAAAGGTCACAGTAGGCAGTGTGCTGGTGCAAACTGGGCAGGGCCTTAGGCAACGGTTTTGCAGGTTTTTTTTACCTGTAAATGGTACCACTGACCTTCAGCAGCTGTCTTCCAATGAAATCCAAAGGGCTGCGAAAGCGATCATTTGAGTAGATGCACACAACACCTGCAGCCTTAGACTACCCATGTTTGCTCCAAATTGCCCGTCTTTTGTTATTTGCATTAGCTGCATGAAACCTGCCATGCTGGGCTAGACCAACTATCCACCACTTTGTCTCAGAGGCTGCCATCCACAGGGCATAAGCTACGAACTGAGGAGGAAGGACTCTGCTGGTTGCCCTCCTTCTCTTGGCAATAAGAGATTTCAACATGCACTAGCTGTTACATGATCATGCTTTCCCAGATACTACATGTGTTGCTCTAGTAAAAGCAGGATTAAAACCAGCTGACACATAAAGTAGTGGACAAGCATGGTGGAGGAGCACACTTAGTGTGTAACCTGCATTCATTTAACAACATCTGGCCTTGTGGAAGACTCACTTGTTACCAAAAGCATGTTTTTGGAAATGAAGATAAGTTTTGCAGGAGTTTAGCATATAAAAGAAATCAAAGCTCCATAGGGATAGAGTTAGGGTAATTTAAAATCCTAAGTCTATATGTTTATCTTAAGGATTAGGATATCTGCAAATCTGAGACTGGCCTGATATAGAATTAACAATCCTAAAATGTTAACTGCTCAGCCTTGGGTAGTCCAAAGGGAGATGGTGTGGTGATCCCCAAATGTCCTGGACTTCAACTCCTATCGGCCCCAGGTAGCATGGGCCAATGGCAAGGACAGCGGGAGGTGTAATCCAGAACATCCAGAAGGTACCATATTGCCCATGTCTGGGTTAATCTATCCTGCCCTCTAGATGATTTTGTACCATATGGAGACAACACAGAACGGTAACGCTTATAACAAGGAACCGATGTATAAAGGTTAAACAAAATCACAAGACAATATATTGGCAGCATACATAAGTCATACAAATAATACAGAGGAAAATTACAACAGGGTTCAGCCAGTACGTTGGGTAATAAACAAGAGGATTTAGTACGATAAGGAGGAAAACATTCACAAATCACTTTTCATAGCACCAGAAGCCCATTTTATAAAATACACTATTAAATTATATGTATTAATATTTATTATTTTATACAGTGCCGTATTCTTGTGCATGGCTGTTTAACAGATCATCCCCATGATAAACAGCTTTTTGCTCCCAAGGACCCTACAATTCAAAACAAATTTGGAAGAATTGGGAATGGAATGATTGAGAGTCAGTAAAGAGCTCAGTCCTGCCACAGCCAGGAACCTTCCAGCTCTGCTAAACCACCAATCCGATCACCCCTGCCAGCACAGCCAATGGGAATTGTAATCCAGCACATCAGTAGGGCCCTGGCTGACAAAGGCTCTTCTACTCTTAGGTTGCCTTTGGCTTGTAGAAGCTCAACATTTCCCAGCCGGTTTTACATTTCCACCACCAGCTTGCAACAGGCAAGATTATGCCGGGTTTTTGCTTCTGTTTTGCATTCTTGCTTGGCTGTTCCTTTCTCATTTCTAATAAAATTACTTTAGTCAAAAGTGTATGGGTATGTATGTGTGTGTGTGTATACACACACACACACACACACACAGTTGCTTTCTGTGTATGCAAACATAACAGTCAAACTTTTCCCACCGTCATTAAAGAAAGAGAGAGACCAAGACAAATTGGTATGGATTGAAATAATGGGGCTGCAAAATGTTTAAGCTCTAAAGTATTGCTTCAAGGATAAATTAATTAATGTGTACATACTTTCCTTCCAAAAATGCCATCCTGATTTGAAAATGAACTTCAAAGTACATTTAGATTGTGACATAAGACCATGGTTGTATTGTGGATGTGTTTCAGAACTTAACCATCAAGGTCATAGTTTTTGAGGAATGGTGGTGCTGGAGTAGTTGGAGTAGTAGTAGTGGGGTTCATGGTGTGCTTTTTTAGCTGAAGAAATGTATGTTTATACACATTAGAACTGTCATATTTTGTATCCAGCCCAGATTCTTGCACCTTCAATGACAGATTAGCTGGTTCCTTATTTCCATGCCATGAAGGATTCGCATTCTGATTTTTCTAAATCAATTCTTTATTAAATAAAGAGCCAAGTCAGATTTTTTCCCTCCTGCTTAGGTGGCAGTGCTACTTGCTGGAATTCATTGGTGGCAGTATGAACAAAAAATCCTTGCAGAAATCCTTCCAAATCTTAATTATAGGACTTGGAAGGAAAGGAATTAAAAGATGATTGTTACCCCAAACCTACCTGGGCACACAGTATTGCCAACTCTGAAGCTATGTGCAGTCAGACCTGCATAAATTTCATTCACTTACATGGGATTTACAGTATTCTGTTATCATTGCTCACAGGCCTAACAAACAATGTGATTCCATGCCTACTGCATTGTGTAGAAGCCCTACAAGACCTCAGAGGGCCAACATATATAGGACTGGGTGAAATGATTCAACTCAACCCACACACAGAATATCTTAGGCATCATGAAGTAGCTAGAAATTAATGTATTGATTTCATCTTTTAATACATCATTTTTTGGTTTCAGGTGTTTTAGGTATTCAAGCTTTGGCTAAATCTCCTACAATCTCATGACTCCTAGGATTGATTTTGTAAAAGGGGAAAGAAACATTGTAATGTAATACAAGACTAAAGACAAAACAATGAGGATTGCAAACACAGTTCATATAATTCCAGAGAAACTCCAGTCTAGAGGAGTTAGCAGTAGAGAAAAGCATAAATGATAAGACAAGACTAAACCTCGTCCCACGGTGCAGATTTTGAAATCTAGACTAAATGTACTGAGATCAAATGCCCTTTTAAGGACATGGTCTGAATGTATCATGCGGATATGAGATCCTGCAAGCACTTATGCACACATCACTAGTGTTTTGGAAAAAAAACAAGGACACGGAGTTACTCATCAGTGATACATGGGCACAAAAGTACTTGCAGAAATCAAATACTAGAACTTGTACATTCTCACCTTAGTACAAAAGATGGAAACGTATCAGTTCGGTGCCATTTGATGAAAAGTCCTCTTCAAGACAGACAAAAATGGTAAGTCTCCAGAGTAATCCATGTGGATGAATCATAACAGTCATGATCTATATAATTTTTTTTTCCCTCTGGGGAAATTCAATACATTCCCTCCCCCCGTCACAGTGTACATGATTTAAATTTGCCTGGCTAACTTCAGGGAGAGTGTTTATGCACACCTGGTGTTCTATAGCTTAGCTGGACTTAGCTATAGAAATTATAAAGCATTTCCACTGACTAATATGTACACGGGATAATTAAAGGAGACAGATGTAGTTCTCTTGGGTGCTATCCTGTTCCGGTGCCAGTTTATTCCTCTGAGAGACGGCATTTCAGGTCTGTGGGAGGGGTTCTGCCACTTTGCTGCTGCTCCAGCTGCTGCTGCCACTGCTGTCGCCTGGGGGCTCCTAAAAGGAAAACGGGGAAAGGAGAAAACAGAAGCAAAGGAAGCTTGGGTGATTCACTTCTGGGATTTCTGACTGCTCAGTGGATTCTGCTAGATCTCTGCAATGACACTCATTAGAATGATCCCATGAGGTCCATCTGGAAGACCACACGTTCTTTATCCCTACCATGTTTGTTTGATGGCCTCTATTCCTAGCCGTGTGTGTACAGGATTGCAGCTCTCTGTCCTCTGTTTCTGACATTCACAAATTGCTCCATTAATCATCTAATCCTGAAAATAACAACAGCATACAAACAAATTTTTACTAGGGCTTGCTGCTTTTTTCTTCCTCCAAGAGGCTGGATTCCCCTCCCAATTCTGCTGAAGGGAATTCCATTACGGGAAACACTGATAGCACCCAGATTTTTAAAGAGGATTTTCAACATTATTATTTATGATATGCTCATCACACCTTTTATCCAAGCAACTCTAGAGAGTATAAAACCTCCTCCATTGCCCTTTCATCCTCACGGAAAACCTTTTTCAAACTTTTTCGGGTCATAGAACTTGTTAGTTAAAAAAAAATAAAATTTGGAAATCCTGCTGCCTGCCTCTCAAACACACGAAGAATGAGGAGTCATAATGAGCACTAATGTCCCCTGGGGTTTGGGGGCTTTTGAATGTCAGCTGACAAGCCCTGCCTTTTTTGCTATGTTTTAGAAAAATTTCTATGGATTCTCCTGGTTGCAGGCCACCGTTTGAAAAATACTGAGCTAGATCAGCAGTTGGACTTATCATGAAGTACGTTTCTGGTTGCTGAAAGATGGGCCTGAGAGGGAAGGGTTAACTCCATCTTTGGTAGCTAGAAGGCAGGGCTTAAGAGTTTCCCATACCCCATTGAGAAATCGGGGGTATCCTGTCCCTTTCAGATACCTGCACTGACTTTAGCTCAATGTAGTCCAAGTTCTTTTTTAACTGAATAATTCACTGCAACAGCAAAAAAACTTTGTAGTAGACAAGAAATGTGAGAAAAAGGAAGAATAATAGATAACATTTGGCAAACACAGTCAAGAAATTAACCATTTGACCTTTGGTTGCTTGAACTGTCTCTGTCTCCTTTGTTGAGTTCTTCTTTTGGTAACCAGAATGGTACTTCATTGTAAACCCAACTACTGTTCTTGGTCACCAAAGATGGAGCTGACATGGGATACACTACAGCAGTATTCCAACACTGGAACAATAGAGGTTAAAATACTGCTTAATAAATATAGATGGTTCTACCCAAGTTGCCACCCTATAATGATCTATTAGTGGGACTCCTTCTACTAGAGCTGTTGATGTGGGCTGTGCTGCTGGAAAGAAGCTGTTCCTTGCCAAAGGAATGCAGCCTGCTGATGATGGATGATGCAACCTGCTGTTTTGCAGGAGACAAATAGGCTATTGGCTTTTCACCCTTCTACAGCATGTTTGAGATATATTCCCAGCACAGTGTGCATCTCTAGCTTGTGTCTGGTTCATTCCTCCTCAATGGGAAGGTCAGGATGCTTCCTTCACCCTGAGCTGCTTCTCTTTATATTTAGAGATGGGGGGTGGCAGGAACCTTTCTCTTGGTTTTCCTGTGAATTCCAGAACATGTCTCTGCCCAGCTGTCTTTGCTTGTATGCTCCTGCATGCACCTTTTTTTCCAGACACTTGCCAACCTGTGAGGTAACGGCATAAAATTGAGGAACATTTTCCTTGGTTCTTTTGCCTTGCCTAGTAGTAGTGTATTTGTTTTAGAAATGGAAGGAGGTATTCTTCCCGATTCTGAGAATTCAGACTGTGAAGAGATGCCAGTTAAGGAATACATGCTGGTCATGAAAGAGTTACAATTTGACTTGCAAGATAAAAACTGTTCTGTTTATTTCAGGCTTTGTTTTGAAGAGATGGCTGTCTCAGCTATGTGGGAAACTTTTTGCTGACTTTTCAGGAGGGGCAGCTGGGTTTCTTGATTTTTTTTAATAAAAAACGTCCTGTGCATAATATGGAGACAAATAAATGTTTTGGTTTACTTTGAGGTGGGATAAGAAGTTAAGAATAAGTATGTGGATTGATTTCAAGGCTGTATGATCCTATTTTTCCATATTTTTATTTATTTTTATATATATATATATATATATATATTTATTTATTTATTTATTTATTTATTTATTTATCACATTTATCACCACCCAACTCCCCCAAGGGGGACTCTGGGCGGTTTACAACAAAATTTAAAGTTTGTTTGATTTTTTAAGGTTTAATAGGGATAAGATTGTTACAGTAGTACTAAGCATAAAAGTAAGAAGGCTTATATGATTCTATTCTTTTTAATGATTTGGATTAAGGTGTATCCCATTCTTTTTAAAACTTGTTTGGTTTTTTAAGATTTATAAGACATAATAATTAGAGTTTGATTATAGTTTAATAGGGTTAAGATTATTATAGCATTATTATTATTTATTATTAAGTATTTTTAATATTTTATTTTAAGTAAAAAATTTAATATAATTTGATTCTTTTTCTTTATTATTATAGTGGTTAGAAAAATATAGAATAGTGGTAGGAAGGAAATATTAAATAAATGAATTCTGTTTTTTGGGGGAAAGTGGATTTGGAGGTTTATATGTTTATCTATTTCTTTTTGTGTAAGGGGAAAGAGCAATTGCTTTTTTAGTTTTGTAATGTGTTAATGGATTGACTTATAGAAACAACGTGATCTTGGTTGGATATAGAGTAAGGGCTTAACTGGGGAAATTGCTGTATATTCTTGTTGTTGAAAGTTGGAAGTCATCTTGTAATTTCTTTAAAAATCTTTTTTCATTTTCTGTTTTTTCACTTTTTTCTTTTTTGTAGTTTTTTGCTTTTTTGTAGTTTTTATCTTTGCTTCAAACTTAATAAAATTCTTATTAAAAAAAAGAAATGGAAGGAGGAAGTGGTGTTTGTTTGTTTGTTTAATGTTAGATTTCCTACCACCAAGTCAGAGTTCTCTCTCCCTTTGCAGATGAAAACTCAAAATATCCTATATCATCCCTGAGACTTGCAGCTTGAATCAAAATGACACTAAATAATTCAGTTGCCTTCTGTAGATGTTGATTAAATCTTCTCATAGTATGTAAAATGGTATGATTAGCTTGGCTAAATGGTAAGGAAGGCCATTAATTGAGCTGTTAAATATTTACCAATCTGAAGAGCCAATGTCTTGTGAGGACAAACAAGAACCTTTCCTTTTGAGTAGGGAAGCACTGTGTAGCCAAGGAAAGAGAAGGATCGAGGAATTCACCGAGTCCATTAAAACGACAGGTTGCCAATTGTTTTATACTTAGAGGCTCTGGGGTACCCTGAGGGCTGTTGGCAGGATTTTTGTATGAGGAAAGAAATGGAAATTTTCCATGCTCCATCTCTCTGTGAAATGAGAAGATTGATGCTGTGTAATTTCTGGTCATTAACCAGTTTTCCATGTGTGGAGAACAGAACAGGAAGTGAATGGCAAAAGACAAATTCTCTTTGTGCCTTCCTTTTAATCTTGTTTTTTGTTAAGGTTGAAACCTATCCCTGGAGACCTTTTCAAAACATTAATTTATATCTGGATCCCACATACTCCAATTCCATCTCCACCATCTAGTACTTAATCTTTTTCTTGCCAAACACTGGGGAATTAATCTTGGTCCAGGCTGACAGAGTTTATATTAAGCGCTTCCCAAATAAACCACATTGTTCTGAGCAGATGAAGAAGAGACAGATGAAGCCAGTTCCTGCCCTAGAATCACAGCAGAATTTCTTTCTTTCTTTCTTTCTTTCTTTCTTTCTTTCTTTCTTTCTTTCTTTCTTTCTTTCTTTCTTTCTTTCTTTCTTTCTTTCTTTCTCTTACTTACTTACTTACTTACTTACTTACTTACTTACTTACTTACCACCTTCTTTTTTTAGTAGGAATCTAGAAGAAAATCTAGGTCATTTGATGTAAGCAACTGAGCTTGACTGTTAAAACCAAGACCATTTTCTAGGGGTGTTCATCAGATTAAAAAATCTAATACTGAATTGAGCTTGTTTGGAAAGAGTCAGGTGCTTTCCAATAACAATACAGGTAGTCCTCGCTTAACAACCATTTGTTCAGTGACCGTTCAAGTTACGGCGGTGCTGAACAAATGGTACTTACGCCCAGTCCCCAAAGTTACAGTCATTGCAGCACCCCCGCGGTCACATGATCAAAATTTGGGCACATGGCAGCCCACCTGCACTTATGACCACAGGGGCGCTTCAACTCCCCCCACCAGCCTCTCTCCCTCCCCATCTCTGCCCTTTGGCCATCCTGCACAGTGGCACTCCTTGGCGGCGGCGCTGGGGCTGAAGTACTGAGAACGGTGCATGCTATTTGGAGAACAGTGCAAGCAGCCTTGGGAAGAAGGCCTGGCGGGGCCAGCAATTGCCTCACATAGGGCCAGGCTGTCCACGCCTTGTCAGCAGCGGGAGGAAGACTGCGAAAGTCAGCTGGGGCGTGGCAAGGCCTGCAGAGCACAGGGTAGTGGGGGCGGCTGTGGCTTTGTGCTGTGGCACTGGGGTGGCTGGCTGTGGCACGGGGCTTGAGGCGGCACTCCTTGATGGCGGGTGGTGCTGGGGCTGAAGTGGAGGCCTGGGAGCAGTGGCGGCCAGCAGAGACTGCGGAAGGCCCTGGGCCTCTACTTCAGCCCCAGCGCCACCGTTGCCAAGGGGTGCTGCTGTGCAGGGCGGCCAAAAGGGCAGAGATGGGGGGGAGATAGGCAGGTGGGGGCTCTTACCGAGGCTCGGGGCTGGGAAGGACCAAGCCAGGAATGGCTTGGATCGGGGTGGGTCATCACCTAACAACTGGTGGGATTCGGTTAATGATGGCAACGGGGACTGCTGTCGCTAAGCGATGCGGTCACGTGACATCACGCTTTACGACTGCATCACTTAGCGATGGAAATTCTTGTCCCAATTGCCATCATAACTTGAGGACTGCCTGTATTGTCGGGGACCAGCAGGGCTGTACAGAGGTGCTTCCCTTGAATGACTTGACTTGAGTTGAGCAAAGCACTCCTTGATGAAATGCCTTCATCAAACAAAGTGGAAGCTTTTTTCCTAACTGGTGGAACAGCCGCTTTGCTTCGTTTGGCAGCAGGGACTTCTGCATACGAGTACCCTCTGTACCGTGGCTGCTGTTCATGAGGCAGATCGGCCCACCAAGGCAAACTGCCCCACCTCAACTCTGTTGAGGTAGACCCAGGGAGTTCTCTGAAATAAGCAACAACCAACTTCACAGTGATTTGCCATGTTAGCTTTTCAAAATGAGAAATGCCAAAGCAGTTAATGAGCAGGACATACTGTGTCTTTAAAAAAAGTTCTATTATTTCGATAAAGATAAAAATCATGGTGAGTCACATCAGCACTGATAAAACAAGGGCTCTCAAACTCTGTAGTGCCATGACTTCCTAAAATTTCAAACAGAATTTACCTTTCTCATTGCCTTGATATCACAAATTCAAGAATCTGCTCAAAATAATACAATTTAGTAAAGGTAAAGGTTTCCCCTGCACAGTCGTGTCCGACTCTAGGGGCCGGTGCTCATCTCCGTTTGTTAGCCGAAGAGCCAGCGCTGTCCGAAGACGCTTCCGCGGTCATGTGGCCAGTATGACGCTCGCGGAACGCTGTTACCTTCCCACCGAAGTGGTACCTATTCATCTACTTGCATTTGCATGCTTTCGAGTTGCTAGGTTGGCAAGAGCTGGGGTGAGTGCGGGAGCTCACTCCGTCACGCGGCGCTCGGGTCTCGAACCTCCGAACTTGCGACCTTCCGATCAACAACCCTGGCGTCTTAACCGCTGAGCCATTGCGCCCCACAATTTATTAATATCAATTTAGATAAATTAATACAATTTATCTAAAGTTAAATATAAATTCTTGAGAAATGCAGTGGATTTGGAAGGTAACACTGACACACACAAACATACAGCCCTTTATTACAAAGTATTCCCTTTGAGCTGGGAGACATTTCATGATAATAGGTTATAAATTTGATCCTGTTTGCTCTACTTAGAAAAACAAAGAAATAAGGAGAATGAGCTTGTGATACCTGTTGAATGTGGATGGTGAAAGCATGAATGCTTACAGCTATTTTTTTAAAATTTAACCTCACTTTTAATATTGTTGATATGGTATATAATCAAACAATTTTAAAGGCGCTTTTAGTAAAGAGGCATCACTTGCAGTGCAAAATTCACTGTTCATACTTGTGCTTAGAACTGGGATGATATAATACAGTTTTGTGCCAAGAGTCCTTCTGAACTAAGCTGTGCAGATCAAGGTCTATTTTAAAAAATCAATAAAAGTCAAATTCCAGTATTTTGAGTACAATTTAACTTAAGCCCAAACTTCACCTTTTCTTATTGTTTGCAGAAACAAAACAAAACACAAAATTAATAACCTCCAAATCAGATTGAACCAGCAAGATACCCCTGGATGGAGCTGCGTGTCCTTAAGGCAATGCAACCTACTTCCACCAAGTGAAGCACCTTGTCAAAACATCTCCTGTGATCCAGTCAACCCACTTAGCTTACAGAATTAGTTCTCAGGAGGAACAAATAGGACAGAGGCGTCTGCAAAGGAAAACGGCTCCTGCATAGCATTGTTCCCAGGCTTTCTTTCACCATCTGTAGGTGTACCAAAGGGATGGCCACTTTGAAAACCATGATGAAAAAATTGGGAAAGGATTCATCTATTTCTTTGGTTCGTTAAAGCAGTGTTTTTCAAATCTGGCAACTTCAGGATGTGTGGGCTTCAACTCCCATGCTGGCTGGGGAATTCTGGGAGCTGAAGTCCACACATCTTAAAGTTGCCAACTTTGAAAAACACAGAGTTAAAGAAATCCTACTATGGCTTGGATGATTAGCCACTATCCCAGCAGTTGGCTGGGATACAAACTGCAGAGAAGTACCTATAAACCTCTGCCAAAAGTTGTTTGCCATGTCTGTTGGGCAGACCACACAAATCAGGTCTCTAAAAGCAAAGGTGGGCTGAGAAGAACCAGGAACAACCGTTCTGATTGTCTAGGGCAAATGTGGGGAAGGGTTTTTTTAATTGCTGAGCACCTCCTCTCCTTTTTAAAGCCTGTGAAGTCATCGGTGGTGGCACAATGATGTCACCAGAATGGGCAAGGCCAAACTTTTTGCTGGGGGAGGAGGGTTAATGGAAAATACAATGTCACATGCACCCCCCCCACCCCCAGTTTCTTAGGCTGTAAAGGCAACAGGGAAAAATGTACTTTCAGACTTGCAAGATTCTGTTAATGTAACCTTACAATAAAGTAGAATTAGTTCACCTGGGTGTGCTGCTTGTCTGGACTACCTCATAAGGCTGACAGCGCCAGAGCAAACAGCCTCCCAGCTCAACCCCCATCCTAGCCCAGTGCTTGGGGGAAGAGCCGGGTCTTCATAGCCCTCCAGAAAGCTAAAAGGGTACGGATCCTTCGGATCTCAGGGGGAGGCTGTTCCAAAGGGCTAAGGCGGCCAAGAAGGCATATGTCTGAGGTCCCATCAAGTGGCAACATTTAAGGGAGGGGACTTGGAATGCGCCTACCCCTTCTAACCTAGTAGGATGGGCAGATACCCTCAGGGAGAGGTGGTCCCATAAGCAACCATGAAAACTGGAGCTTTTGAAGAAAATTAGGGGGCTAAGGGCTGCAATGCCTGCCTTAAACCTCACATATGCTTAAGGTATCTTTCTTATCTGACTTGTTTTGTTGTTTATTCGTTCAGTCGCTTCCGACTCTTCGTGACTTCATGGACCAGTCCACGCCAGAGCTTCCTGTCGGCCGTTGCCACCCCCAGCTCCCCCGCGGTCAAGTCCGTCACCTCCAGAATATCATCCATCCATCTTGCCCTTGGTTGGCCCCTCTTCCTTTTGCCTTCCACTTCCCCTAGCATCTGACTTAAGATTCAGGTAATTAGCCTTCATTCATTTATTTACCATACCCATGTATTGATTAAACCCTTTTGTTGCTTCAGCTGGATGGAATGAATGATATAATAGAACGGTGATTATCATCGATATTCTAATGGCATGATTTGCTTTCTCTCCCAATGATCTCTCTCAGCAATTTCATGCTGACATTAAATAGCAGAGGTAAATAAGGTAGAACTCCTGTGGGTTTGTATTCAGAAGGAGATGGCTGTTCACCCTGGGCAGCAGAAATAAGTAGCCTCACTTCTTTGAGATCATAGAGTAAATAAACTAGTCCAAGGCAGGGATGGTGGGAGTTTGTCTGGAGGTACAAACATTGCCCACTCCTAATTCAAAGTGATAGCCATGCAATGTGGCTATTTATGCCTATCCTAACAAGCCTCCCTTCCACAAGTTCCCTAAAAATCTTTTGTTTCTCATTTGGTTTTCCAGATTGCTGGGCAATATTTTTTTTAATATTATTCCAAAGAGAAGGACAGTAAGGTGCAAGACGGATGTATATATATTCAAGCTCTACACTATGAACCTGAATATACATTGACCAGCCAGTGATTATGCCCCCAATTTGCTGTAAGTCAGCAACTGCTAGAGTTGGCCAATGATTACAATTGACCTGGCATAGATGGGATAGCCTGGCAGTGTTTCTGTTAGACAATAATCTTCACCACAAAGGGAAAGTAAAATTTTGCCTAGCCGCTGGCACAGGCAGAACCTCCTCATGGGAGCAGCTTATAAAATCTGAGCAAAAAAATAAAAAATCCTCCCCAATAGGGAGATTGTAACATGGTGGGTGTCACACATGCCCTATTAATTAGACACCCAATATACTAGGTGGGGGAGTTTTCACTAGCTGTAAGATTATCACTTTTGTCACCTCAGGTTCATTCATAAAACAACGTACAGGTAGTCCTCACTTAATGACCATTTGTTTAGTAATGGTTCAGACTTACGATGGTGCTGAAAAAAAAAACTTACAACCGGTGAGTTGTAACACACAACCATTGCAGCGTCCCTGCAGTCACGTGATCACAATTTGGCAACTGGTTCGTATTTACGACCGTCGCAACATCCCGTGGTTACATGATCACCATTCTTTACCTTCTTGGCCAGCTTCTGGCAAGCAAAATCAATGGGGAATCGCGTGATCCACTTAACGACCGTGGTGATTTGCTTAATGACCACCGCAAAAAAGGTCATAAAATCAGGGCGGATTTGCTTAATGACCACTTCGCTTAGCAACTGAAATTCTGGTCTCAATTGTGGTCATTAAGCGAGGACTACCTGTAGTGATTCTGAGGGCCAAGCTAAATGCTACGGTGCAGCCACAGATAACATATATGCTTGTCCGTTGCAAAGTATTCTTCAGCAGAGGAAGTTTGCTGAGAGAAGAGGAGGCAGGAGAAGGAAGCTGTAGCCATCTCCTGCCAGCCTGTTTTTCTGTAAAATTCCCCTACTGAATTCTTTGCCCCAGGTGTTCAGACCTGCTTTGCAAAATCTATGCAGGGCCGCTTGTGAGGGAGGAAGAGCCAGGAGAGTTTCAAAGGGAAATAGGTAGCCTTTCTTAAAAGGAAAAGCCATTTCCTTCTTGTGTGTGGTTTGGCTCCATTACATCCTCTTCATCCTCTTCAGTCCACCAGTTTCTGTTCCTGGCAAAAAGTTTTGGAACCTAAATAAAGCCGGCAAGTGAATTTGCACGCAATATTATGTGCCTGCTTTGTTTAATTCACAGAATTTGGGTTGCGGGTCAGATAGAAACTGTTATTTTTAGCATCAAATTCTAAGTACAAGCCTGAGGCAGTGGAACAAAACATTCTCATGGACGCTGAATTCCCTCTCTTAGAGGCAATCCATCCTGACTTTCACTTTTTCATTTGCTTTTATTCTTACACAACTGTGTACATTGCCAAAATCAAACAAAGTCATGAGCATGGGGAAACACGCCTGCAGGCAGGTTAAGAACAGGGGGAAAGATAATCAAGGAAGGATTTCCGAGACATAACAAAAAGCCGACTATAAGATATCCAAACATTCCTACAGTTGAGCCGTGTGTGTGATTCAAATATCATTAGATCTCACATTCAATACACAAGGACAAAGTGTATGTAGGAGGTGAGTGTATATATGCCTTGTATCTCCATACAGATGACCATCTCTTTAGACCTTCAGAGCAAATGCCTGAAGGGAATCACCTAAATATTGCTTGTGCAGTTGGGGAAATTGTCACATTAGGATTTTTTATTTTTTTAAGGGGCGTGGTGGCTCAGCGGGTAAGACACCAGGCTTGTCGATCGGAAGATCGCAAGTTCAGAGGTTCGAATCCCTAGCCCCGCGTGATGGAGTGAGCTCCCGCACTCGCCCCGGCTCTTGCCAACCGAGCAATTTGAAAGCATGCAAATGCAAGTAGATTAATAGGTACCACTTCGGTGGGTAGGTAACAGCGTTCCGCGTGCATCATGGCGGCCACATGACCGTGGAAGCGTCTTTGGACAACGCTGGCTCTTCGGCTAACAAACAGAGATGAGCACCGGCCCCTAGAGTCGGACACGAGTGCCCAAATGTGTGGGGGGAAACTTTACCTTTTTTACAAGGTTGAGCTTCTATGAGGGTTCAGCTGAACGTTACAAACCTTCATCCTGAAAGTCCCTTTTAGAATCTGGTGACTGCACAAAGGCCCAAAGAGGATCTGCTTATGTGGGCACGTTGGCTAAGGCTTGTGATCACCCTTATGCATACTTAGGATGGGTTTAGTTCTTGCACATTCAGCTGAATGCTTGAGTAGATCTTCGGTCTACAACTCTTTTTACTGCATTTAACTGAAAGGAAGCTGGGATTTTTAAAAGGGTTTCTTAAATTATGTGACAGCAGGAGGCTTCCTAAAGTAAATTAACTTTCTTAGCTTCCTCACCGCTGGCCGCTGGCGTTGTTAATAAAGGCTCCCCTAACATTACTCAGAGTGAGGCAGCTGTTTTAGCAATTGCTGAAAAGTACAGAGTGCATAGAATGGTATGGCCACAGAATCTTCCCTATGCCCATAAGCCCACACCTGCCTCTGATATTTCCTGCCACTAATATTGCAATAAAATACAGTATAATGTAATATTTTGGGACATTAATATAGAGATGTATTGAAAAAGATGAAGGAAGGGTTTGAAAAGTTGGGTTTGTGAACAAAAGATCAGAGGTCTCTCTGCCTGAGTATCCTGTTTCCCAACTTGGCCAATTAGATGTTTCTGAGAAATCTGTGAAGGGAGCATGAAGGCCACAGAGGCCTCCTACAGTTGCTTCCTGGGACTTAGTGTTCATTGTGGAGGTATTCTTCTGGGCAGAATTTAGCAATCTCAAAGAATCACTTGTCTGCAGAGACGTTTGCTGTGCTACTCTAAAGCTCCAGAGGCCCTTTCCCATATTTTCCCACTCTTGATCAGGAAGACTGCTTCTCAGGGGTAATATCCTGTTTCTCAAATGCTCCTCCTTGGACAGGGTCATCTTGTACCAAGAACATCAGCTTTTCAAAGGAAGGTGGACATGTTGCCAGAAATTCTCCCAGCCCTTTTATAGGAAGTTAATTTCACCATCATTTGATTAAATTCTATACCACAGATGATGTTATTTATTTTTAGTTTGAGGTACATGGGATATATATCTATTAAAATTTTAAAACTATGCTATTTAAGATCATGGCCATTGCTAAGCCTCATGGCAGTTAATTATATAATAATAATAATAATAATAATAATAACAACAACAACAACAACAACAACAACAATAATAAGACTCAATAGGTAGACAAAAATGCCAAACCCAGTCTCAACATCTGGCTGACTGTGCGACCAACAATAACAACAACAATTATAATAATTTTGTTAGACTTGCATGCCACCCAACTCTCAATGGCTCACAACAATCAAAGACCAAAGGCCCTCCCTTAGGGACTGTCCATGTGCTAATTGCCCACAGTATTGTTTCCAGTGGCTCTGGAAACTTCACTAATATAAATCCTTGCCCATTGCTCATGTTTCTCTCTTCCAGAACACAGCCACACAGCCCGGAAAACCCACAACAACCATCAATTTCTCTCTCTCCTTGCTTTTATTTGCCTCTTATCCCTTTTTTGGCAGTTGTTTAATAAACAAGCATTAAGTTATATCTTTTGTTAGCTGAACTGAGTGGTGTGTGTGCTTGCTCTGTTTTTGATGTAGGGATTGATCAGGAGTGAACTGGGTGCAAACTAGAATGGAAATTAGCCACAGTAATTTTCCAACCAAAAGCTGGTATGATATCATAATTTCCTTAATATCTTTTTAGACAAAATGAAGCATCTAGAGCAATTTTTTTATCCCACCTTTAATATATTTATTTATAATTTATTTGTGAGCTGGACCACATTAAAGAGCCAAATCCTACGTTGTTAAATGCAGTGGCAAAGGATGACTTTTACTCTATTTTGCCAGTGGAAGAGCAGTTTAATCCTTCCTTCCTGAGTTCTGATTGTATGTGAATTCTCTCTGCATGTCTGTGAGGCTTAGGAAAACATCTGCCATCCTTACAAACACTCTTAAAGGTAGATTTTGAAAATGCCTGTTTTATAGATAGAGAAGCAAGACTGCAAATGGTGGTCCTATTTTTGATTTATTTTTATTAAGCAAATAACAACTTTAAAAAAGGTAAAGGTTCCCCCCGCACCTTTGTGCAGTCGTGTCCGACTCTAGGGGCCGGTGCTCATCTCCATTTGTTAGCTGAAGAGCCAGCATTGTCTGAAGATGCTTCCACGGTCATGTGGCCGCATGACGCGCGCGGAACGCTGTTACCTACCCACCGAAGTGGTACCTATTCATCTACTTGCATTTGCATGCTTTCGAATTGCTAGGTTGGCAAGAGCTGGAGCTAGTGCGGGAGCTCACTCCGTCACGCGGGGCTAGGGATTCGGACCTCCGAACTTGCAATCTTCCGATCGACAAGCCTGGTGTCTTACCCGCTGAGCCACCACGCCCCTTATAACAACTTTGCTGCGGACCAAATAACAACTTTGCTGGGAAAGCAAAGATTGGGGCACCCCTTCCTTTTCATTACCCTCTTTGTGCTTTCTCTTCTGTCTAATCAAAACCACAATCCAGATTTACCAGAAAACCCAGCCTAATCCGTTTATAAGCCTTTATTCAATTTCACAATGCTGATAGGAACTCCCTGGCTTGATTTTTCTTGCTGATAAATGCAAGAAGTGCATCTTCTTCTAGCAGCATCCTACAAGGAAAATAGATGATACCTCCATTTCAAAACCCATTTATTCAGCAATACAGAGTTGTTGCATTGCCTGAAAGACCCTGATGTATCAGAGTGTTCATTGTTCTGTGAATGAGGCTGTGGTCACACTAATGGGATATTATGCCCATGGAAATCAATTCCCAAGTTCCATTATAATGTCAGATTTCTCATGGGAAATGGCAAATCGCTTTCTGTATAAAACAAAGCTTTCTCATAGTGATAAAGAAGCCAGGTGGCTAGTGAAGGTGTCGTGCCCATTATTATGGCTATCCCCTTATAGTGGGAAGAGTTGCCCTGTGAAAGTTGGGAGGGAGGAAACACATGCTTGCTTAGATGCAACACTGCCACCCTGTGGCGGGTTATACTATGTGCCATGTTCTATGCTTTGTGCTTGGTGTTTTTCACACCAACCAATCAGAAGTTGGTATGAACTATATATCTAACCATGTAAAATGGTTTCCTTTGCTCTTGACATCTGCTCATCTAGTAGCCATCGTCATGTGTTCTGCTCCTGTGGACTGTGAAGTGTGTAGCTATACCTGGCTGAGGGTATTGCCAAGGTTTGTGCTCCTTAACGTCTGGATGCAACACGTGAACTTTGTATCTGTAGCTTTTGCTTGTAAGCTGTTTTACTGAAGCTATGCTGTAACGTATGTATTCTGCTCTGCTTTTATCTACAGTAAAGATTTATAGCTTCGAAAAGGTGCTCTGTTTGTTTACTCTTCGCCTCCTCCCATTAGCCAGTATAAATCAACATATAATGCACTATGGGTGGATTTGAAATGGGAAGATTTGACTTCATTGGTATCTGGGTAGGGGTAGGGGTGGGGGTGGGGTCAAAATGGCTAAGACAGAGGACACAACATCACAGTCCAAGCCCTTCCCCTTTTGTACAAAAGGAACAGGGCTGGGATTCTAATGCCATGTCTGCTATTTTGCCTGTTTTGACCCCCTTGACATTTTATCTGTCATGGATTTTCTTGCTAGTGTTTGGGAAGTGGTCTTGCCTTCAGTTTCCTACACGTAAAGCAAAAATGAGTAGCATACTGATCTGCTTGTAAAGTGCTATAAGAATGATAAATTGAGTGGTCCAATCCAAATTCAAAAACATTCTGTCTATTTACTCTCTTCTAATAAGTCATTCTGTGTCATTTCAAACAGAGGAGGCATATTTTATTTATTTATTACATTTTTATTTTATTTATTACATTTGATCAGCTATGCTTGCCTTTGTTGTCTGGTAAAAAGACACATCAAAGAAAAACAATGGAGAGAACAAATTGGATTTGGGCGAAAAATGTTCCTGACTTCTGGGGGAAAAAAATTGCAAAGAACTCATTTGCGTTGTTGGAGAGTCAATTAATAACTACAGAAAACAGTATCATTTCCCATCAAAAAGATATTGCACAGCTATTTCCTCTGTATTTCCTCCCTGGATTTTTCTCTCATAGCAAATTTAAAAAAAAACATGCACAAACAAGACACGGAAAAAACAGGAAGCTTACAAATGGAAGACAGCGTCATCTTAACCCAGTGTAAAATTCCATCAATATTGTGGCTCAATCTAGCCTACACAAAAACTCAGGAAGTCTCAGGAAGAAATGTGTGGTGAGAAAGAATCCATGGACCATCCCAATGCTCAACCATGGATTCTTTGTCACCATCCCACTTTCTATAATCAGGAGCTTTGAGGAATATGGTGAGACTTCAGTAAACACAGCACTATTAGATCACTGGCAGGATATTGTATGTATGCAGAATATGGCCCTGGATGTAGAAGAATATGGCTCTCAGTGCAATGTGGTTGAGATGATAATCACATTGTAGTATGTGATGTGAATTGACCTTTAGGCCCATTGATCCTAGTTGGATCCATACCAGTGGTTTACGTAGCAACAATTTTCTATCCTATCCTAGGCTCCCTGGAGCCTCTTAATCTCATTCATGCAAAAATCCTGGCCCTGGCCGTTTGAGAAAGCTTTTGATGTTAATAGTCTTTCTCTTGTGTTCAAACTGCATGCAGGATGTGGTGAAAACCCACAGGATTACTTCTGCAAAACACATTCACTGTATGGAAATGCTGATTCCTTGCCTTTTAGGGATCTGCATAAAGTACAAGTTTAACTGGGTAATTACTAATGCTACAGAACTTTCCCCTTCCCCAATGGTTCCTTCAAGATGTTTTTGTTGACTCAGTCCCTTGTTTTGGCTGTACAATCTGTTACTGAGTTTGCAGAAGAGAAGATCAGAGACACATGGGAAAGGAGAAGCAAACAAGGGAATACTTTTGAGTTACTTTTAGCCATTGAGTTCCCTCTACTTCTGAAAAAAAGGAAGGGGGATTTACTGTTGATGTGTTTCATGAAAGAGCTCTGATACTGTCAGGATGACATAGGAATGGTCTGAAGGTTTAGCAGAATGTTATTTTACCATCTTCATTTTAGTTGAATGTTTTCGATTAAAAGTATTAAAACTGGAAATATGGCAACGTGCTACTTTTCATCATTTTGGGCCTCTATTTTCAGAGTATAGTCAGGTAATCTGGAACTGTCAAGCTGGTATCAAGGAAGCTAAAGCTCAGAATGAGTTGAGGTTAGCAAAGGATGCTAAAAATAACAAAAATGCCTTCCTTAAATATAGAATAAAAGGAAAAAAAATAAGTGTACCAGCTGTTCAATGGCAAAATGTTAGCAGGTAGCCAAAAAAAGTCATCGCTACTCAACTCTTACTTCAGTTTAGACTTTAGTTCAACACAAAATTATACAATCCACTTGAAAATTATGAGGAGCAAGATAAAAAGGTAGGACTGAAGCTTGAGATGGGTAGAAATATGGTCACAGATGAGTTTAAATCTCCAGGACCAGATGAATTGCATCCTAGGGTACTGAAGAAACTAGCTGATGGTCTGGCTGAACTCTTAAGTGTTGTCCTTGAGAACTCCTGGAAAACTGGTCAGGTACTAGATTTCTAGAGGAGAAAAATGTCCTTTCTTTTTTAAGAGCAGGAAAAGGAAGAACCCACAAAAATCCAACCTGACATCAGTACCTGGGAAGTTCTATAGCAAATCATAAAGAGGTTATTTGCAACCACTCTGAAAACAATGCAATAATTACCAGAAGTCATCATAGATTTATCAAGAACAAATCTTGCCAGACTAACAATATCTCAATTTCTGATCAGGTTAACTTTCTTAATAGATTGGGGGAGTGTTGGAGACATACTATATCTTGACTTCAGCAATGTATTTGACAAAGTGCACCATGACATGCTGCTTAGCAAGCTAGTTAAATGTGGGCTGGATGGCATTCACATTCAGTGGCTTGCATTCAAAAGTACATGTATTAATGCTTCCTCTTCATTTTGGATAGATGTATTGAATGGAGTGCCACATGGATTAGTCCTGAGTCCTGTACTCTTCAATATTTTAATTAATGATTCCAATAAAGAGGTAGAGGGAAAGCTTATCAGGTGTGTAAATTACAGAAAATTAGATGAGATAGCTAATACCCTAGAAGACAGAAATAACTTCCAAAATGATTTTGCTATGTTAGAGATATGAACCGTTAATAACTATGAAATTTAACAGAAGTGAGTACAAAGTTCTTCACTTTGAAAACAAAACCCGAATACAGAGGTACCTAACTGGGAAATATCTGGCTTGGTAATGCTACTTGTGTGAAAAAAGATTTTACAACAACAACAACAACAACAACAACAACAACAACAAGTGAATATACACTAACAGTGTGATGTGGCTACAAAAAAGGCAGATTCAGTTTTATCGCTGCATCAACAGTGGTATAATTTTTCAAATCATAGGAAGTAATAATTCCACTTCATTCTGCCTGTGTCAGACTGTATCCAGTTCTGTGTGCTGGAATCATTTGGAGAAATCAGAACAAGTTCAGAGAAAGGTAACAAGGATAATCAACAGACTACAAACAATGTCTTATGAAGGGGGATTCTTTAGCTTTGAGAAAGGTGGCTAAAGTGATAGCACTCTTCAAATGCCAAGTTCCAGAACTGTTCTCTTCCATTTTACAGTACAGGACATAAAATAATGGATTTAAGTTAAAGGATGGCAGAGTTCTACTGAACTTTAGGGGAAAAAACTTTCTAATAGTATGAGCAGTTTGATAGTGGAACCAATTACCTAGAGAAGCGGTGGGTTCCTTTTCATTGGGTGCATTCAAGTAGAGGCTAGATAGCCATCTGTCTGAGATGCTTTAATATGGATTTTTGCTCTGAGCAGCGGGTTGAGCCTAAATGGCCTCTCTCACCTCTGTGACTCTATGGTCCTTCACTTCAGGTAGGCCTAAGGCTTTTTTCATTGCAGTGTTTCTCACACATAGATTATCCAAACATCATCTCTGACTCTCTAATTACAATGCTCATTCTAATGCTGTTGTCTATCAGTCACTCGCCAGCAAATTCTTCTGGCTATCTTAGATGCAGATGTCCATGCTACACAAGTATTTTCCATGTGCCTTCAGACATTAATTTAAAATTGCCAAAGCGTACCCTGCTATTCAACTTACAGTCTGAGGAGTCACTGACTGTACAGCCACACTGATGCTAGGTTTTTGCTCTTGTCATGGGGGAAAAGAGCCAACAGGAAATCAGTTGCTTTTCAAGGAGTTTATGCATAGCAGTGCTTCAGCAAAGCAAGAAAAGGAGTGTTTGTATAACAAAGTAGAGAATATGGTTGGGCTGCAAATCAACTTACTGTATATGAAACCTTGCCAGATAACTATAATTTAATCAGCTGCCCTACTCCTGCTTAGTTCTGGGAGTTTTATTTTAGTCTCATAGGATCCAGAGATGCTACTACAAAAGAAGAGACATGTTTACCCCAACAAAAATATCTCTGCTTGACAGTTGGGGGATGTCTCACTTTCCCCCCTGCCCCCACCCCCGGTTCTCTCTCAAACTAATACTGGACTTTTTCACTGTTCTCTTTGTCTACCATCCTGAGAATCCTGGAAAAACTTGAGGATATAGTATTTAGTATGTTATAAATCAATAAAATGTTAAATGATGCTGAAATGACAAGGCAGGGGAAAAGGCTTTATCAAGTTCTATTTTTATTATGGTATACAATATCTCCAATTTCTGGATCCCCATTTTCAACAGCTAGACCACTTCCTGTAAGACCTGTTACCCATGACAGAAAGTCAGCAGTATTCTATACATAATGGCAGTATATAATCAAGAGTTTGGGAGATTTTCTATTTTAAAAAGTTGGTTATTTATAACCCATGCTTATTATTTATAACTAGTGAAGATATTACATAGAATCTCAGTAATACAGGTGTTGTATAGAGGAAATGTCTCAACAGAATAATTTTTCTTGGCTAAGAAGATTTGCACAAACAGAACATTTTGAGGAAAAATAATTTTCAGTGCATTGCTTAAATACAGCTGTAGCACCAAACACCTGTCAGCAATGACAATTCTGACTGAAAGTTGACCTGGAAGCACCTTTGCAATTAGCGAATTCATACTGAGTGATCAATGTATCAGTCAGCTCTGCATATCAACAAGGAAAAACTATAATTAGAACCTGCTTTTAGTTTTCAGCAATAACAACAGCTAAGTAATGTGCACTGTCAAAATGTTCAGTAATTAATAACTGGGGGCATTCTTCAAGTTCTCTCAAGCTTATAATAGCCATAAAAAAGGTAAAGGTTCCCCCCGCACATTTGTGCAGTCGTGTCCGACTCTAGGGGCCGGTGCTCATCTCCGTTTGTTAGCCGAAGAGCCAGCGTTGTCTGAAGACGCTTCCACGGTCATGTGGCCGGCATGACGCACGCGGAACGCTGTTACCATCCCACCGAAGTTGTACCTATTCATCTACTTGCATTTGCATGCTTTCGAATTGCTAGGTGGGCAAGAGCTGGGGCGAGTGCGGGAGCTCACTCTGTCACGCGGGTCTTGAATCGCCGAAATTTTCGTCCAGTCTCCCACCTTCCCTTTTTAGGGAAGGTGGTGGAGAAAGTGGTGGCGTTGCAACTCCAGAGGATTCTGGATGAAACGGATTATCTAGACCCCTTTCAGTCAGGTTTCAGGCCGGGATATGGGACGGAGACTGCATTGGTCGCGCTTATGGATGATCTCTGGCAAGGACGGGATGGTGGTAGTGCATCCATCCTTATCCTTTTAGATCTCTCAGCGGCTTTTGATACCATCAACCATGGTATCCTTTTGGGACGGCTCAGGGAGTTGGGGGTGGGCGGTGTGGTGTTGCAGTGGTTCGCCTCCTTCCTCCAGGGCCGTTCCCAATCAGTGATGATAGGGGAGGAGAGATCTGACCCA
This sequence comes from Charina bottae, assembly GCA_023362775.1. Lineage (NCBI taxonomy): Eukaryota > Metazoa > Chordata > Lepidosauria > Squamata > Charinaidae > Charina > Charina bottae. Next base: position 123,882,171 of record JALMGJ010000002.1, on the reverse strand, counting down.
TGGCCCCTCCTGTGTGGGGTGCCACAGGGTTCGGTCTCTCCCCTCTCCTGTTTAACATCTATATGAAGCTGCTGGGTGAGATCATCCGTCACTACAGGATGAAATACCATCTATATGCTGATGATACACAGCTGTATATTTCCATCCCGGGTGAAGTAAGTGATGCAGTTGCCACCCTATCTCAGTGTCTGGAGGCTGTGGGGGCCTGGATGGGGAACAACAGGCTTCGACTGAACCCTAGTAAGACGGAGTGGCTGTGGATTGACGGCCGCTCGGGATCTAGGAAGTTGTCATCTTTGGCTCTAGATGGGGTTGCACTACCCCATTCGGAGCCTGTGCGGAATCTGGGGGTTCTCCTGGACTCACGACTCCTGCTGGAAGAGCAGGTGGCAGTCGTGGCCAGGAGGGCCTTTGCACAACTTTGGATTGTGCACCAGTTACGCCCTTTCCTGGACCGAGATGCCCTCCGAACAGTCACTCATGCCCTCGTCATCTCCCACATAGACTATTGTAATGCGCTCTACATGGGGCTACCCTTGAGGAGTATCCGGAAGCTTCAACTGGTCCAGAATGCGTCTGCGAGGACAATTATTGGGGCCAGAAGATCGGCCCATGTGACACCGTTGTTACGCGAGCTGCATTGGGTACCGGTTTGCTTCCGGGTACAATTCAAGGTGTTGGTTATCACCTTTAAAGCCCTACATGGCATAGGACCAGGTTACCTGAGGGACCGTCTCATCCCCAGAACATCGACCCGTCCCACCTGTTCAGCTAGAGAGGGCTTGCTACGGACCCCATCGTTTAAAGAGTTTCACCTAGTGGGGTCCAGGAAGCGGGCCTTCTCTGCAGTTGCGCCCGCCCTTTGGAATATCTTACCCCCGGAGCTGAGGCTGATGTCCTCGCTCCCAGCCTTCCGGAAAGGCTTAAAGACCTGGTTCTGCCGTCTTGCCTGGGAGGGAAATGCCAACAGTTCCTCCTGGGGATGGCTGGCCCCTTGAAGCCTCCCAGTGACTTATTTTAATATTCTTCTTGGAATTCATATTTTGTATTCATGTAATTTTATGTATTTTTAATCTCTGTTTTGTTGTGCACCGCCCAGGGTCCCCGTTGGGGGAGATGGGCGGTAATATAAATTTAAATAAATAAATAAATAAATAAATAAATAAATAAATAAATAAATAAATAAAACAACCTGGAAAAAATAGCAATACAAACCATATTAAAATCCTTGACCAAAAAGATGTGGTGAAATACAAAATTCTTTAACAACCACTAAAAATAAAAGGAGAGGAAAATTGGCAAGCATATCAGGAAGAGTGTGAAGGAAGTCCAAGACTGCTATTGAAATCTCATGGAAGAGAATTCAGCATTCAGAATTAAGGGCATCTGGAGTCACCTGCCAATATCAATGCTCTAGAACTAAGATCACAGCCTGGTTGGTTAAGAAATCATACAGAGGCCAGTGCAGATACAGTATATTAAAATACTGCCTGGTGCCCATCAATAATTAGATGTGACATGCTGTGTATCAGCTAAAGTTTTGGAACTATCCTAAAGGGCAGCCCCACATAAAGCAGTCAACAATAGTAACCTATTCGTGATATTACTACTAAGTGTTCTACGTTCAAAGTACGGGCAGCCCAATTGTTGAATCAGCCCAACTGATGAAACATTCTGGGTCACAACTCCTACTTGTAAATCTAAGAGCAAAACTTGAACATTGTTATTTAGGCACAGGCTAGCCTGAAAAAGAGCAGACATTTGCCAGACAGCCCCAGTTATCCATTCTTGTATTGAACTTGCATTTATTGATCCTCCCCTAATTCACCACCAACTTGCTTCCGGTGGGAATGGCGTTCTGAGCGGCTGTGCCTGCTGTTTCGGCGGGCGGAGTGGGCAGCGCAGCGGCTTTTTTTCGGGCTCAGGCACGTTTTCCTGAAGCCCAGAACCGTTCTCCGGATTAAGGAGAACTCACCGAATCATCCCATTTGTCCTATGGTACGATGGCTTGCAGCCAGGATTTCGCAAACAGCGTTTCGCTGTTGACGGTAAGAGCTCCTGGGAGGCGGGGACGTCATCATTTCCAAGCCGCATTGTAGCCTTAAAGGGACACTAAGAACAGCCACTCCATTTCTCAATCACCAATTTGTATTTTTTTAAAAGTATACAGTATGAACCCCAAGAGAGGCTTTTTATAGCAAGGAGAAGCCAGCCCTCTTGGTGCTTAACGTAATTTTTGGGATTAAAATTTCTTTTAAGTTTTGGATTTTCATTTTCCTTCAAAAGGAAATTCTACTAAAGACTGAGAGTAAGCAATTATCTTCCTGCTATTATTTTTGTGTTAAATTTGAAGATATTAGTACTTTCCTACAGGTTGAATCAGCTGATTTGAACCTTCAGCTTTCTGTTCACTTTCCCTTGAGAATTCACTCTCACTTCAAGTAAACAACTTTTGAATATCTTTGACTTTCGCTGATTAAGCTCTTAGGGGGCACCATAATCTACTGTGTGAGACATGGAGGAATTCAAACAGATACTTTCTGACCTTCACCAGGATTTTAAACAGATTTCTTCCGACTTCTATCAAACCTTTATGCAAGACATCCAGCATATTGTGGAAAATATGAGATCTAAAATGTGCCATCAGGTTGAGGATGTGGAGGATGAAATTGAAATTGAACTTAAGAGTGATAGAAAGGTTTTTTTAAGACTGAGATTGGGATCTTTATTGAGATGCTGGGTGAAGATTGGATAATGGAGTTGGAGAAATCTAGGGGAGAAAGTGATCTGCAGACCATAAGTAAAATCGATCTCCTGGTGGAATGCCATGAAAAGAACCTGGAATTTTTGAGGGGGGCAGCTGGGCTGTTTGATTTTCTTAAGAAGAAAGCTCTGTGCATATCTTGGGAACATGTAACTGCTCTCGTTTATTTTGAAGTGGGATAAGGATTGAAGTTCATTTGGTTTGCTTTAAGTTTAAGGATTTGACTGATGCTATTTGCCTTTAAAGGTTTTTATTATAATTGTTGTATTATTAAGTATAATAGCAGACAATTTATGTGCTTTTTAATTTGACTCTTATTATAGTAGACAGAAATGTATAGAATAGTGGTAGGAGGGAATTATTAAATATGTTTTATCTTTTGGAGGGGAGAAAGATGTTTAGGAGGTTTGTATGAATTTTCTTTTTTCTTCATTTTAATATAAGGAGAAGGAGCAACTGTACTTAGTGATTTTTATTATGTGTTAAAGTGGAATGACCTATAGAAGTAATGTGGTGTTTTGGTTTAATATAGAGTAAGAGATTGATTATGAAAATTTTCTATATCCTTGCTGTTAAAAGTCAGAAGCCACATCTCTTTGTAAATTTTTTTCCCTTGTGTTTCTGCACTTTTTTTAGTTTTCTTTCTCTTTCTTTGTAGTGTTGTGTTTTTTGTAATTTTTATTCTTTTCTTGAAATTTAATAAAATTTATTATGAAAAAATATTTGTTTAGGGAATTCTCTGCTAGAAATGGATCAGACTGAAAAGGATGAAGAACCTTGCAGGATGGCCGCTAAGGAGAAGAACCACAATCTGCCACCATCACTTTTCAAGATCCCCCTTCCGGCATAGGAGTAGAGCTATTACAAAATAGTATGTTAATGTAGCAGTTGTATAGAACTGTAGCAGTTCTAGGACAGCCCAGAAGGAGACCAGTGCAGGTTTGATTGAAAGCAACTCTGCTCTTTTCACTCTCCCACCTAGGTTGTCAGTTATGACACTTAGGCAAGTTCCTCTAGACCAGGCTGAATGCCTGGCAAAAATGGATCATAAACAGCCACCTTCAAGACTCCCCTGCATTGTTCTCAATTTTAAAGGCTAAGACAGCAAATTTAAAACTGGCAGAACACAACTGGAATCTAAGATTATTGTTTTATTTTGTTCTGTTTTACGTTTATTTTATTTAGGAAATTTATATGCTGCCCACATCCTTAACAGTTTTTAATATGCATTGGAGCATTTGATGGGAATTTAGCCTATCTGTGCCAGAATGATTTAGTTAAGTGATATATTTGGGGACTGGGTATGCACACATGTACAGTGGGTCTATCAGATAATTATATCAATAAATTGACTGGAAGGGAAGGGGAGAGTTAAAGGCAGTCCTCTGCTTCCCCTCCTGACGGAGAGCTTTCCTTAATGAACTCTGCTGAAGCTGGGGAATTGGGAGTCCTTCAGTCATTCTTAGGAGCTGCTTCTAATGCAGCTCCTAGACGTGTGTACGTGGAAGCTTGCCCCTACTTGAATGTGGCATAATCGCTCGATGAGTCGAACTCCAGCTCTCTGTCCCACCACAAACATTTGAAGGGTGTTCCCTAGCCTCTAGAGCGCTATCATTTGCTTGAGGAACACCAGCCTATGGGGTCTCATACAGTCCAATTAATTCAACCCAAAGCATGTTATTAAATGCAAGCCACTAGAACTATGCAAGGCATTCGGCAGAGTAAACATGGTATGATGCAATCTATGACATATCTACGAGGCACAGAGAAAACAGAAGAGATAAATGAAGTCTGGTTTCCAAGAATTTTCTTCTGATGTCAAAAGGGAGGAAAGGCTTGGAATCCAGATATGAGAGCTGCATGAAACATGGAGCAGCTGTCTCAATGTGTATTAACAGAATCATCAACCAAAGTCACGATTCAATCTTCCTTCCTGCTCTTCTCTCCTTTTGATTTCCCTGTTTTTAAAATTATTTACTTGGCAGATTTAAACTTGAGTTACATGTCCTCTATATATAAAAATAAGACAGATTTATTTTTTTTTATAATGAAGGTAACTATAAACATATTTCTGAAGATGTATATGTTCTTTCTTGGTGGTACATAGTTTTGCAGGTTGATGATACCAAATGCTGTATGCATCTGGATTCTGTTTAGTAAACATTATTTCTGCAAAATAGCAGTAACAATAAATAAGTATTGCAATTTTTTTAATAATATGGTTTTTGAAGATTTAGATTTATTAAAGCTTGCAGCTAGGAACAGAACAGCCCAAAATGTCAGCTGTATGTTAATTTGACAAGCATGCAGTTATTTTTCTTTTCCTGATGGCTTTCTTTAATTCTGATACCAAAGTGCCTAAATGTGAAACTCAGTTTGGTTTTGAGTATACGCCTTGCGTAATGGTATGTGGGAATGACTTTGGGAGACAGGGGGAAGAGCCACAGGCCGGGGAACTGTCAGACAAGGGGCAGCTTAGCCCACAAAAGGATTGTGGGTGTGGCAAACATCTCAGAAGCGACTCTCCCTAGTTTCTTGGGCTGTAAAGACAACAGGGGAGAAATTTGCAGACTTGCAAGGTTCTGTTAATGTAACCTTACAATAAAGTAGAATTAGTCCATCTGGTCATGTTTCCTGTCTGGACTACCTCACAAAGCTGAAATCAATCTTGCAAGTCTGAAAGTACATTTCTCCCCCATCACCATTACAGCCCAAGAAACTAGGGAGGGTCCCTTCTTTGCCACACCCACATTCCTTTTGCGGTCTAAGCTGCCTCTTGTCTGACTGTTACCCTGACTGTGACTCTTCCTCCTGTCTCCCAAGGTCATTCCCACAAACCATTACACCTTGTCATCTCTGACTTTGTGGTATCATACAACATGAGGCACCAAGCTTGTGATAAAAACTGTGTTGGTATGTTTGAAAACTCAAGTGTCTTTTCCATGTTCTCCCAGCTATGTGGGAGCTACTTATACATGATTATCTTTTGTGTGGCTGAGAGAACATTTGAAAGATCCAGTTATATGGTCCTACATAATCAGCATTCTCTTCTTGGAGTAATGCGATTTCATGGGAAAAACTTGAAGAATCAGTTCCTTCATACATAGTTGGGTGATCTAAATACAATTCCATCCATAGAATATCTGCTTGGAGACATGCAGTTCTCACATACAGTAGCTCGGAGAATATCAAAAGGATGCCTGAATGAGATACTCGTAGATTCTGGAACCCTGCTGAAAAATGCCAGGGTTCTTCTGGAAACATTTATTATTCTCATTACTGAAAATTTAACATGTCAACAACTTCCTGGATGATTGATGAAAACCTTTGGAGGGCTTACATCTGAAGGCAAACTGTGTTAGCATTCCAGGCAGCCTACTTGATGTTCTGTTTTGTCAATCCTCTTTACTCTGCTGTAAGGATTGAATGGGATTATAACAAGTTTTCACTCTACAATTGTTCTTGGAAACTTCCCAACTCTGTAAGTAAATGTTCCATTAAAACATGGCAGATCCAGGACCACACTAGAATTTCCATTTAAACCTTATAATGTTTTTAGGCTCCTTTGTATTTCTCATGGTGTTTTTTTAGGAGTTTCCTGATATAAATCTTGTATGTCTTTGCAGATGGTACTGGTTCTGCAGGTCTGCCTTTTAAAATGATGGAAGAAGAGTGCCCCACCAAATAGTCCATATTATTATTATTATTATTATTATTATTATTATTATTATTATTATTTTATTTATTTAATTTATATGACCATATTGTACTATTGCTGTAATTATTACTGCCCAGAGTTGTTGGATTAAGGCAGCATATACATTTAGCCAATCAGAAATGCTCAGTATTGAAAAGGGGAGCATAAAATTGTAGATATGTTGCACAGAGTATTTTTTTATACATTAAAAAAAACAGGAAAAAATCTGGCTCAGTATTTTGTCATATATTTCTCCAGCTGTTCCTTTGTTTATCTTTTATGCTAGTGATTATTATATCATTTTGTGGCATTGAGGATGTCTTGACATGAAAACTTTGCAGCAATTCATAGGCAATTCCAATCGTATATGATCTGATCTATCTGCTGGGTTGGATTGCTTAGTCAACTTATTTCTGGCTCTGCATAGATTTACTTTAAGCTGTAGCAAAGCTGGGTCTCCCTTGTGCAAGGCTATAATTCGGCAGAGTTTCTGGGAACCCTGTTTACCCACTGTAGCAGCTCTTGCCTCATCTCATCTCCTGGCCCTTGACTCAAGGCAGTCATTCATCCTCTCACCCCCTCACCCCAAACTTCAGCAGCTGGATCCTGGTATTTGTCCACCGACATACATTTCCCAGACTCCAGCCATCACAACAACATGTAGCCATTATTACTGCTATTGGGGAAAGTACAACTCTTGTAAAATTGAAAAAATCTTGACAGGCACATCTTCACAGTGTGCACAAGTCTTTCTCTTTTAAATGCGACAAAGGAACAGCCAGCTTCCCTTCTCATGTACTGAAAGGGTCAATAGGAGTAGGATACTAGTAATTAAGGCTGTTTCCCTTTTGTGTGAAGTGGAGGTGAGGGGATTTGTTTTGGCTCCTGGGTCTGTGGTAGCTCAGATGGGATACTGAACGGATGATGTTTTTGGTACTTTCTTATCGCTCAAATGGATGGTGAGCAATAACCAGCTTATGGGATTCTTTGTGTGTATTAAACATTTTGAGATTTGTAGAAGTGACAACTCTACAGTTTGAATGACCCACCGGTGTCTCCTAAACCATAAGATAAATTGACCCAATGCTGTGAGGCTTGAATAGACAGAATTCAGATCTCGCTTTCCTCCCAAGCCTCTCCCATATAATCTCATTTATACAATGCACAAGAGGTGAAAACAGATTATGCCTTCATCATTCCGCCAAAGGTTGTTAGGAGGGTGGGTTTAGCCACTAGGTAATTTCTGAATTCCTGGCTAGACTCAGAGATGGAGGATTTTCTTTAATTTGGGAAAGCAACGGTCTCCCTAGAGAGGCTGGTTTTCAGTTATTCTGCATGTTCTATGGAACTGAGGATAGTGCCCAAGAAAAAGAAAAAAAGATAGGAGGAGGAGGAGGAGGAGGAGGGCTGCCTATTAACATGCAGAAGGAGGTCCAGATCCACTCTCTCAAATCATTCATCTGTAGTATTTTCTGAACATGTGCCGAAACCCAAGATTTCAGGCAAGCAGGTAGTAAATCAGTACAGTGAATTCTTCATTTTAATGGACTAATTGAGTTGAGGGGTGTCACTTATTCAAGGAGGTCTGCTAAATAGGAAATTCCGTTACTGCAGCTTTTAAAATTGCCAAAGAAATGTGGTCCCATGCATGCAAAGTCCATGGTATTAAGGTTTCCTAAATCAAGGTTTTACTAGTTTACTTAGGCTGACTGTATTGACTTTACTTGGAATTCCATGTGTGTGATTGCAGCCTTTGCTACTTCTTTTCTATATTACCTTTTCCAAATAAATTCCTTTTTTATATTTAGAGTTTTGGCTTCATTGGCTTAGTAAGAGATATTCTTATTAAAACCTTATGCACATGCAAAGTTGCACAGCTATCTCTTGTGTTTCAGAATGGACACAAGGTTTGTAAAGCATTGTAATTCTAGGTTTTGGGGCAGAAAAATACAAAGCTGTTCTCCCCCCTCCCTAGTTTTTCTATAGGCGGGCTGAAGGGAGACATCTGGATTAGAAGAGCTAAAACTCCCCAGGTGAACAGAGTAAAGGAGAATCAGGAAGTTCAGCCTGATTGGTGCCATCTTGTCAGAAGTATCCTTCACTGGAGAATTCGTGTGGAAAAAAAGGGACCTGCGTGGGGGGGGGGGGGTTACATTATTTCTCCTCCTAATCTGTAAGAGCTCCCATCTGAATTCTGAGGCAGGTTTTCCTGCTCATAATCTATTCCTGAACATAGTCCTTGGCTTCTTCTGATATTTTAAAACATACGGCCATTCAGTTTCTAATCTGCACATATAACACCTTTGCTCCGCGAGCTGCATTGGGTGCCGGTCTGCTTCCAGGTACAATTCAAGGTGTTGGTTATTACCTTTAAAGCCCTACATGGCATGGGGCCGGAATACCTGAGGGACCGTCTTATCCCCATTTTATCGACCCGTCCTACCAGGTCATTCAGGGAAGGCCTGCTACGAACCCCATCAATCAAAGAATGTCATCTGATGGGGTCTAGGAGACGGGCCTTCTCTGTGGTGGCACCCACACTGTGGAACATCTTGCCCCCAGAGTTGAGACAGATCTCCTCCCTCCCGACCTTTAGGAAAAAGCTGAAGACCTGGTTTTGCCGCCTGGCATGGGAAGGAGGAAAGGATAGTTCCTCATGGGGGTGGCTAACTCCTTAATTTTATAATGTCCTTCATTTTAATTCCATCGTCCATCTGGATTTATAATTATTTATTATTTTTATATATTGTATACTGATGTTTTATATTTTATTTTAACTATTTTATTGTAAACCGCCCAGAGTTCCCCGTTGGGGGAGATGGGCGGTTATATAAATTTAATTAAATAAACAGTTTCTAAGACCTTCTTCATGATAGTTTTAATTTAAAAATAAACAGAGATATTTAATTTTCTTTTTAAAAACAGTCTGTATATCACACACAAATGTGTTGAAGGCAACCTTCTGTCTATCCTTGCTTGAACTGGGAGAGGTGAAATATAAACTTGATAATTACCATTTGAAACCAGTCATTATGTCTGTTGGATGGTGTTTGGAATTTCTGGCTGTCTACTTCAGAGAGTAGAGTATAATTCCATTTATCTTAGACACACATTTCATTCTGGACTGGAGCAAACACCCAATTTTAACTGAGTATTCTTCAGTTGGCTAAAATATTTTATGAATTTAGCACTGGACTTTCAGTGCGTTTATCTCACTAAGAATATAAAATTATTCCCCCCTCCAACCTTTATCTCTCAAACTGACCGATACTGTACTAAGCCACCTTATACTAAAATAATTGCTTCTCTCATTTTCTTGTAGCAAAAGCTGGAGCTTGTCCTGGCCATGCCTGTTTTAATTTGCTTTACTTGAGTGTTCCACATGGCAATGGAGAAGGGGGAATCACTTGGGTTATGGGAGGGAATACAGTAGGTGGGTAGAGTCTGGACTGACAGATTTAAGTCTTGGTCTCTGATATACCATTTTATTTACTGGACAATATGCAAGAAATTTGGAATAGAGAATTGGAGTATTTATATTTCCCAATGAATGGATTCAGGCCTTATGGAATGTTAGGTATGTTTCTTAAGACTTAAAAATTGATTAGTTCACCAAAAGAAAAAAAGGAGGGGGAGGTCTATTGGACTTCTCCAAACATGTTTTAAAAATATTGGCTTTTATCTTGTCTATGCTGGAGGCATAAATTTGAAGGAACTTTGGTATCTATGTTATGGGCATGTCCACTTGGGGGTTGAATCCAGGGCTTTTCGGGGGCCTCATGCAGCCCTAGGATCTCAAGTGGTGCACCACTGACTTAAAATACTTTCAGCAGCCAAAATCAATTATTTCAGAAGTAGAAAAGCATATTATTCTGCTGTTTTTCTGACCATCATTTAAAGGAAGCCTGACTATTGTCATTCTCAGTGGGGCAGAGCTATGACTTCCCTTCATTCTTACTGAAGGAATGTCAGTCATGAGATACCTAAAGGTAAAAGGTAAAGGTTCCCCCCGCACATTTGTGCAGTCGTGTCCGACTCTAGGGGCCGGTGCTCATCTCCGTTTGTTAGCCGAAGAGCCAGCATTGTCCGAAGACGCTTCCACGGTCATGTGGCCGCATGACGCACGCGGAACGCTGTTACCTACCCACCAAAGTGGTACCTATTCATCTACTTGCATTTATATGCTTTCGAATTGCTAGGTTGGCAAGAGCTGGAGCTAGTGCGGGAGCTCACTCTGTCACGCGGGGCTAGGGATTCGAACCTCCGAACTTGCAATCTTCCAATCGACAACCCTGGCGTCTTACCCGCTGAGCCACCACGCACAGATTCCAAATAAGGAAACTGTCAACAGTACTGAGTGAGAGGACACTTCCCTCTAGTACTTAGTAGTATGGAAAAGATGCAGCTGGATTGAGACTTTGCAGACAGGTGCCCCATTTGTGCTACCTGTTGAAATCCGATCTGAAGCACTAACAGCCCTAGTTAGTAGCAGGTGTTCCAAGGAGGGGAGGGTGTACCTGTACGTCTATATAGCAAGCTTGTTCTAGCCAGCTAAACCAGACTTTTCTAATAGGTCAGGAAAAGTCAAACAATATCACACCGTCATGAAATGCCTTGTCTTCCTTCTAGCGGCTGCTCTCCATACGTGCCACTTTAAAGACTGCACTGCCTACCATGTGCTGATTCATTGTGCAGGCAGCGTTGCCTCTGGGAGAGCATCCAGAGCCTTGGCAGATCCCTTTCGACATCAGCCTGGCTGACTAATTCTTTGTTCTGTCTAACCCAGTATGAATCAAGACCGGAAAGGGAATCCCAGTGCACTCTTCTAATATCTCTGAAAATAGGCCAAAACTGACATGCTTTGCCACCTAAATAGATCACTGAGGTGAATCACAGGCTTTTGAAAACTGTGTAAATGAATCAGCGTCAGTAAAAGAACAAAAATATATCTGAGTTTGGAAAGAGATGAAGTTGGATGATTCAGTGGGCAGAGATCGCCTGATTTCTTATTATTTATAATCTAGGAGGTTTTTAATTTTGAGCTAGGGATCTCTCTAAGAAAGATTAAGCTATTTTACAATCCCACTAAGCATGAGTTGAATTTTCTGGGCTGTAGAAAGACTGCAGAGAAGTCATGTGTATGGTAGTGAAAATTACCAGCCTGATAAGACATAATGCCCCTCCATCAGTTGAAGACGTGTAGGATTAGACTTTTTTCTTGATGGTTTGTGATCTAAATACCTCTATTAACATCAAACTGAAATAAGTAAATCTGAAATAAGTACATTCTGAAAGCTATTACCATAAACTCATAGCTTTCAGAATGGTAACCGGGTTCTCCTGAAGCAAATAAAGAGTCTTGCAATACTTTAAAAGAAAAGATTTATTGGATCTTTTGTGGATCATTGTCCACTTTATCTGATGGAAAGGACTCAGATCCACAAACAGTTTATCCAACTATCAGCTACTTTTTAAGGTGCTACAGGATTCTTTACAAGAACCTAGCACCACATTATTAACGAACCTGGTAGTTCTAAAAGCCACAGTTAAATGCATTTCATCTTCTTTATGCTTCATAATCTCTCTATACTGATTGCCAAGAATGAAAGGTCAGGCACTGAACTTCTCCTTATTGAGTGCCTACAGAGCTGTGCCTATGAGCCTACTGCAAGTATGGTGAAAGGGTGACAGGTCATGAGAACCAGGGTGAAATTATGCAGGAACCCCAAGCCTGCCCTGCCGTATCACACTCCCACGATCGAGTTTGGAAAGTGCATCCAGCCCACCTCCTTGTATGCAGCCGTCACATGAGTGTAGATGAGGCTCCTCATCTTGGCCCAGGCTTTCTGAACCTCTGGAGCAGTGAACTCATTGGCATATTCTTCTGCAAGCACTTCCAGCATGACGCCAGTCAGAATCTGGGAGAAGGATGAAGATGAAAAATTAGGAGAACAGAATTTCTCAGTCTCCTCCATAGCTTCAAAACAAGGCATGACCATTGGCCCTTTTACTTTTCTGTTACTGCTTTGGCTGCGTGGTGCCATAATGGAAATTTATTCTTAGGTTCTGTACAACACACAGTAGACTGATAACAAGGTGATTAATAAGAACATAAAAACACCCTTCCCTAATATTGTGCTTCCCCAGTATTTTAGACTATAGCCCTTTTCATTCCTGACTGTTAGCAGGTTATTTTGGGCTAAGTGATGCACCTAAATAATTTGAGGCCCTAGATATAATGGTCTTAATTCCCTGATATTTAGACGATTAGGTTACTTCAATTATGAAGCACAAATTTAAATAATAAACAAACAAACAAATAAATAAATAAACAAATACATAAATAAATCTAGAAGTGCTCCTTTACTTCGCAACCATTTTATGCTTCACAATTGCTTGTCCGTTCTTAGTAGACTACAAGTTTGTACCCGATGCTCTGAGCATGTGTAGTAAGGCTATGCACACTTTGAAAATGATTCAGAAGAAATGCTTCAGACGCTGCCCAAGCGTAAGCACAGCACATTTCAATATCGCTATTCAATAAAGCAGACTGTTTTTTTATTTTAAGGTTAACTTGAGAAAAAGTTGTGGCTGCTTTATCGGACGTTCACTTTAACGTCTCAGCTGCTTATAGCGGCCACAACTGCTTGAAAAATAAGCGCTTAGTTACTATATTAAAGTTGGGCTTGCTTGCTATTTTCCCCATCATCTGACACTTCCTATGTGGCCATTTCAGCAGCCTGTGGGGCTCTCAATTTCAGCCCAAGGTTGCACCACAGCTTGTGCTGATGGAACTGAGGTTCAAAATACAACATAAAGTAAGATCAATAGAGCAAAATCATCAATAAAATCAGATAACCAAATCCTTACTAAAAGCAAGGAAATTAGAATGCTGCTTTCTTGATGTTGTAAAAACATCAGACTGCGTGCCAAGCGAGTCTCCCTGGAAGAGAGCTGTACAAGCAGGAGCCACAAAAGTTAAGATTTTTGGTACGACCACTGCTATCTTCAACTCACATAAAGTCATCAAGAAAATGGCCTCTCTAGATTATCACAAGGCAAGGGAGAGCTCATGTGGAAGCCGATTTTTTTCAGGTAGCTACCTGAAGGTTAAGTACTTGCATTTGGAAGGGGACAGAGAATATTTTCCGCACAAGTGATATGTGTTTCAGTTACTGGTTCTAGTTAGTACTTTAGCACCTGCATTTTGTGTGAACTACTAGAACTGTGCGTGCTTGAAAAATGATTCTGAAATTGCTTTGGACTTCATGTGAGTGCAGTAATTTTTATTTGTTTGTTTTGCTGTTCATTAAGACAGCCTGACTTTTTCCAGGCTTCTTCACAAGCCTGGGAAAAAAAAGGTTTTCTTTAAGGAATCCACTCATTAAAATGAATCTGCCTCTTAAAGCATCAGGCTTGTACAGAAGCCTGAAAAAAGACTTGTGTGTTTGAATGAAGAGCAGAGAAGTGCTGCACACACACAATGTCTAAAGCACTTCTGAATCACTTTCAAAGTGTGCACAACCTGTTACTTCTGGTCTGTCCCACACACAGTTCACTACAGCAACCCTGGTCGAAGATTCGCATTGCATGAATAACTCTAACCGAACTATTTCTACCCAGGGGAGGCTGCAAGTAGCCCACGAGTTTGCTGTACATTAAAGGTAATGGAATTACAGCATAAAAGAGATTAAAATAAAACATTTGAGAGCATTCATAATTTAACTTATTGCTGGTGCCCCCAGCTCCATGTTTGTGCCTGATAGTCTAATTGGATGTTTCAGGCATCACAGTCACAAAAGGCATCACTCTTTTCAGAATAGTGGGCAGATCTGATATTCTAAAACTATGTTGCAAATATTCATTATTCATTGCAAATGGTTGAGACTGTTTTATCTTTTCCAGGGTTTTTCCAGTTTGCCTTTTATTTTTTTTCTGGGTCAGGGGCAAAGTTTAGAAAAACAAACAAGCGAACCAAAATCTGGGCTATAGCTACCACCGACTAAGAATGACCACTGGCAATTTTAGAAAGGAAAGAAAATGGTTTGTAGCACGCCAGCTATGTTTTTTGGTTTGGGTTTTTTTTTTATCATGATAAAAGTATATATTTTTAAATCAGCTGGGCAGGTCACAACATGGTACTTTGCGTCTGATTGCCAGCTGATATTCTGGGGTGCATTCTGCCAATCTTCTACCTGTCTGTTCTGCATTGTGGCTGTTACAATCTTTAGTCTCTCAGCTGGGAAACTGTTGATATTTTAGATCAAGCCAAATCTAAAAATGCTAGGGAATTCCTGGAAAGTTGGCATTCTGACAAATCAGCCATCAACAAACACATAGAGATAGACCCTATTTACATACCATTTTTAAAAAGACACAACCAAAAGTCAAGGAAAAGAACGACAGCCCAGAGCATCCAACACCTTGATTAGTAGGATGCAGTGCCAGATAAACATGGAAGAAACAATACCGTGATCAAGGAACCATCAAAGGAGAAACCATGCCCCTTTCAGGACAAGGTATTAAATATAAAAAACCAGCATTGCGCTGATGAAGTTACCGAGCCTGGTAACAGGATATCTGCAGGAAAACCACCAAGCTCAGTGTACAGGTGTTCTTCTGGGGACCAAAGCACCATATAGGACACTGCATTGACAAGGGTTTGTTCCCAACATTTCGTGTTTTTGATCATTAGGTACACATTATGCATCTCTCCATGACAAATCAATGTCAAATCTTTTTAATGTTGAAATTCCTAAAATAGTATGTGCATCGTATGTCTATGAAGGTTCTCAGTCATCCAGGTGGAATTGTCTGTAGCTTGAATCATGTCAACTGGATTTCTATTTTCTCAGTGGAAACGTTTCGCTCCTTATCCAAGGTAATGATTCTAGAAACCAGTAACAAAATATTATCTATACCATAATAAAGTTACCATTTTCAGGATTCTTAGTGGAAATGGAGAACCATTTCAGTCAAATCAATTTCCTGTTTGAAGTATGGATGTGCCTTATTCAAGGGGAAGTGATAGAAATGACAAAAATACAGAGCGCTGTACAGGGGCTTTTGAAGACTTTTGAGAGGTCATAGAACAAAATGTTTATTTGAATCCCCTCTCTTATCACTACATTCTATATCAGTGTAACTTATTATCCATTGTGATTCTCTATCAAGTGTACAGGCAAATTCAAAACACTGAAATAATTCTTGCGATAATATTAATTAATTAGTTTTGCGGCCTTAAATGAAAAGTATTGATCCATTTAGTCATTCAAAATATTAAATCATGTTTTGGATAGGTCCCCTTCCATATGCAAGGCCTGTTACAATATTGTGTTGGACAGCTAGATTCCAAGTTATCATGTGCAAAAATAGTTGATTTCAGTTCTTCATAATTATAGTAAGGCATAGGGTTTAAGGATGAGGCTGTATAATCTATCAACTAATCAAAATTATGATGCATCCAAATTTGTGGGTAATTCATTTAGCACTCTTTGTTCTGCAGTGCACCTGCCCTCTGTTTTTGGCATTCTTTGATCTAGATTTCATAAGTATTTATGAGAACTAGTGGGTGAAATAAAAAGATGTCCATGTTGAAGGACAATCATGGTATCATCCATCTGTCATTAACCAGAATTGCGGCCAATGATAGATCTAGAGTTCAAAGTCAATGAAAACAGATCTGCAGTAGGGTGAAGTTGCTCCAAGTGCTCTACTTAGGACAAAGTCAATAGCTTAAATCAAACAACATGAACAAATAAGGGCTTATAGGGCTGAGATCTTTTAGTAGAAAGGATTTTGTTCACTAGAATTGACAGAGGAAATCTATCCTGGAAAAAGACACAAAATAATGATCTCTAGAGAGTGGTATATGCAACTGCAGTATTTTCCATCAAGCAAGTTTAAAGGCCTCTGAAGAAGGACAGAAAGACAGTCTAATCTTCTCAGTCTGACAATGACAACCCGATGAGTAACCTTTCAAATAGCACTTAACCCACAGTTTAAGAAAAATATGTTAGGAAAACAGAGATTAATTCAAGCCTGATTTTGCTGCCTCCCTATAGGTAGTGAATAATGGGAAAATGTTTTTGCTTGTCTCTGCCCTTCCCTTATATGTACTGTTAGGATATTGCAAACAAATTAAACCCACATCCTCATGTTAAAACAAACCTAATGGGAATCATTGTAAACAGAGGGCTTTAGTATACACATTTAGTTTGTTTGTGGATCTTACAAGTAAACTGAATACTGATGACCACACAACAAAATTATATATGGATTCCATGATTAGAATTAGATGGAGATTCTACATCATTTAAATATTCCAAGATAATAAAGCACCAAATTGGAAATCACAACATCAGTGAAATTGTCCGTTATTTTTTTAATTTTATCTTTATGTATAGTGTTGACTTTGAAAAGTAGAGTCCTATATTTATGTTTTTCTATGTGTGTTCTTTGGGGAATGTTATGCTTATATAATTTAAATATGATTCTATTGCATTGCGTTATTCAAGATATATTTATTACTATATGCTCTTTGCAATAAAATTGTTAATATAAACAGATAGTTTTGTTTTTGAATAGTGTTTTATATGCCCTGTACCAAGTTCACATTTATTTGTCACATTTATTTATTTATTTATTTTCTATCCCGCCTTTATTATTTTTATAAATAACTCAAGGCGGCAAACATACCTAATACTACTCCCTCCTCCTATTTTCCCCACAACAGCAACCCTGTGAGGTGAGTTGGGCTGAGAGAGATTGACTGGCCCAAGGTCACCCAGCCGGCTTTCATGCCTAAGGCGGGACTAGAACTCACAGCTTCCTGGTTTCTAGCCCAGCACCTTAACCACTAGACCAAAATTTATGCATAACAAAAGCAGCCAGTCATGGCATGTTAACTTAACAAATACTTGTTTCATTGCTTCTCTTCTTTACCTTGTGCCCAAGCCCCTATTCTATTTTCCAGAGTATATAATCAATTTTCCAGAGCCAAATATAGTACCTATGGAGGGTTTCTTCCCACTTCAGGTTTAAATGAGTACTGGTAAGTGTAGATTTTAAGAGAGCATTATAGTCGTTCTGAAGAATATATCTTATTTGGAGTGATTTGGATAGGTAATAAATTGTTAGTTGCCTTGTAAATTTTATATCAATCCTAAAGTTGTTTGTTGTTGTTGTTCAGTCGTTAAGTCGTGTCCGACTCTTCGTGACCCCATGGACCATAGCACGCCAGGCCTTCCTGTCCTCCACTGTCTCCCGGAGTTTGCTCAAATTCATGTTCGTTACATCGGTGATGCTATCTAACCATCTCATCCTCTGCCGTCCCCTTCTCCTTTTGCCTTCAGTCTTTCCCAGCATCAGGGTCTTTTCCAGTGAGTCCTCTCTTCACATTAGGTGGCCAAAATATTTGAGCTTCAGCTTCAGTATCTGTCCTTCCAATGAGCAGTCAGGGTTGATTTCCTTTAGGATTGACTGATTTGACCTCCTTGCAGTCCAAGGGACTCTTAAGAGTCTTCTCCAGCACCACAGTTCGAAAGCATCAATTCTAATTTTATCACATCCACTACATCACTGGATGTGTTAAAATCACTCATCTTAAAAAAAAAGAAAAAGGTAACCTGGTTGTGGAGATTTCTGCTGTCTGGCAGGAGATGATACTATCATAGGGAAAACTCAAGATAGCAATGATATTATAACATATAAATGAGCAAAGCTAGCATTGACTTTCCATAAATAAACCACTAGTATGGGAATAGCTTGGTGTTTGTTATAGCTAATGGCAACATCAATACAACTGAAAAAGATTGACATTGAGTTCATTCCCTGAATAGTGTCTCCCCATCCCATTTTAAAGTTGGTAATACTTTCACAACTTCCACCTGACTTTTCAGTAATTTATTTTCTCCTCTTCCACTCCCTCTCTCTTGCAATGGGCATTTCCACTTATTTCCCAAAATCTAATTTCTCCTTCACCTCTCAAAATCATTCTCCCCACTTTCATAATTCCTAAAAAGATAACAAACTAGCTTTTTCCTACCCCATCTCTTTCAATTCCCACCACATTCACTAGAATGTAAAGTTAGTATCTTCTGTGGCTCCTATTCCCAAATTAAGGATCTGATTAGGGTTGCATCCACAGAGATCAGAGCCATCAACCTACCATGGAGGTTCTTCACCAAAATAGCCTCCTTGACATAATAAAAAAATTGAGATTCCCAAGGAGTAAGAGATAAGCTACTGATGCTACTTGGATGCCATTTAGTGTCTTGCATGAAGCAGTGCCTTTCTGTTATTCATCTTCTTAAATAATAAGGACCTGATCACTCCAGAGAAGACTACTAGCCAGTCAGTATTACTGTTTTATGTCTACTTTGTTTGTTTGGTTTTGGATTTTCTTATCAATGTTCAAGGACTTGATTTTGCCCTTACCTTAAAGTAGACAGGTTCGACTTTGTGCTTGACAGCATGCGCCTTGCCCACCAGAGCTAGCACAGAGGAAACCTTTTCTGAATCATATATGTTCTCCACCACACTGTTAATAGCCCCCATGACCCTCCTGGCATGTTTACGCAGCTGCAGACTCCTTTCCATCTCTAGTGGATCTTCCATGTGCTTGAATTGGCTGAAGTACTGCTTGGCAGATGGGAAGTTGACGAAAAATCTGCACAATACCAAAAAGAGAAGACTGCTAGGTTAGTTTGAAAAACAATATGTTACAGTGTGTTTTGGGGGTGGGTGGGGAGGAGAGAGTACTGGAGGTGATTTAAAGTAGGGATTTTGAGAAGGAGGCCTGGTTTACTCACATCATTAGGGCAGCTTCTCCAGAGCACTAAGCACTTTAACGCTACCATAATGTCAGCTTTCAGACAAATTGTAATCAGGCCACCAGAAAAGTCAATTTTTTAAAAGGAATTTTGGGGAGCCAATGAGGCAATATTTCATATGGGGATCATTTAAAAACTGGAAGAAGCCTCAACTTCAAATGATTTTACTGTGGAAGTAAAGTAAAAGTAAATCTATTTTTATGTGGAAGAGCTATTAGGGTGAATGCATACATGCATATTTATCATGGCCTGTCACTGAGTATCATCAAGAAAGGATTTGCCTGTCCATTGTGGACAGTTTAAACCAAGCCTAGTGCTTTTATTTCTGCCAATATATTCTCCAGGACAATACTTTAAGTTTCAATAGAGTAGATTATCCCTTTAGCTCAGTTTTAAGTCATTGCATAAAACTACCAAGCATTCATTCATTCATTCATTCATTCATTCATTCATTCATTCATTCATTCATTCATTCATTCATTCAATTTCACGTGTTGTTAAATTTTCATATTAGTCTCATGGTAACTTACAATAAAAACAGTATAAGCAATAAGCAATAAAAATGGTATAAACAATATAAATGATTAAGTCAGTCCTTCAGTTTGAGGACAAGAATGGTGGGCCAATATATCACAATTTAATGATGAGAACATTTGGTTCATGCAAAACTGTGCTTTATAAAAAACCCTTCCAACCCCTTTTTAACAATATTTTTTCAGTGATGCTTGTATAGAAGTAGAACCATTGAACTGGTTGGAACATTAGTCTAGTTCACTTTTTTATGGACCATTGGGGGGGTATATGTACTAATTGCACTCATATTCTGCCTTTTCTTCAAGTAACTCAAGCTGATGTATAGGTTTCTGTCCTTCCCAACAATTGTGTGGAGATAGGATAATGCAGTGCTTTCCAAACTGCCGCCATTGGCGACACACCAACGGCGGCAGCGGCGGTGGCGCGCATGTGCACGGTGGCGGCCTTGCTAAAACGCAGAAGCGCTGATGGCATGCCGCTGCCGCCATGCACACCGCCACCGCCGCGCACGCCCCCATGCCGCCGCTTCGCAACACACTAAACTGTTTGTTGCGACACACTAAAGTGTCGCGACACACAGTTTGGAAAGCTATGGGATAATGACTAGCCTACAGTCACCTAGAGTGCTTTGTGGCTGAAAGCTTGGGAAAAGATCACTATGTGAATGAATCAGAATTTCAGCCAAGTTCTTCCCTTCTACTCCCAAGTCCATCTTTTCCTTGCAAAGGTTCACAAGCCTTGAACCATGTGGCACAGAACAGCAGCCTGGGATATATCAGCCATGGCTTTGAGAGTTGCTCCCTGATGCTTGCAGTTTGCTCTTCAAGCAAATCCCTGGTAGGCCAGTTGCACTCCGAGACAGGTGGGGGGAAACTGGGCCACCTCAGCCCTTTTTGATCCTGACTGTCTCCTCCACCCACACACGATGACAGAGCAGCAGACTCTTTTGGTTCCACTTGATTACGCTGTTCCCACTTGGCTGATCTCACATAAGAGGTTGCCAGGGAAGCCGTGTGAAGCCGCAAATGGAATAACCGTATCTCCTGCTGCCTTTCCTTAAGACATCTGGGATTCATCAGCCTGCCTAAAATAAGTTCTGATGTGTGAAGAGTGTGTGGCAGCAAGAGGATGGGAAAGATGAGAGACAGAGGGCGGGGGGGGGGGGGGGGGCAGGGGAAGGATTAAGTGGCTTTATTTTGCCTTTTCAATATTCTTTCATTTTCTTTCTGATCCAATCCAAATGCCAGTCTATCCAATTGATTTTGATAGAAGAAAATGTGTGCCAAGGCTGCTGTTGACTAAGTCTCACTCTCAGGTGTGCTTAATTCTGCCAGCAACAATGGTCTCCCCCAGATTTTTTTCAGGGACAAAAAGCAACTGACTGAGAGATGCTCCCAAAGCAACCTGCCCCCTTCTGGAAAAAGAGATAGCCAAGCAAATGAGGCAAAATGTGTGCCAAATTGATATCCTGGTAGAATAACGGTTGTGTTATAAATGAAAGGAGGAGGAGGAAGAGGAGGAGGAGACAAACCAAAGGACTACTGCCTCCTCTAATATCTTAATTAGGACCAGCCAAAATGGCAGAAAAAGTATGAAATCTTTGGAGTTCTCTGGAACACTTTCTCAAGCAAGATGTTACAAAAAGCAAGCTGCCCAGGTTAATTTACACTTCACTAGAGATACAGAATTCAGCTGGGTCAGTATTTTTTTTTTTTTTTTGCAGATATAATTTTTTATTATTACATTCAACATAAAACATAAACAAAACATATAACACATAACAATGATCATATATAACATATAACAATGGTTACATTTATGTATATATATTTACATTTGATTTTATATAATTATTTTTATTATATTTAATACAACGTATCCTTCTTTTTTTGTCTCTAATCTTTTCTCTCCTTTATCTTTCAATCTCTTCTAACCTATTCTCTCTCTATCTATTCCTTTCCCTTTCCTTTCCTTTTGATTCTTCCTTTAACTCCTTTTCTCTTTCATCCATTCCCTTCTTCTTTTTTAACCCTCTCTCTCTCTCTCTCTCCTCTTCTCTCACTTACCTTACTCACTCTTTCTAACCCTCCCATCTCTCTCTTTTCCTTTCCTTTATCTTTCATTTTTATTCTTCCTTTTATCCTTTCATCCATTCCTTTCTTCTTCTTCTTCTTCTTCTTCTTTTTTTATTTTTATTTGACCTTCTCATTCTCTCTAATATCTTCTCTCATACTCCCTCTTTCTCTCTCTAACCTCTTCTCTCTCTTCTCTTCTGCTCTATCTTCTTTTCCTATCTTTCTTTCCCTTTTCACCCTTTCTATCCTCTTTTTCTTTCTAACCTAATCCTTTCTTTTTCTTCTTACTTTATATATATTTATCATTCTTTTTCTCCCTTTCCTTACATTATATTATTTATTTATTTATATATTTGTATCAAATTCAATCTTAAGTTTAAATCTTTGTTTTATAATACATAATACATACATACACTCCATTAAAATTCTTCCAGTTTTCTTAACAAAAAAAAATTCTTGTAAATACTTGATTTACATTTTTCTCTTCTTATACCTCTTTTTTTTCCCTTCGCCCCTTCTTTATTTGTACATTATTATTATTATTATTATTATTATTATTATTATTTGTTCTCTATTTAATGTTATATTCTTTTTGAATATATTTTATGAAGGGGTCCCATGTTTCATTATACTTCCCCATTTCTTTTCCTTTTATTAAATTTGTTAATTTGTCTGTTTGCATTAAATCCATTACTTTTATAATCCATTCTTCTTTTGTTGGAATATTTTCTTGTTTCCAGTATTGGGCGTATTTTATCCTTGCAGCTGTACTTAGATACTGAAATAAAACCTTTTGTTTTTTATTTATATTGTCTTCAATTTTACCCAATAAATATAATTCTGGTCTCATTCTTAAGTGAAAAAGTAACTTTGTGACCAATCCTTGCATTTACAACCTTCACAGGTCTGTAAAGCAAAGGAAAGCTGAAGTAAAATCATAAGCCCAGTCGCAGTTTCGCGTAGTGACCGCTTCGCTTAATGACCGAGTTGCCAGTCCCAATTGTGGTCGCTAAACGAGGACTGCTTGTATATACATTTGTCTCTGTTGTTCTTCCCTTGCTATCAGATTTCTTGTCTCAGGAGAGCAAGTCTAATGTATATTTTCACTTCTGTGTATACATTACAGAAGCTGTGTTCTATTTCACTAAATGCATCCTCTCTTTGAAGGTGTTTTCTGTCTGAATGAGTGTGCAAGGTAACTCTAATTAAAAGGCCTTGAAAAAGGGAGAGTGAGGAGCCCTGAAATTGACCATCAACAATTAAGATCTGGACGAAGCAGGCACACAAGTCACCTAGTTATTGTGATGAGAGCTGTACCTTTTCTTACGTAAATTATGGGTAGTATTTTAAATCTGCTTTTGTACATACATATTAGTAGAGACAAAGTTTATGTAAATCCTTTTTGCTCATGGTTACCTAACTGACCGTGCTGATTTATATGAATGCATCCATGTCAGAGCTTCGCTTGTTCCTCATCTGGTGTTAAATTGGAAGGTCGGTGTTAAAAAGTTTGAAAAAGAAGGCAGAGGGCACAGTGGGAGAAGCTTTCAGTGACACTGCAAGCTAAGGGTAGCATGTGCATGTGCACATATTTGTGTGCACATACACATATTAATGGTGTGAGACTCAGTCCAGTTTTAAACATCACTCTCAGGTAGGAAGTGTGGAATCTGAGAAGACTCTTTACTGGAGACCCTAGAGAGCTGGTTTCAGAGCACTGAGTTAAATGACCACTAGTTTGATTTAGGTGAAGGCAGCATCGTTTTATAGGATGCTGCCTCCCTAAAGCATGTAATATAAAACTCAATCAGTTATGTTGAGCTATTGCTGTCTGCTCTTTAAATAGGAAGGAAACCAGCCCAGCACATATGGATTGTGAGGAATGGATGTACAGTATATAGATGAGTAAAAATGGGAGCTGCAACAACATTTTGCAGTACTGTATGAAGCGTTTCAGATTTTAATGCTCCGTTCTATTTTTCCTGTCTTTCCCCCCATGCCCACAGTGGCCTTTCCTCCCATCCTGTCCACTAGGGCTACATCCTACTTTCCATCCTCTTTGGGACATTTTTAAGAGGCTTCCCCTCTAATGTGGTTATATTTCTGCAAAGAAACAGGTGTGCTTTCTGACATTCCCTCTTAAGCATGACTTAAGAGTTTTGTTTTGACTGTACAAGACAAGCAAGTGCACTTGCAGTCAGAATGTCAGAAGTGAAGGTTTGACACGGCCCCTTCAAAAGGCATGTCTTGTTAATCTGCTCTCTGTTTTGCTTTCCCTAAATTTCAGCTCCAAGAATCATTAATTAATTAACCATCAGCCTGTTGAATAATAGCAGGGAGTGAGGATCAAGATGAAACTTTCTTTCAACTCGGCTTCCATGTGGATCTCCCCACGGGGTGGATGCGGGGGGAAAAAATCACCCCATAGTGGGAGAAAACCACTGTGTGAATCCAAAACTTGGCAATAACAACAACAAATATTATTGTATGTTACTGGAAGGCTTTGCAGATCTAATATTTGTTATTGCACAACATGGACAATTAAAATTGATAAAAGGCAGATGTCAAAGTACGGATTCTATGAAATTCCTTCTCTTATGAATTCCATTTAAGCATTTTCTCTTGTCTTTTGAGACAGACGGCTGGACAAATGTGAACAAAATGTCTTTTCAAAAACATCTCTTTTCCCTTGGCCTTTTGAGGACATGGGCTTCTTTTCTGAGATTATAATCCTATAGTTAAGACTGCAACACTATGGCTCCTGGAAGGATATCTCAGGGCACAGAGAAATTTTCATAGTTCCTTTCTCTGAGGGTGAAGAATTCTGACCCTGGATAGAGAAGTCCAGTATTAGAGAAATCTGTTTCACTATTTGATCTGAAATCTGTTCTTTTGGAATTCTCTAGCATCAAAAAGAGGCAAAAGGAGATGACAATGGGCAGTGCACCTGCTGGATTTCCAGTCAGATCTTCAGACTGGCTGCTAATCTACAGCACTTTGTGAGGTGGCCTAAAACGTGAAATGTGATCTCTCCCTCCCTCATTCCTGGCCAGCTGACAGCAAGATCTTTTTTAAAAAAATTATTAACTTGAAATATGTTTATACTGTCTGAAAGGTGAACAGCTTTCCACTTTGTCTTATAGAATAAAGAAGTACAACAATAAATATTTTAAAAATAATATGAGCAAGTGATAAATAAAGATTTCATTTGCTCATTACTTACAGTACTTGCTTACTTCTTATCCTGATTTATAACCTGCTTTTCTATCAATAAGGCATTCAAGGCTTTAAATTAAAAATGGAACCAATTCCATAAGATTTCTCTGTTGAATGTAGTTCACAGAAAGAATGTTTCCTATCTCTTCCTTGGTCCTATTGGCAGCGATTAGTTAGAGGCCTTCCTGAATCAAAGATGTGAGTGTGCTCAAAAATGGAGAGCACTCTAAGTCTGACCTGCTGTTTAAGTACGTGAGTGGGGCAAAACATAAAATATTCTGATCATGAACTTCCTTAATTTGTTTTAGCATTCAAGCTATTATTATTTGGGTGCTATTTATTGGGAAATCCAGATTGAAACAAATGGGTCCCAGGTAAGAATTGGCTGTTGGACAAGGAGGGATTGCTAAGGAGAGAAACCACACAGGTAGTCCTCGCTTAACAACCATTCGTTTAGAGATGGTTCAGACTTACGACGGTGCTGGAAAAAACGACTTATGGCCGGTCCTCACACTTACGACCGTCACAGCATCCCCGTGGTCATGTGATCACGATTTGGGCACTTGGCAACTGGTTCACATTTATGACTGTCGCAGTGTTGCATGGTCACATGATCACCATTTTCAACCTTCCCAGCCGGCTTCTGGCAAACGAAATCAATGGGGAACCATGTGGTTCGCTTAACGCCCACGGTGATTCGCTTAATGACCACCACAAAAAGGTCATAAAATCGGGTTGAGTTTGCTTAATGACTGCTTCACTTAGCAACCAAAATTCCAGTCCCAATTGTGGTCGTTAAGCGAGGACTACCTGTAAATTTGTGGACTGTGTCCTTAATAGCAGAACTTGGGAAATGGTTGTATTCAGATGAAAGATTTCTAGAAGGGCTGAGAATATTGTTTTGAGTTTGTGTGTCTTTGGAATAAGAAAGAAATTCCTTCAGTATGCTGGAAAAGTGATCTCAATATTAAACAGTGCTCTATATTTTAGTATCCCTGTCATTTCTCCAGTATTACTCCCACTTGTGAAATATATTTGCCAATCTGATAGGCTAATTCTGGAACAATTTAGAATGGAACCTAGTAAGTCTGTGTAAATAGAGCAAATTTTAATCCATGAACATCATAAAACAAGAATCTTTAACCACAAACAAGAGCCACAGGCAAGGGTGTATGCATTTTATACTACAGCCACTATGTGTAAAATTAAGCCCTTTTGAGTATCCCTGTTCTCTCTGTGTATGTGTGTGTTGTTGATGGTCCTTCAAGTCATTCTTCATTCCTGATGCCTACATGGACAGGGCCGTATGCAGATTTTTTGGCAACTTTTTTGAAAGTGGTTTGCCAATACCTTCTTTCTAGGGCAGAGAAAGAATGACTGGCTCAGAGTCACCCAGTTGGCTTTCATGCCTAAGGAAGGACTGAAGTCAGGTTTCCTGCTCCTAGTCTAGCACCTTTAACCACTATGCAAAACCGGCTCCCTGTGCATGTACGTATATATGTTTATATGTGTGATAGTCATCCATAAATTGAATACTGCATTTGCTTCATCACTGCCACCTCTAAATATGCTGATATGATATATTGTACAGATATGTTGTTCATTCTAGTATATAAATTGATACAATCCATTAATAATGTTCAGGAGATGTTCCCCATAGATTCTGTGGGAACTGTTGTTTTCAATTTCTAGAAGTGAAGAGAGGGAACTGTTGAATTAAAAGCAATTTCAACATAATGACATCATGGCAAATAGGACAGTTTATAATGATCAATACAATAACATTGTTTTGAGGTAATCTTCGAACAGTTGGGTAAAAAATATTTATAAAAGCTTTGCTAATGAGGAGCAAACCTTATTTCAAGTGAGGGAAAAGCTGTCCCTTTTTTGTTCGTTAACAAAAAGAGTCTCTGTTTCCAGAGTTAACCCAATTGAGTTGGGGGGGGGGAGAGAATTGTCCTATGAGGTTAAAAATATTATCCACAACTATCCTGCCCTGATCAGAACCATATGCAGTCATAAGGTTAGCCGAAAAGAAAATCCGATTGTTGGCTTTTATAAGGTAACAGAAAATCATTTTTCCTCATAAAGGACTCCCGCTATTCAGTAACTGTGATGCTTTGTGTTTTGTTTAAATGCATACAGTGGACACCATCCAGCAAAATAACAAATCAATTCCTCTGAAAGTACACGCACCACTTAGATTGTATCAATGGGACATTGCTGGATTATGCTTATTCTTTATATAAGCACTTACGGTCTCCACAATTACAGAATTGTGGAACAGTCACTAGTTTTATTACCAGCAACAGCTCTAACTTCTGATCAGAAAAGTAAGGTAAAGGAGACTTCCTGTTCAGGGACAACACAATTTGACAAAAGCAAGCAAGCCCTACTTGAAGTTTAATCCTTCCTTAAACAACCACACCCAGCAGTGGTTCCCAGGGTTTTTAGCCCATAGGTGTATTGGGAATTTTGAGAACTTGTCATAGGCTCTCTCCCAAAACGGCTATAGAGGGGAGGGGTGTCCTCCAAAACAAAAAAACATATTTACCAAAGGCCAAAATGGTGCAGTTTTCCTCACCATCCCTGTAGCCTCCCAAAGTGCTCTCTGCCCCCTCAGCTCACCTTTATATTTTTTGGGGGGTGGGGAGGATGAGCACATTTCCAGGAAAAGCAGTAGGTTATCACAAGCCACATTTTTTAAAATTATTCAGAAATGCCTATACCAAGGCAAAGGCATTTTTGGAAAAAATATGCTTGCTGCATAGTAAAAAGGCAAAGGTTCCCCCCGCACATTTGTGCAGTCGTGTCTGACTCTAGGGGCCGGTGCTCATCTCCGTTTGTTAGCCGAAGAGCCAGCGCTGTCCGAAGACGCTTCCATGGTCATGTGGCTGGCATGATGCATGCGGAACACTGTTACCTACCCACCGAAGTGGTACCTATTCATCTACTTGCATTTGCATACTTTCAAATTGCTAGGTTGGCAAGAGCTGGAGCTAGTGAGGGAGCTCACTCCGCACGCAGGGCTAGGGATTCGAACCTCCGAACTTGCGATCTTCCGATCGACAAGCCTGGCGTCTTACCCGCTGAGCCACCCCGCCCCTTGCTGCATAGTAGATTTCCATTTATCTATTTTTTTAATGAAAAAATCTTTAAAAATAAAATCAGGCACACATAAAGCCAGCCTGGGTACATTAAGTATTTCTGGGCAGATTAATCCTCTGCTAGGGATGCAATGAACTGTTTTTGGTAAACTATTGTCTTCCCTGTTGGGGTACAAAGGAGGAGTGTGAAGATTTCTACTTTCACTTTTGAACAAGTTCCATGAATTTAAAGATGTGAGTTAGTTAACAAAACACAAGTAAAATTATGGACTGGTCCTGGTTAACTATTTTCAGTTCAATGTTCTAATTTATAGATTTTTTTTAGTAATTAACAGGAAAAAACACAATGCAGTTACCAAAGCCCTCCAAGATGCCGTAACAAAGGCATCCACAGGACCAACCCATTGCAATGTAAGCTCTGCCCCTTTTGTACGTGTGTGTGACATCATGCCACATATATAATAGTGGCAGAACCTGTATTGCATTGGTGTGAAGCTTTATCATTTGCCCCCCCTTACCTCCCCCACAGATGTCTCTATGCTCTAATGAAGCAGAAGTGATGAAGGATAATATAATTGGTGGCACAGTATGTGGCATATCTCTTTGAAGTCCTTTCCCATTTTCCACTGCCTCATTGCCTGGTTGGCTGATCTCCTAATTCTGTACATGATAGAGAAGTTTAGTTGGAAGGCAAGTAAAAATTCTCAGTCTCTAGAGCAGTGTTTCTCAACTTTGGGAACTTTAAGATGCATGGATTTCAACTCCCAGAATTCCCCAGCCAGTGTCCATGCATCTTAAAGTTCCCAAGATTGAGAAACACTGCTCTAGAGTTACATAAAGGAGGAAAAACAGGTAGCATGTTTAGATCTGATGCTCATTTTCTAAGCCATAGTTTCAATCTGAGCTGGGCCATACTCCCTAACTTGATGTAACATGCATTCAGAAACAGGAGAATGCTGGTTTTGCAATGCTCTTTGACTGTCAGAACTATGAGTATAATGATGTGGTTTCCAATAATGAGTGTCTGGTAACTAAATGACAGTGAGTGTAAGGAGCAGTAGAGGTCCAGCTTACCAGGCATCAGCAAATTGCAAATATTATATATATATAATACTATATTATTATTATTATTATTATTATTATTATTATTATTGATAATAATAATAATAATAATAGAGTCCCTTGTATGGGAGTCCCTTGTATGGGAGATGGGCGGGGGATAAATTAAACAAATAAATTAAACAAACAAACAAACAAATAATAATAATAATAATAATAATAATAATAATTATTATTATTATTGCCTGAGAAAAAGACATCTCAGATCCTTTGGGTTCAATCTCTGGTGAATAAACTGTCCAATTTTTAGGAGCACTGCACTAATTCTCTAGGTTTTAAACCACTGACTTTGGGAAGGTGGTGAAAGCTAAATACATAGCATCTCTTCTTTTTCGTGCCTTCTCTGCAGTAGCGCCTGCCCTCTGGAACATCCTTCCCCCAGAGGTGAGGCAGGCCCCCTCACTCCTGGACTTCAGGAAAAAACTGAAAACCTGGTTCTGCCATCAAGCCTGGGACGGGAGGGGAAATAGTTATTCTTCGGGATAGCTAGCACCCTAGAATGAATTGAGAACGGCCCTTGCGCTCCAGATTTGAGGAAGAACTGTAGCCATCTAGATTCTATTCTATTCTATTCTATTCTATTCTATTCTATTCTATTCTATTCTATTCTATTCTATTTATATCTTTTAATAATTATAATGATTTTTTCGTTCAGTCGTCTCCGACTCCTCGTGACCTCATGGACCAGCCCACGCCAGAGCTTCCTGTCGGCCGTCACCATCCCCAGCTCCCCCATGGTTGAGTCCGTCACCTCCAGAATAACATCCATCCATCTTGCCCTTGGTCGTCCCCTCTTCCTTTTGCCTTCCACTTTCCCTAGCATCAGCTGCTTCTCCAGGGTATCCTGTCTTCTCATTATGTGGCCAAAGTACTTCAGTTTTGCCTTTAATATCATTCCCTCAGATATTGTATATTTATTGCATTTCCATTGAGATCTGTTTTGTATTTTAACTCCGGTTTTATTGTAAACCGCCCAGAGTTCTCCCTTTGGGGGAAGATGGGCGGTAATATTAAATAAATAAATAAATAAATATCTTCTTTTTCCATGTGATTTGTTGACAAGACCTATACTTCTGTCTTGGTTACCAAATTAAAATATGTATTGCTCTGTTGGATCTATTAGTCTCTTTGGACATATGAAAAAAACGCTATAGATTTTCCTTTCCTTCCATCTCCTCCTCCTCCTCCTCTGCCTTCCTACATTCTTATGCCAGTCTCCAAATGGCAGAGAAAACAGGGACAATGTAGCAACAGTAGCAACAGAAGGGCTGCTGTTTCCGTTTCTGCCTGAGCACTAAGCCCTAGCTGTTGACCTTCTGTAGGCAACTGCTTGTCCTTTCCGTAATTCTGTTATCTTGATTTCAGCAGCCCTGGCTTTGATGGATCAAAAGCTTTCAGAGATGTTTCCCTCAAAGAGCAGAAGCCACTGCTGGGCTCTGAAGTAATTACCAATCTTACAGAATCTTGTGCTCAGTAGTCCTTTGTACATCATAGGCAATCTATCCCATGAGACTCAGATAATGGCCCTTAGATTCACTCTGTCTTCATTATTCCTGTGGCTGTGGCCAGAAATTGAAATATCCTTTGATTCATAGATCTAACTTTTCATTCTGTGGTTCCATAAACCATCTCTTTAGTTTCAATAGATGTGAATGGTGTGACAGAGAACACAGCAATGTCTTTATTCTAGGCCAGGAAATGATCTGGAAATCGTATTATTTGTTTGTTTATTACATCTTTCTTCCAACCTCCTTCATTTTATCTTTATCACAACCATCACGTTATTATTTGGGTGTGTGTGTATGCCTTCGAGTCAGTCTTGACTTCCGGTGACCGCCTGGACAAGTCCCTGCAGTTTTCTTGGCAAGATTTCAGAAGTGATTTGCCCTTGCCTTCTTCTTAGGGCTGAGAGTGAGTGACTGGCCCAAGGTCACCCAGCTGGCTTTGTGCCTAAGGTAGGACTAGAACTCCCGGTCTCCTGGTTTCTACTCTGGTGCCTTAACCACTACATCAGACTGGCTCTTCATGTGAGTTAGGCTGAGCTAAAAGAAAGTGACTGGCCCAAAATTACCCAGTGAGGTCTACAGCCAAGTGAGATCTCTGTTTTGGCATACTAATACCTTAATACTGTACTGGATTATAGGACTTCCCAGACACTGTGAAGCCACTAAAGTGAGGAAGATACACAGCCGCTCAAGGCCACAAACTAAACTCAAATGTTTTTTTAATGTTTTTCATTCTTCTCTTTGGCCCCTTGCACCTAGTCCTTTATGTAAGCATTTGGCTTCTGAAGCCTGGAGTCACATGTCTCTCACCACATGCTTATTGAATACAAATCAACTTTGACCTGTGAAAAACTAATCTAAAGCCTGTTTGGGTTTTATGAATGTTAGACTGGTTGAGATGCAAGGCTGATGGTTAAATATTTGTATCTTTAAAATATTAGTTCATTCCTCTCCTGATCATTTGCCAGTGACTTGTTTTCTAAAGGGTTTCTGCACAGTTACAGCAAAGAGGAACCCACTAATAAACATGAAATGAAGCCAAACAATGAAATATAAGCTTATATTCCACATTACTGGAACTGCCTGGTATTTAAACACACATAATCTAAAACTGATAGTTTCAGAATATTTAATCTTTTATGATACAGTTACTCCATATGTAGTTTCTTAGTCCAGTTTAGCCATTGTTTTTGCAAAATCAAATCAATACATAAAATTATTTATTTTATCTGCTGCGCTGGCTGGGTAGTAATTGTTTCCCCATGATTCATTCAAGAGTTACATGTGGCATTTTAGGTTGTGATTTACGACAATCAGAACTTATGTCACATCAGTTCACGGAGAAATGAGTCTCTTTCTTAGCACTGTTTTTTTTGAAAGAAACTAAAATTAATCCAGAATAACAGAGAAATACTAACCCTTCTATCTGCTGAGTAGCAGCATTATGAGCTGGAAGTACCCTTCTACCAGTAGAGAAAATCCATTGCACTAGGCTATTGTCCTCACTGAAAGCACCGGTTATGCTTGTGGAAAGATCCACCAGCATTAATTTTGCTACTGGTTGCATTCTCCCCAGTGGGCTCAAAACAAGGAGGGACTAGCTTTGGATCCACTGGTTTCAAAGCTTGTCCATTCTCCCAAGAGGCCACAGGATGCATTAGGTGAGTCAGTCTAAAGCTGGCATGTTGAATTCTTCCTCCCCTGGTCTTCAGTAGGTGAGTTTTGTTTATTGGTTTTTTTTTGGTTTTTTTAATCACCAGAAAAATAAAACAGAAAGTTTGCCTTGTATGCTACCTCATCTGATAAATTGGTAGGATTTTGGAAACAGATGACCCACTACTTAATTTACACATACTGAGGAATGTTTGTTCTTAACACTACTTGAAATTAGGTTCCACTGCTGTCAGAGGGAGCACCTAACCATGATTAATATCCCAATGATTTCAATTAGAATAAAGTGTGACTTAGTCTGCCTCCAAGTCAGTTGCATATGCTTGTCTTAAAAATATTTACACTAAGACAATAACAAGGACATCAATTGGCTATTTCTTGTTAGGTAAATGAGCACTTTCTAATACTAAATTTCCTGTAATATTTAAAAGCATACAGCTGTGTTGCTATCTTTAATGACCAATTCTAATCAACCATTAATTACGGAAGTTAGCAATCCCTTGCTTTCCGTATCAGTGAGAACCTTATCAGAAACCGCAATCTTTGAACACATTGCCAAATATGAGGCTGGCCTGCTTTGTCACTGTTTTAATGAAAGAAAATAATGTAAACTACTAAAGCATTTCCCCAAGAGAGGAGGTATTCTTTTTCTCATAAAGGTTTCTCCTACAAAAGGAAGCTATTGCTTATTCAGATCCTTGCTAATACTTATTTCACCAGAAGTGGTGTTCATTCTTTGCTGATTTATCTATCCATATATCTATTAAATGTGTGTCCTGTTTTTATTCCACTGAGCTCAGGCTGATTAATAACTCCTTTGAAGGCTAGGTAGTCAGAAAATACGCCTCCCCCCCCCCCCGCCCAGCTGTATGGCTGAACAGGGATTTGAATGTAGATCAAGTCCTGACTTTAATAAAAGCCTGCAGATCCAGCAAAGTTCTCAGCTTCAGCATCAGCATCAGCAGTAGAGGGATCATGTCCTGGGATGTGGGTTGAAAAACATCTGGATGCAGCTACCAACCACTGTGTCTTGGCCCCCAATGACATCTCTAAACCATCTTGGAGAGCTTGGAAAATAGGGGAGAACTGTCATTTTTAGTCCAATTCACTTTGAAAGGCTCTGTAGGCTGTAAAAGAGGCGCTGGTTGGTTGCATTTGGCTTCCAGACTGTAGTTTTCACATCTCTGTAACACAGCCAGAAGCAGAATGAAGTTGAGAGTGTCTTTCTTGAAGCCTAGTCAAATCCCAAAACAGCACTGCTCAAGGATCTTGCTTTCAGACTATCTAAATTTTCCATATTATTTCAGGATTATTGTTCAAGAGTCAGGCCGTGTAATCAATAGGGAGTTGTTAGGGGGGAACAAGCAAATTGCACTTAGTCACAAAACTAAGAAAACCAGCCATGAAGCTGAAGTTGTTCTTTGCTTGAATATTCAGAGCCTCCAGCAAATATACATAAATGTGTTTATAAATGTTGCAAAATGACAATCTGCAATGTCCATTTAATCTACATACAGGCTACCTATCAACTCCTTGGTGGAAGTCTTCCATGCAAGATGATGATTCTGGTTAATGCCTGAAGTAACAGTTTCCATTCAGGGTCTTTGAGCTAATCACTCTCTTGGCTTAATCTACCTTTTTCTCAAGAGTGAAGTCTTAATGAAGGAATATACTCAGTGGCAAAACTTGTCTCTTTTTCATAGAACAATTAAGCATGAGCCTCTCAGGTGTCACCATATTTGAAACATCTCTTACTGCAGCAGACAAAAGTGATGACTATCCTGCAGTTTACTTGATGGAGGAAAATGCATGAATAGGTAGATAAAATAGGAAAATTATCTACTTCACATACTTATAATCATCCTTTTCCTCACTGGTCATTTGGGATATTTACAGAATTCAGATAAAACAACAATAAAACATGCTAGATTATTAGAGACATAATTATATGTTATAATGCAAATCCAGAACATTGACCATAGGCATCCTTGGGGCAGTGGGGGAGTGTAAAGGAATGTAGAACTGACCTTGGGGAAGGAAGGAGCAGGCTTAAAGGCTCAGTGGAACTATGTATATAGTTATGTATATACTTTGCAGCTTAAGCATAATCATTAAGGTCTGGACTGTCCTTCCTAGAAAGGGAGCTCCATAATTAGGAGGCTGTTATAAGAAAAGACCCTCTTTTGATGTATATTTTTAGGTCATGGGAGATGCAGCTAGATATCTGATGTCATTTGCAAACTACAAGCCTGTTAGCATGGTAAGAGGTATTTTTCAGATGTCCTGGACCACGGGCATCTGCACAGCAGACAAGAGGAGGCAAGTGACATCATTGCACATATGATCTGAATTATGTCATGGAGGCAAATCCTGTAATTCATATTGTTTTTTTTAATGACATCATGATGATGTGATGTCATTGTAGCTTGTTCCAGACACCTGTGTCCTGGACACAAACCATTTAGGGCTCTATCCATAAGACCCAGAGAACATATTGGACTGGAAAGAAATAGAAAGCTGACTGGAAACTGATCCAATATCAGTGCTATGTGGCCTATAAAGGATGTTGCCAAATTAATTTTCTCTATCCAGTTTCCCTTGTCAATCTTTCACCAAAGCGACCTCAGCTGTTCCCATCACAAAACCAGGGTCTGAAAGCAGATTGGAAAGGATCCAAATAATCAGCTTCATTCAAGAAAGCTCAGAGATGCCACTGCCCACTGCAGGACTTTATTTAGAAAAGGAAGTTTGGAAACTGAATGATAATTACCAAGGGTGGTGGAAACTGGTGAAGGCTTTTAAAATAAGGGTCTTACAGCTGCTTCCTTTAGAAAAGTTATAAAATAAGCATTCTTCAAGGAAGTGTTCATAGTTTCTACCACCCAGCTAGCCAATTCCCCTCTGGCAGTTTTTAAAAACCAGAATGGAAATGGGTTTAAAGATCATGTTATTGGCCTCCTCCCTTCAAACAATTTGTTCCTGTCTTTGGACTGAGCAAATTAAAACACATCCATCAAAGTTGGACAGCAGGCTGCCTCACTCATTTGATTTTCATAGTCCAAGTCCATGTCCAAAAGGGTGCAAGTGTTTTGCAAGCTTGTTACAATAAGTTTTGGGAAAATCTTCCTGGTTATATTGCTGGACGACACTATGCTTATATAACAAAGGCAGACCCCTACGGAATAGATCTTACTAAGTTTGCTTAGATTCAGCCCATATGTTTTTCCTGACATTTCTCTAGTCCATAGCTTTCCAAACGGTGTGTCGCAACACTTTAGTGTGTTGCTACACACAATTTAGTGTGTCGCGAAGCGGCAGCACAGGGGCGCGCGTGGTGGCAGCAGTGTGCATGGCGGCGGCAGCAGCGCACCATCAGTCCTTCCGCGTTTTAGCAAGGCCGCCACCGTTGCCGCCGTGCACGCCGCCACCGCATGCCCCCCGCGCCACCACACGCCCCTGCGCTGCCGCCGCCATTGGTGTGTCACCAACAGCGGCACTTTGGAAAGCACTGCTCTAGTCACATGCCTGAGCTGTGTACCAAGCAGAGGATTTAGGGGGGGGACTATGAACTGCCTGAGTCACCTCCCCCACTCCAAAAATCCCACTGTCATGGAGAGAATTATCTAGTAATGTTTAGAATTGTTGGTACTTTTACGACTTGCGGTAGTGGGGAGCCTATTAAATGGCCTGTCTTCAGGGACTAACTTCCAAGGGATTCTCTACCCTGACCAATCAGGGCATCTGCAGGATTGCCAGCTCTTGTGGGTAGAGAATCCCTTGGAAGTTAGTCCCTGAAGACAGGCCATTTAATAGGCTCCCCACTACCGCAAGTCGTAATAGTACCAACAATTCTAAACATTACTAGATAATTCTCTCCATGACAGTGGGATTTTTGGACCTTCTGACTTACAAATCACTTTCATCCAAAATAGCGAAAATCTTTTCATCCATATGCCCTGCTATACATATAAGTCCCAATATGAACTGAGACAAGCCCATGGTTGCCATGGAAGCCATACATTCCTGAGCTGTTCCTATTAAGGGATGTTGAAATTCCCTGACATGATCAAAATACTTTGCACTCTAAAAATGTTCCTTAAATATGATATAACATATATAACCAGAATGAACCATCTCTTTTTTACTTGAGCGTCCACAAATAAATGATGGCTTAAGTCTTATGCAGTTGGTGTCTTCAGTGAATTGGTGACAGATACTCAAACTTTTCCATTTCTCATTCTAAGTTTCAAATCTCCTCAGGCGGCTCCTTTCAACAGTGAACTGCTATTACAGTAATAGGCCATAAACCAGATTTGGAATCAATGGGTTTAGGGTACCTATGATTTTCCTGCTGTATAAATATAAATCTATCTCCTTTTAAATTTAAACCAGCTGCTTGAAATGCCTGGTCCAAGAGAGGACAAACAGTTGTTTCCCTTCTGATTTCAAATAGTAAATGTTTTCCTAGGATGACAATGTTCCCCTCAAATTGCACTGAATT
The DNA here is from genome assembly GCA_023362775.1 of Charina bottae. NCBI lineage: Eukaryota > Metazoa > Chordata > Lepidosauria > Squamata > Charinaidae > Charina > Charina bottae. Next base: position 123,845,149 of record JALMGJ010000002.1, on the reverse strand, counting down.
AGCTCCAGAACTGTCACCCACAGATGGAAGAATTCCTTCCACCCTCGTGGGGCTGCTGATCCCTTAAATGGATGAAGATGATTTTCATTAATTCTCCCACATACTTGGAAGACAGTCCTCTATTGTCTCTTAACTACTCAAGAGCATTGCCACAACATGGGGGAAAAATGCAAAGAGAAAAGGGGAGAGGGAGAGAGGAATTGGCAAAGACTATCTCCCCCTTTTCCACCAACAGGAACACTGAGTGTGTAAGTCTGTTTTGCATAAAAGAAGCAGGATCCAATTCATTACCACTTTGTTTGACTATGCTTGTATGCTTGTGGTGTTTACCCTACAGCACGATAACCTCTAAATCAGAGCTTTCCAAACTATGTGTTGCGACACATTAGTGTGTCAGCTGCAGTGTGTAGGTGTGTTGCGCAAACGTAACAGTCGGACGCTCAGAGCCTCAAGCGCCTCGTGGCTGCTGCCTCCAAACCCTGCCAGGATTCTGCGCAGGTCCTAGTGCCTGCCTTGTGCCTTGCTACCTCCAAACCTGCTGTGATTCCACACAGGTCCTAGTGCCTGCCTTGTGCCTTGCTGCCTCCAAACCTGCCCTGCCAGGATTCCACGCAGGTCCTAGTGCCTGCCTTGTGCCTGCCTGCCTCCAAACCTGCCCTGCCAGGATTCCGTACAGGTCCTAGTGCCTGCCTTGTGCCTTGCTGCCTCCAAACCTGCTGTGATTCCGCGCAGGTCCTAGTGCCTGCCTTGTGCCCTGCTGTAAAGGGGAACTCTGTTTTCATGAGATATGTTGTGTCCCCATACATTTTGCTATTACAATTTATGTATGTGTCCATATCTCTTATATTATAAGTTAGTTAATTTAACCTCCAGTTTGCTAGTAAAACTGAATTACTATGTCGCGAAATGATGCATGTCTAAAAAGTGTGTGACCAACATGAAAAGTTTGGAAAGCTCTGCTCTACATAATAACTCCTGAATGCTACATCCTTACTGGGTAAATGCAGTTGCAAAGGAAGTATAGAGCAGCAAATAGAAAATAGAAAATTGGGTTGAGAAGGGGGAATACTGGACCCCTACCATGAAGCATGTGGGAGGATAGCAGCTGACCAAGTATCTTAGCTAGTATCTTCTACTTGCCAGAGGGATACTTTCTATTTTTGAATACTTGTCCATATTCTGCCCTTATATTTTGATAGGTTGAGGCATGGCTATTGTGATTTGCCAGCACTGCCATTTTTCCTATTTCCATTCCTTCCCACAAATCCCCAGAAATAAAATCTCTTAGCAGATGCATATGTAGATAAATCTATGTGCTTGAAGACCAAGTTATTGTGCAATAGACAGCCTGCCTTTCTACAAACCTACACCTACTGAGGATATTTTGAACTAGAAGTAACAACTATTTTTAGTATATCTTTGTCAAAGAAATAGTGACGGCTTTTAAATAATGGAGGACAGACCGCTGTGCAATAATTGAATATAACATCTGACTGGGAAGAGCTTTCAAAGATATGTAAAAATAGGAGTGCTGCAGTCCAGGCTGGACTTCAGGCCTGGGTAGAAGTCTAAGGCTCCTTTCAACAGAATGAGCAAGAGGACCTCTAAATGTTCAAGGCTGCCTTTCCACCCACAAAAGGTAATGTACATGCCTATCTAAATAAGAGGGTGCATGGAACAGACGTCAACTGAGACAGAGTCTAAACAACTATTGAATTGTACTATTCAACAGTGGAGCATTTGGCCTGAGAGAAGGTGCCTTACAAACCTGTATTTTCATCTGTAAACATCTACTTATAAGGGTAAGACAGGCTTGTCATAAAATTAAATGGGGAAGAAAGATGACATCTCAAGATCCTTAGAGCAGAGCTTTCCAAACTGTGTGTCATGACACAAAAGTGTGTTGCCACACACAGCGTGGTGTGTCGCCACACCACCCGGAAGCGGCGGCGCGCGCATGCACGGTGGCAGCCGCAGCAGCGCAGGATCAGTGCTTCTGCGTTTTAGCGGAGGCTGCTGCCGCCGTGCCGCCGCACGCCCCCGCGCCACCGCTGTGCGTGCGCCGCCGCATGCCCCCGCGCCGCCGCTGTGCACGTGCGCACCGCCGCACACCTCCCCGCGCCGCCGCCTCTGGTGTGTCGCCAGCGGTGGCACTTTGTAAAGCCCTGCCTTAGAGGATAGGAAAAATAAAAATGTAATAAAATCTGGGCCTGCTGAAAAGCAGAAGAGATGCCAAGAGAGAAGATGGGCCTTTAAGACATCCCTTATTTTAAGAAAATTCTGTAACTCTGGGACATGAGCAGGACATGTTAGTATACAAGCACTTCCATAAGGACTTGCAACATAGTTAGAAGAAGATGAATCCCATAGGCTTTCACTGCCCCCAACTTTTAAAGACTTTGATTTGATAGTTGGAAAATATGACTTCAGAGACCTTGTATGAAAAGGTCTGTTTGATTTCATTGGATTGTAGACAAAAACAGATCCCTGTGAGTTTCCTTTACTAAAGGCAAATTGCACAGCTATATTATTCATGAACTGAGAAGTATGTTAGAAGCTGTGACAATTTCTCAAGTATTTGTTATCAAAATAACCAAATTATCACATTTTTCTAGTATCTTATCTGTAACTTAACATGTGACAATTCTGCAAGGCAAAGTGTAAAAAGGTAAAGGTTCCCCCCGCACATTTGTGCAGTCGTGTCCGACTCTAGGGGCCGGTGCTCATCTCCGTTTGCTAGCCGAAGAGCCAGCGTTGTCCGAAGACGCTTCCACGGTCATGTGGCTGGCATGACGCACGCAGAATGCTGTTACCTACCCACCGAAGTGGTACCTATTAATCTACTTGCATTTGCATGCTTTCAAATTGCTAGGTTGGCAAGAGCTGGGGCGAGTGCGGGAGCTCACTCCGCATGCAGGGCTAGGGATTTGAACCTCTGAACTTGCGATCTTCCGATCGACAAGCCTGGCGTCTTACCCGTTGAGCCACCACGCCCCCCAGGGCAAAGTGTACAACAATATAAAACAGGTACCCTTTTCATCATTGCTCAGCCCCAAGTTCACTTTGTTGATGATTTAGAGAGGGCTTCTGTATTGGCCATTTATAAATGAATAACCTTTGACATTTCCACTCCTCATAACATTCTCTAGTATTTCATGGAAGCCACCTATTATTTTGAACATCTGTGCTAATTATATCACTGCATATCATATGCTTGTATTTGTCATGATGACAACATTATCTATATAAAGATATCCAAGCCCCATTGGACTGTTTAATGGTAATTTTGCAATATATGAAGAATGTGGCTAATAATGATAATAATAATAATAATAATAATAATAATAATAATAATAAACATCTGCCTATCCCAGATCCTTGGGAAGGACTCGATAGGTGGACAAAAATGCCAAATCCAGTCTAAACATCTGGCTGACTGTGAGATCAACCATGTTCCATAAAGTTTCATTTTACGGTCTCTGTGGATTTTTTATTCATATTGTATTACTGTGCTACTCTACCCATCCTCACCAAAACTGCCCCATCTCTCTTTTAAACTAGTGGGGGTCTAAATGGGAATCGGTATAGTTTTCCATGTGATTTGGGAGTGTTGAATAAGCTAAATCCAATATCCTGATCTCAGAAATGCCTGCTTTCTGAATCATTCTTTTTCAGCAAAGTTTTCTGAGATTGGAATGTTGGTTTTAGATCCTTCAGCGCCCAATGTTCCTTTTCATGTTCACTCAAAGGTTGCCCTTTCTTTCCTTTGTTTTCATTATAACCCATGAGCTGGACCATTATGTTCAGGCTCCATTTTCTGGAAAAGGAAGTGGGCCTGACAAACAGGGTCTTGATAGGCTGTACCCACTGGAGGATTTGAGCAGTGGGATTCACACAGCTTCTTGTCTGATCATTTTTGGCCCTCAGAAATATGAGGCAATTCAGTAATACAGACAAGTATTTCCAAAATGTGTAGGAATGGAGCTTCTCAATAATTTAGAGAAGCAAATTCTGCAAAGGCAGTCTAGGTGCAATTTGGACTGCTTTTCCTCTCCATGTGCCTCCCAACAGTTTCTCCAGATGACCTAGTTCTCCAGGATGGGAGTGATGATCTATTATCCAGCTGTGAAATACAGGGAGGGGGCCAGCTGCATAAGAGCTGTGATCACAGGTACTGTTCGTTTCAAACCACAACTGCTGTAATATAAGGGTGCAGAGACATTTGCTAGAGTAGCTTCAAAGTGCTACTCGGCAAAGGGGGTGAGAAAAGGATTGGGAAGTCTTTCTAATTAGAACTCCTTTGTGTGCTTTTCCCTTCCTCCTAATGTTTCTCTATCAACATCCCACCAGCCTGTTCTTATCAGATTGTAATACAGTATATTATTTCACAATAACGTGCAAAGTAACTATTTATGCCAATCTCAGCTCTTTGGAGAGAGGGTAAGAGATAGATAAATATATGATGCATGTAGTTAATGGTAGGTTATGACCATAACAGTAGGTTATGTTGGAGAAGTCTCCTGAGAGTACTGTGGACAGCCAAGAAAACAAACGAACACATCATCGAACAAATCAACCCAAAGTTCTCACTTGAGGCACAAATGACCAGGCTCAATTTATCCTACTTCAGACACATTATGCAAAGGCCTAGCTTTCTGGAGAAGGCTCAAATGCTGGGAAAGGTGGAAGGAAAAGGAGAAGAGGATGACCAGCAACAAGCTGGATGGACTTGGTTACAGTGGTGATGGGTGCACTGTTGGAAGACCTGAAAGACCAGGTTAGGGACAGATTGTCATGGAGAAAATCTATTTATGCAGTTGCTAACATTTGACACTGACTTGATGGCACATAATCAATCAAGCAAGCAAGCAAGCAATCAATCAAGCAAGCAAAGAAGAGCCCAAATTGATCAGACCCAAAGGTCAATCTGCTCTGCCATTCCGTTTCCAATAGAGGGCAGCCAATTGCTTCTAGAAAGCAAAAAAAAAAGAAAGAAAGAATAAAGAACAGGGTATTTTTACTGTTTTGGGTTTGGTGTGGTTGGAAGACGCCTGTGCGTGAATTTGTTTTATGTGTGGAGATTGGAAAACGGAATATTGGTGGACAGCAAAAGAGATTCAAAGATACTCTCAAAGCTAATTTAAAAAAATGTAATATCAGCATTGAGAACTGGGAAGCCCTAACTCATGAGCGTTTCAATTGGAGGTCAGCCTTTATTAATGGCGCTACGGACTTTGAAGAAGCACGAGTACAGGGCGAAAGAAAGCAAAAAAAAAAAAAAAGAATAAAGAACAGGGTATTTTTACTGTGAACCGCCCAGGGTCCCTCCTTAGGGGGGAGATGGGCGGTGATAGAAATTTGATGTATAAATAAATAAATAAAAATAAATGAGGTCAACAGCCATCTCCCATCAGATGTCCCCAGTATCTTTAAAAATATCCTACGGATAAACACAGAGCTTCCATTTAACTCTCATGGTGTTAGTGACAGATCTATGCTCCGTTAATTTACCTCATGATTCATATACTACATTAAGACATACTGAGATTTGTTTGGTTTTGATGTAGATGTTGTGTGAATTCAAGCTATTCTGGTTTAAATAAATCATGGGTAAACAAACCATGATTTAGTGTATTGTGTGAACCCATTCATAGGTAGTTTAAGTCTTGAAGTGAATGTAAAGTTAAGGTTAGGGTTAGGCTGAAATCCAAAACTAAAGCAAAAGAAAGTTAGAGGAGCTACAATCAAGATTGTAAAGGTCCTTTAGAGAAGCTAAACCTTTTCTTCTTCTGTGAAGTTTGTTCTTCCATATGTTTAATGTTTCCATATGTTTAATCATGCTTTCTACCAATATATCTGGGAACAGTGGTTTGACAGGTCTGTAATATCCTGGATGTATTCCTGATTTTCTTCTTAATCATTAATGTAATAATGGCTTATCCTTCCTTCTTCCTTTATTTATTTATTTAGTATTTAAATTTGTATCATTGCCCATCTCCCCCAACCGGGGGACTCTGGGCAGTTCCATTTAACCGTATGGTTATACCTTAACAGTATGGAAAGTGTCCAGTTTAATTTTCAGAAGATAATGCTGTGCCTAGAACTCTTTATTTGTACAGATACATTATTAATAAAATATTCTAATATATTTTACATAACACATACACTCTACACATATACTGTATACCGTACAATATGTGCAAATGCTCCACTTCTGTTAATAAAATTTTGTTCAGCAAGGTTTCTCAATTCAAACACTGTTCAAAGTTTGCTGCTATTAATGCAGATGACAGCAAAAGTCCACTTGTACAGCAACACCAGCAGAAATGAAACTTCTGGCAAGATTTGCAGAGTCAATTCAACACAGGGGCCTTTTCTGTTTCAGCGATGTCATCACTGAGCCAAAACTTATAGTCTATATCAGAGCTTTCCAAACTGTGTGTCGTGACACGTTAGTGTGTCGGCTGCAGTGTCTGGGTGTGTCACGGCTGCTGCTGCCTCTGAGCCCTGCCAGGATTCCACGCAGATCCCAGTGCCTGCCTTGTGCCTTGCTGCCTCCAAACCTGCCCTGCCAGGATTCCACGCAGGTCCTAGTGCATGCCTTGTGCCTTGCTGCCTCCAAACCTGCTGTGATTCCACGCAGGTCCTAGTGCCTGCCTTGTGCCTTGCTGCCTCCAAACCTGCCCTGCCAGGATTCCACGCAGGTCCTAGTGCCTGCCTTGTGCCTTGCTGCCTCCAAACCTGCTGTGATTCCGCACAGGTCCTAGTGTCTGCCTTGTGCCTTGCTGCCTCCAAACCTGCCCTGCCAGGATTCCACGCAGGTCCTAGTGCCTGCCTTGTGCCTTGCTGCCTCCAGACCTGCCCTGCCAGGATTCCACGCAGGTCCTAGTGTCTGCCTTGTGCCTTGCTGCCTCCAAACCTGCCCTGCCAGGATTCCACGCAGGTCCTAGTGCCTGCCTTGTGCCTTGCTGCCTCCAAACCTGCTGTGATTCTGCGCAGGTCCTAGTGCCTGCCTTGTGCCTTGCTGCCTCCAAACCTGCCGTGATTCCAGACAGGTCCTAGTGCCTGCCTTGTGCCTTGCTGCCTCCAAACCTGCCCTGCCAGGATTCCACGCAGGTCCTAGTGCCTGCCTTGTGCCTGGCTGCCTCCAAACCTGCCCTGCCAGGATTCCACGCAGGTCCTAGTGCCTGCCTTGTGCCTTGCTGCCTCCAAACCTGCTGTGATTCCATGCAGGCCCTAGTGCCTGCCTTGTGCCTTGCTGCCTCCAAACCTGCCCTGCCAGGATTCCACGCAGGTCCCAGTGCCTGCCTTGTGCCTTGCTGCCTCCAAACCTGCCCTGCCAGGATTCCACGCAGGTCCTAGTGCATGCCTTGTGCCTTGCTGCCTCCAAACCTGCCCTGCCAGGATTCCACGCAGGTCCTAGTGCCTGCCTTGTGCCTTGCTGCCTCCAAACCTGCTGTGATTCCGCACAGGTCCTAGTGTCTGCCTTGTGCCTTGCTGCCTCCAAACCTGCCCTGCCAGGATTCCACGCAGGTCCTAGTGCCTGCCTTGTGCCTTGCTGCCTCCAGACCTGCCCTGCCAGGATTCCACGCAGGTCCTAGTGCCTGCCTTGTGCCTTGCTGCCTCCAAACCTGCCCTGCCAGGATTCCACGCAGGTCCTAGTGCCTGCCTTGTGCCTTGCTGCCTCCAAACCTGCTGTGATTCTGCGCAGGTCCTAGTGCCTGCCTTGTGCCTTGCTGCCTCCAAACCTGCCGTGATTCCAGACAGGTCCTAGTGCCTGCCTTGTGCCTTGCTGCCTCCAAACCTGCCCTGCCAGGATTCCACGCAGGTCCTAGTGCCTGCCTTGTGCCTGGCTGCCTCCAAACCTGCCCTGCCAGGATTCCACGCAGGTCCTAGTGCCTGCCTTGTGCCTTGCTGCCTCCAAACCTGCTGTGATTCCATGCAGGCCCTAGTGCCTGCCTTGTGCCTTGCTGCCTCCAAACCTGCCCTGCCAGGATTCCACGCAGGTCCCAGTGCCTGCCTTGTGCCTTGCTGCCTCCAAACCTGCCCTGCCAGGATTCCACGCAGGTCCTAGTGCATGCCTTGTGCCTTGCTGCCTCCAAACCTGCTGTGATTCCACGCAGGTCCTAGTGCCTGCCTTGTGCCTTGCTGCCTCCAAACCTGCCCTGCCAGGATTCCACGCAGGTCCTAGTGCCTGCCTTGTGCCTTGCTGCCTCCAAACCTGCTGTGATTCCGCACAGGTCCTAGTGTCTGCCTTGTGCCTTGCTGCCTCCAAACCTGCCCTGCCAGGATTCCACGCAGGTCCTAGTGCCTGCCTTGTGCCTTGCTGCCTCCAGACCTGCCCTGCCAGGATTCCACGCAGGTCCTAGTGTCTGCCTTGTGCCTTGCTGCCTCCAAACCTGCCCTGCCAGGATTCCACGCAGGTCCTAGTGCCTGCCTTGTGCCTTGCTGCCTCCAAACCTGCTGTGATTCTGCGCAGGTCCTAGTGCCTGCCTTGTGCCTTGCTGCCTCCAAACCTGCCGTGATTCCAGACAGGTCCTAGTGCCTGCCTTGTGCCTTGCTGCCTCCAAACCTGCCCTGCCAGGATTCCACGCAGGTCCTAGTGCCTGCCTTGTGCCTGGCTGCCTCCAAACCTGCCCTGCCAGGATTCCACGCAGGTCCTAGTGCCTGCCTTGTGCCTTGCTGCCTCCAAACCTGCTGTGATTCCATGCAGGCCCTAGTGCCTGCCTTGTGCCTTGCTGCCTCCAAACCTGCTGTGATTCCACGCAGGCCCTAGTGCCTGCCTTGTGCCTTGCTGCCTCCAAACCTGCCCTGCCAGGATTCCACGCAGGTCCTAGTGCCTGCCTTGTGCCTTGCTGCCTCCAAACCTGCCCTGCCAGGATTCCCCGCAGGTCCTAGTGCCTGCCTTGTGCCTTGCTGCCTCCAAACCTGCTGTGATTCTGCGCAGGTCCTAGTGCCTGCCTTGTGCCCTGCTGCCTCCAAACCTGCTGTGATTCCGCACAGGTCCTAGTGCCTGCCTTGTGCCCTGGTGCCTCCAAACCTGCTGTGATTCCGCACAGGTCCTAGTGTCTGCCTTGTGCCTTGCTGCCTCCAAACCTGCCCTGCCAGGATTCCACGCAGGTCCTAGTGCCTGCCTTGTGCCTTGCTGCCTCCAGACCTGCCCTGCCAGGATTCCACGCAGGTCCTAGTGTCTGCCTTGTGCCTTGCTGCCTCCAAACCTGCCCTGCCAGGATTCCACGCAGGTCCTAGTGCCTGCCTTGTGCCTTGCTGCCTCCAAACCTGCTGTGATTCTGCGCAGGTCCTAGTGCCTGCCTTGTGCCTGGCTGCCTCCAAACCTGCCCTGCCAGGATTCCACGCAGGTCCTAGTGCCTGCCTTGTGCCTGGCTGCCTCCAAACCTGCCCTGCCAGGATTCCACGCAGGTCCTAGTGCCTGCCTTGTGCCTTGCTGCCTCCAAACCTGCCCTGCCAGGATTCCACGCAGGTCCTAGTGCCTGCCTTGTGCCTTGCTGCCTCCAAACCTGCTGTGATTCCACGCAGGTCCTAGTGCCTGCCTTGTGCCTTGCTGTAAGAGTGTGTCGCGAAATGATGCATGTCTAAAAAGTGTGTCACCAACATGAAAAGTTTAAAAAGCTCTGGTCTACATAGTAAAATGTGAAGTTGTTTTGTTCAATATACCCACTACTCCCAGCCTAGTGCCTTCAAAATATGCTGCACTAAGTAACCCTAACTCCCAGAATTACCTGCATGAATGTTGGCCATGTTTGGCACTATTTGGGGAAGCTGCACTGTCTGATCTGTGTTGAGAGAGGATCTCCCAGTGACTATTCCTTCCAAGTTTGATTTTCTTTACTGTTGAAAATAGGTACTAGTCATGGAAATATGTCTGGGAACAGATAGGAAGAAAAGGGTTGAAAGAAAGGAAGCTTTTGGTTTTTATGTTTTGATAAAATAGCAACTTTGAATAAAGAAACGAAGGATCAAGCACTACAAATCTGACATAACATTAGCCACTTTAGTAACCAAAAAAAAAAAAAAACATTTGTCTTAGTTGTGGACCTTGTGTACTTTCAAACATTTCATATTTCACACTGTTGCTAATGGCCATGGGGTCAAAATGCTTCTGTTTGATAATGTGGAAACCATTAACAGTTCTCCTTTCTTGTAGAAAGTCCACTGGCACCCTGCCTATATGCCTAGGTTTCTATTTGTATCTCGGTGCCTATTGGGCATATTATAAGGCATTTGTACACCTGATTAAAACACACAGACACTAACACCCCACAACTACTCTCTTTTATATATCAGGAAGCAGTTTTCCACAGCTGTCTATCTATATTGGACTTCAGTAACCAAAATTCTAACGAAAGATGGAAGTCCAACTTCAGCACATCTAAAAGGCACCAGGCTGGGGGAGGCTCATGGACAAATTATTAGTTCAACCACTCTAACTGAAAATATAAGCAGTGTTCCTTTGAAAACTATTTGAATATAAAGGTAGTGTGATTTATACCCGGGTTACACTGATCAGCAGCTCAATACATTTTTGGAAGCTACAGCAATCTCTCGGCTGAGTTGGCTCCTATCCTTGGTGTTTTTCCTGCATCGATATAATTGCTTCTATATTCACTGAAGCCCAAAGACATTATTATCATTTGTAACGGGAGATAATTTCTTACTGAATTTTCAATTTGAGAAATATCATTCTGATCTTTTTTTTTTTTTTAATGTTTTTAACTTTACATATGAGAATGAGGATGCAGTAACACCCAGTTCTTCAGGAAATTTCAACGAAAACCGGCTCTCCCTGATTTTCTAAAGAAAGGTTGGCAGGCAAACTCTTGTTATTGAATTTATTCCAAAGTATTTATGCTGCTGAAGAAAATCAAGAGCCAAAACCTATTCTGCGAATATAGTGTCCACCCCCATCCCTGTTCTCTTCTCTGACTGCTAGAACTACAAGGATGAGCTTAATTGAACAAGTAATTCCCAAGCTAGTTAGCCCTCCAAGACCCTTCAGAAAGGCAGTTAGAGAGTCCCTTGCAAGGGAGATGGGTGGGGAATAAATTGAAATAATAAATAAATAAATAAATAATAGCTAGAGTTGAGAGCTTCCATGAATACAGTGCAAGCGGAAAAGTTACAGTTAGCATTTTTCAGTTTTTTAATCATTACAGCATTTTCTCTCAAGTTATTAGTCACATGTTCTAGAGATGATTGATTAAAGAGATATATTTTTCTTTAACTATGCAACAATTATTTAAAAGTTACCTGATGAAACAATCATCTTCCAGATAATTTCATTATCTGACTGCAGAGTTTTAAATAAATAATCGTAAGCTACAGTCTCTGAAGTATTGGCTGTGATGGAATAAAGTTTGGAGTTTACCTCAGAACAATTCTTCTGAAGATATTAACCTTATGTCTTCTTCCAAAACATCACTTCATAAAAAGATTATCTGGTTTGAAATATATTTAATATACTTGTGAAAGAGTCATGAAGAAAGGAAAAAATGAAAACTGCTACAACAGCTAAATAGTTGCCTTGAGCCATGATTATATTTGCCCAGTACCACCTCCACATATTGGATTCACCTCCCCTGCTAAAGGCAACGCTTTGAAAAAAATCTTGTGTGTGTCATTCCAGGACCAATTCCTGTCTTCTTCTATTTGTCCTCCCTCCCTCCCTCCTGCCTGAAGATTGCTTCTCTGTACTGCATAGCAAGACTGTCTATATTTGTCCACATGATGTTTTTGGGTTGGAATTCCTGCCTTTTAGGTATTATTGATTTAGTACTGAATTTTCACTGATAATCAGTCTCAGACTTCTCTCTCTTTCTCTCCCCCCACCCCCCAACCTGTCCAATATATTCTTTAACTTGTTTGCTGCTCATCCACTATATATTGCTTTTTTCATAGTTTATCTGCAGTTACTATGTGCAAATATTCATATGATATACTAGCCAGTGTGGGACTGCATATTATTTTGAAATGGCTAAGCACAAAAACTTGCCCTCACGATGGATATAATGGCTGTTGTGAGAGACATGTATACTCTATTTCCTTGGTATTTTGTTCTTCAGTTATTGCTGGGTTTTATTTTGAAGAAACATATTTGGAATTGGGATTAGCTAAAATTCTCCTTTTGAACAAAGATAAGGTTATTTACAGTAGCATTTCTGTACCAGCTTTCAGCCCATTGCAGGCTTATCCCATTTTCTTCTCACAACAAGCCTGTGAGGTAAACTCGATGAAACCATTGTGGTTCAAATTGTGGCTGAAAAGGAAGTTGAACGGAAGGCCAAAATATTTATCTTATTTTGTCATATTGGTGCTACATTTTTCCATTAGAAGCAGAATATTCTTTTGAATACTTTATACTTTCTTCAGTACTGAAATCTGGTTAGCAACTGTTTTCTTGTTGGTACAAAGAGCCAGAGATAATATGGCTAACTTTCAAAATTTTTTTAGTGTGTGTGTGTGTGAGAGAGAGGGGGGGGGGGGTAAAGGTAAAGACACCATTGAGCTAAGCTTGACTCCTATGGGTGTGTGAGAGAGAGATGATTTATTTTTTTAAAACGTCTAATTTGTTTTTCAGAAATCTAAATGAAGGGCAGGTTATTTAGATTCAGTTTTTCTTCTCTCCCTCCACCTTTCCCTGCTTATCCATCATGCTTAGATCTGGTGAGCAAAATCCAAACAGCATTTATCTTTCCAGGCTGCTCTGGAGCCCTGCTTGGAAATTAATTTCAGCATGGCTTGCAGGCTGTAAGAAGCAGGGTAATCTCTGGTGTTTCTGTGTACCAGCTTCTCTGCTCCTCCTGGAGTGATTCTATCATTTTTCCTCCTGCCCGCCCTTGACATCCTTCACTGAGTAATGACTTTGCAGTCACTGTGTACATGCACAGAATGAATTCAGGGCCAGTTCTTCACAACTGTGCACTGTAATCTGTCCGTATATTGTATTGTGTTGGCTTGGCTTGGCAGACAAATCATATCACCGATGCCACAGAAATGTGCCAGGTTCGTTTTTTAATCAATATTTTTTTGAGCTGCTGGAATGGATACTTATGCCAACCCAAATCTTCCTTATATCTAGTTCTGTCTATTTTCCTTTGAGGTGGGAGCAGTGGTGGGGGGAGGTAAATGGAAGCTGGGTGGAGGTACAAAGTCTTGTGCAAGACAAGTAAAAAGAGAGAATAAAAAACAAAGTCAATTAGGCATTCAAATACAGATGTCCATCACTGCATTAGTCCCAGTGAGATTTTTTTTTCTGATGCACAAATATCTCAGTTAGTCCAATGTAACTACATGTGGCCAGAGCTGAATTGGGCCATATATGGACAAATCTTAATACACATCACAAACAAGCAAAACAATAAATTTCTTCTGAGCTATAATTGGCACTTTCCAGAACAAACTAGGTGCATGTAGTTGATGAAATAACTTTGTTCTTCTTCCCCTTCTCCAAGTGAGCTTATGTTTCACACCAAGGCAGCAAAATGGAATGGAAATAGTGGTACAAGCAGAATATCAGCATGCACGTTTGCATGTGTAAAAGGTTGATACACATGTGCTACCCCAGTTATTTGCAGAAAAAAAATTGGGGGGGAGGGGGTGTTAATGCAAAGAGACTTCCAGATGAGCAAAAGTAATTCAGAAAAGCAAGGATATTTGTGATAGCCTGTTGACTTTTTCTAGACATCTGAGAACACCCAAAGGGAAAGCAGAAAACTCTGAAAACAAAAAGGCAGGTTTCCTACTTCTGTTAGGTTCTCTCCACTATTCATTTAGAACCTTAAAACTGAATTTATGGGCATGTTACTCAGGGCAGCAGAGTTCATTCTCTCTTATTGTTTAAGCAAAGAAGTAATCTGAATAAATGCTTTGATTATACCCATCACCAGAATCACATCTCCACAGGGCATTTTGTTTCGTTCCTCATCCTCCTCTGTCTTTAACTTCAGTCTGTCTTGCCGTAGTGTAAAGCTGACCTGCCAGTTCCATTTTATATAACCTGCATTGAACTTTGGTTCAGTGGAAACCAGAAGTTTGATAAAAATCTAGAAATCAGAAATCTTGTAGTTTCTGGATCAAAAGACAATCATGGTACATTGTCATGGCCTATGAAACTAATGAGATCAGAATTGGCCTTTACAGCCACTTACAGATCCACTGTTAAGATTTTACCCTTGGAAGACCATCTTACTCGGCTATGAGTGATTGCCAAGAAGAAGAAACTAATAGTTAGATGACTGCACAAGCTATCTTTGTAATTTTTCTGTAATCATGAGGTATATCTCTGTGTAAGAAGGTTAATGTTTGTTCCAGCTTCCTAATATTAATATTTCATAAAGAAAAGAATCTGATGTTGTGTGGTAACATCCTGGGTCTTTACACAATAACAGATTTTGCCTTTTTGACACAGTTCAATGGGCACTTCTACCTGGCAAATACATTGTCAGCTTGTGTGTGCGTGTATGTTTATGCACCTGTGTGTACTACCTAAGTACATCTCCAGATAACAATAAAGTGATTCATAGGAAAATAATCACTCAAGCAATCAGAGACTATTGAGGAACATAGAAGTTGGGAAAAAATCAGTTTTATACATTCAAGTCAAGGAAAACAAATGGAACTGTGACCTGAAATCTAGGGCCATACCAAGGGGAAAGTTGTCCCCTGCATGATCTATATCATTCAACATGGGGGTAAGGAATTAAAATCACTACAAAATGATTGTGATAGATTATTTACCCCAACTTCCTACTCAAGAATAAAATGAGAAAATTTCTGTTCAATTGAAAAAAGATCATTTGGTGTGAATTCAAGGGGCTCATTTGTAGGTATATGGGCTTTTGGTTCCTTTTTTAGTATTCTGAAGCTGCTTAAAGTTTGAGGGATATCCTGGAATAAGTGTGCCTTAACTTGGCTTGGTTAAGATTGTGAATCTTAGCACTATCACAAGGGATGTTCATTATGCTTTGTGGAATAAATACAAGAGGCATTTAAAAACAGGGATATGCCTTTTTTCAAAAAGAGCATGCTTTGAAATAACTGAGCACAAAATACCTTGGGTCTAAGTTAAGTTCTTCAGATTTTCTAGGAAGTAGAAGATCTGTAAGAAAATTAATTCTTCCCATTTTCCCCCCCAAACAGGGTCTGCCTGGAAACATAGCTAAAGATGTGACTGGCAATCCTGCTGTTGTCCCAGTGGGACAATTGGATTTACGTAATATAGCTTTCAGACCATTAGTTCTTGGAAAATTTCTCCTGAAAGACAACAACTAATCTAATTTTCCACAGAAAAACTGATGGGGAAACTTTAAGAAAAACTGGGAAGATATCACCATAGTATATTTGTGTGTGTCCTCATTACTACAAAATCCAAAATCCTGCTCTACTCTCTAGTCAAATTGGATATTCTTGGACTGCAGGGAATTTTTTTGCTCAAAACTCTGAAAAGTTGCTATAAACTAACCTAACAGTTTGGTAGAGAACATGTTTGTTAAATAAATGAAGGATCTTAGTTCTTTTTGAGTGCCAGTTTACATAGTCTTTAAGTCAAACTATGCATAATAGCAGAAAGCTGTGACTGGACTTCCTAAGGTTTGTTTAAAATGGCAGCTGTGGGAGGCCTTGCGTTGGAAATGGGTGAACCCCTTTTCCCAGCCCAAATCCCATTCCACCAAATCATACCTAGTTTATACTTGGGAATAGTTTCAAATCCCAGATCAGTTCAGTGGCCTTATTTCTCTCAGGCCTGGTCTTTTTATCACTGCACAGTGAGAAAAAGACCAATGTAAAAAGAGCACCTTCCACACATCTCCAAAAGAGTCTGCAGGAGTTAACATGAAGCAAGGTCAGATTTTGAAATAATCCTCAAGGTAATTTTGACAGGGGCATGGCCATTGCACACAAGACACTTCAGGGGGCTATTTATAGTGAGTGGGTCCCACTAAAGTACATAGGTTCAGATAGGCTATAGAAAAATAAATTGGTTTGGAGAATCATCATACTCATACAAGGCCACCTCAGTTTAAACTAGCTTTCTGGCTTTCTATTTCACTCATCTGGTGACCTATAAATACACAGGCTACATTCACACATCACACTAATCCATGGTTTGAATCATGATTTTTTTAAGCAAGCCATATACCATGTGAAGCCAGAAATCATGGTTTTCAAGCCACAAAGGCTGGGTTTGTACTCCACACTATGCCAAAGCGAAACAAGCCACATTACTGCTCAGCACCATGTGTAAGCTTAGCCACTGACTTCCTTCATAAGATTCCTATGACCCTCCCCACCCACTGCCCTCTGGCAATACCTGTCACCATTTGCCTTCCTCACACCAACCCCCGAGCTAGTAACCTTCAGGGCAGACTCAGGAGACAACTTCAGCCTCCTATTTTACATAGATGTAGCCACCCAGCTGAGGAGCAGATGGTGCCGACAAGCTTCAGCAGCCCTGTTTGGATTTATCTTGGCTCGCAAGTTGCAGTATTTCACCCAGGAGTCTGATGTATATCTCTTTCTATCAGCAAAGAGCCAAGTCAGAGCATCCCTGCCTTCTAACCCCCCCCCCCAGTTGTACATACAGAATAAGATGACCTTTCTGGCAGAAATATTGACTGCCACCAACTAGGCTAAACAGAGTGTATTTTCCCCTCTCTTTGCTACTCAAACTGTTGGAAATCAAAATGCAATGCAATAATTCCCAATCACAGCTAATCCATTGAAGGAAACAGTTACTACCTTCCCACCCTGTCCCTTGAACCATTTGTACTTGAAAATTTGGCTTCTTGTGGGCATTGTAAATACCTGATCAGTATGGAGACCCCAACATCCTCGCAGTTCGCATAGACTCTGTTCCATGTCTCTTGAATCACCTTCCTTTCGGCATCTGACATGTCTTCGCTTCTTTCCCATCTCTCAATCTCCATTTCTCCTTGGTCTTTCTCCATGAAAAACAGCCAGCAAAATCTTCCAAGGAAGCCAAGAGAGAAAAAGATGTGTGAGTCTGTTGCTCTGTGGGTTTTGTCTGTACGTGTGTGTGTGTGTGTGTGTGTGTGTGTCCGTGTCCAGCAAGAAGAGATAAGGTGCTCTGTTGGGTTGTGATGGGGTGGCTGATACTGCCCTTGCCTTCTTCCCTGGGTCTGAGTGTCTTCCTATATAGACAGACCGAGATATGTAATAGAGGTAATTAGGGAGGGAGATGGTGTGTGATCAGATTTCAGATCTTCTAGAGCAGCCCATTGCTGTGGTTTCCTTCAGCTCAGCATATGTGTGTCTGCATGACTCGGAAGAGAAACTGGCAAAAAGTAGAATATTCAAAGGCACTGCAAGACCAGCCTCTTTACCAATGTGAGAATGTGAGCTCACTTTTCGCTCTCCTCCCCTCCTCCTTCTCCTCCTCCTGTGTGTGCATTTGTGGGTGAGTGAGTGAGAGGGAGAGAGGGGGAAAAATGAGTGTCAAAAGCTCCTGCTTTGAGTATTTTATGCCTTGTGTGCTTTCTCTGTTTTCCGCATCTGCAAAGGGCTTGGAGAAAACGCAGCATCTGAAGTGAGCAGTTAAACTTATCCCAACAGCTGGCTTAGCTGAGATGATCTTTTTTATTGCTTCCCACCCCCAATCTGCTTAGATTGTTTCTATCAACAGCAGCAAAAATCTTTATCTCTCTGTGTGTCGTCCCCCCCTTTATTTTTTGAGGGAGGGAGAATTGGGAGAAAAAGACACTATTGAACCAATGTTTATCTTTTGCACTGTCTGAATTATATCTTTCCTCTGAAGGAATGTTTCTAATTATACAAGTCTTTTTTTTATTCCCTTTTTATCTGTGAATCAGATATTAGAGGAATAATCTGGTTGAAAGCACTTGTGAAAGAAACATATTGGCCTATGAACTCATTTGGGTTTTTAGATTGGAGATAAGATAGCTTTTTTTCAGTCAAGAATGAAGGAATGGATTAGAAGCAAATAGTTCTGCTGCTTTATGGGAATACTAGTAGATTTTTTGGCTGGCTCAATATGTTTGTTTGTTATTTCAACTTGGATTAGAAATACTGACATTTAACTCATTTTGCTCTCGCTCTCTCTGTGCCTTTTGTGTAAGCACATGCAGACCTAATTCAGCCTTCCAAGAACTGGTGCCTTCTAGATGTTTTGGGATTATATTGCTCAGAACTCCATGCCAGCATTACCAAAGACTTCCTGTTGGTTAGGACCAACAAATTAGTTCTGTATTTAGAAGTGCTGGGATATAGTGTTCCGTTACATCCCATTACCTTCCTGGCCAAATCACCTGGGAATGGTGGCTACCTCAGAGGAAGAGCCCTAAACTGGATCAAAAAAGAGTTGGAAAATGTTGATCCTGTTCAAGAACTCCTCCACTTCAGTGGACCCTCCCTGAGGAAGTGTTTGTGGATTTGACAGTGTTTGTGCACACAGGGCCAGAACTATCTGGAAGCATGATAAATACCTTTGAGATCTACTTTCAAGAGAAAGAATGCTCTGGATCAGAGCCCTAGTGACAAGCTGGGGAGGAATGGGGAGAGCAACATTTGCTCACTTGGAATCAAGCCACTGTTGTAAGAATAACTTCCCATTGAGCTTCCTGCTGGACAGCTCCCCTTCTAACCTGAACTTCCTAATTTTTCACTCCTAGGGCTGCTCCTGGCAAAGTGGCTAGGCAGCAAGAGTGGCAGGAATGGAATATGATGTTCTTCATGGAGAGCAGACACGTGTGAACAATCTCCTCCCAAGTTTCAGATACGATTATTCCACAGAAGCACCAATATTTCTCACCAGTACTCTGTTGGGTTCTGTTTGCTCTTAACATCCTTGGGAATCATTTAAATGTCTGTGCATGCCAAAACACAAATCCTATTACTGTGAAAAACTACAAGAAAGTTTACCTCAATGGCCATTATGTGCTGCTATGTTTAAATTAAATACCCTACTTTTTAAAAAGAGGCAATCCTTCTGCTATATTGCAGGGTAGATTGTAAAAATTCTGTTTGTTAAGATTTCTTCTCTGAACTGTGCTACTGAAAGCACTTTGCCCCCCACTGCAGAAAGGAAAGCCTGTTGACTAACATGGATTTTGGCTCCTAAGAAAATTCTTACCCTGCTGCCAGTTTTCTGGGAGAAACAGGCCACTTAATGCACCCTTAAAAAAGAACTGCATCACTAGAATTCAGCTAACCCCAAAGGATACAAAGTGAATTATTTTAAGAAATCAGCCCAAATGAGCAGAAAAGATGATACAGATCTGTATCATACATATAGTTCAGGTGGTTCAGTCTTCTTTAACAAGACAGTATGTGTTTCACAGGAAATTGGGAAGATCAGGGTGATAGAAGGGACAAGATTGAAGCTTGAGGCTGAAAAAAACATGATAGAGGAATAACTATTTACTCAATGAGTTTGAATCTCCAGGGCTAGATGAATAGCATCCTAGGATATTGGAAGAACGAGGTGATGGGATGACTAATTATGACAATGACAGTGATGATAATTGCAAATATTGTAATCTAAAGGGGGAAAAGAAGGATGTGGTGAGTTATGGCCAGTTAATCTGATATCAATATTTGGAAGGATTCTAGAGCAGAGAGATTCATCTGTGAGCACCTTGAAAATGCAGCAATTACCAGGTCAGCATAGATTTGTTAAGAATGAGTCTTACCAGACTAATCTTACCTTGTTTTTTGACTGGGTAATACGTTCATAAAAAAGATTCAAATGAAACTCTCCCCCAGAAACCAGCTTGCTTTAATGAATAACTGTAATAGGGAGAAGGGATAACCTTGAGGAACAGAAGGAAGAGACGCTACCAAGACAACAGACAGATAAAAGAAACCTGAGTCCAGGCCAGAACTGTAACCTGAGTAAGCATCTCAGACAAGGCCCTCCCTAGTTCTCACAAAAATAAAAGGAAGGAGGGGGGAAGCGCATTCAGACTTGCATGATTCTGTTACTGTAACCTAATAATAAAAGTAGTATTAGCCTGCATGACTTTCGTTTTCTAGTCTGGTCTACCTTGAAGGGCTGACAATAACAGAGAGGTATTGAACTCATGTGAAGATTCTGTTCTTCACATTAGCAGGGAATGCTGCATGTGGTGCAGATACAGGTAAGGCTGAAAACCTAGTCTGGGAGGTGTACCAGGTAGACCAGACAGGAAACATGACCAGATGAGCTAATTCTACTTTATTGTAAGGCTACATTAAAATAATCTTGCAAGTCTGAAAGTACAATTCTCCTCCATCTCCTTTACCCCAAGAAATTAGGGTGGGTCCCTTCTGAGCCTCTTGCCCTGCCCACTATGCAGCTGTGGACTATGCTGTCTCTTGTCTCACCCTTCCCTAGGCAGCGTCTCTGGGCCCAGTCTCCCGAGGCCATTCCCATGTACCATTACAGGGTCAGAACAATTCTGTTAGTGTCAAAGTATATTTAGAGGAAGAGTGGAATGGAAGAAAAACAAGAAGTGAAAAAAATTAGTTGAAATTACAATCACTGCAGGAGGAGAAAATCAGTGTTGTGTGAAAAGGTATTAGGTTAATCTCCCAACAGAATGAATGGAAAATAGAGGTAAGGAAAGAAGATGTGGGAGCTGCTTGGAACAGAGGGAAAACAGTTATGGGACAGAGTGTCACCGAGGTAATGGATGAGAAAGGATGCTTGGTAGAATAGTAAATCCATTATGTAGAAACCTAATTCATTATTTGGATGACAAAAATGCATATAAAGAGTGACTGCTGCAAAAAATTAGGAGAGAAAGATACTGTATAATGTATCCATAGAGGAAAGGATAGTTGCAAAGAATGTAGTCAACGCAGAACTGTTAAAAGGAGCAGAGAAAAGGTAGAATTATTTTAATGAAAAATTTAAAAAAATGTTTTTGAATTAGATGAAGAGGGCTCAGCAGAGTGACTGGAATTAAGAATAAAGGTACTAAAATGATTTGGGGTGAAAAGTGAGGGAATGCTAGAGGAGTATTGAGAGATTTGCATGGGATTATAGTGGTATCTCAAAGAGTGGAGCTGAAAGTGTTCATGAAAAAGTGATATAAAGGAAGTCATAAATGTTTTCAGAATGTTGAAAAATGGTAAGGTTGCAGATGTAAATTGTGTAATTGGTGAAATGTTAAAATATTGGTGTGGTTTGCTTATGAAGTGGCTATGAGATTTGTTTAACACATAAAGACTGAAACTGTGCCTGACAACTGGAAAATGATGTTATTCTTCCCCTACACAAAGGGAAGAGTAGTAAGAATGAATGCAAAAACTACAGAGGGATTAGTTTGCACAGGGAAGGCGTTTGGCAGAATTGTGACTGAAAGGCTATGAGAAGTGACAGCAAAATTTAGGAAGCACAGCATAAATTTATGCCAGGCAGAGGGCTGCAAACCGGATTTCAACTCATTAGCAGATCATTGAGAAATGTATGTATATGAGAAAGAAAGTTAATCTTCAGCCTTAGAATCATCCAGCCAGCAGCTCACTCCAGAATGTCCCGAACCCTCCAAAGGACCAGCTCCAGGTCCGAACCCCCCTTAAGGACAAAATACACTCAACCCCAGGAAGCAGAGCAGGGATGGGCCCAAGCTCCAAGACATAATGCATGATTAAGAA
The DNA here is from genome assembly GCA_023362775.1 of Charina bottae. NCBI lineage: Eukaryota > Metazoa > Chordata > Lepidosauria > Squamata > Charinaidae > Charina > Charina bottae. The sequence goes on along the minus strand of JALMGJ010000002.1, from coordinate 123,823,516 downwards.
ACAAGCATCTCTGTGAGCAAATCCTTACTCAAAAGTAGGGCCTTACCAGTGAGCAGGGACCCTTTGTAGATGTAATGGAGGCTCGGGAATGGTTTCAACAGCTCTCAACTTTTAGCAGCTACTGGTGGAATGTTTGTGCATTGGGTTTAGTGCTTGCTTCATGACTGGCCTGCTCTCTCTTGACATCTGGCATTTTTTGTTTAGAAATTGCCTTGAATTCCACTTTTATGCCTTGCTTTTGTTTTTAAATCCAAACCACAGACCTGCTTTCTGACCTGGCTTATAATTGACTTGGGATGCTCAGCTGCTCTGTGACACCCCCCCCCCCCCCGCCAGTCCTGGTTTGTTTCTGATTGAGGGTTCTGCTGCTCTACGGCATAGAAAGTCCTGAAGTGGGACACTGAGGCCCCATTTTTTGCTTAGGTTTGCTGGGCATCCTCCTTTCCACAGCAAGATGGTTTGATTAAAACATAAACTGCCTCCTTCAGACGGAGAAGGGCTGCCCTTAGCTTTTGAGTGATGTGCTAGGACTGCATTCCAAAATCAACAAGTAAATAAGATAAGGCCACAATAAAAAAACTGCAGGATAAAAGCTGAGTCTGATTAAATATAATTAAAATTAAATATAGTTGATACGATTGCTTCCTATGTATTTAATCATCTTACCCTTCTGTCATGTTCAAGATTACTATTTGCTTTTTGGCTTCTCCACTCAGGACTTGAGGGGGTGCAGTTGTGCACTCCTAAGTCAAACTTATGAACAGATTTCAAGTGGGACATAATCCAGGACTCTCATTCTTGCATGATTTCAACAAGTCCATGAGTGTCCAGAAAAAAATCCAAATTGTCTGGATGATTTCCAGACTGGAGCTGATCCAGTCCGAGCATTTCTAGGGAAAATAGTTTCATGTTAAGTGTTATTTTTAATCCTAAAATAATACTGAAATCAAACGAAAGGTTTACAGAGTGGTTTAGGAATCAGAACTGTATCCCTCTCTGGCATTCAGTTCCGAGGTTCTATACAGGAGGAAGGGCTGCATTTCCAGGTCCAAGTAAGTTGTCAAAAGATGTGCTGCCTGAGTTATGAAGGATCCATCTTAAAAGAATAATAGCAGGCTGGGTGAAGCAAATGGAATGGGAAACACATAGGAATGTATTGAGCAAAATCTCCAAACTTGCTCATGTTTAGAATAATCACCACCAATAAATATTCAATGCACCAAACTTGCTGGGTGAATAAAGTAACTTCATATTACTACTGAGTCTAAAAACTGTCAGTTTCATAGCATGTCCTATTTCTCAGAGTTGTTCTGTGGATAAAACACATTAATCATACTTAAATCAAGCTGTATTTAAAGTCAAATCTTTTACACATCCAACTTTCATTGCGAGTCAGAATTACTTTATTGCAATCTTGATACTTCAAGAGATCCAGTCAAATGGGGTTTTCCCACCAGCTCTTATAAGACCATGGAAAAGTGGGAATGTGAATGTGAATTATAGTTCCAGAATGAATTGAACATGCGATAGCATGCATTAGATCAATAGTTCCCATTGTTATGGGCAGAAAATAGACTCAGATGCTTATGGAATAAGTTGCCTGACTCTTCAAGAATCAGGTTGCAACATGGCTCATTTTAATTCAAACGTAATATTTGCATGTTGCATGCTCAATTTCAGTACCTATTTATGAATAGAGCTGATACCTATGTGACAGATTATAAATGTTACTTCAAAATGAACATTTTCAAAATAAAAATAAACGATGGTATGGGAAAAATTATAATTACTGTATATGCCATGAGATTGGCACATGTAACACCACTGCTACGCAAGCTGCATTGGCTACCAGTTTGCTTCCGGGTCCAATTCAAGGTGTTGGTGATTACCTTTAAAGCCCTATATGGCATAGGGCCAGGGTACCTGAGGGACCGTCTCGTCCTGATAACGTTGGCCCGCCCCACCCGTGCATGCAGAGAGGGCATGCTTCGGACCCCCTCAACAAGAGAATTCCATCTAACGGGGTCCAGGAGACGTGCCTTCTCTGCGATAGTGCCCGCCTTATGGAATATCTTGCCCCCGGAGGTGAGACTGGCCCCTTCACTCCTGGCCTTTCGGAAGGCCCTTAAGACCTGGCTCTGCCGCCGGGCCTGGGACGACAGAGGCGGCAGTGCCTCCTGGGGTTGGCTGGCCCCGTAGTAATACGATCCATCCTACGGTCCCCCCATCTTGGATTTTATGTAATTTATTATTATTATTGGATGTATTTTAGATATTGTTTTTGTATAGTTTTTAAACTTTCAATTGTTGTAACCCGCCCAGAGTCCCTTGCAAGGGAGATGGGCGGGGAATAAATTGAAATAATAAATAAATAAATATTTACTTCAGGCTTTGGATGCTGACCTGTTTTCATACTATTGCTATGGGGGCAATGGAATGCATTTGTTAAGAAACTGAATATGGGCTGTCAGTTTCTAGTTTCAATTACATCTGCACAAAACAAGAGAGGAAGCTTTTCTTTAAAAAAAAAAAGGAGAAATCGGATTCTGAAATGACACTCAAGATACAACAGATTGGAATGTTGAGAGAGAAAGAGAGAGAGAGAAAAAACTCTGGCTTTGATCATAGGGCAAGCATCCAGTGGTTGAATCCAACCTCCCCGTTCCTCAGGTTTCTTTTGCAAAATAGCAGCAGTAGCAAAAACAATCAGGTTGGCAATGCCTCCTTGGAACCATAATTATTGAATAATTATAATAGAGGACTCAAATTTTTAAACACATGGTAAAAGGATACATACTATGGGTGAAATGTTGTTGTAACCTACTTTGAAGTAAAAAGATTCCCCCACCCCCAGCAAATGATTCAAGTTCAACATTTAAGGAAGCTAATGGGACTCTTTCAATTCTTGTAGGGTTCCCCCCCCCCCCAACTTAGCAGAGTTTGTATTTTTCCTTTAAAGAAATGCCAAGATAAGACTGTAATAGCCAGGGTGCAAAAATCTGGACCACCATTAGGTAGTCGTTAAATGCTCTAAATCTCTTTGCTGCTGCTTCATTATTGTCCTGGACTTTGTTGCCCAGATATGGCAGCCCTGGGACCCAGCTGGAGGCGTCTTTGAAGAAGCATTTTCACTGTTGTCTCTCTTTCTCTACATCATTACAGCTTCTCCTTTTGAACCGCTGCACTGGTTCAGAAAATGAAGAGAGGAGTGCCTATCCACCCCCATAGTTACTTAGTAGCTTCTAGATGCACTGAACTACAACTCCCATTATTTCCATTCTGAGTGGTAGGGGATAATGGTTCAACACATCTGAACAGCACAAGAATGAGGAAGTCTGGACTGGCTCATCAGAGTTGCCAAATGTGTTCATTTATTAGATTTCTGCCCTTTTCCATACAAATGCTCTCAAAGCTGTTTCTGCACAAGCTCTCTATACACTTGCCTTAGCCAGCAAACTTTCAGAGACAGGAGCGCAAGGGAAACTTTTAATGTTGCCAGCAGTGGCAAGTTCACCCAGCTCATACTTACATTTATTTTAAAGGGAAACTGATTTATTTCCCGCATACAAACACACCAAAATATGGGGCAACAGAATTAGATTAATTCTCATACACTCAGCATTATATGGAATGGAGAAGCAACAATTCAATGAACAGAGGAGAAAATGGCTTCTTTAGCATGCCCATACATAGCACGTAGATAGGCATGCTAATTCTAACTATCTAAGGAAAAGTTGGAGAGAATGGCAGCTGCCAAATCTTGCTGGGAAGGTGACCCTAGGAAAACAGAGTTTGATTATTTGTTCGATACACACTGCAAGGGCAAAAGGAGAGAGTACAAGTGGGTGAAACTGAACATTTCCAAAGAAAGAGAGCAACAATAAAATATACTTACCTGTCCTAGAGAAGATGGATTGCAAAAGGACTTACGTTTCCTGGTAGCTGTTGGGCAAGATTATTGCATGCAAGTAGAATCTTGAATTTGGAATCAAATCTCATGCAAAGCCAAATACTTTGTTAAAAATAGAGCTGCGATTATCCAGTAGTTACACTTAATACTTTGGGATTCACTCTTAACTCTTAGGTAGTACTATTTCCTTCCTCTTAGGTTCTTTAAGGTAAAGGTAAAGGTTCCCCCCGCACATTTGTGCAGTCGTGTCCGACTCTAGGGGCCGGTGCTCATCTCCGTTTGTTAGCCGAAGAGCCAGCGTTGTCCGAAGACGCTTCCACGGTCATGTGGCCGCATGACATGCGTGGAACACTGTTACCTACCCACCGAAGTGGTACCTATTCATCTACTTGCATTTGCATGCTTTCGAATTGCTAGGTTGGCAAGAGCTGGAGCTAGTGCGGGAGCTCACTCCGCACGCAGGGCTAGGGATTCGAACCTCCGAACTTGCGATCTTCCGATTGACAAGCCTGGTGTCTTACCCGCTGAGCCACCACGCCCCTAGGTTAGGTTCTTTACTAGACCATTAAATCTGGCTTTGAGTCTAGATGGTGCTTCTCCAAAAGATATATTGGGGTAGCAAAGCAACCAAAAGTGCCAAAGAAACAGCAAGAACTCTGGCCCTTAAAACACAAGGGAGGCTCCAGAAAAAAAGTAGAGATAATGCTAGGTAGGAATCTCAAGGATCAAAGTGAATTCCAAGTCAGTTTTACTGGTCTTGAGAAACCGCATGTCAGGCCAAGAAATGGACAATGATCCTGTAGGCTGAAGGGTAGTTATAGCCTCCTGGGCAAAGGAGAAAGGGGTGAAGGTCTGCTACAGTTCCTGATTAGATTAACCTTTGTAAATAGCAGAAAGTACTTGGACGGCAATCATTCGATAAACAAGACCAGGTGATTACCCAAAGGATCACTGACTCCTACCATTTGAATGGAAATTGTTCTCCCTCCCCGCCACCCCCACCTCTGAAGATGATTTATAGTCATCACTCTACCTAGGTAACCTTTTGGGTGTTGCTAGGTTGCAGAGGATATGTGCTTATCTTTTCAGAAGGCATGTGCCTTTGAGCACAAATCTCCTTCTGAATTCCCTGGGGGTGGGGGGAAGAATTTTATAATCAATATTTTTTTTATTTATTATTTAAATTTGTAGCACCGCCCATCTCCTCCACATCTGGGGACTCTGGGCGGTTATATATGTAACCAAAGTACGTTGCATCTTTCTTTTTCTTGTAAGAATGGCTATGTTGCCATTCTTTGTGTGGGGGAGAAACAGAGTAGAGGTGAATTTGTACATTCCTGATCTCTTTAAACTTCCACATAATGACCTTTTGGGGGAAAACAGATTCTCTGAAACAGGCTTTCCCAGATGAAACGTATATACAGTGTTTAGGAGCCTCTAGCTGTCCATCAATCAAAATGAATACACTAGCACTGTCTTCTGCAATCTGGGAAACATCCCAATGTTTGGACTTCACTTTCAAGTATTCCGTACCCAGCACGACCCCATTCTGGAAGCCCTGAATAGAGAGAATTCAGCTTTTGTTTTCCAAAAAAGCCTCTGGTAAAAAACTTAGGAGGGCTTAGCCACTGGATAATTTCTGATTTGCTGGCTAGATTCAGGAATCAGAAATGGAGCACTTTGCTTGGCAGGAGAATGTAACAGCTGGTCTCCCCAAAGAGGCTGCTTTCCAGTTATCCTCCACTTTCTATAAAATTAAGGTTAGCGCACAAGAAAAAGAAAGAGGCAACGTACTTTGAACATGTCCTGAAAGCAGGTAGTAAATATCTAGCTTAGCTGTGTTCTGATTTTATTTGGACATCTGTTCTATTGTTGACTTCCCTGCTCTCCTCTATTTCCATTTTCCAAATCATTTTTACCCTGGAGATTTGGCTTCAATAAGGGAATTTCCCAGGAATGCAAGGTTGCACAGCTCCTTCTTGTGTTTCAGGACCTGGGCAAGGTTTGTTAAGTTCTGTATTTCTGAGCTTTGAGAAGGAAGTAAATGCTTAAGCATTTTCTTTTTACTTTTCCTAGGGCTGAGCTGAAGGGAGACGGCTGGGGTGGAAGGACCAAGAACTTTCCAGCTGCACAGACTAAAGGTGTGACTTGACTAAGGGTGGCCTATCACAAGTAGGCATAATATACCTGGACTGCAAAATCAGGATGGCCACTAAATGGCAGCAAAGAGATGCAGAAAATTTTAATTCTTGTCAATGAAGGTTCTCAGTCATCCAGGTGGAATTGTCTGTAGCTTGAATCATGTCAACTGGATTTCTATTTTCTCAGTGGAAACGTTTCGCTCCTTATCCAAGAAGCTTCTTCAGTCTGAGCAAAGTTTGTAAGGGAATCCCTAAATATGTTTCTAGGGTGGCTGTGTGACCTTGCACCTGGGGCTAGGTCATGGTTATTTGAGATGTTTATTTCTAAGTCCCTTTATCATCCAAAGGAGGATCGTTAAGATTACCTTGCTGTTGTTGAGATTGCGAAATGGTCTTAATCTTCCTAGGCACAGAAGACAAAGCAGGAAGGAAAATAGGGGAAAGATTGTGCCTGAGGCCCCCACCTCTATTCAAAGAAGGATTTTCCAAGTTGGCATAAATGGATTCCTTGACCCCTCTTTCAAACCACTTATCTTCCCTGTCTAAAATGTGAACATTAATGTCCTCAAATGAGTGTCCTTTTTCCTTTAGATGAAGGTAAACTGCTGACTCTGGTCCTGTGGTGTTACTCCTCCTGTGTTGGGCCATCCTCCTGTACAAAGGTTGTTTGGTTTCTCCAATGTAGAGCTCAGAGCACTCCTCACTGCACTGGATTGCATACACTACATTGCTTTTCTTGTGTTTTGGAGTTTGATCTTTGGGGTGTACAAGCCTCTGTCTCAGTGTGTTGGTGGGTTTGAAATATACAGGTATGTGGTGTTTGCCAAATATCCTTTTTATCTTTTCAGACACGCCAGCCATGTAAGGAATGACCAGGTTCTTCCGTTTACTCTGAGTCTCAGCCCTGTCTGTCACTGTTTTAGGTCTGGTAGACTTAGATTTAAGTCTAAGCACAAACTAGGAGTCATCAGGACATTGTCACACAGAGCAGAAACCATCCCCACCTCCATGGATTCCAAAAAGAATGAAAATCAGCACCTGAGAACAGCTCTGAAGGCCTGTGGATATCCAAATTGGGCCTTCACTAAATCTAAGTCTACCAGACTTAAAACAGCGACAGACAGGGCTGAGACTCAGAGTAAACGGAAGAACCTGGACAAATGGTGTTTTAAGGGGGTAAAGTAACTCGCTTGTGAGGAAAGACAATATTATCTACAGCTTCTTTGCTTAGAACAAAGATAGATAAGGAAAGACATAAGAAAAGTATATAAAACCATGCATGGTGTGACAGAGATATGTTTTACCACATTCTCCCAAAGTGACTTAGTGTCATCCACTGAAATGATCTGTAGGCAGATTTAGGACTGGAAAACAGAAATATTTCTTTACATAATGCATAGCTAAACTATGCAATTGGCTGCTATCAGACCTGGTGATTTTCACCAGATCAGATGATTTTTCAAAAGGTGCTAGACAAGTTAATGGGACATCAGCTGCTGGAAAATGATGGTGGCAGAGGGTTCTCACCCTCCTTTCAAGGTTTGGCTAGGATGCTGGACTAGATCAGCCCTTGGCCTGATCCAGATTCTTTATTTCCTCTTACATTCTTACTGAGCTAGATGGATCAGTGGTTAACTCTATATATAGAAATCAGGAGTCTGTGAGTTCTAGTCCCGCCTTAGGCATGAAAGCCTGCTGGGTGACCTTGGGCCAGTCCCTCCCTCTCAGCCCAACTCACCTCACAGGGTTGTTGTTGTGGGGAAAATAGGAGGAGGAAGGAGTATTTGGTATGTTCACCGCCTTGAGTTATTTACAAAAATAATAAAGGTGGGATAGAAAAAATAAAGAAAGAAATAAAGAAAGAAATAAGGCGGCTTCCTATATTTCTAATTTTTGTTTTCTCTTTACATTATTTTCATTTCTAAATAAGATATCCCACTTTGCAAGGATGAGCCCTTAATGTATCATGACAGCGTAAGGCTGTTTAAACCACTGGATGCAGCTGAAAACCTAGATCCAGCTCTCCTGATGTGACAGACCAGACGATCCCAGGGAGTACTACTTAACTAGCGCACCCTGTGAGTTCATGAAATCACCCTTTGATTCGGTCCTTCCGTCCATCCTTTGGAGGTAGACCAGTCTCAGCAGAGATCAAATCAAACCTTTTTTTAAAAAGAAGAAAATATAAAATTAAAAGCCATATGAAGTTTAACATATTTAAAAGGCAAGCATTTAGTGTTGAAAAATATAAATTATAAAAGCTGTCCAGAACATGGGAAAGCAGTGGCTTAAAAGAAACTGAGAAAAGAATTTGTCTGTTTGTTCTTGGGGTGGTTAATAGCAAAGTGGTTAATTGATGCTCTTGATAGGAAAAAAATTGTTAGGAAATAGGTTGTTAGTTTTTTTCTCTTCAGTTTCTCTTTTGTTATTCAGATTTTTCTCTTGAGTGGTTTGAATGGGAAAGTTGCCAGAGTATGAAGAAAATGGTATGGATACAGATAATAAAGGCAAGAAACTTGTGTGTGTGTGTGTCTGTGTGTGTGTGTGTGTGTGTGTGTGTGTGTTTAAACAAGGAGATTTTGAGGATGAGAGAGAAGGAATGATTCTCCCCTTTTGGTTTTAGCTCATACATCCTCTGCCCTTGTCCCCATTCTCAATTATCTCCATTAAGAAAATAACCATGCACTGAGGGCCATGTCTTGGAGACAGAACCTTCCCTTTGCATAATAATCTTCATGGTCTGGAATCCAGATTGTGGAAACTTCTAAATCAAAGAGGGCGAACTCTTGTAGATTGCTACACTGAGTGGGAATTCTGGGAATTGTAGGTGCTCCTCTCGGATGCCCTGAAACCCCTTTCTCTTGAGTAAACCACAGACTCGTGATTTCTAAGAAGTAAAAGGGTTTATTCCGGTACATGAAGGCTTAACACGAACAAAGACTTGAATGAGCAGGCATAGCATGGTACAGTACATTTAAGCATTTCCCTCCCCATTGTTCATAGTTGCTGACACGTGTTGTTTCCCAGCTCAGGGTGCTAGACAGTCGGTCAAGGAGATGTGTAGTTCAGTTTCGCAAGTTGGTGTCAACAGGCATTCTCCCCGCACTGCTGTCTCTTTCATGTCAGTTTCTAACTCCCCTTAATCCACATGCCCGTCTGACTTAATGGCAGAGGTCTGCCGAACTCTGACATGCTACCGGCCCAAGATTTCCTACCCACCACCATGTGCACACTTATTTAACTAATCGCTACATTTTTTATTAAACATTTCCCCTGGTGTTTCCGTGATCTGTAACGACAAAAAAATCAAAATGGTTAAGCAAGTTATTTCAATGGGGTTTGTCAGGGAATTCCCTATGAAAAGTCCTGACTAATTTCGGAGCGTGTGTGTGTTTTGCGCTAACCCATTCCTTGTGTCCCACCGGCAGATGTTGCCATTTCACTAGGTATTGTAGTTGTCCTTTGTGCCGTCGGGAGTCCAGGATTTTTTCTGTTTCGAAGTGTGGTTCTCCGTTTACTACCAGTGGTTCTGGTTCAGCCGGTTCTGGGTGCCACTGCACGGAGGGATGATATTGCTTCAGCAAACTAATATGGAAAACCGGGTGCACCTTTCTCAGCGCTTTCGGGAGCTGCAGCTTAGCTGTTACAGGGTTAATTACTGCGATAATGGGGAACAGACCTATGTATTTCGGTGCCAGTTTTCTCGACGGTTGTGTGGCCTTTAAGTTCTTTGTGGATAGGTACACCCTGTCCCCTATTTTCAACTCCCATTCCGCTGCTCTCTTGCGGTCCGTGTATTTCTTATAATTAGCTTTTGCTTCCTGCAACGTCTGTAACATGACCGGCCAATTGCTTGTTACTTTTGCGATCCATTCATCCGCTTTCAATGGGGCACCGACTTCCTCATTTTGGGTCATTGCCATTTCTGGTATAGTTACAAAGTCTTGACCCGTAGCAATTTTAAATGGTGAAAACCCCGTGCTTTGATGCCAAGTGTTATTATAAGCTACCTCAGCGAAAGGCAACAGCTCTACCCAATCGTTTTGCTGGTAACTGATGTAACACCGGAGGTACTGCTCCAGTACCGAGTTAAGGCATTGAGACGAACCATCTGTGCACGGATGAAACACACTACTCAGTCCTTGTTCTGATCCAATCAGTTTTAAAAAGGCTTTCCAGAACTTGCAAGTGAAAGTACTGCCGTGATCGCTTATTATGCGTTTGGGCATTCCGTGAGCTCGGTAGATGTGTTGAATGAACATCCTAGCCAGTTTAGGTGCATTTGGAATCCCATTGCAAGCAATGAAGTGAGCTTGTTTGGAAAATAAGTCAGTGACTACCCAAATAGCCGTTTTCTTCTTGCTTACTGGTAAGTCTACTATAAAGTCTGTAGCTTGAATCATGTCAACTGGATTTCTATTTTCTTAGTGGAAACGTTTCACTCCTTATCCAAGGAGCTTCTTCAGTCTGAGTAAAGTTAGTAAGGGAATCCTTAAATATGTTTCTAGGCTGGCTGTGTGACCTTGCACCTGGGGCTAGGTCATGGTTATTTTGAGATGTAGATGTAGAGCCTAGAAACATATTTAAGGATTCCCTTACTAACTTTACTCAGACTGAAGAAGCTCCTTGGATAAGGAGTGAAACGTTTCCACTAAGAAAATAGAAATCCAGTTGACATGATTCAAGCTACAGACAATTCCACCTGGATGACTGAGAACCTTCATAGACATATCTACTATAAAGTCCATGGCAATTTGCTTCCATGGTTGTGTTGGGTTTGCCACGGACTGCAGCAGCCCTGTGGGTTTCCCCATTGTCCTTTTAGCCATTGCACATACTGGGCAAGTTTTCACATAAGATTTTACATCTTTGCGCAGCGTTGGCCACCAAAATTTCCTTCTGACTAAGTGGATAGTTTTCACGAACCCAAAGTGTCCAGCTGTTTTGTGATCGTGATTTTTCTCCCAAACCCCTTTGCGCAAATTTTCTGGGACGTACACCTTATCGTCTTTCCACCACAACCCATTGCTTTCATGGAGTGTGTGTTTGTTCTCCCCCCACCATGTGTCCCTCAGTGTCTCAGCCCGCAAGTCCATTTCAAAAGGGCTGGCCACTGCCAGTCTGTTGGCTTTGCTGCGTGTGATTGCCATGTTTCCCTCGAACCTTTCAGGCTGTTCCACCTGCCTCTGTGACTCGTCTGCCTGTGTGGGTAGGAGAGTCTCAATGACGTCTTCTGTCCTACCTTCGTGTTGTGGAAGGCGTGACAATGCATCAGCTAAATAATTCTTCCCGCCAGGGAAGTACTGCAGGGTAAAATTGAACCTGCTAAAAAACTCAGCTCAACGCAGTTGCTTTGGGTTTAACTTCCTGGGCGATTTGAGTGCTTCCAAGTTTTTGTGATCCGTCCATACCTGGAATGGCACGGATGCCCCTTCCAAAAGGTGTCGCCAAGTTCCTAGTGCGTGCCTGACTGAGAATGCTTCCTTCTCCCACACATGCCATCTTTTCTCTGTCTCACTAAACTTTTTAGATATCTAAGCACACGGTCTTAATTTCTTGTTGTCATCTGCCTGCAGCAATATTGACCCAACAGCATTATGCGAAGCATCCGTATGAATTATGAACGGTTTTTCCACTTCCGGATGCTTGAGAATGGGTTCCTCCGTGAACAACGCTTTTAGCTTATCAAATGCTTCCTGGCATTCCGGGGTCCACACTATTTTTGTACTGGGCAGTTTAGATTTAACCCCCGTGCCTTTGCTTTTGGATTTTAATAAGTCTGTGAGGGGCAAAGCAATCTGGGCAAAATTTTGAATGAACTGCCTGTAGAACCCCGCAAACCCGAGGAACGCCTGGAGCTGTCTATGGGTTCAGGGGGGTTCCCACCCCAACACCGCTTTCATCTTTGCAGGGTCCATTTCAATCCCTTTATGTGAAATTCGGTACCCCAAAAAGTCCAAGCTTTCTTTGTGGAACTCACACTTGTCAAGCTTTACATACAGTTTCGCCTCCAATAACTTCTCTAAAACTGCCCTGACTAGTTTCATGTGCTCTTCCATGTTATCAGAGAAAATTAAGATATCATCCAAGTACACAAGTACCCCTTTGTACAGGAATTCATACAGCACTTCATTTATCAATCTCATGAATATTCCCGGGCCTCCAGCAATCCCGAACGGGAGAACCCGGTATTGAAACTGACCCAGCGGGCAATTAAACACGGTTTTCCACTCGTCCCCCTCCCGTATGCGTACCCGGTAATAAGCCTCTCACACATCTAATTTTGAGAAGATTTTCCCTTTCGACAGTTGGGCTAACATGTCCTTCAATAACAGGAGAGGGTATTGGTTAGTTACTGATATTGCATTGAGCCCCCTGTAGTCAGTGCAGAGACGAAGAGACCCATCTTTTTTCTTTCTAAATAGGACAGGAGCTGCCAGGGGAGAATTAGCCGGTTCGATAAACCTGCGCGCCAAGTTCTTGTCAATAAACTTACGCAACTCCTGCAATTCCTTCTGGGTCATAGCATACATTTTGGGTTTAGGGAAAGGCGCTCCTGGGATGAGTTCAAATGCAGCATCCGAATTTCTGTGGCGGCTCAATTGCTCACACTCTTTCTCGCTGAACACCTCTACCACAGGCAGATAGTTCTCTGGTATTGAGCTTTCCCCCTTTTCCTGGTCCTCTTCCCAAAACTCAGTCCCAGCCGCCCCCACTTCTAAGCAGTCAGTCACTATATCATTGTCCATGCCTAGGTAAGTCCCGTCGATAAATTCAATTTCTCCTGAAGCCCAATCAATGAGGGGGTTCCTCGTCCTAAGCCATTTCAGTCCTAACACGATGGGTTGCATTGCAATGGGAGCCACAATGAACCGTAATGTCTCTACGTGGGTCCCGAGAGTCATTTGAATTCCCTCTGTAAAATGCTCCACTGGCCCCCCTTTCATTTCTGACCTATCCAATTGGCAAAATGTGATGGGCGTACTTAACTTCAGCAATTTAAGTCCCATTTTGCTCGCTACGGATGGGTCCATTAAGCATCTAGAGCAACCAGAGTCCAGCATTGCCACCCCCCAAAGTCGCTCCCTCCCATCCAAGGTTTGTAACTGTACCTTGAGATGCATTGTAGGGCATTTGCTGTGACATCCCATTTCATTGCGCCCCTTTCCAAAGGCCTGTCCCGCGGCGCTCTTTAGAACAGACCTTGGTCGTTTCCCGCCGGCTGGAATTCGATGTCAGATGCATCGCTGTTGTCTTCCAGGTACTGTGGAGTTTTCCTTTCCTCCATTGCTGCCGCCGCCCCTTTACGTTTTGTGGTTGCTGCCTTGTCGCCTTTGCTGTCCGCTGGTTTCCTTATGGGTGCCTTGTCTCTGGAGGGTGTCTTGTCTTGAGAGCAGTTGCTTATTCGGTGTCCTTCCTTCCCGCAACAGAAGCATAGTCCCTCTCTCGTTCGTCGTTCTTTCTCTTCTTCCCAATTTCTCTGCTTAGTGTCTTTACGGGGGGAGGGCGTGTAGTGTCCTTGTTTCTTCTGCAGGGTGTGGAAATTTCTGATAGTCTGTAATTGCATTTGACTGTGTTCCACTTTCCCTGCCAGCTGAATCCACCCCTCTAGGGTATCGGGATCCCCTCTTCCCATTGCCAATTCAATCAAGTCCTGCCACAACCCATAGTGAAAGTATTCAATTTGGAAAGCTTCAGGCCAATTAGGCAATTTGCTCAAAATTTTCTTAAACTCCATAGCATATTCAGCTACCGTCCTATTCCCCTGTCTCAAGTTTTGTAGCCGCACTCTCGCAGACATTTTAGATAAAGTGTCCTCGAACCGTTTGCGTAAAGTGTACATAAACTTTCCAAAATCTTGTAGCTCACTAGCCCTGGCATCGTACATGACTACCAGCCAGTCAGCCGCCTCACCTTCCAAAAAACTAGATACATACCTTACTTTTGCCTCCTCCATTTGGAAAGTGTCCTCCAATTCCCCCATAAACCCCCTCACGTGCGTCAAGAAACAGGCCAGTTTCTTAGGGTCCCCATCAAATTTCATTTTGAGTTCGCTTAATCCTACCGGTACATTTGTGAGGGGCAAAGTCCGGCGCTGTCCAAACAGTGGAGTAAGTTGTGGCTGGCTGTAAGAGTGAGGTTCCTCTTCTTCCTCTTCGCCCTCATCACTAGTCTCCGTGATTTCCTCCTCCCCTTCGGAGGTCGATGGGCTTGCCTCTTCTCCTTTTCCCCTGTGGCCTTCAAGGGTACGTAAAATTTTTCTCATTACTAAACCCATGGAGTCCAACTTTTTGCTCATCGTCTCCATTGTAAGGATGGAGAATCCAGCAGCGATGGGTAATTGCGGCTGGATGCTCCAACCTTACACAGTGTAAATAAAGACAGGAAATAAGGATAAAAGGAAGATGGGGGAGGGGGGAAACACAAGCCTCCGAGAAAGCAGCAGCATTGCCGAATCAGGAAAACTCAGAAACCAATGACAAAAGTACTACCAATGCTGGCGACCACGAGGCCGGAAGAGAGCAATCAATGTGAAGCAAAGAATGAAATCAACAAAGAAAGAACTGAGAGGGAGGGGCGGGACAAGTAAGAACCGAATGGTTAAAGGAGAGGTCTGGGGGGGAAGAAACCCACTTCTGGCTTTAACGGAGCACGATGCTGATTCAATAAACGAATTGCACATATCCCTTGTGGCTTGTGTTGTAGATTCTGATTTTGGATCATAAAGATCGTGAACCTCACAGAAAGCCAGAAGTCAACATGACAACTTTACCGGAGGACGCGGAGCAACCCAGAAGCAGCCCACACGTGGTGACTACACTGGGGGGCAACGTGAACCACCTGGAAAGCCAAGCAACAAACCCACCGGAAGAGCAGGACGTGCCAAGCCATGCACCCAGAGCCATTTCCCCACAGCAGACCCCAGGAGAGCAAAGGGAGCAATGGGGAGCTGCAGGAGGGACTCTAACATCCGTGGCAGCAGCGACCCAGCTCCAAGGGCAAATCGCACACACACACTCTACCCCACCGAGCAAACTGTGGATCCAGGATGACCTGCGGACCCCTGAGACTCCCTGGCAGACAGGCACAGACGGAGGAACAGCGGCAGAGCCCGGCTACAGCACGCTATACTCACCGGCAGCGCCAGACGAACGGGTAAGGAGGCTAGAACAAGATATGTGTGCCCTGCGAGAAGCCATGACAAGCCTACTGGGGAAGCTAGACCAAGAAGCCCAGATCCAGGCAGCAAAAAACAGAGCGACGGTGCCAACAGAAGCCAGGATCAAGGTGAGGGGGCCCACTGCCTGGGAGGGAATCACAGCGGCCCCCTGGAGCGCAGAGGCCATGTTCCCAGATCCAAATCCCGGCCCAGCCCCCTGCAGCATGGAAGCTCCAAGCCCCGGCTCAGCAATTGGAGCGTGGCAAAGGGAGGAGCTACCCAGAAGCGGGAGCTTTGAATCCCAGACCGGCACAACAGCAAACAATATAGCAGCCAGGGGGAGGGGAGCACAGCCCAAATGGGGAAATGCAGCAGTAGCAAGCCCTGCAGCACCAGCAAGTCTTGCAAAGGGAGCGTGGCGAAGGGAGGAGCTACCCAGAAGCGGGAACTCCGAATTCCTGGACGAGGGGAGGGGAGCATGGCTCCAATACGAACCCACGGCAAGACGGCCAATGACTGGGGGGGGAAACATGCCAGCCCCCTGGGGAGTGAAGATCCCAGCCCAGGCTGAACCGGCAGCAGCCAGTATAAGAGAGAGAGAGAGACAGCCTGCATACCAGATTGGAGGAAACATGCCAGCCCCCTGGGGAGTGAAGATCCCAGCCCAGGCTGAACCGGCAGCAGCCAGTATAAGAGAGAGAGAGAGACAGCCTGCATACCAGATTGGAGAAAACATGCCAGCCCCCTGGGGAGTGAAGATCCCAACCCAGGCTGAAACAGCAGAGGCCAGTATGAGAGAGAGAGAGAGACAGGCACCCCCTGCATGCCAGACTGCGATACTGCTGGACAAGACGAGAGAGCCCTCCACTGACTGGGGGAAAACAGGACAACCCCCCACCACCTGGGAGGAAAGTGCACTGCACCCCACCACAACCTGGGGGAAAGCCACACAACACCCTACAACCTGGGAGGAAAGTGCACTGCACCCCACAACTGGGGGGAAAGCCGCACGACACCCCACCACCTGGAGGGAAGCAGCACAACACCCCACCACCTGGGAGCACCACCTGGGTGCACTGCACCCCACCACAACTTGGGGGAAAGCGGCACAACACCCCACCACCCGGGAGGAAAGTGCACTGCACCCCACAACCTGGGGGAAAGCCGCACAACACCCCACCACTTGGAGGGAAGCGGCACAACACCCCACCACCTGGGAGGAAAGCGTACTGTACCTCACCACAACCGGGGAAGAAACCGCACAACACCCAACCACCTGGGGGAAAACTACACAACAGCCCACTGCCTGGGAGGATGTCGCACCGCAACCCTGGAACCTGCCAGCCCCAAGCAGCCTGTGGAATAGAAGAGAACTCACCAGGAACAGAGACCTGAGAGCCAAATTTAATGGAGACCCCAAACAACTAGCATGCTTCCTCACACATGTAAGGGGGTTCATGGAAGAATTCGAGGGAACCTTCCGGTCGGAGGGCGCCAAAGTAAAATATGTATCAGAACGCCTAAGGGCAGAAGCCGCACAATGGCTAGAGGAACTACATGACGTGGCAGCCCCAGAACTACAAAACCTCCACACCTTTATGCAAGCATTAAAGGAACGATTTGAGGACCCATTAGCGGCAATAAAAGCTCGAACAAGCTTACAGAACATAAGACAGGGAGGCAGGTCAGTCTCAGAGTATGCCATGGACTTTAAAGCTATAGCAGGGAAACTAACTGACTGGCCGGAGTCCCTAAAGATAGAATACTTTAGGGGGGGCCTGCGCCCTGAGATATTGGAATGGTCCTTAGCGCGAGGGAATCCCAAAACTCTGAGAGATTGGATATGCCTAGCAGGTGAAGTAGAGGAGGTACGGGCTCAAGTGAGGCGTCAACTAAGATCCTACACTACAGGGAGGCACCCAACAACCACAAAGAACCACAGCGACCGGAAGACAACAGACCGACTACGGGAAGAGAGAGAGCGACGGGCAAGACGGGGTTTGTGCTTCAAATGCGGGAAGGAAGGCCACCGAGCAGCCAACTGTGCACCCCCCACTGGACCAGCAAAAACCAAAACTGGTGAAAGCAGTGCAAAGGCCCTGACCCGAAAGGCTAAAGGAACAGCAGCGGCAGCCGTCGAAAAGAGACGGCACGAAACATTTGAGGACCCAGAGGACTCAACCGACGAAGAATTCCAGCCGTCGGGAAACGAAGGGAGCCTGCCCTAAACAGCGCCGAAGGGCAGGCATGGACAAACGGGCGCGAGGACCCTATGGTGAGTAGGAAATGCCCTGTAATGATGGTGCGGGCACAACTGAGGCCGCTGAGGGGCGGGGGGCACACAAGACTAGCAGGACTACTAGACTCTGGGTGCACACGCAACCTACTACACCCCGCAATAGTCACCAAACTGAAATTGAAAGTCGAAAAACTTAAAGACCCCATCATATTCACCCAACTAGATGGGGGGGACATGAAAGGGGGCCCTGTAGAACATTACACCGAACCCGTCACCATGCAGGTAGGGACACATGAGGAGGTCCTGAGGTTCCTGGTAGCCCCAATCGCCAACCACTCCATGATCCTAGGGATAGCCTGGCTAAGAGAAAGAAACCCAAGGGTGGATTGGAAGTTGGGGCAAATAAACTTCCCCGATGGAAGCTACAACGAGGGAGGCCAGACAGAGAGGGACGCAGAAGAACTAACAGGATCCCTAGAAGAAGGGAAGGGTGGGACAACAGAGGAAGGGAGCCCCTGCATACCCAGGCCATACAGACACTTGAAAAAGGTGTTTGGAGAAGCCGAGTCAAATCAACTCCCACCCCACCGGAAGTCTGACTGGGCCATAGAGTTGATCCCAGGGACAGAGCTCCCCAAGACAAAGTTGTACCCTATGACCCCTAAAGAACTTGAGGTGCTACGTGAATTCATAGATACAAACTTACAACGAGGGTTCATCCGACCTGCTACATCGTCTATGGCCGCACCTGTCCTCTTTAGAACAAAAAAAGATGGCTCCCTGAGGCTCTGCACAGACTATAGGGGCTTAAATGCAGTCTGCACCTCCAACAAATACCCCCTCCCCTTGACGAAAGACATGCTGACCCACCTGTCAAAAGGGAAAATCTTCACGAAACTAGACCTAAGGGAAGCGTATTTTAGAGTACGAATCAGGGAGGGAGATGAGTGGAAGACCGCCTTCAACTGTCAACTGGGATCATTTGAATATTTAGTAATGCCGTTCGGCCTAAAGGGGGCGCCAGGAGTCTTCATGCATCTAATTAACGAAATCCTCCATGACTTCCTCTACCGGGGAGTGCTAGTATATTTGGATGATATACTTATCTACTCCGAAACGATGGAAGAACATGTGACACTAGTAAGAGAAGTGCTGAAAAGACTACTAGAAAACCAGCTATACGCCAAACTATCAAAATGCGAATTCCACAAAAAGCAATTAGATTACTTAGGGTACAGGATTTCCTACAAAGGAGTGGGAATGGACCCAGGAAAAGTTAATGACGTGGTAGCCTGGGAACCACCCCGCTCCAGAAAACAACTACAAAGCTTCTTAGGGTTTGCAAACTTCTACAGACAGTTCATTCCCCAATTTGCACAAGTAGCCCTACCTCTCACGGACCTACTGAAGACGAAAGGAAAAGGAAACCCCAAAACAGCGATGAGACCAGGAACAGCGCTCAAATGGACTACAGAATGCCAAGAAGCGTTTGACCGCCTGAAAGCGCTGTTCACATCAGAACCGATACTGAGGCACCCTGACCCAGCACGACCGCTAATTGTCCAAGCGGACGCATCAGACGTGGCCATAGGGGCTATTCTGCTGCAGAAGGATGAGGAGGGGGAACTGAGACCATGCGCCTACCTATCACGCAAGTTCACAGACACGGAGAGGCGCTGGCACGTCTGGGAGAAGGAGGCGTTTGCAGTGAGATGGGCACTTGTCACCTGGTGACACTTACTCGAGGGGGCCCCCCACCCGTTCGAAGTCTGGACGGACCATAAGAACCTAGAAGCCCTGAAATCACCACGAAAACTAAACCCCAAGCAAATCAGATGGGCGCAGTTTTTCAGTAGGTTCAACTTCACGTTAAAGTACCTACCAGGGGGCAAGAACTTTCTAGCGGACGCGCTCTCCCGGCTACCCCAACACAACAGCCAAAGAGAAGAAATAGTGGACTCGGTCATCCCACCTGCTCACTTCGGACTCACTGCAACCACACGGGAGCGGAAAACTGCCCCAGCCATAAAAGTAGAACAGGATCTACAAGCTGAGTTGCAGACTGCATCGCAACAAGATGATTGGCTGCAAGGGAATAAGACCTTTCTAGTAGAACGACAAGGACTATGGTGGAAGGGAGAGAGAATATATATCCCAGAAACCCTAAAAAAGAAAATCCTACAAAGATGCCATGACGCCAAGGTGGCGGGACACTTTGGATTCGTGAAGACTCTACACTTAGTACGACGGCAATTTTGGTGGCCGGCCCTACGCAAAGACGTGGAAGAGTATGTCACAACATGCCCCATCTGCGCCACAGCAAAACGCGCCGGCGGCAAACCCAGGGGGCTACTACAGAACGTAGCGAGCCCTAACCGCCCCTGGAAACAAATCGCCATGGACTTCATAGTCGAATTGCCAGAAAGCAAAAAGAAGACGGTCATATGGGTCGTTACAGACTTATTCTCGAAACAGACCCACTTCATCCCGTGTGCAGGGCTACCCACGGCCAACCAACTAGCCAAGCTGTTCATACAACACATATACCGCCTACACGGAGCTCCCGAAAGAATAATAAGCGATCGCGGAGCCCAATTTACATCCAGATTCTGGAAACAGTTCTTGAAATTAATAGGGGTGGAGCAAGCATTAAGCTCCGCCCACCACCCAGAGACAGATGGGGCAAGTGAACGACGAAACCAAATACTAGAACAATACTTAAGGTGCTACGTCAGCTACCAACAAGATGATTGGACGGACTTACTCCCATTCGCAGAGGTAGCATATAACAACGCGATACACACCAGCACAGGATTTACCCCATTCCAAGCAGCGAATGGACAAGACTTTGTAGCCATTCCAGAACTACCAAGAGAACAGACAAAAATAATCTCCCTGGACGACTGGATCACCCAAATGAGAAACAGCTGGCCAGTGATCGAAAAAGCACTAGAAGACGCCAAAGCAGACTACAAAAAATATGCAGATTGCAAAAGAGCCCCAGAATGGCCCATGGAAGTAGGAGAAAAGGTCTATTTATCCACGAAATACCTGAAATCCACTCAACCGTCGAAAAAACTAGGCCCCAAGTACGTAGGCCCATTCCCAATTGTGAAAATCATCAACGACGTAACAGTACAACTAGAACTACCTAAGAACCTGAACAAAATACACCCAGTCTTCCACTGTAGCCTACTCAAACCAGTGCGCTCTTCTGCTAGATGGCACCCAGAACCCCCCCCCGCCTGCCCCCACACTCATTGAGGGAGAACAACACTTCGAGGTCCAAACAATTTTAGACTCCAGAATGCGAAGAGGGGGGCTGCAGTACCTAATCCAATGGAAACACCTTCCAAAAGCAGATAACGAGTGGGTGGAGAGCCGACATGTCCGAGCACCCCAACTTGTAAGGGCATTCCACAAGAAATACCCAGAGAAGCCAAAATTAGCTGACAAGAAATAGACTACTACCTTCATACACTAACTGTCCCTTTTATCTTTCAGATGGCGCATCCTCACCAAGGGGCAGGGGGGAGGTTATCATTTCGAAGGGGGGCGGCATGTAAGGATGGAGAATCCAGCAGCAATGGGTAATTGCGGCTGGATGCTCCAACCTTACACAGTGTAAATAAAGACAGGAAATAAGGATAAAAGGAAGATGGGGGAGGGGGGAAACACAAGCCTCCGAGAAAGCAGCAGCATTGCCGAATCAGGAAAACTCAGAAACCAATGACAAAAGTACTACCAATGCTGGCGACCACGAGGCCGGAAGAGAGCAATCAATGTGAAGCAAAGAATGAAATCAACAAAGAAAGAACTGAGAGGGAGGGGCGGGACAAGTAAGAACCGAATGGTTAAAGGAGAGGTCTGGGGGGGAAGAAACCCACTTCTGGCTTTAACGGAGCACGATGCTGATTCAATAAACGAATTGCACATATCCCTCGTGGCTTGTGTTGTAGATTCTGATTTTGGATCATAAAGATCGTGAACCTCACATCCATGTCAAAGTCCATGCGAGACCATCTCTCTTCTAGTGCCCCAATGCGCTGAGTCTGGGTGACACGCTGTTTAGGTCGCTTCCCCCCTTTCTCCGCCATCCCTTCTCTGACTCTGAATGACCAGTCCGCCGACCTAGTCTGGCGAGTCTCGGGGTTTGGGGGGGGTTTAGTTACCTCCTTCCCTCTGGTCTTCACTACCTTCTTAATGCCGTTTTTTTCGATGGGGTTTTCTGCTTCTTGCTGCGCTACCCTCTCCATCCTCTGGGCTGAAGACGTGCTGGGAAGGGTTTCGTCTACTGCCTCAGCTTGTTCCATTGTGCTCTGTAGGTTGTGCAGCTACTTTCAACCGTGGGCTCGCTGATTACTCAGGGTCCCTCGGGATACGTAGCCAAAAATCTTTTGATTCAAGTCTTTATGTAAGGTGCTCCTCTCCGATGCCCTGAAACCCCTTTCTCTTGAGTAAACCACAGACTTGTGATTTCTAAGAAGTAAAAGGGTTTATTCCGGTACATGAAGGCTTAACACGAACAAAGACTTGAATGAGCAGGCATAGCATGGTACAGTACATTTAAGCATTTCCCTCCCCATTGTTCATAGTTGCTGACACGTGTTGTTTCCCAGCTCAGGGTGCTAGACAGTCGGTCAAGGAGATGTGTAGTTCAGTTTCGCAAGTTGGTGTCAACAGGCATTCTCCCCGCACTGCTGTCTCTTTCATGTCAGTTTCTAACTCCCCTTAATCCACATGCCCGTCTGACTTAATGGCAGAGGTCTGCCGAACTCTGACATCCCAACCTTCTGTAGGTCACCAAGCCTTTGTCGCTGCATGCTGGCACTCAGTAGAATTACATCCAAAAGTGGCCGACCACTCGTTTTCTCTCTGTCTGTTTCTGCAATGCCCTTTTACCTCTTCATTTTCATCTTAGCTGGGAATACACCATTCTTACTAGAAAGCTGACTTAATCATTTGCAGAAGGTTCATGCACCTTTATTGCTCTTCCCATTTAAGCTCCCCCCACTTCCTCTCTTTCAGCATCAACTTGTTTCCCCCTGGCCTCCCTTTACTTGCACACAATAGGCTGAGGGCGCTGTGGGCAATCCATCCCTGCTTTATCTAAGGATTAATCTGAAGTGTCATTACTACCCTTTGAAGAAAGGAACAATTTACCAGCAAGGAATAGAGGTGGCAAGAGGTGGGGGTGGGCACTAGGAGGATCGTGTTGACAGGGGAGAGGTCCAGTCCAAAGCACCTGGTTTGCAGGATATTGCAGGGCTCAATGATTCATCTACAAACATGAAGCTGCTGGGGGAGGTTATTGATCAACACAGGGTCAGGTATCATCAACACACTGATGATATCCAGATTGACTCCTAAGCAAAACCTTTATTGCTTAAAGGCTTGACCTCTAGTCAACCAAGTTATGCCAATGAGGTCATGTTTCAGTGCCTTGAGGCTGATCAGTTCTGGACAAGGAGGAACAGGTTCAAACTCAACCCTGACAAGACCGTATGGCTATGGGTGCATAGATCTGGTCCTGTGATTTTCCATCTTTAGTTCTCAATGAGTGGTGCTTCCCCACATAGAACCTGTGCACAACACAACTGGTGCAGCTGCCAGAAGGCCTTTGCACAGATTCATCTGGTTTGACAATTGCACTCTTTCCTGGATCCGGAGTGCCTTCTTGTGGTCATTCATGCCCTGGTCACCTTAAGTGTGAATTATTGCTATGTGCTCTACATGGGGCTGCCTTGAAGGCCACTCGGAAGCAGTTATGCGTGTACCTTGGTATGCTCATGTAACACCTCTGCTATGTGAGCTGCACTGGTCAACTGTGAGCTTCTGTATGCAATTCAAGGTGTTGGTTATCACCTGTAAAGCCCTTCATGGCATAGGGCCTGGCAATCTGAGGGGCCACCTCTCTTCCATCATTACTGCCTGCCCCTTTAAATCCAGCAGAGGAGCTGTGCTTTGGGCCCCATCCCTTAAGCAATATCATCTGATAGGAAGTGTTCCTTCTCTGTTGTGGTTCCTGCCCTATGGAATAACAGGGCTCAGACTGCCCTGACCCTGTAGGCCTAGAAATGACCTTTGAAAACCTGTCTTTTTCCCCCAGGCTCTGGTATAGGTTGGTGACGTGCCCATGTCTTAAAACAGTTTAGTTTTGTCTAGGGTATGGGATTATAGTGGTATCTCAAAGAGTGGAGCTGAAAGTGTTCATGAAAAAGTGATATAAAGGAAGTCATAAATGTTTTCAGAATGTTGAAAAATGGTAAGGTTGCAGATGTAAATTGTGTAATTGGTGAAATGTTAAAATATTGGTGTGGTTTGCTTATGAACTGTGCCTGACAACTGAAAAATGATGTTATTCTTCCCCTACACAAAGGGAAGAGTAGTAAGAATGAATGCAAAAACTACAGAGAGATTAGTTTGCACAGGGAAGGCGTTTGGCAGAATTGTGACTGAAAGTAAGAACAGGCATTTCATAACCAGCAGAGGAACGTTTTGTTTCCTTTCAGGACTGCAAGCTGAGAATAACTTGTGGGATTGGTGGCTGTCTTGGAAGTGGCATATTATTTGCACAGAGTCAAAGAAATATCAGGAGTCTGCAAGTAGATGCACATGCTTTAGCAGGAATCTGAGCTGAGCTAGATCCCTTCTTTTCTATCTTGCACTGCTTGTTGAGGAAATGCTGTGTTAATCATAACAGAAGTGGACAACTTTTTGACAGCCATGAACCATAGTTATGGGGAGGAGACACTAAAAGGAGGGGAATAATGCCAACTGATTGGGTTATAGAACTACAGTACATGGGCTTTCCCTTGTTTTCTTTTGACTGGGGTTATTTTGAGGTTTCTTTTTCAGACCCAAAGGCTGGCACAATTGTTTTATTGTGTTTTTTTTCTAAAATGTCTGGAAAGGGTGCTGCTGATTTTATAGCAGCTAAACCAATGAAGGTCAATAGTGAGATAAGAGAGGGCTTTAGGAATTGCAAATAGGGGTTTGTCGGCTTCTTGCAGCCTCCGATACAGATGCATCTGTGGAAGGGGTTAAAAAAAAAGTCAAGGTGGCATCTACGACAGCACGATTGAATCTCTGCCCATTCTTGTATGCATTGCACATATGGCACATATTAAAAGGAGGCAGGTTTTCAATTGCATGGTTGTAGCCACCTTCTTGATTTTTTTTTAACCCCTCAATGGATGCTCTTGCTCAGACCCCCAGATTGTCCAGCTGAAATCCTGGATCAGCTTGTTGGTGTCAGATTTAGATTCTGACCCACAAAAAAAAAAGTACGGAACCAGCAAGTAGCAGCACTAAGTTTTTATTGAAGCTTTTGCAAAAGCGGCGTCTCTGCTAACTCCACAAGTTTGGTTGGTACAGAGAGCCCCGAGCGGAGGCGCATTCAATTCTTTTATACATGCAGTTGAAAAAGGGTCACATAATCCCAATAGTTACATATTACACAAATTTACAATGTGTCAGACTGACAGCATTCTGTTTCATGATATTTTGTTTCCTTTTTAATCTGTAACATCCTACCCAGACGCTTTACAATATGCGCGGCCATCCTTTGTCAATTTCCCTAGGTCAGGGCTTTCCAAAGTGCCGCCGCTGGCGACACACCCGGCGGCGGCAACGACACGCGCACGCATGGCGACGGCGCAGGGGGGCGTGCGGCGGCGCGGGGGGCGTGCGGCGGCGCGGGGGGCGTGCGGTGGCGCGCGTGTGCATGGCGGCCGCCGTGCACGCGCGCGCCGCCGCTTCTGGGTGGTGTGGCGACACACCACGCTGTGTGTGGCGACACACTTTTGTGTCACGACACACAGTTTGGAAAGCTCTGCCCTAGGTGATGTCTTTATTCTTTCTTGTGTGAGACTTTTCCTGATAGCAGTGATTAGCTCAGTCTTTAGACATTTACATAGTCATGATGGCCTTAAAGGGTCCCTCAGAGTTCAACGTGGCTCAGCTTGTGCTAATA
The DNA here is from genome assembly GCA_023362775.1 of Charina bottae. NCBI lineage: Eukaryota > Metazoa > Chordata > Lepidosauria > Squamata > Charinaidae > Charina > Charina bottae. Next base: position 123,798,091 of record JALMGJ010000002.1, on the reverse strand, counting down.
TGGGGCACTCCGTTTCGTTGTTTTAGCAAACCTTTCTCTTTAGCAACTGACAGTCATGTTTTGGCTAGGCAGTAAACTGTTTATTAAATTCCATAAAACTCAAATAAAGGTTTGAGTTATTATTATCTTTTTAGGTAAGGTTTGACTTTTTAAACATTCCTTCACCCAGAGTATTTTCCTTCCCCATTCCTGCCTTCTCAGACCCTTGTTGTGTAAATGTCTTGTGGTGCTCAGACGGTTTACCATTAATGATGTGTAGTGGGAGCGCTGGGAGGTTGGCGTTAATGGGTTGTTAATGTTAATGGGTTGTCTTCCTCTGGATTCGTTGTCACCTTTATGTCTCTTTCTTTTAGTCTAATCTACATAGTTGTCTGTCTCATAGTGTTTGACAGCTAAGTTAGAAAGAACGATTTTCTCATTCTTCTAATTCTTCTATGGGTTTTAATCATTCTTGAGGAACACTAATTTTTAATAAATAAATAATAAAGGATTCCCTTCCAATTCAATTGGAAAGCTTGGAACACAAAAGGTCAGCTCATTCACAGAACTTTCTTTTTTTTGTGTTGTGCACCAGTTATGACCTTTCCTGGAACGAGAGGCCCTTCGAATGGTCACTCATGCCCTGGTTATCTCACATATAGACTACTGTAATACGCTTTACATGGGGCTACCCTTGAAGAGTATCCAGAAGCTTCAGCTGATCCAGAATGCGGCCGCATGAACTATCTTGGAAGTCCCTTATCGGACACATGTAACACCATTGTTACGCGAGCTGCACTGGGTGCCAGTTTGCTTCCGAGTGCAATTCAAGGTGTTGGTTATGACCTTTAAAGCCCTTCAAGGCATGGGACGAGGTTATCTAAGGGACCGTCTTATCCCCATTACATCGTCCCGTCCCATCCGGTCATGCAGGGAAGGCATGCTACGGACCCCATCGGTCAAAGAATTCCATCTAACGGGGTCATGGAAGTGTGCCTTCTCTGCAGTAGTGCCTGCTATGTGGAATATCCTTCCCCCAGAGTTAAGACAATCCACCTCGCTCCTGGACTTCCGGAAAAAACTCAAAACTTGGCTTTGCCAACAGGCTTGGGGCGGGAAGAAGAGTATAAACTCTTGGGGATGGCTAATACCTTAGGATGGCCCTAGAATTGCCCTTCCAATGTTTTAAAGAAGATACTACCATCTTGATTTTATTATATTTATTGTATTTTTAAATTGTCTATTTTAATGTTAATTTAACTTTATATTTGGATTGTAAACCGCCCAGAGTCCCTTTGAGGGAATTGGGCGGTGATAAATCGAATAAATAAACTAAACTAAACTAAACTAAACTAAACTAAACTAAACTAAACTAAACTAAACTAAACTAAACTAAACTAAACTTAACCAACCCATTCAGGTAGACCTTCTTCCCCAGCCAAACAGATCTCCATCTAAATTAAAACTAACCCATAGGGCAGCCCAATCAAACCTTCCGATATTTCGATCAAACCCAAAGGACAAAGAGAACAAAACCCGTACATTAAACATAAGAAAAGGAGAGGCGGCTTCCCCAGAAACTGACAAAACAAACCCAATGGGAAAACCCGAGGCACCAGCAGTGTGAAAGCAGCAATACAATAGAGGGCGCCAAAACGAGGAACGACTTCCCTTTCTAATAGTGAAAGCTTTCTAAGAGTTCATAGAGGAAGCTTTCTCAGGAACCAATTAAGAGTTGTTAAAACAAAATAAATGCCATCTCCTCATATTTTTCTTAACAAAACCTGTATTTCTTTGACAAAAGACCTATGTGACTATAAGAAGGACTGGTTGGAGTGTGCTTGTGTGGCCACCTTCCAACCAGCATAGTCTGTACTTTGTACTCTGTACATGCTCTTGGGAATAAACCAGCAAACCTCTGTTCCAGCAACTGCCTGCGTCTATTCGTTCCCGGCTTGGGAAGAACCTTGGTAAGATTCCTTCTAACAAAAGTTATACCCAGATTCTCAAGAGCAATGGCTTCCCTCTTGCCAAACCAGGATTCCTGCTGGCTCAGGAAGGCCTTCAACAATCTATGGGCAACTGGACTAAAGCCAGCAGTTGCTAGTCTTATCCTCTACCTCTTTTTCTGCCCAAGCATTTTCCTTTCCCCTGCTGCTGCCTGTTTCCCCTGAGTTTTGTTCCATTCCCCTTCTTGCATAATTTATCTTCCTTCTCTGTTTGACTGACTTGCTCCCTGCTGTAGATTTTTAATTAAGGACCTTGTCCGTATCTGTCACCCTCCATTCCTCTCGCCTCTCATCTCTGTTCCTGCGCATTCCCCCGCTCTGCCTGCCTACCTGCCTGCTTTCTGTCTGTGCCGTCCACATTTTATCCCTTTTAAAAGCAGCCCGAGTGTGCCCTGCACCGCGGCTGCCCCTAGGGAAGATGGGAAATGACAGGAGCCTGACCTTCTGCTTGTCAGAGAGGGAAGGGATCAGAGTCTTGTCAGTTTCAGACAGCTCTGGAGACAGAAGAAACTCCTTCTGCTTTCCTACAGTGCGGAAAAGATCAAGTGTGTGGAGGGGCAGCCTCCATTTTGACCCACAGTGCTCAGGAGGTGCTGAAACGATCTGTGGGCAGAAGTGGCTGAGCTTCTAACTATGAGACTCTCTTGGTCCCTGATTTTTGAAGTGTCCTTTTGATTCATCCCTTTTCCACAGGACTGTAGCTTTCGTTCTACCTATTCCCCCCCACTTTTTTTTTTTTTTGCTGAATTCCATCTTTCTGTTGGGTTGTTTTGAAGGCTGCCAGCTGTTTAGGGCCTGTTACAGCGGTGCAGCAAATTCAAGAAGTACCACAGATACAGGAAAAGCTGTACTGGCTGACCCCTTCGGAAACCTGTTTTTCTGGGGAGGATAGATGGTGGTATGAGCTGGGAGTGGCAATTTAAAACCTTACTGGCAGACTTTCTTTTCCAAGGGCTCCCCAGTAAAAGATTATTCCAGTGAGCTGCTACCAGTCAGGGTGAACTCTCTAAGTCCCCCCACTTCAGGGATGAGTCTGTCCAGCTGGGGAGTTCTTATCCCTTCAAGCTCACCTCTAGAGTGCTTTGCTTCTGTCTGCCACAAACAGAAGTGAGGAAGCTTGTGCCGATCCAGAATCACAAAGGATGGCTGTGTAACCATGCAGTTTTGCTTGTGGGGGAAGTCTTAATGAGACATTTCCTGACTAAAATAAGAATGCCAAACCTCTACATGTAAAAAGGAGTTGATGGGGAAAAGGAAAATAGAGAAAACACCAGTGAAGTCAACCATCTCACACACATGCAAGTCAAATCAATCCAGTCAGCCTAAGAAAACATATTCTTTACATCTGTTTCTGAACTGTTCAGAGTTCATTGCAGAGATGATGCTTGGAGATAATAGATCATCTGGGCTTCCTGGTTGGCAGTTTTTAGGTAGGCCTTCCTTGATCTTCCTTCTTCTTTCTCCCTGCTGAGCATTAACCTCACAGAAGGTGGAGGAAAGTAAAAACCAAGCTCTTTTGGAAAGGCTGACTGTTGCGTTTCACTGTCAAACAAAATTCTCCATCCGTAATGTTCATGGTTCAAGCCATCAAATTGAAAAAGTATCTGCACCCACTTTCCTAACCACCTAGTGGTTGAATGATAAAAGTTCTAACTATTTTCACTGGTTGTGCCATGGTATAAAAAGAAGTGTATGAGAGAGGCGGTTTGGGAAAGAAAATAAGAATTCTGTCTATTTTGGCTTCTCAGGCTAGGATCAATTTCCTTAACGCTTCAGAGTGGTCCAAGATAGGAGTTTGTTAGAGAGGATTCCAGGCCAAGGGCCCAGTAGAATGGCAAGCAGGTTCATGGGCTGAACTTCATAGAGAACAGTTCTCATTCTCTGCTTGAAATGGTCGTCTATTGCAAAGATGGCCAACATTTTAATGGCAGGGGAGGGGGGCTCAATGCTCTTCTGAGGAGCGAATACTGCAGTAGGCAGGGCAATGCAGCAAAGTAAGTGGAGCAGCATCAGATACACAGGGCAAGGATTTTGCAATTTATTCCCAGGGTTTGGATGGGTTGCAAGCTTCCTTTGCTTGTTAACATGTGTTAAGCCTGTTTTAGGGCTTACTGTTTACTTTTCAAGTGTTTTCTGCCTCACAATAAAAATGGCAGTTTCAATTTTGGGGAATCACATAGTATCATTTCAGATAGAGCCAAATGTTTGTTTTTATGCTTCTTCCCCGAAGAATCATAGACTGGTATATAATTAAATAAATAAATTGTAAAAGTAAAATAACCTTCAGTCAAAACAACTGCATAGAACAATAAATAAAACCAGTAAGAACAGTGGAGCAAGTTCAGAGGAGGACTACCAGGATAGTGAAGGACCTGCAACCCAAGCCTTATAGTAATGTTAAATGATCTGGGTATGCATAGCCTCCAGAAAAAAACAACTGAGGGGAGGTATGATAGCAATCCTCAAATATCAGAGGGATTGCCACACAGAACTGGGCGTGGACTTATTCTCTCTTGTCTCAAAGGGCAGGACTAGAACCAATTAGTTAAATCTACAAGGAAAGAGGTTCAAGTTAGACATCAGGAGGAACTTCCTGACTATACAATCTGTCAGCTAGTGGATCCAGCCACCAGAAGAAGTGGCCACTTCTCTGTCACTAGACGTCTTCAGACAGAGGCTATATGGTCATCTGCCAGAAATGTTGTACAGGATCCAGCACCAAGGAGAGGTCAGACTTGATTTACCTCTATGATTGCTTCCAATTCTATGCTTGTGTGAATACATCAAAATGAAGTTCATTTATAAAAGGCAGTCTAAAAGGCATTCTGCTTCAGGACCATTTGTTGCGCTGTAAATGTCTGGGTGAACAAGCATATCCTTGGTTGCCATTTAAATCAAGATTTGGATGGGGGGCAGCTACATTCCTCTGGTAGAGTTCCAGAATTGGGGTACTCCCACCAAGAGGGATATACTAACTTAGATTTGATTTCTAGGTCGGGATCAGTCACCTCAGCCATGCATTGAATTGTGTTGCTTTATTCCTACTTTCCAAATGGCCAGAAATCCAGGGCACTTTTAAGGTTTGTTTTCGACCCTTTCTCTCCTTCCAGCAGATAACAGGTGTCCCTTCCCATTTTTTCCTTTAGTTCCAGTTTCACAGAATGCCTCCTTGGTTATGATAAAGAACAAACCTAACCTAGATGAAAGGAAGAAAAGAGAGAAGAGAAAGGCAGGAGGGCAACTGCAGGGAGTTAGCTATTTTCTTATCTCCTCCACCACAGCCTTGTCTCAGAAGATCACTTGATAGCTGGATCCCCATCCTTGTTCCAGCCTGACTACTTGAAGTTGATAAAAAATGCCCTTTCCAAATTTTAAACCTGGGGTGGGGGGTGGGGGGGAAGGATAGGCAACAAGCTGACACTCTTTACAGAGTTGTGTATGTGTGTTTCCCTCCCCCTGAAACTGAATGTAATCTCAAGGCAGCAGGTGGCTAATACCATATTCATATCATTTTGCATTTCATCATGGCACTTGACGTGCTTGCTGTCAAGGATCCTAGCTCAGGTTCAAAGCATCTCCCCATTTTAGATGCAGATCGTGCACCTGATGTGCCCATAAAGATTCATTGATTCATATCTTAAAAGCCAAACACATCTTTAGAAGACCTTAAGCCTGGCTTTTCACGGGCTCTTTGGTTTTCCAAGGTCTAGGCCAGGCAGCACGGGCTAGGCTCAGATTGCATGCCTTTGAACCTGGGGTGTCATGGTGTCAGTCAAGCCTGCTTTTAACTGATCTCTTCTGTCCAAGCTCCAAGCCTTTTGAAAAGTGACGGTTATTAACAGTCAATGGGACAGAATTTCAGGCATTCATCTCCCTATCCCCCTCTCTCTTTCTCCCTCTCTCTTAGATGTTTCCCATCAAGCCTACTGAACCCATTCTAATTATGTGAGCTCTCAAAAGCTTATGCCCTAATAAAGTTGCTTAATCTGGAAGGTGCTATCAGGCTCTTGTCTACTTCAATGCAATCATGTTGATATAGTGACCCAAGAATGGGGATGTGGGAGAGAATAGAAGAGCAAGAAGTCAGATGGAAATGAAATTCAGAAGGTGTAAATAGTGATAGTTACCTATTGATAATGATTATTCTCAAAACAGTTGGGAACTCCCTAGGCCAGAGCTTTCCAAACTGTGTGTCGTGACACGTTAGTGTATCGGCTGCAGTGTCTGGGTGTGTCGCGGCTGCTGCTGCCTCCGAGCCCTGCCAGGATTCCATGCAGGTCCTAGTGCCTGCCTTGAGCCTTGCTGCCTCCAAACCTGCCCTGCCAGGATTCCATGCAGGTCCTAGTGCCTGCCTTGAGCCTTGCTGCCTCCAAACCTGCCCTGCCAGGATTCCATGCAGGTCCTAGTGCCTGCCTTGTGCCTTGCTGCCTCCAAACCTGCCCTGCCAGGATTCCATGCAGGTCCTAGTGCCTGCCTTGTGCCTTGCTGCCTCCAAACCTGCTGTGATTCCGCGCAGGTCCTAGTGCCTGCCTTGTGCCCTGCTGTAAGAGCGTGTCGCGAAATGATGCCCTGCTGTAAGAGTGTGTCGTGAAATGATGCATGTTTGTTTATTATATTATATATATTATATTATATTATATTATATTATATTATATTATATTATATTATATTATATTTTATATTATATTATATATTATATTATATTATATTATATTATATTATATTATATTATATTATATTATATTATATTATATTATAAACATATTATATATGTTTATTACAATTTGTGTAATAATACAAGCAAACTTCTGGATGAACTATAGCTGAAGTGTTTTATGATGACATCAGTCTTGTACTTTTTTGCATACAAACAAGAAATTGAAAGTCCCTATTCCCACCCCATCCCCTGGATTTTGGATATTGCCACCTCTGGGATCAGATTTGTATCTTTTTATTTTTTGCTTACAGATTGGCAAGTTTGTTCTACACTGAGTTTCTAACAAATTATATGCCATTAGAAGATGAGCTGGCATATGAAGTGACATTCTTGGTTTGGTAATAGTGTAGTCAGAGAAGATACTGGGAGGACAGCAAACAATCTAAAACAGGGGTACCCAACCTTTGGCACCAGGGATTGGTTGTGGAAGACAATTTTTCCACGGACCGGGGTGGGTGGGTTGCAGGCGGGAGCCAATCATGGGGGGGGGGGGGGTTTGCAGGCGGGAGCCAATCGCGCGGACCACCACTGCTCACCTGCTGTGCGGCCCACTTCCTAACAGGCCATGGCCCACTAGTGGGCAGTGGCCCACAGGTTGGGGATCCCTGATCTAAGACATTTCCCTGTTGTATAGATTTGGGGGAGGGGGGAGGTTACTGCAGGATGTATGGCAGCCTGGAATGGAGCAATGACTATATGGCTTTCTTTTTTCCTTATTCTCAGCATCTTGAGGTTGGCAGATAAAAATACCATTGCAGATTATCTTCAAACTTGTTTTAAGGAATTGAGAAATAGAAGGAGAGACTTCCTTGTTGATTTCCCCCCCACTTTATTTATTTAGCAAATTTATATAGCCGCCCATCTCACAAAAAGTGACTCTTCTACTTTTTTTCTCCCCCCCCCCCCCAAATTCATTAGATGGGTATTTAGTCTGACAAATACCTGATTTAAATGTTGAGATGTGAGTCTCTGTTTGATGTCTAAAGATATAAAATTGCTTTGTAAGGTATTAGCTATGGACAATTGATTTTGTGATGTGTTTGGGTGGAATGTGGTAGTATGTAAGCATAAGCAACTGTCAATCAATTCCATTCTATATGCATCATATCATTTCACAACCATGTTCAACTTGTGTAAACAAGTTGATGTTAGGGTGAAGACTATTGAGGTTCTGATGAACTTGGCCAGGGCCTCCTTGTCTTGAGTCCAGATGGACGTCATCAGTGCATCTCAGATCAAAAAGGAAAAATGGAATTGGGGGATGTTGAGAGAAAAAAAATCTAAATCTGTTCTGAAGGTGTTGACTTAAGCTTAGTCAAGAAAGCTAAGCTTGTGCTCATACTGGCCTTTTTGTCATCTGCAAATAAGTAGGCAGGACCCTGCTACAACAGACTGAATTAGCGCATACTGTTACTAACATTAGTTGGCATTAACATTTCCATATTATGGGATTCTCTATTTACAGTACTCAAAACCAGCAAATTATCTAGCATTTTATCTTTCTTGTGAAAACAGATTGAAGTGCTTTTTTCAGAAGTGATTGTTCAGAAGACTCTTACGGTACAAACAGCAGAGGTGGCCAGAAGTTGGGGAAATTACAAAAGAGGGAATCAGCAAGAGGGAAAGCATAGAAAAGCAACCAAACAGTCTCTAAAAGAACAGGTGGCTGGCCAGAACCAGAGGGATTTGCCGATTAGGGGGGGTGGGGGGAGGGTAGTATTAGAGGAAAGAAGAAGGGAATGCATTGGGAGGAGAGGAAAATCGCCCTGAAGGTTATGTGCCAACCAAAAAAGAGAAGAAATGCTGCAGCCAAGTGGAGGGGTAGTCCCTGTAAAAGAGTTGGGAGACAGCCTTAAAACAGAGGTACAAAGGTATGTCATTTGTCTGAGCAAAACAATGTTCCAGAGGAAAACGTTGTTGGAGTTGTGATTTCCAGGTGATCTGAGACATATTTATGCAATATTTTCTCCCCTCACCCTATTGTTTTACATGATTCCTTACGCCAGAAGATCACACAAGCCTAGGAAAGGTTAGGAATTTCCAAGACTTCAGAATATGACACACGCATAGCACCCGATATTCTGCAAAAAACAGTGGTCGTTTCAGGGGTCTTAGAACAGAACCTGAACCCTGTGCAAATGAGAAGAGGGAGGGGGGGGAACCCTTAGCTCTCTCTGCTTATGACTCAGAGCCATTGCACCAAATGAGCAGAAAAAGTTCACGTCTTGGTCCACCCTGAGCCGCACTCTCTGCAAGACTAGAGCTCTGTGCCCTCATTTTCCTGCCCATTAATCCCGTCTTATCCTCCTCTAATCTTCCCTGAAAGGGTCAGGAGAGCCCACAGGTGACTGGGAACACAACAGCCCCACCCCCTTCCTTCTGCCCAGCCTCCTTCCCAGGCCGGGCCGTCTGTCCAAGGGCAGCAATGCTACTCTGCCTGCTGCTTTCCAGGTAGCCCAGTGATGCCCAATGATGGTTTGGTAATGGAGGAAGAACCATGTGCACCACTTTCTTGGCCATCACAACGCTAGTATTTCTGCTGCGTCGACGCTTCTTCAACAAAGTTGAACCGTACGTCTCGTCCTCCTCCTCCTCTTGCTATAGAAAAGCCGTTTCAGCGGCATTTCTGGCAGTGAGCCTATGGGTGTGTGGTGCCTGATTCTTAGTCATATAGAGCTGTTGTTTGTGTGCATGTGTTGTTGTTTTGTTGTTGTCTTTTGGAAAGATTGGATCTTGAGACGCCAAGATGGCTGCTTCATCTTTTTGCTCAGGTTTTTAATCTAACCCCCAAGGTAGGTTCCCGCCCCCCTGCCCCACCTCTGGTGCCAGTGTATATTCTACCCAGAGAATTTCATTTCAGTGAGTAAGACAGAGAATACACAGAAATGATTCTCCACAAAAGAATTTCAGTATGGCTGTCTAGTAACATGTACAAAACAGTCCTGATATATTTGGGGTGACGCTGCTCAGTTGCAGGGCCTAAGAAGCCTTCCACCCCACCTTTTTCTCTTTAATTTTGTATAATAATGTTCTTACATTTCCCAACTAGTCTTTGAAATGACATTTGGTGTGTTGGTCCAGGGCTGAATTATCGGTCACTGTAAATCTTTTTTTCCCCTACAAAATTCAGGGTTTTATTAGGAACAACCACCACGAGAAGGGTTAGGATATTATTTGAGGCGAATTCTGGGACAACAAGATGCATTTATGCTTGTGTGCTGCTTGATCAAACCATGGTTTGCCTTCCTTTGCTGAGTAATTATCTGCAGTTGGACTGGGCAAGGAAGGTGGGATTGAATGGCAGAATCTGGACCAACCTGCATATGGAATTCTGTGGCAGATAATGAACTACAGCTTGCATGTGATGAAAAGCAGTGCAGACTTTTTATTCTGTGCCAAAACATCAAGCAAAAGCTTTTAGATCCCAGTAAAGATACTGAGGTTGAGAATTCCTTGTCACACCATAGGAACACATCCTAAAATGGGCTTCCACTTTCAGCAGTTATCTTCTAAAATGCTTCAGTTGTTGGCAGTGGTTAGCTCTGCTGTAGGAAATGTGGCTAATTTATTTGCTTTATTTTCACTGCATTCATTTACTTGTAATGGTACTGTATAATCTTTCAGCCCTGTTGAAATCCAAGTCTTCGATCTCCAATAGTTGGGGATAAAAGATAATATCAGTTAGTAATTCAAAGGAAAATGGGATAAGGAAATATAGCAACAGTGATGACTTTAAGATGAATTAATTCTTCCTTCCTTTTTGAGCTTATTTACATTTTATTTTATATTACTCTGATATGAGGTTTCAAATACCAAGATTCTACATTCAGTTCTTTATTATTCATATGGCATGAATTGCACCACCTTAAAAAAGCTTCCCAATCAAAATTACACTTCTGTTTCATAATATGTAAATATTTGAATGCCCCTACATGATCCAGGGGCGTGGTGGCTCAGCGGGTAAGACGCCAGGCTTGTTGATCGGAAGATTGCAAGTTCGGAGGTTCGAATCCCTAGCCCTGCGTGCAGAGTGAGCTCCTGCACTAGCTCCAGCTCTTGCCAACCTAGCAATTCGAAAGCATGTAAATGCAAGTAGATTAATAGGTACCACTTCAGTGGGTAGGTAACAGCATTCCGCGCGTGTCATGCGGCCACATGACCGTGGAAGCGTCTTCGGACAACGCTGGCTCTTTGGCTAACAAACGGAGATGAGCACCGGCCCCTAGAGTCGGACACGACTGCACAAATGTGCGGGGGGTACCTTTACCTTTTACCTTTTTACATGATCCAGAATTACTAAAACCTTTTAAAATAAAAGGTAGCAACAGATAGCACACAATGATGCAGTTGTGAGAGATCTAGATTTTTTGGAAACAAGATCTTTTTGACTGCAAACTCTTTCAGTGCCAATTACACAGGTTATGGACAATCAAAACTGCATTTGCGGTAGGCTGTATGCAAATGGAAACCAGTCCTCCTTTCCAAGTAAGTTGAGTGCCATGTGGATTTGGCAGGTCAGATTCCTGTTATGGTTTAGGAGTCTCTTTGAAACAACGTAGATGTGTGTGGAGTCTACTTATTACCTGTGTCAAATGACTGTAGAGAGTAAGGAAGATGACCTTGACAGAAATATGCAGGATCTGTTGCCTGGGCAACAGGGGCTCAAGCACTTTTAAAGTCCAGAATGCCAGATAATGTTCAGAAGCAACTCAAACAGACCCCTCCCTAATTCACGGAGCTATAAGAAGACAAAGAGGGTACAGCACAATCAGACTTGCAAGATTCTATTATTATAGCCAATCTTAATAAAAGTAATTTTAGCCTTTCTTGGAGCTAATTTCTTGGTCTGGTCCACCTAGTGGGGCTGACAATGACTGATTAAAAACAAAGAACAAAACCAAGCTGAGTTCTCTAAGTTAAATTAGAGAAAGTTAAAAGATGCACCCCAAATAATTATCTAAATTAGATCATTAAGTCTCTTTTTTCAGAAGTAAGTCCCACTGAATTCAATAGCACTTACTCCCACTAAAACTTGTAAATAATTTCTTCTTCCTCCTTCCTCTTCTACCAAAATTCTTGGTATTTCAGTGCATCTCAACAATCTAGAACACAGCTCTGGCCACAAGGCACCTCTGCAGGGAGAACTGATCTTCTCTGCGAACAGAAGCCCTGGCTCTGGGATAGGTTTGGGTTACAGGCGTGCAAAGCTATTTTTCAGCTGAAAAATAGTTGACATTTAAGGAGCCACATTACTTCAGCCAATTAGAGTCCAAAATTGGATATAGCTGTCCTTGGTTATATAGATGATATGATAGCATGTTCTTTTCAAAGCAAATTGAGGTGCACTGACAACTGCTGTTTTGTAGATTAACCAGCAAGCAGGCAAGAATCTGGAGTTTTCATTCTGCATAGATCTGCAAAATTGCTCAAGCGAGTGGTTATCAGCATTCCTTGCCATGGGTAATTAGGTAGTGATGGCTTTGGCTCTGCTAAGGAATAGGGTGCCAGTTGTTATTAGTATACAATGTTTACATTTTAATGGTTCACTTTTTAAAAAGAAATTAGAGAGGAACAGTGTATTCCCTTAAGTATTTGGAAAAGGGAGTCCTTAAAATCCACAGTGGAAGATCTCATTTGAGGTAGCCACTTTTCTACCTGCATTCTAAGCATGCATCCAGCATGTTTTATTTCTATGTTATTCTTCTAACAGCCTAGTCTATAGCGTGTGTGTGTGTGTGTGTGTGTGTGTGTGTGTGTGTGTGTGAGAGAGAGAGAGAGAGAGAGAGAGAGAGAGAGAGAGAGAGAATGGCAGTGGGCTTCAGGTCTATGGAATGAAAAGGCGTTGACGTTGGGCATTGCTTGTGTCCCAGACCTGGAAAATCGGATAGTCATGATCTTTCTTTGAACAAATTCCTTACCTCAATCTCTATCCAAATCTTTATTGTGGTTAGGTCATATTCACGCAAAAGAAAATGTTTGTATATGTGGGAAATCTGGTATGCTTCCCCTTCCAGTGCTTTGGTGCATGTGTTGAAAATATTAGACATCATAGCTCTGGGGTTACTAGGAGTAGAGGTCAGGTTTTCATATTATTACTATCCAGTATACCATTGATCTCATAAATAAATAAATAAATAAATAAATAAATAAATAAATAAACAAACAAGCAAGCAAGCAAGCAAGCAAGCAAGCAAGCAAGCAAGCAAGCCTAATCATATCTGATTATGTGGAGTCCTTGGTGCCCTCTGAGCTTGGTTGTTTGCTTGCAGACGTTTCATTACCCGACTAGGTAACATCATCAGTGATGATGTTACCTAGTCGGGTAATAAAACGTCTGCAAGCAAACAACCAAGCTCAGAGGGCACCAAGGACTCCACAGTTCAACCCTGAGCTACATATATTCTCTTCTATTGGGCATATCTGATTAGTATTTGGATGGGAGACTATGAGAAAATCCCAAGGCTGCCTACTCCAGGGAGTTATGAAAGCACCCCAGGAAAAGGCAATGGTAAACCAGTTGGATGTACAATATTGTTTGCCAAGGCATATAACCTTTATGTGATGTGTCCACATAAATCTCAAGGAATCAAGCTTGACTCAAGGGAGGCTTTTTTTAATCACACAACACTAAGACTCACATAATAGCCAACCCTATTTTAGCCTAGCATATTGTTTAGACCCAACTTGGGTAGTTAGTTTATGATTTAGTCTGTAGCTTGAATCATGTCAACTGGATTTCTATTTTCTCAGTGGAAACGTTTCGCTCCTTATCCAAGGAGCTTCTTCAGTCTGAGAAGTCTTACAGACTGAAGAAGCTCCTTGGATAAGGAGTGAAACGTTTCCACTGAGAAAATAGAAATCCAGTTGACATGATTCAAGCTACAGACTGTTCCACCTGGATGACTGAGAACCTTCATCGACATATTTATGATTTAGTGTTTGACATAAAGACAACCAGTTGAATTAATTTAATAAACAATGGTTAAGTTATCTTAATCATCGATGAGAGATGGCTGTCCAACCTCTTCTTAAAAACTTCCAGAGATGGAAGACCCACAACCACTATAGGCAGTCTATTCCACTGTTGTAGAGCTCTTTCCATCAGGAAGTTTTTCCTTATATTTAAACGAAACATAATAGTAAGTGTGTTGAATAAACAAGAGGTTGCTATTAGAATGCAGTCCAAACCCACTCTTCACCCCTAAATTACTAAGTAGCATGAGCCCCAGTGACCTTCTGCAGCAACCCTGCAGGAGATCCAATGTGTGACCAGTACGAGGGAGGGATGCATTGCAGTTAGCTAGGACCCCCTCCTTCCTTCGTCTCATTAGCTTCCATTTTGCCATTTGGGAAATATTTGTCAAAAACTTATTAAATTATTTGATCCTTCTTCCTCTCCTTCCCTTTCGCACTCTTTTTCAAACACAGAAGGAGAGAGAGAGAGAGATGTTTGCTATCCAAAAAACATCATGTTAGTTAACTGTTATAATACAGCAGTACAGTAAAACAATAGGTAATCAACTGAAATTATATGACTGAATCCATCTTTGCTATGTTGACCATCCCACTCACTTTCGCTGTTTTAAGAGCATTTCTCACCCTTTGATCATGGAATTGTCCAGTTGAACAACCCCCCTCTCAGGGCAGAAATCTGAATTAAAGCATCCTGGACAGATGGCATCTCTTTGAGCATATCCAGCGAAGGGATGCCTGCCACGTCTCTGGCTAATTGGTTCCATTCTTAAACTGTTCTTGATGTTAGAAAGCTTTTGTCAAACATTCAGTTGAAATTGGCCACCATATAACTTCAATCCATTATATCATTTCCTGCACTCTGGAATGATAAAGAATCTTCTGTATGGAGAAGATCATTTTGCTGCCTATAGAAATCCTGAAAAGAAGATACTTGAAGTCTCTCCTCGTTGTCAGTCAAATGAATAGGACACTTTCATTCATAGAACACTTTAAAAAATATTTTGGATTTCAATCCAGACATTGAAGTCCTTTGAAAGAACAGGATCAAGAATATGTCTTATAACTATAACTGTAAAAATGTGTGTTATATAGTCAGCCATATACACTAAGATGTCTAGAGTTTTCTATTTCTATGCAATTATTCACAAACGATTTACAGATTGCACACATTGACTGAATTTTATATATTTAGTGCAGTTATTTTCCAGCTGCAAAAAGGGAGTGTTATGAAGTGCTGTGTATGTGGTGGAAATTTGTCCTTAATATAAAGAGTTTACCTTCTTGAAAGAAAAGACCTGAGGGAAAGTTTCTATTTTTGACGAACTAGAGCAGGGCTTTCCAAAGTTTTCCCGCGGCGACACACCAACCGCCGTTGGTGTGTTGCCGCGGGAAAACCCGGAAGTGCCGCCGTTGCGGCGGCACGCAAAAACCCGGAAGCGCTGCTGCCGCTTTCAGGTTTTTGCGCACCGCGGTTGGTGTGTCGCCGCGGGAAAACCCGGAAGCGCTGATGATGATCAGCGCTTCCGGGTTGTGTGGCGACACACCAGACTGTGTGTGGCGACACACTTTTGTGTCGCGACACACAGTTTGGAAAGCTCTGAACTAGAGTGTATCTTCATATGTATCCTGTACCAAATTTGGAAATGCCCATTGTTACAGAAGTTGCTAGGAAAAATTGCTATCTTTTAAATTTCAGGATTATGTACACAGTTTGCTCTGCTCTGGATGGATTTTATTTCTAGATAAACAGTTAAGAACTTAACAGGAAGGAAAACAACTGTTAGCATTCATGATCATGCTTAAAATAAAGCAAGCTGACTGACTGACTGAATAGTCTCAGTGCTACCTATTGTCATATGCAATCATTCAACACCTGCTTTTCTTCCTACTCCGTGCAGATAAAATGCCTATTTTTAGAATATAATTAAATTTTTATTTGAAACCAGATATTAGCTGTCTCCAGTAGTAACTCATCTAGTGACTGCTTATCTGTCAGTATTTAAGTTTCCTTCCTTAGGTTGATAAACATGCCCTAAATCCATCCCTCCTCACTATTTCTTTCATTCATTTTCACTTCCTAGTGAGGCTTTTACTGTGCCATCTGCTTGCCTCATTCACAGAATTTTATAGGGAATCCATGTTGGAGGTTCCAGCAAATCAGCATGTCTCATTAGAATATGGGTGATTGCTCTAGGAGGCAAACTCACTATGTGCTTCTTCCTGAGGAAGCTGTTTGTTGCCCCTCCCACTTCCTCTTTCTCTCTCTCTCTCTCGCCTTTTCCACCATCAGAGGAGGAAGCATGTTGCTGAGCTCCTCTCCTTTGAGAGGCCATGCCTAGGCCTCAACTCCAGAAGCTTTCCCCTTTCTGCACGCAGCCTCTGGCAGCAAAGAGGGCAAGGGGTCTATAAACAGTTTAGAGAAACACAGAAGAAGAAGAATAATTCCTAACAGAATGGATGTAACTGTAACTGGACCAAATAAACGAAAGAACTCTCTTGTACTTACTTTTGTAACCTACTTTGTCTAAGGGTGTGATTCTTTATGCTTCGGTGGGCTAAGAGTGTAAGATCAATAACCTAAATCTCTCTAGTAAAGGTAAAGTTTCCCCCTGCACGTTTGTGCAGTCGTGTCCGATTCTAGGGGCCGGTGCTCATCTCCGTTTGTTAGCTGAAGAGCCAGCAGTGTCTGAAGATGCTTCCGCAGTTATGTGGCTGGCATGACGCGCGCGGAACGCTGTTACCTACCCACCGAAGTGGTACCTATTCATCTACTGCATTTGCATGCTTTAAATTGCTAGGTTGGCAAGAGCTGGGGCGAGTGCGGGAGCTCACTCCGTCACGCGAGGCTAGGGATTCGAACCTCCGAACTTGTGATCTTCCGATTGACAAGCCTGGTGTCTTACCCGCGTGCTCATTAATGCTATTTTGATAAAAACTCCTTTCTGTGTGTGCTTATTGTTCCGCTGCACTAAGCTCTGCTCCATTCAGTGGTCCTAGCAGTCTACTAATGGCAATCATTCACAGAATTTTATAGGGAATCCAGACATTGCCACATTCTGCTCTCAACTCTCCTGTGAATTCTCACCATTTTCATCCCTTTTCTTTCCACACAACAATCCATCCAGGATTAAGAGATTGAATAGTTGAATATGTTCTTTTGCTCCTGCTGGGAAGCACTCAAAAAATCTCACATCTGTATATTTTGTTCAGCATAAAGCAAACAGTTGTATTTTATGTTTATGGATAAACAGTCAAGCCCAAGTTAGGATGATAAGAAAACCCATCCTAGCTGACCCAGCCTCGGAGGTTGGGAGTGAGGGACACATTGAGGTGGTTCTTTTCCTTCCTAAATGGACAGTTCCAGTCAGTGGGAGAAGGGAGAGGTTGATCCCTCAGGCACTCTGATGTGGGGTGCCAGGGAGTTTGGCCCCTTTCCCGTTGCTGTTTAATATTTACATGTAGCCACTGGGGGCAGGTCCTCAGGAAGTGATGTATCATTAATATGTGGATGATACTCTGTTGTACAGCTCTGCCCTGGGTCAATCAGCAGCTGCAGACAATGTTCTGTTCTGATGCCTGGAGGCTGTTAAGGTCTGGATGGGGACAAACATGTTCAGGCTTAATCCCAGCAAGACAATGGCAGGGGATAGGGAAGGGGATTACTCAAAAGGAAGCCCATTTATTTGAAGCAAATTAACAATCAAGGGGTGTCCTTGGACTCAGCAGCTTCTGCTGGAAGGGCCGATGGAGGCCATGGCACGGAGGGTCTTTGCACGAGTTCTTCTAGTGCCAGTTGCAGCCATTCCTGGAATGGGAGGCTTTGCTGATGGTAAGTCATACCCTTATAACCTCACATCTGCACTGGACTGTTGCAATTCACTCAATATGGGGCTGCCCTTGTAGTTGGTTCAAAATGCAGAAGCCCAGATAGTTACCAGCTTGACTAGGTTTTCCCAGGTAATACCTCTACTGCAGGAGCTGCATTGGTTGATGTTAGCTTCCAGGTATAATTCAAGATCCTGGTTGTTACCTCTCAAGCTATTATTTAGGACCTGGGTATCTCTAAGACCACCTGCTCTGGGTGGAATCTGCCCATCCAGTGAGATTTATGAGGGAAGGCATGTTACAGGTCCCACCTCTGAAGAAATGTTGTCGTCAGGGACTTCAAAGATAAACCTTCTTGCCCCCACCCCACCCCTAGAATAACATTCCCCTGAGATAAGGATAGTGCCTCCTTATGTTTCTGAAGATTTGTGCTGACCTGGCTCTTCCATAGGGCTTTGGTGATGGAATGGAATTGTGAGAGTGTTCCTGAAGGTTGTGGTGCTGTGGTGCATTTCGGCGCTGCCGCTGGTTCTCAGGAAGGAGGGAGCACATTCCAAGGAGATAAGAGGACTCACAGTCCAGAGAGTGTTGGTGGCAAAACAAAGAGGTTCAGGGTAGCCCCGCCCTAGAGTCTCCCAGGTTATTTCCCCTTAGGTTAGTTAGAGTAGCTTTAGTCTGGCAAGATTCTGTCTGTATGGTGAGAGCAAATAAAGAACTGGAGCTTTGAATGCACTGACTGGTCGTTGTTCTTGGGCTGGTCCTGACAGGTGCTGGATATTGGTAAGGGATAGTTTAGTGTTTTTAGGATTTTTTGGTATTTATATTGTTTTAATTACTGTATGTAGGAAGTGTAAATTGCTCAGTCTTCTTTGATTGGAGCACTATAGAATTCTAACCAATAAATAACTAAAGGTGAATTAGAAAAGAAACATTTCAAAAGAATAAAAATTATTTCAGTACAACTCATTACAATAATTTGGGCCCAGATTTTTTCTGTTTTAAATCTAATTTTTTCTCTCTGGTCATGTGCAGAAATGAAATGTACATACATAATACATACACATATGCCCATCACACCATTCCTGTTGAGGATAAGGAACATTATGCAAAGCACGGAAAAGGAATAATAGTAATCCAAATGAATTAAAGGTGTGAGATAAAAAAAAGAAATAGATGAAACTAGTTTACACCAACCCCATTCACTCTGTCTCTATAACTTTATCCTCTTGCAAACCATCCTTGCTTTCACCAAATCCACACATGCTTTATACACGGTCTTTGACTTTTAAATTTAAATCCTCATTCATTTTCTCTATATGACCAAGCCACAGCATATTTCTTTTTTTAAAAAGTCATGCTTGGGCATACTCAAACTTTCTTCCCTTTACTTACAATAAAATATAAATAAAAAAATTCGTCTATTACCTGCTCAATCTTGAATCTTCCCCAGAAGAACTAAGCAATTCACTTTTTTCTTGTCCTAATCATCTATTCCTTCTGTTTCAATAGCAGATTTTGTGGCTCTTAAAAGAGGTGCTGCTTTCCCAGATACAGTCCCAGCCACAGATTTCTTGTTTCTTTCATGTGATAGCCTATGGAGAAGTTAAATACCATATCTCTGAAAGCAGACAGGAGGGGAAAAAGAGAATATACTGAGGGAAAACAGCTTCAGAAGACAGACAGGAGAGCATGTCATAAGAATCCAGGGTGAGATAAATATCGCAGTGCTGGGATAAAATGCTTCTAAAGAACTACTCACAGTTGTCTGAAGTACAATCTGTACAAATAAGAGACTGTCATTTTTTGGGTTTCCAAGTAACTTTGGAAACATTTTTATTCAACAGAGAATAGTGTAAACAGTGCTAGTTCTAAGAAAGAACTAAACATCTTTGGTCAGGCAATACCTTTATTCAGACCAGCCAACTATTCACAATAATGTGGGCAAGCTTTTAAGATCTGTGGATCTCTTAATTAAGCAAAATGTTACATTAGACCATCTGTTTGATTATACCAGCAGTTTGTGAATGTTACAGAATAAAAGTGATAAGTAACAGAGCTATCTTACTACTCTGATGGAATATTCTGGCAAGTCCAAAGCTTTCTGTTTACCAACTAACAGGACAGGAGTGCAGGTACGACAAATATTAATTGCTCCTCTGGAATGGATCTCTAGCTCTAGATTTAGATCTCTACAAGCAGTGGGAAAATATATTTAGGGTTGGCCTAAATGTTGCAAGTATTTGGAGCATGGCAGAGTGTTGGGGATTCTATAGATCAGGGGTCCCCAACCCCCGGGCCACGGACTGGTACCGGTCCGTGGCCTGTTAGGAACCGGGCCGCACGCTTCTGTCCACGCCATCCCATCCACTTACCACCTCCGTCCGCGCCATCCCAAAACCATCCCCCTCCCCGGTCCATGGAAAAATTGTCTTCCACAAAACCGGTCCCTGATGCCAAAAAGGTTGTTAGGAACTGGGCCGCACGCTTCTGTCCACGCCATCCCGTCCACTTACCACTTCTGTCCGCACCATCCCGAAACCATCCCCCCCCCGGTCCGTGGAAAAATTGTCTTCCACGAAACCGGTCCCTGGTGCCAAAAAGGTTGGGGACCGCTGCTTATAGATCATCAGTCCACTCCAGCTTGCCCATGTCTAAATTCTTTCATATTCCCTCAGAGGCCTTTTAATTGATATAATGGATTCCCAGTGTGAGAAAGAGCCCTCTATAGAGGCTGGCAAGGAGGAGGGAAGAAGAGCTGAATGACAGATTTCCTCGCCAGAGATCAGAGATCTTTCTCAAACTTCAATTAAAGAAATACCACATATCCTAAGGTCAAAATGTGCCTTAAATAGATAAATCAGTCAGACATAAGAGGCAGGACTGTGAAATCAAACCACAGTGATGTGAAGAAATTCCACTGTTAATGTTCCAGTCTATTAGAAAAGTCTCTTTGGAAGCTGTGGTTGATAATGCTGCAGCAAGCAACCTCCATAGACAAAGCCTTCAATGGCCTTTTAACTGAATTAAGATATCAGATCAGAATGGATTTGTTCTGAAGAGATTCATGATGGATAATATCAGACACATTTTGAATGACATTGATAATATAAGTAAATTGATAATATAAATCAGAAAAGCAAGAAAGTAGCTATGATTTTTCTTGATGCAGAGAAAGCCTTTGATAATTTAGAATGACCTTTCATTTTTATGATTCCAAAGAAGATAAACTGTGGTTTGAACTTGTTACATGGATATAAAGCATGTATAAAGAACAAGAAGCCAAGATACTGGTAAATGGAGTTTTGTCATAGATGTATGACAAATGTAGTGTAACTAAGGGAAAAGACAAGTCTGCCCCTCTCCTTCCTTATTTCTACTGGCATTAGAACCATTGGCAAGGAAGGCGTGACGAGAAAATAAAATTTTAGTAACTAAATTGGCAAATGAAGAACACAAACTAAAATTTTATGTAAATAATATTGCACTTATAGTTACTCATTCAAATAATTCTCTAGAATTAGTAATGGAACATATACAGGAGTACAACTCAGTGTCAGGATATTGGGTTTCAAATAATCATCTGGAACCTATCTCAAGAAGAGATGCAATATCTGCAGCAAATCACAGGGTTTAATATTACTGCTAAAAAGGGAGGTACTTGGGAATTTACTTAACAAAAACAACAATGATTTCTCTATAGTTCTTTTCACAACTCTGTCAGACACACCAAAAGATAAAACGGATATTTGGCAAACACCACATACCTGTATATTTCAAACCCACCAACACACTGAGACAGAGGCTTGTACACCCCAAAGATCAAACTCCAAAACACAAGGAAAGCAATGTAGTGTATGCAATCCAGTGCAGTGAGGAGTGCTCTGAACTCTACATTGGAGAAACCAAACAACCTTTGTACAGGAGGATGACCCAACACAGGAGAAGTAACACCACAGGACCAGAGTCAGCAGTTTATCTTCATCTAAAGGAAAAAGGACACTCATTTGAGGACATTAATGTTCACATTTTAGACAGAGAAGATAGGTGGTTTGAGAGAGGGGTCAAGGAATCCATTTATGCCAACTTGGAAAATCCTTCCTTGAATAGAGGTGGGGGCCTCAGGCACAACCTTTCCCCTATCTTCCTTCCTGCTTTGTCTTCTGTGCCTAGGAAGATTAAGACCATTTCGCAAGCTCAACAGCAGCAGGGTAATCTTAACGATCCTCCTTTAGATGATAATGGGACTTAGAAATAAACATCTCAAAATAACCATGACCTAGCCCCAGGTGCAAGGTCACACAGCCACCCTAGAAACGTATTTAAGGATTCCCTTACTAACTTTACTCAGACTGAAGAAGCTCCTTGGATAAGGAGTGAAAAGTTTCTACTGAGAAAAGAGAAATCCAGTTGACATGATTCAAGCCACAGACTGTTCCACCTGGATGACTGAGAACCTTCATCGACAAAATGAGAGCCTGAGCACAACAAAATGGAATATCCTTCCCCCTGAAATAAGATCGGGCCCCCTCTCTCCTGGACTTTAGAAAAAACCTAAAGACCTGGTTTTGCCACCATGCTTGGGGAGGGGAGGGGAACAGCCAGTCTTGGGGTTGGCTGGTCTCTTAGATCTACCTTGACCAGCCTCTCCGACCTATGGGATAGTAAGATCTACCATTGCTTGGATCAAATTGTATTAGATATTTTTATTGACTTTTAGTGGTATTTATGTTTTTTACTGATTTTAAACTTTTGCTGTAAACCGCCCAGGGTCCCTCCTTGCGGAGGAGATGGGCGGGATATAAATATGACAAATAAATAAATAAAATAAAATGGATTGGGGCCACAGCACAACTTTTTAAGCACTGTGTCTCTGATCCTGATTCCTATGTAATTCCATTCTAATTGCTCAGAACTAAAAAAACTTATCCAGATTACTATCTGAATTGATTACTCCTTGAGCCTTACCACAAGCCATTCAGATTGCAGAGCATTCCCAACATACTTTAAACCCCAATGCACATTTCCCCCATTTTATCCTTGCCATCTCCAGATCCAAAACACATACTGCAAGGTGCTGCCCATGTGCTTGTGACTCATGAGCTTGCAGAGGGCACTGCCCTGCCCAAGCCAACCAGCAGCTGAACACCAAGAACACAAGCCTTTCAGCATTCACACTCGCTGCTGTAACTGGCCATCGCTGAATTTCTTGCCAGTCCCTACAGCTCCAAATCCTTTGTGTGTACACAAAGCAGCTCTTCTTCCTTCCTTTACTGAGAGCAACAAATAGATTTTTTGTGGCACCTCCCCCCACCCTTTTTTTTTTAGTGTGCACTTGTCTAACCTAATGATTTCCTCCTGGTGAGCTGACATGGATTGTTTTCAAAGGAAGATTGATTTCTGAAACAAGTAGTACAGTAAATTCACTGAGAAATCTGTAAAGCCTTCTTCTTTACATGGTGTCAGATCAGCTTTGCCGCTGAAACGGCACTGATTATTTTGCAGTGATCTATATAAAATAATATTCTGTATTCAGTCCCTAGAAGAATTCTCACTTGTTAATACATTCAGAATTCCCATTTCATCCTTTGAATTGCAGGGAAAGATAAGGAAAATGCTTCTTTCTGTCGCCCTAATCTTTTTATTAAAAGTTTTAAAGAGAACATAAAAACTAATGCCAGCTAATAAAAAAAGAAAGGGAACAAAGAAAGAAAGAGAAGAAGAAAAAGGAAAAAAAACAAAAGTGCAGTGGGAAAGAATAGAAAGAAGTAGAAAAAAGAAGCTTCAAATTTTCTCTGCAGCAAATATAAGTATGATTACAAAATAATCTCTTACTCTGTGATTACAAAAAAAGCTCACTTTTTTCTATTATCCATTTTTTTTCTAATCATCAAAACCACAAGTGCATTTTTTTCCATTTCATGAAAAAAGTCTATACATAACCCCAATCTTGAGTACAGCAGTATGGTTAAGGGTGATATGAAGGGCTCCATCATTTCAACTTTGTTCTCTCTGCATTGCCTCTGAAATTGGGCCCCAGCTGGAGCCCAGGGCCATTCACAGACCCCTGAAAGTAAGTCTTTCCATCAGTCTTCTCAGTATTAATGGGACCTAACAAGATTAGCTATTGTTAGTTTGCTCTTTTGTTATATAGTTTTCCTCTTTTAATCTTCTTACTGAAAGAACGCAATGTAAGCTGCTCCGAGTCCTTCTGGATTGGAGCACATAAGCCCAAATAAATAAATAGTGATGCTTGCTGTCTCTTATTCTGTACCAGTGAGAAGTCAAGGAGTGCTCCCCTTAATATACTGATAATACAATGAGGCCCCTTTGAGAAAGGAAGGCAAATGTTGCTTCCAGAGGTTTTGAACTTCAATTCCTATCAGCCCTGTACCTTTACCAGCATCAGTACTGGTAAAGGATCGTGAGAGCTATTAGTCCCAAAATCTAGAAGGCAGTAGGTCTCCTATACCTGACCTACAAAAATCTGAAACTAACCATGGTTCCCAGATGCAAAAATGTACTGTAAATTCTACCTTTATTTTTCAGTCTTATCTAGCAACAGCTGCTTTGCACACTCATTTTGTATGCAATGATCTACAGAATCCGTATCAGCCAATGAGTTAGGATCCTGACAAGTAAACACAGATATTTTAGCACAGGGTATAGTAGACTGGATTGTACTCATTGCCAACAGTGTAGAGCAGAACTTTCCAAACTTTTCATGTTGGTGACACACTTTTTAGACATGCATCATTTCGCGACACACTCTTACAGCAGGGCACAAGGCAGGCACTAGGATCTGCGCGGAATCACAGCAGGTTTGGAGGCAGCAAGGCACAAGGCAGGAACTAGGACCTGCGCGGAATCCTGGCAGGGCTCGGAGGCAGCAGCAGCCACGACACACCCAGACATTGCAGCCGACACACTAATGTGTCCCGACACACAGTTTGGAAAGCTCTGGTGTAGAGTGATGGTAGCATCTGATGCCAAGCATGAGGAAAAGCTGCTGCTCTTCTTATTGCTGCCCAAAATGAATAAACTCTCTTTGTTTTCCAAACTTCAGAGAAAGAACAGAAGAAAACAAGGAGGCCGAATCAGATTCCTCTACAAGGTAACACAATACTTTTATGTAAATGTCATTCATGTCAGGAAAGTTTTCATAGCAGAAATTCCTGCTTGGGTTACATCCAGACTTTAAATCAGAATATATTACTGTGACCATTCCTATTTAGCCTCATTAATACAATTAAACATTAAGTTTGCTGCAGTTCTCCTACCTGGAAAGAAGCTCCATTTGACTTAATGGGACCTACTTCTGAGAAGATGCTGACCAGTATTAAGCTGCCGGTAGGCTAGTTTAAAACGCCGTGAAAGTCACAAAGGGTATGTCTTAAATATCCTGTGTTGCAATGAGTGTAGGTAAAGGTAAAGGTTCCCCCCGCACATTTGTGCAGT
Source organism: Charina bottae (assembly GCA_023362775.1). Classification (NCBI taxonomy): domain Eukaryota; kingdom Metazoa; phylum Chordata; class Lepidosauria; order Squamata; family Charinaidae; genus Charina; species Charina bottae. The sequence continues at coordinate 123,773,131 of JALMGJ010000002.1, read as the reverse complement.
CATGTCCGACTCTAGGGGCCGGTGCTCATCTCCGTTTGTTAGCCGAAGAGCCAATGTTGTCCGAAGACGCTTCCACGGTCATGTGGCCGCATGACGCGCGTGGAACGCTGTTACCTGCCCACCGAAGTGGTACCTATTCATCTACTTGCATTTGCATGCTTTTGAATTGCTAGGTTGGCAAGAGCTGGAGCTAGTGCGGGAGCTCACTCCGCACGCAGGGCTAGGGATTCGAACCTCCGAACTTGCGATCTTCCGATCGACAAGCCTGGCATCTTACCCGCTGAGCCACCACGCCCCTATGAGTGTACAGTAAGCTATATTGTGTTTTGCTTATATTGTGTTTTGTATTTCTCTTTAGAGGAGCAGGAAATTAAACTCTGGCCCTGCATGAGGTATAGATGCAAATGGAAGAGAAACATGATTCTCTGCATTATAGTATCACCTGGTGGAAAATTCACAACCATTTTTTGATCGTATCATGGTAAGTACATGGATAAAAAATATGGGGAGCTTCTGGAAATATAGTTTTTAGGCCTATCACTCAAAAGATAATAACCTCATTCACATATGTGCTAAGTCATAATGTGATTTATTTGGTTTTGGATTAGCATGTTGAGTGGATCCTACCATTGAAGCTTGGCTTGGTTGTGGCTTGCCATGTTGTGTGACCCCAACTAACTGTGGTTTAACCATAAACTATCATTAAGGAATTTGTGTAAGGTGTGAACTCTGTGTGTAGTAATTGGATCCTTCCTCACGTGGTGGTGGTAAAGGGAAAATGTATAAGAATTACCAGTGACAGATGATATTGTTTGGTCTTCCTGAAAAATTCTGTGAATGAGGCAAGGCAATAAATCAATAAAAGCCTCCAAGAGCAGTGAAGGATAAGAGCATTGGTGTCTGGAAAAGGCCACAATGATGTCACATGTACCATAATGGTACATTACAACCGCCCAGAGTCTACCGTGGTAGAGATGGGCGGTGATAAATTTGATAGATAGATAGATAGATAGATAGATAGATAGATAGATAGATAGATAAATAATGGCATTGTGCAAATGATGCAATATACAAATGACATTATTTGCGTGGATCTGAAGGAGACCATAGTTTCATCTGTATCCAGTTTCAGGATTTACAGATGAAACTATGGTCTCCTTCGATGTGTCCTCCCTTTTCACCAGCATCCCCACCACTCATGCTCTATCCGTGGTCAGGAAGAGACTAGAAGAGGACAGCACCCTTGAAAGGAGAAACCATCTCAATCCAAACCAGATCTGCCATCTTCTGGACCTGTGTCTTAACACCACTTATTTCTCATACAGAGGTGACTTTTACAGACAAAAACACGGCTGTGCCATGGGTTCTCCTGTGTCACCCATTGTGGCCAATTTATACATGGAAGAAGTGGAGAAGAAAGCACTCAACACATTCCATGGAACAGCGCCCACCCACTGGTTCAGGTATGTGGATGACACCTGGGTTAAAATCAAGGCCCAGGAAGTACAGGCCTTCACGGACCATATAAACACCATAGATGCCAACATTAGGTTCACCAGAGAAGACACCAAGGACAACAGACTGGCATTCCTAGACTGTGAAGTCCTCATTGGGACCGGTGGCAAGCTAGAAATAGGGATCTACAGGAAACCCCCACACACAGATCAATATCTGATGTTTGACTCCCACCATCCACTACAGCACAAACTAGGGGTCATCAGGACATTGTCACACAGAGCAGAAACCATCACCACCTCCATGGATTCCAAAAAGAATGAAAATCAGCTCCTGAGAACAGCTCTGAAGGCCTGTGGATATCCAAATTGGGCCTTCACCAAATCTAAGTCTACCAGACCTAAAACAGCAACAGACAGGGCTGAGACTCAGAGTAAACGGAAGAACCTGGTCATTCCTTACATGGCTGGCGTGTCTGAAAAGATAAAAAGGATATTTGGCAAACATCACATACCTGTATATTTCAAACCCACCAACACACTGAGACAGAGGCTTGTACACCCCAAAGATCAAACTCCAAAACACAAGAAAAGCAATGTAGTGTATGCAATCCAGTGCAGTGAGGAGTGCTCTGAGCTCTACATTGGAGAAACCAAACAACCTTTGTACAGGAGGATGGCCCAACACAGGAGGGAGCAACACCACAGGACCAGAGTCAGCAGTTTACCTTCATCTAAAGGAAAAAGGACACTCATTTGAGGACATTAATGTTCACATTTTAGACAGGGAAGATAAGTGGTTTGAAAGAGGGGTCAAGGAATCCATTTATGCCAACTTGGAAAATCCTTCCTTTTTTTTTTTTACATAAGTTTTATTAGGTTTTTAAATATACAAAGCTAAAAGTTAAAGATGAAACGGAAAAAGAAATACAAATTAAAAGAAAATAAAAAGAACAGTGCAGTAAAGAAAAAGAAAAAATAAAAAAAATAAAGAAAAAGACATACATAGAAATTAGATAACCTCCGATCCGTCTATGGTCATAAGAATAAAGTATATAGTTTGTTTTAACATGCTGGCTATTCATATAACATTCATATATTTTTCCTTGTCTATTATATACTATTTATCTATAATCTAATCATCAAAACCCCATATTTAGCTTTACTCCTCCTGCTTTTTGCAAATAGTCCATCAAAAATTTCCACTCATTAAAGAATAACAATTAAAATTTTCTTTTAGTAGGCAAATCAATTTGTCATTTTCTGTCATTTCTAGTAATTTCAACATCCATTCCTGTATTGTTGGTACACTTTAATTTTTCCAAAACTATACATATATAAGTAAAGAGAAAAAAAATTTTTTTTTCTATTTGTGCATCCCAAATTCCAGATAAAAAGAAAAAATTCTAGTTTAAGTCTTTTAATTTATACCCAACCATACTATTATACTATGCATATAGAAATAAAAAGAAAATAATTTTTCTATTTATACAACCCAGATTCCAAACAAAAAAGAAAATATTCTGATTTAATTCTTTTAAGTTATACCCAACCCTACTGTTTTTGATCTCTCACTGTAATATTTCTTCAGATTTTGCTCTTTTGTAACTTTTCTCACAAAATATCTTGACAATTTCTTATCTCTAACGTAACGTGAGTCAACTCTGAAAATTTTATCTATCTCAGAGTCCATATCTTCTTCTTCTATCTCTAAATATTGAACTAAAGTATCAACTATATATGCATATATAACTATATGCATTGGTTTCTGTTCCGTGAAGAGGTGTCGGAAAATCCTTCCTTGAATAGAGGTGGGGGCCTCAGGCACAACCTTTCCCCTGTCTTCCTTCCTGCTTTGTCTTCTGTGCCTAGGAAGATTAAGAACATTTCGCAATCTCAACAACAGCAAGGTAATCTTAACGATCCTCCTTTGGATGATAAAGGGACTTAGAAACATCTCAAATAACCATGACCTAGCCCCAGGTGCAAGGTCACACAGCCACCATAGAAACATATTTAAGGATTCCCTTACAAACTTTACTCAGACTGAAGAAGCTTCTTGGATAAGGAGCGAAACGTTTCCACTGAGAAAATAGAAATCCAGTTGACATGATTCAAGCTACAGACAATTCCACCTGGATGACTGAGAACCTTCCTAGACGAACAGCATTATGCTTTCCATATACAGTATAGATGTATGTATGTATGTATGTATGTATGTATGTATGTATGTATGTAATAAACCATGACAAAGAGCTATTTTAACAATGCGTAACCACCAGGAGGAATAAGAGGCTGTATTCACACCATACCCGTAACCAGGTCAGTTAAAGACCTAGTAGGTTATACGATCTCGCTTCCCTTGGTTCAGCTTTTTAACCCTGGGAAAGTGCCCTCCGAATGGGATGCAATTCAGCAGCCCAAGAATGGCAGTGGAAGGTGGGGCCCAGAGGGGAAGGAGCATTCTTGTGGCAGTCAATGAGAGCCAAGACAGTTGCTGACAATCCAGCGAAGCACAACAGACAAACCGGTGGTTATCCCATCCTGGTTTTGAGGCAGTGCAGGAAAACAGGGTAGAGGCTGCATTTGCTGCAGCCTGGGGTGGGATGGGGTTGAGAACGATGTCATACATTCTTGTCTCCAAAAAACAGCAGGTGGGGTTTGGGCTCACGCTGGGGCAAGCAGGAAGTGTGGACTTGCCCCTAATGTCAAAGCCTGAGCTTGTCTTAAAGCACATTATGATTTATACCAGGCAGAGGAGCTAGCCAGGAAAAAAATGTCAAAGCTGTATTGTAATAACTATTCATAACCATGGCCATTGTTTTCCAGTAGAGTTTGGGAAAGAAGAAATGAGGTCACTATACCTTTAAGTTGCAAGAAAGAAAAAAAGAAAGAGAGAACGAAAGGAAGAAAGAAGTCACAAGGGGCAAGAAAAGGCAGCATTAAGATCTCCCGCAGAAACACACTGTTGCAAAGTAGTGGGAAGAGAGACTCTGGAGGAAACATTTTCCATTGCCTGAATTGAGGAAATTACATGTGTTGTGGTTTTAATTTTTTTCCCAAGATGTAAATCCAAAATAAATAAATAAATGGTAGTCCCACGAGCCCGGCAAAAGTCAGAATGGTTGGGTTATTCTTGGATCAACAAGGAGCACGGAGGGTTTACTCACGTGGCTGGAATATTCAGTCACTCCACTGTTTGATGGGGTGTTCTTGGCTCTGTGAGGTGTTTCAGCATTAATGAGAAAGCATGATTGGGTGCTACACATATGAATTTGGAAGGGTTCACCTATGAACTGGAAACAGGCCCAATTTTATTTATTTATTTATTTATTCGATTTCTATAGCCGCCCATCTCAACAAGTGACTCTGGGTGGCTTACAGCAATAAAAACCATAACGCAGTTAAAGCAATTACAATTAAAACACAAAATAAATATACATGACTGCCCAGTAGGCAATGTATGGATTTTAATATAGCCAAGAAACAGGACCAATTCCTTTGCCCTTTCCTCTTCCTGCACATGACAATTTCTCCCTTCCTTTCTTAGTATAAAGACAAGTAGCTTGCAGATTTGGGAGAAACAACAAATTGTTTTTTACATAAAGATAGGAATGGAGGCTGGGAAGAACAGGATGATAGAAATGCAGGCTGGGCAGGAAAGAACTCAGAAGGCTCAGGCACTCAACGCTTAAACTGAACCAGGGTGTTACATGTGAACCATCCCTTTGTTGGCTCTGAATCTCAGCTTATGTATAAGAAATAATAAACATTGCTCCAACTTTCCCCAACCCAGGCCCCTCTGTAGAAGAAACTGGAGCACCTCCAGATGGTTGGAAGAAACTGTTGATCAGGTCCCAAGTATTAATCCCACCTTCTCTAACCTGCTGCATTCTAGAAATGGTGCATCTACAATTCCAAGACTGGGTGGCCATGCTGCTGGGAGGACGGGGGGGGGGGGGGGGTTGTAGTTGCAACATACCTGGAGGCATCAGGTGAAGGAAAGGTAGGCTAACAAGATGGCACATTCCAGAACTGACTTTTTGAATGATGAGAAGAAGGTTACTTTCCTACAACAATGGTAGTGAGGGAAGAAAAGCCACCAGGAGCTCCAAAATGGGAATGAGATGCATATAAATATCAAATAAATGAATTGACATCCAGATCTAGGTATCACACAGCTAATACAACATATCTGTCCACACACAACTGGGAAACAGTTGACTCAGATATTTTGCTTTGAACTCATTTTGCTCACAGCCATTGAAAGATAAGGTGTAAGCAGCAGGTAGCAGAGCAACACTAGTCAGCAATTGGGGTACTACTCATGTTTCCCTCTTGGTCCTTAGTACCTTAGTACAGAGATCCCTCGCCCAGAATTTGTATTTTAAAGATTAACTAGCTACACCTCAGACTTTGGGTCCTAAGGTTTCAGACTGTACAACTCTGGCTTTAGCCATAGTTTGTTAAATAAGCCACAATTGGCTGGATTCATAGATTAGAGGAGCTATAAAGATTATGGCATGAATTGTGGTCCACAGACGACAATGCTTAGATTCACATATCATATTTTGGCGTAATGCCATTATTATTCCCCTACCCCATCCTCTTCTTTCCAACAGGTATTTAGTGCTGTGTTGTCTTAGTGGACTAGGATTCCTGGGGTCTGCAGTTCCTTGCTTGATCTTTTGGTTATACTATCTTTTCTCCCATGGAAGCATACTGTCCTCATCTTTAAGAGCTGAAACATATGCAGGCCTTCTTACAGGAAAACCTAGTTCAGGAAAAGAGAGTTGGGAACAGAGGGGTTTAAACCTGCTTGATCCCTCACCGTTCCATATTCCTACCTCTTCATGGCTTTTGTTCTGCTCCTTCTGCTGGGGTTTCAGATGATCCATCATGGCAAACTTATTTTCTGGCAAAGGTGTATTGCCTCTTACTCATCTCCAAGCAGAGAAAGAAAAACATACGGCTAAGCTGCAGTCTCGGCATGTTTGACGTTCCCAAGCAGAAAGTTCTTGCTGTGGGCATCTATTCAGATTTTCACATTAGTCTTCAGACTCGGCTAGCAGAATATGTGCCTACTTACTCCACCTTTTCAGTTGCAAGAGTTCAAATTGCCGGCAGCAGCACTGTAAATAAAAGAATCCTTTTTTCTCCCCACCCCCAGTGGCAAGAGTGCCTGTAGGCCATCAAC